>CM053770.1:17993533-18062831 GCA_028658325.1 Potorous gilbertii
GATGCCCGCGGTGCGGAGGAGGAGACTGAGGCCGGGGGTAGGGTCCTAGGCGTGTTGGGACCTTGTGTCTGGAACCTGCCTCCCGCCGAGGGCTAGTGCCCTTTGGAAGGGGCTCGGCCCATCCACATTGGCTTTTTTTTTTTTTTTTTTGGTATTGACCTTAATTCAACCTCTTTTGCTCTTTTTTTTTTTAAGGTAATGTTATATAATATCTTCAAGTAGAAAGTTACATTTTTACTTTGAAAGACACCTGAAATGTTGGTTTTTGTTTTTTATTTAGCAAAGAGAAAGACTAAAGAAGGTTGGAATGGAAAAGATGAACTTCAACGAACAACTGACTTGAATTTGCCTTGTGATTGTAGCATGAAGGAATCTTTAATCAGTTCTGAATCTTTTCAAACAATGGAGTCCAATGCATTTAAAAGCATGACTGTAATGCAGACTTTGGGCAAGAAAAATTTGGCACAGTGTAATAAAAGAAAAATTAGAATCCCCAAACCTAAAGGTCTACAAAACTCATCTCCCAAATTAACTGAGAACAAGGATGTGCAAAATAGGCTAGCAGAGTTCCAACATGGACTGTATAGGGAGAGTTCCAATTATTCTCATAACAGCCTGTCCCCTATAGTAGAGACATGTCCAGTGATTAAAGGTGACTATAATTGCCAGAGTTTTTTTAAGGATTCTACTGATGAAAGAAAACATACTTATAAAAGTGGTGAGCATGTGCATGTTGCAGAAATGACCTCGAAGATGAAGAGAGAGAATGTGGAGAAGAGTGACATGAATGCTACCCCTCATCTTCTAAGTGAAGAAAATATTTCAGGAGTAAAAAAGGTGTTGCTAGAAGGGAACAAAGAAGGATTACACCATAACAGAAATAATGGCACAATTTCTGGCTTTCAAAATACAAAAAGCAAGCACTCCAAAGAATTTAAAAAAGGAGTTGGGAGAAAACCCAGGAAAAGGATGAGATTGTCTGAAAAAATGGATGAAACTGTCACTGCAAGAAGTTTCCCAAAGGTAGATAACAAATCAGATGAATTATTGTTGCAAGCAAAGCAAATGTTCACAGAAAACAAAGATGTTTTAGAGTTTAAGACAAATTCAGTTGTTTTAAGAAAAGGTTCCTCCATAATGGATAACTCTGTTAGTGCTCAGGAAGTCCCTGAAGAGAAGAATCACAAAAAGGTGAGTGCAAGACCCCATGCAAATGATACCCTTGAGAAAACATTTGAACTCTGTGGTAGGAAAGAAAGAAATAAGACCATTCCAGAGCCTTTTAACCATAAAAGCACAAAGTCTGATGAACATCTTAAGTTGGCAAAAAACCCCATAGTGAAACTATCTCGAGATATATTTGATATTACTGATTACTGTTATCTTGAAAAGAAAGCTTCAGAAAGCCTCAGTGAAACTGAGGAATTAAAAGTAAGCTGTAGAAGAACAGTTCCAATGACTGGTAAAAGAATTTGGCCTTGCTATTCATGTGCTAGGACAACTGTTTGGTCTCATAAAAAAGATGTCTTAATTGATTCTAATGCTTTTCCTTCTGCCTCTCAAGAAAGTTTATGTCAAGATAATTCTGATAGACTGCTTCTAAGTAATGAATTCTTAGCTGATAATTCCAAATTAACATTAGAGAGTTTTGTTACAGAAGCAAAGAAAGTACCTTCAAGTAAAGAAAAAGTGGATGTAAAAGCAGGTTTTTTGTCATCTGTTACTGCACTAACATCTCCTTTAATGGATATGGAGGAGCATATAAACAGTAACAAAAAAGGCAAGTCAGAAGATCCGAGTAGAATTGAATCTGAGGTGATTTCTAATGGGGATGAAAATTCTCATTTGACTAATATGACCCTACACTTGGCAGTGAATCCAAGAAAAGATAAAGGAAGTTCAGCAAAATTTAATCTTTCTACTTCTCACAATAATCAGGATGTGAACAATGTTGCAGGCAAAATTTTGAGTAGGAAAGCAGCTCTTGCCCAACAGACACTTGCAGTGCCAAATTTAGTGAAGATGCTAAACACCGGGCGACTGACGAACTTTAAAATTCCTTTACTCAAGAATAAAGCAGAATCCAAAAAGGAGGTAAATGTTAAATTAGAGAAGGAAGCCTATAGTCCCCTAGAGCTCCTTGACAATTTTTGTACAACAGAGATTAGGCAGAATAGAATGAAAGAAATTGACAGTTCAGTAAATTCAAATCAGAAATCTCTGTGTATTCCGGGTGGTGCTGTGCTAATACAAACCAATCCTGAAGAGATCTACAATAAAAACTCTAACACTATTTCTCAGAGCATCTCGAAACAAGCTAAAACCATCCCACTTGACCAGCGTTTTGAGGCTGTCACAGAAGCTGTACCTCCTACTCCTGTCTGTGAAAAGGGTGATTTTTCCTTTGATTCTAGATATACGAAGAAAAGCCTTACATATTCACCTTCCAGGGAGCCTCACTTTTTTGATTCTTTTATTTCATCTGGAGAAGTTGGCGAGGAAGCATCCAGAAAAAACTTTACAGAAATTAAAGTTGCATTTCCAGATATACTTCAGGCTTATGAAGATGATGTCCTTATAATTGATGTAATTCAGGATGATCCAGACCTCTTTGGAGTTGAAGGGGAACCTTTATTTACTTCAGATGACGCTTTTAAAAACCAGAAACTTAATGATGCTGAAGACTGCCAAGAAATTGATTCAAAGTCTTTGAAACTTCCAGAGCCAAGGGAGTCAAGCAGTGACTCTAGGTATGCCTGTCAGCATGTGAAGAGGTACCTTTTTAGATGCAAAATATTGCAGAAATTCAGGGTTGGTTTGTTTTTCACTTTGTATTTTCAGTTACCAATGAGCTGGGTGGTATGTTATTGTTTTTTCCAGACTTTTAATATAATTTCAGATCATAGTACTGAGATAGGAAATAATTATGGTAAAAGCATATTGGAAGTAAATATTTATATCTAAGTCTTAGAAATCAGGTTAGGTAAAAGTATTAAATGTATATATATGATAGAAAACCATTTTCTTGACTATGCACCTGCTGCATTTGGAGAAGTTTTACAAATCAGTAGTGAATGTTAAATTGTTTATGAAATTAATGGAAAAATCTATTAAGCACGAATAGCAAATAGGGTTCCCAGTATACTTTAAATTGCTATCCTTTTTTATGCCCCCTGGATTAATACATATCCTTTCCTGAAAGGTGCTTACTCCCTTGACACTTTTATTGTTGGTTTGTCAAATGTTTAATGTTCACAAGGTGAATTTTGAATGGGGAAATGCCTTATATGTTAAGGGAGAGAGGCGTTAATTTTTTTAATCCTTTAAGTGAAATGAGCTCAATATTCTGTATTTAACATAGATAAAAGTATTAAAAACAGGGGGATAAGGCATTGTTAAGAGACTTCATATAGGATTAACGTACTTGAAGCTTACGCTTGCTGTGATGAATTATTTCTCTTTACTCACTGTCCAGTACAAGATTTCTTAGGAGACCATATTTAATAAGTACTCAGCTTTAAACATAGTCATGATCAACTTTCTCACTTTCTAAACAGAATGTTGACAACATTAAGCCTAACACGTAAGTAGATACACAAAAATGTTGTTAGGTATGAATATTCATATACTTAACCAGTGCTGACTTTGAGGTGGGTTCTCTGGCTCTACAGTTAGGTTAGAAAACACCACCTAGATGCCTAGCACAGTTCTTACTGAGGATATGTACTTTAATATTTGAGTTTCATTGAAAACTACAGGTACTTTACAATCTTAAATCTATTAAGGTTTAAACAACCTTTTTTTAGTCATTACTACGTAATGCCATCTTAAGATCATACAATTAGAAAGGACCTGGTCCAGACTCTTTATTTTAGGGACTGAGAGGTTGATTTGCCTCAGGTCACTTGTAAGTGGGAAAGCCAAAATTTGAAGGCAAGTCTTTCTCAAATTTAGTGCTTTTTTTTTCACTAGTCTGTTTTGCCTCAATTCTCAGGGGGCTGTGAGTGTGGTGAATTTTAAGATAGTTTTAAGTGACCTAATGATGTGCAAAATATGGAAATAATTACGATTGACTACCCTCTCTGCGTTTTACTTCAATACCTCATGTACACATCATACATTAGGATAATTCTCCTCAATTGGACTGGCACCATCCCCACCCAAAAAAACCACCTGGTTGACAACCATCATTATGATGTGTCATATGTTATGTCAACTTGTTAAATTATTTCAGCAGTATTTTCTAATGGCAATTGTGAAATAAAATTCCATACATTCAACTGCATTTCCCTCTCATTACATAGCTTTTAAGCTAGGTAATTATATCTTCTATTTTTGGTGATTAAGAAAAACTGGAGTTTGAAGAGTTAATTTTGTAGAAGAGAAAAGTATTAGCTTCTTTCTCTTCATAAAGTACTGTATTGTGCAGTATTTGTATTTAGATAGTCATGTTATAGGTATAAAACTAGGTATGTGAACATTATGCTAACTTACCCTGGACAGTTACCCAAAAGTATTTTGTTTTCAATGTTCAGAAACTTAATTTCTTAATGATTTGGAAGTATAAAATTTTTATTCCTAATTGCATGTGAATCATATATGTATAGTATTTGTAATAACTACTATGTTCTGGGGTAAAAAAACTGGTTTAAGGGATCAAGTGTTATGGCTGTTTTAGTCTTTGCTTAAACATACTTTCTTGGTTTGTAGATTATTCTTTAAATTTGGCTTTATTTGATGTAATTTCAGTTGGTTGTAAGTCAGCTAGGTGGTATAGTGGATAGTGCTAGGCCTTGAGTCAGAAAGACTTCAAATCCAACCTCAGACAGTTGCTAGCTGTGTGACCCTGAGCAAGTCACTTAACATCTTTTACCTCAGTTTTCTCATCTGTAAAATACATTGGAAAAGGAAAGGAAAACTACTTCAGTATCTTTGGCAAGAAATTTTGCCAAATGCAGTTTCAAAGAGTTGGACATGACTGAAAAGCAATAATTGGTTGTACCAGAATCTACTTAGGAGTACTAATATTTCTTCAGAAAAATGGTACATTTGTTTAATACGTTTTATCCATAGTTTAATGGGAATTTGAAAATATCAAATACTTCAGAGTCATCAACTGTCAACCTCTACTAGATTCTCATTGTGGTTTACATGGTTTTACTTAATTGTAAGACTGTTCCAATTTTTAATTGCTAATATCTGTCCTTGAAAATTTCATTATCCTGGACAAATCTCACATTTTTATATTATGAATTAATATTCTTCAACCTCATTAACATAGTCTGCTGTTTCTTTGCGTTATTTTTAAAGCTTCTTTTGCTACCTTTACTTGATGCAGGTCAAATTCATGATTTTCTCAAGATTGGATTAATAGCACTTAACTAACCTAATCTGTAAATGCTAAATTCTTGATTTTTGTAAATATAGCAGGAACCTTTAATTTTGGTCTTAATATGAGGGACCAAAGTGGATGACTGCTAGGCTTTATCATTTCATAGACATATAAAGATACCTCTCCCTCCAAGTAAAGGAGAAAGATAAAGGGGAAAGTTCAGACTTACTTGGCTGAGCTTAGAGTGTCACATTTCACCAGTGACAGGCACCCTAGTTCCTTGCTACTTTACACTTCCAGATGCAAAGATGCCCTGTTTTCCTGGCAACAGATAAGAAGGCTCCTGGGACCCAGATTCAAATAGGTTTTGAGGGAGACAGAATCAGAACTTGAAATCTGGAAGAGACCTCGGTAGTCATCTAATCCAACCCATGTGAGAACTGATGTTAGTTGTCATCCACCCTCTGCTGAAGAGCCTTCAGGAGTTGAAACCTACTACTTTGCAGTAAAGTCCATTCCTCTTTTGAGAAGCTGTAAATGTCATAACTTCCACACCTTGCTCCTGGTTCTACCTCCTGGGGCCAAACAGAAGTAGTCTAATACCTCTACAAAACAGCCTTTCAGATACTTAAAGATAGCTGCCACATCACCCTGTATCTTCTCTGGACTAACTGAACATGGTCTGTTGGTTGTAAGTCAGCTGACTTGGTCTCTGAGTCCTTTAGCATCCTGCCCCTGTCACCCCATCCTAGAAATGTTTGTGCCAGAGTAGGTCTGGAGGGCAGAGTACAGTGGTGCTCTCACCTCCCTGTCCCTGGAATTAGGGAGCTGTGCTTTTCATGTAGCCCAAGATTCCAAAAAACTTTGACTCATCACACTACTGTTGCATATTGAGTTTTCAATCCACAGAAACTTCAATTTTTTAGACCACCTATTGTCCAAGCATACCTCACTCTTCTTGTACTTTTAACGTTTTTTTTTATCCAAATGTACTATTTTGTGTTTATCATGTTATGTGGTTCAGCCCCATGCTCTATCCTGTCAAGATCTATCCTCCAGGAGTATTGGCTATCTTACTCCACTTAGTATCATTTATAAAAGTTTAAGCAGCACAGAGATAAGCACAGATCCTTGGATTCACTGCACTGGAGACCTATCAAATTAACATTGAGCTATTTACAGTGACTCTTGAGTCTAGCCATCTGACTAGCTCTGAATCCTTCCCATCATCTGTCCAATACATCCCCTTCTCTCCTCTGACACTGATACCTCTCTGGTTCAGGCTCTCATCACCCCGGTACCATAGTCCATAGCTTTATATCTCTACAAGAATAATGTGAGACCTATCTTATAACTGGATTAATAGATGGTGGCATCCCAGTACCATAGGGAAAGAAATTCCAAGGTAGCGTAACCTTGAGACTATTTTCACTTGTGGAACACAAATGCTTTACCTTTCTGAATCAGACTTCTAACTAGGCCTCATTGATAATACCAAAATGGGCCTGTTTTTAAACCTCCTCCTTCTATGCAGGCATGTGCAGATCTTGAGGGGAGTAGTTTTTGCTGCCAGAAATTCAGACATCTGCTTTGGAAGTAATACACTTGGGTAGGACAAAAGATACAATACAGTGTGTGCTATCTCTGTATCTAATAGTAAGGTGTACCACACACTATGTGGTATAATTTTGGGTTGAGCAGTTATTCAGCCAGCCAAACTCTAGAGTTTACAGTTATCTTACTCCAGGTGTTTGCTTTGACCCTTCTTCCCCCAGAAATATGATAGGTATTAATTACAGAGTCTGAATTCAAAGGGAATTTATTCCAACTGATCAATACCTGAGTAGGAATCTCTCTTACATACAGACTTTTCTTGGAGTACCTCCAGTGAGGAGGAAGAATCTACTAGTACTTTGGACAGCTCACTTCACTTTTGAATAGCTGTGATTGTTGGGACATTTTTCTTTACTGCAAGAATGATTTTTATCCATTGTTCTTAATTCTACCGTTGGGGCTGAGGGAAACAAACCTCTTTCTTCTCCCACAAGACAATCTTCCAAATACTTGAAGGTGATTTATCATGTGTTTCTCCCTGCCCTCCCCCATCCCATTTATTTTCTAGGCTAAACATCCTTAGTTCTTCCAACCAGTTCTTCTGAAACATGAATTTGAGAGTTTTTACAGTTCTGGTTGCCCTTCCTAAAATATGCTGTAAACTAGACACAGTATTCCAGTTTGCTAATTTCTAGAAAAATGATATCTGCAACATTCTACTAATCTTTGTCTAGTAACTTGCCTCCCCCCCAAAAAAAAGGAAATTGGCAGTTTCACATAAAGTATTCCAGCATGTCTCATTATGCCCCCTTCTCTCCTGATACTGCCCCCACTCAAGTACAGGCTCACCAGGGGGTCTGCCTGCCTCAAGTCTCTCCACACTGCAATCCACCTCTATTCAGCCATTATAGCAGTCTTCCTAAAGCACAGGTCTGACCAGGTCATTCATCAGTGCTCGCTCTCTCTGTCTGTCTGTCTGTCTCTCTCGCTGTCTGTCTCTTGCTGTTTCTGTCTCTCCTTCCCTCCCCCACCCTCTCTGTCTCTGTCATCCTACATATTTAATCAGTTGCCCAACTCCTGACAGTTCTGCCCCTACAACTATCATATCTGTCTCCTTCCTTTTTTCTTTTCCTTCACACACTTCTACAGTCCAATTTCAGGACTTTTTGGCTGCACTATTGGAGCAGCCTCCTGATTGGTGTCCCTGTCTTCCACATAGCAGCCAGTGACTTTCCTGAAGCATAGATCTGACCAGGTCACTTCTGAACTCAAAGACCCTTTTCTAGGATCAAATACTGCAGCCTCCTTTACTTAGCATTTAAAGCCCTTTACAACCTGGGGCCCAAAATACTTTTTTGAGGCTTATTTCACATTATTCCCCTTCCATCCTCAGTAGTCTAGCCAAATGGGCTCTTTTCACTGGTCCTTTCACACAGCTTTCCATCTCCCACTTCCTCACCCCCCCCCCCACCCTAGGGACACACCCTTATATCACTTTCCTTCAAAGCTTATCTCCACCTTGGAGATTTCCTTTTTGCCCAGAGACAAGCAGTCAGACAAGGGTCATAAAGAATCAGGATGTAGATTTTATTTCTGTAAATGCTTTAGACTAGAACTGTGGAATAATGAGGTCATCAGCTGTCACAAATGTAAAGGAGATAGAACAAACATTACTGGTCCTCTGATACAGATAGGGAATCTAAGATACAAATATGAGATGATGTGCTTAAGTCCTTAAGAGTTGAGTGAAGACAAAGAGACTTGGATAATATTGGACCCTTTGTTTTGAGGATCCCTCTTTTTCCAAGTTAAACTCTTATTTGGGGGAAGGGAAGTGTTTATGAAATGCCTGCCATGTGTCAGGCGCTGTACTAGGCATTTTACAGATCTGATCTCATTTGACCTTTACAATAACTCTATGAAGTAGGTGCTGTTACTGTCCTCATTTTATAATTGAAGAAACTGAGGTAGAAATGAAGTGACTTGCCCAGAGTCACACAGTACCAGTTTGAGGCCAGATTTAAACTCCGGTCTTACTGCTTCCAGACAGCCAAATTCTTTACCCTCATTGTGTATGTAGCTGGTAGGAAATAAAACTGAAGAAGTAGTTTTGGGGCAAATAATAGAGGCTTGCTTCTAACTACCTAGCTAAGGAGTTTAGAACTTACATCAGCAGCGGGGAGCTCTTGAAGAGTTTTGTGCAAGGGAATTACATAATCAGAACTGATCTGGAGGTCAATGTACATGATGGTTTGAAGGAGGGAGGCAGTTGAGTTTCAAAGGATGTCACATTGGTCCCTGGCAAGAGGTAATGAGGACCTGTAAAATGGAAAAGGACAGAAAGGCAGGAAAGCATTGTTGGCATGGCCACTGTGACCGACCCAGGACTCAAATGGGAATTGCTTTTAGGCAACCTGCCCAAAAAAGAGTAAGACAATCCTGATAGGTACATACACCTTTCTGAAAGGGAATGAGCCATTGCCACATCATAGGGAGATGAGACTAGCAGTGAGGAGGGCAGGAAGGAACCATTTGTGGCTGTGTGTCAGCTATCCAATAGTTCAAAGGACTAGGGGATGGGATCAGAAGGTATGTTGCCTACTGGCTGCCGCCTCTCTCAACCAAGACAACCAGCAACACTGGAAACAACAGGGTTACTAGGACTGAATCAGCACAAATTTAACATCAAAATCTTGAAGGAAGCCAGGCCAGGTAAAGAGGTGGAGGTTAAGAGGTAGGGCCTTCCAGGCTTGGGCATCAGCCAGTGAAAAGGTGCACTGATGGGAAATGGAGTAGTATATGTTAGGGACAGCAATTCATGAAGGAGAATAAAGTACAAGTACAAAGTACTGAAATGGTAAAGAGAGGCAGAGTCCTGAAGAACTCTCAGTGCCAGAGGACTTTATCTGTAGGTAGTGGACCACTAGAATTTGCTGAATGATTCTGTGTGTGATGAGTGAGATGTGGTCTGACCTACTCTTGAGGAAAACCACTTTGAGAGCTGAGCAGAGGATGACTAGGAATTGGGAGAGACTCATTAGAAGGCTATTTCAGGAGTCGCCAGAAGAACTTGGGGGCTCTGAATGAGGATGATGGAGGTGAATGGAAATAAGGGGCCTACATGAGCAGTGTTGTGACTAGTTGTATGTGCAGAATGAATGAAAGCAAGGAGTTGATGACACCAAGATTGTGGGCCTGGGTAACTGGGAAGGTGCTAGAACCCTCAACAGAAATAACCAATACTCCAGGACCCACAACAGTAATGAGAAAGCTCCTTTTCACTGGGTGTTGTTGGAAATATGAACTAAGACCTAGGTCCTACTGTCTAGGGGCTTATGGTCTAGTAGAAGGGAAAGACAAACCCAAAAGAACTCAAATGAGAATTGTAATTAGTGCCTGAAAGAAATCTAAGTGGTGCTGTTTGAGGTGTGGAAGACTGAATTGAAGGGAGCACCTAAGCTGGGGCTTAAAGGAAAACAGGCTGAGGACGTTGGAGGAAAACGTTCCACACATGGAGGGTAGGGTGCAAAGGTACAGAGAGAAGAAGAAAGGTGAGACATCATTCAATATCAACAAATAGCTGTTCTTATCTGGAACAGAAAGTGAATTAAGGTTTTATAATCAGGAACCCTAGAACTTTCCAGCAGGGAGTTGAAAATATAGTTACCAAGTTAGTGTTTTCTACAAAGATAGCAATAGTTGGGAATGACTTTGCCAAGGACTTGACCCTAAAGGAGAATATTGGGAGAGGAGAGCATGAGGAAGAGACTGAATGAGGTTTGAGTTGGTTTCTAGGAAGGTGGGAAGGAGGCAAAGGACAGGGAGAGTGTGGGCTTGTTTGGGGCTTTGCCTTTTCCTAATCTGGATATGTTTAAAAACAAAAATTCAACCTCTCCCCTCATGCAAACTTTGGGGAGTACCTGCACCAATCTCATGACATCAGCAGGCGTTGGATGGGCTGAAACCTTCATCAGAGTGAATTCCCACATCAGGGAGCTCCTCAAGCCGTTGGAGGAGCCATAGAATCATTGTTCCAGAACACTCACTGCCAAGGAATGACTTCAGAAACGTTTTGCTGAGGTCATAATGAAAAGAAAAGACAGAGTTGTTGAAACTGTAAATATGGCATCTGAGAACAGACTGCTAACTGCTGGACTCTGGGTTTGTCTCAAAGTTCAGATGGGTTAGGTAAAGAGCTCCTTTACTTCACATATACTTCTTCAGGCCTCAAGCCAGATTACATCTATTTTTATTGCTTATGAAGGGGCAAGTCATGTTCTAATCATCAAATATTTGCAATCTATGGAAAACCACATTCTATTCTATCTGTCTTCCATCTTTTGATGATATAACTGTGTTCTCTGATTGTGTAAAAAACATACTCTTTGCAGTGCATGACCAATGAGTATCTAATACTAGTCCTGACAGTAAGGAAAAGTTGATGGTTTTGTTGTTTCGTGTCTTCATAGGATATATCTTTTTGAATTTTGCTCAGCCAGCTGGGTGTTAGCTCAAACTTACCTTCCCCAAGCCATTCATCCTGGATGTCTCTGCACTATTTTCCCATTTACACAGACTGAAACCCTACAACCATTCTTTAAACAATCAGTCAGTAAATAGTTATTGGTGTTCAGCCTTCTCCATTTAGAGATACTGGAGTGATTGACCATTTCTTTTTCCAGCTCATTTTACAGATGAGGAAACTGAGGCAAACAGGCTGAAGTGACTTACCTAGGTTATACAACTAGTAAGTGTCTGAGGTTGGATTTGAGCTCATGAAGATGAGTCTTCCTGACTCCAGGTCCAGTGCTCCAGCCACTGTGCCACCTATACCGGGGTGCAGGGTTAAGATGTAGCAGCCTGAATTTGTAATAAGAGACTATGGCTTCAAACTCTAGCTCTTCTGTTCCTGAATCCACCAGACTGGGGTACTATATTCTCTTCTCTCCCCCAGGGGCCCTTGTGCTCTGAAATCAGAGGAGTTTAAATGGAAATCCTGGCCTCTAAGGAAAAGCCAGTATGGGCATCATTTTCCCATAGCTCTTGGTTCCTTAAACATCCATCACCATGACCTCATTGTGTTTTACTTATAGCTTAGGTTTTTTAGGCTAATGTAAAATTTCTGCAGAAGAACAGAGAGAGAGATTAGGAGAAAGGTACTCAGCATACAGAAAGTTTCACATATAGGACCAGTATTTTATATCTACACACAAAAGAGCTGCTAAACATAAAAGATTCACAATACACATTTCCAGAATGACTTAACCAGATTTTGTCATTTAACTTAGAAGTGCTGTTATAATCTGTGGGAGGCTATTGCAGACCAAGAATAATCAGGCCGGTGCCTTGGTAGTTGAGCATGGAGATTATAATGAAATAAGACCTGTGTTCTTCCAACAAATAACAAAGGAAGAATTTCTTAGCTGTTATAGGGGAAGGATCATCCACAGAGATATTCAGCAAGGACAGAGCCTTGATTCATCTGTGTGTGCCCAGAATGGTTTGCTGTATCAGGAAGGAGCTAGCCCAACCCATATAGTGGGAGATGGGTAGAAATTCCTGCTGCCACAAACTTCAAAAATATCTTTTCAGAGACCTTCCACCACTGCAATGGTTTTAACTGTTTACTGGACAACCCCAGCCCTGGAGATTTGAAAAGACTTGCAGAGGTAGCTCTGAAGGAAAGAAATTAAACCAGAAAAACAGCGAAACCACAGTACAACAAGCAATGTAATGGCCTCCTGAGAGAGTGGCTGAATAAGGAGGAAAAGACCAGAACCATCTCATTTTTGAAAAGATCATGTCTCACATCTAAACAATGTGGCCTAGGTGGGGGGAGATGCCAAATCTTTGTGAATCTCTGTAGTTCCTCAGATGTAGAGAAGTGACCAGAAGGAACTTCTGAGATTTCATGGTTACCGTGAAGGTGACATCTCCTACCTACACAGGATTGGTTACAAGAGTCAGCCTCTAAGGGAGGAGTTCTTAACCTTTTGTGTATTGTGAACCACTTTGATTATGCAGTGAAACCTATAGATCCTTTTTAGAATAATGTTTTAAATGCATAAAATAAATAGGATTACAAGGGAATCCAATTATATTGAAATAGTTTTTTTTTTATTTAAATTCACTGATACCAGATTAAGAACCCCTGTTCTCAATCTTCCCTAGGATCGCTGTTCAGTGACATGGTTGGTATGTTGATAGTGCAGAGGGGCTCTCTCAGTTTAAAATGACTACTCTGGGCTTACCTTTGTTACTGTCCATGCTCCTGCCCACTCTGGTGCTAATGGGACCTGCTTCCACGTGGGCTAGAAAGGAGCAAGCATTTATTAAGCACCTACTAAGGACCAGGCCCATATTTCCTGTGATCCTCACAGCAGCCCTTCCAGGAACCTGAGGCAGAGTTGACGTGTCTTGCCCCAGGGTCTCAGAGCTCTCAGGTGTGATGCTGAATTTGAACTCTGTCTCTACCAGAAAGCATACCATCTCTCCACAGTCTTTTTTTGTTTTGTTTTGTTTTCTAAGCCCTCTCTGGGAAGGAGCTGCCCCAGGGGACTCCTAGAGTGCTATACTGGCAGCATCAGAGTAGCATTCCACTGAGTCAGCCTCTGTCACTGCCCATGCCTCTAGGAGCTGTGCCCCTGGGGCCTGTAGTGCCATCTTCTGCGATTGGGACTAAGCATTGCCTTCCTTTGCCAGATATGGCAATCCCCCATCAGTGCTGGGACCTGAGTACTCCTGTTAACCACCACCACTACCACTCCCCCATGCTGAGAAGATACTAGTAAGTATCTAGTATGTGCTAGATGCTGTGCTAAGTGCTTTACAAGATGCCTCTGGGAGTTAGGCACTATGATTGTCCCTATTTTACAGTAGAGAAAACTAATACAAGCATTGCTACTCCCCCCAGATCCCTGGGTAGTCTCTTCTGGGTCTTGAATTCCACCCCTTTTTACCTGGTGACACAGATCAAGGTGTCATTGCCCCAGGTGATCCCTACCATATTAGTGAAGTCAGGCATGCTCCTAGTGGCATAGGTGACTCTAAGGGGTTTGACCAGCCAGGCCAGAGCTTGAGTTTCTGTTCCTCTTGGTGGTCATCATTGCCAATGCAGAAAACTGATCCTGCTGACTGGTCCCGTTGAGGGATCCACATTTTGATATTTCTCTTATCCTCAGAGGAAAATATCAAGCAAAAGTAGACATTCAGCCAGAGACCCCTCAAGGCTTGTACGAGGCCTCTATTTGCCATGAGCAAGTGAGAGATGAGAAGGACAGTTGAAGGGCCCTTGCCTGCCCTTCCCAGAAAGTGAGTGAGAGATGACCATTAGAGAACAAGAAACATCACCTCTAGTTTTAAACCGAAGCCCTACCTCCCATAGCATGTCTGTATTCAAGTTCTAGAAGGTTCTAGGACCCAGGGTGGCTAATCCAGCCTTGAGTTCCAGTAAAGTCTCCATGTTACAGCTCCCAGTGGCTTCCCAAACATTGCATTTAAAAATCCCCAGTATTTCCTTCACAGTTTTTTTCAAAAACAAATTACCCCAGTCATACAAATCTTACAGTATTTATAATCTTACTCAGTATTTGTCCAAATAAAAAAATTCCTTCCTTTTAAAATAAACCCCTAATGTTAGGGGAAGTGTCAGCTTTCGGGTTTTTCTGCTTTGGGGAAAACATTTTCCATCCCCCAAATAATTCCTTCCTTGCTGTTTCAAGGGGCAATTGAGTCATGAGGAAATTTTCTAGAACTTGGTGTTTTTAAAAAGAGAGAAAACAGCACGACCAGTCAGTACATCAAAAGAAGCTGAAAATAACCCCATGCAGCGCCCCTTACCTCTGCTTCTTTGGGGCCGTACTTGGTCCTAGTCACTTGACCACGTTCCCTTTGTCTTATGTTTGGTATTCTTTTCTTCTACACTCTTAGCATTGTATAGGCTGTTCTCTTACATTTGCTTCATTCTGTGTCAGTTCCTGTGTCTCTCCATGCTTCTCAGTATTGAGCACTCCCTGTTTATCTTAGCATGGTGATATTCCATAGTTGTCTTGTCTTCAGTCCACGGACATCAGCTCTGTCTGCGTACCTGCCAAGGAGTGACTGGGGCGTCTTCCTGTAACTTTACTTTGAAGCTGTACTTGTTCTTCGTCACATTGGATTATTGTTTGCATCTTTCCTTTTACGTTGTTGGAGTCATGTATGGGTTTTTCAACTATTTACTCTTCAGTCTGCTTCAGTTTATGTATGTCTTAATGTGTTTCCCTGTAGTCATATTTGTCATTTGTTACAACTCTCATGCTCCATTTGTCTTCTGCAGTGGGCCTAGCCATTCCTCAGTCAGTGGGCCCCTTCTTTACTTCTAGTTCTTTGCTATCACAAAATGTGCTGTGATAAATTTTGTGGTGTACATGCAGACTTTCTATTAAATTTATAAATGGATTTTGTGATTGACCCCTTTTTGTATTAATTTCCTTGTATTACATTTCTTTGGGGTATCTGTAGTGCAATCTGGGTGTGGACACTTTAGTCACTTTATTTTCATTCTTCCAAATTGCTTTCCAAGATGGTTGTGCCAATTTACAGCCTTGGCAACAATGCACTAGTATACATGTCTCCCATATTCCCAACGTTGATAAATGAAAGGAAAAGAACTAGTTCAGACTGCAAGGCAGGAGATGATGGTAGCCATTCTTTCACCACAGAGGTTGATATTTAAATCTCATTGGAGCATAAAGCTGTGGATTTGCTGTTTAGGCTTTTTGTACTTCATCTTTGTTCTTTACTGTCCAAATAATCTCTGATACATGTCTGCTGTTAAAACTACCAGGCTTAGGCCAGTCCTTTTGTTGGTGGCTGTCCTTTTCAGTGCAAAAGCTTCCTCTGCTACCAACTAGTTTCACTGATTGGACCCAGGAATTCTGGATCTCTCTGTGCCCCAGTTCATTCATTCTAGCATCAATTTTCGTTTACCAAAGATCAGGAATGAATAAACCCATAAAAAATGGAAAGACCATCAGCAACCCAAACACAAGCACTTGAGTCTCACTTCACTAGCTCCCATGTGTTGATGAAATTGCCCCTGATGTTGGCCTGGGGTGGAGAGAGGGTCAGTTCTTCCCCACCTTGCACTGGAAATCCAGAATTCTATGATGCCATCTGAGAGGGGGAAGGAAGAGAGCCACCTGGAAGGTTACTGTTAGACTTGATGGGTAGGGGAAGGGAAGAAAGATTCAGAAACTAATGTGACAATCAAGGTATCAATGTGAGTGTCTACTGTGTGCATGGGGGATTCACAGGAGCAAGGGTTCAACTTCTCACTGAGGAATTTAGAGACTTATGCATAAGATCCGAGGTTGAGAGCTGGGAGGAATGGGGGAGAAGGACTGAGAAGTCTTATAGTTCAGTCTGTTCATCTCACAGGTGAGAAAGCTGAGCCTCGAGGGGGCTCACGACTTGTCCAAGTTCATGTTGATAGTAAATAAGTGGCAGAATTCGGATTTGAACCTAGGCCAATAACTTGAGTGTATATAAATGCTTTTATACCACATACTTCCTTGCATTTTTGATTTTAAAAAAATCTATGATTAAATGCCTAATAATGGTATAGATAAATGTAATTCAAATGATGTGGAGATATTTCTGTAAACTAGAGTAGTGGGTAAGGCTTTACAGAGGATTAGCATTTGAACTAGGCATACTGCGTTATTTGTAGCCAGTGATAGATAACACTTGATTATAAATTTTGATTTTCAAATTTTATTTTCTTTATAATAGAGAATTTCCTGCACAGGACCATGGATCATTGACATCAGAAATCTGTTCCAGTGCTTCATTTATAGCTGGTAATAACTTAAATTTTCAAAATTACAATATAATACTAAAAAGGAATTTTTAATTAATTTTCAGGCTTGATCAAAAAATAGTTCATTTAACTTGGATGAATCTATTTTGGAACCTGTTAAGTAGTTGTGATCTGAAAAAGGCATCTTCAGAGTTTAATCTTCAAGGAAACATTTTCTGGTTGTTCGTTGAATTATTTTTGTGATTTTTTTTCTAAAGTTTAAAATACCTTAACTTTATTTTAAAATCTGACATTTGCTTTGAATGGCATGGCTTAGTTGATTATATTTCTTTGGCTACCAGATCTAAAAATTTTTTGAAAACTACTTGACCTTACTAAGGTCGTATGATCCATTGTTATTGATAGATACAATTAAAGTGAGTTATGAGTTATACCACTTCACTCAGATGCCTCTGTGCAGATGCTACTGACTAAAGTCCATTTATTTGTACTTGCCCATCCTTTGCAGCTTCTGTCCTGGTTACCCCTTAACTTTCATAGGGATTTCCTGATAATCCTTGGGAAGAGTCTTCTTCCAGTTCCCTTGACATTACAGAGATGGATTCATTAGTCATCTCTCATTTTGTAATTGGCCTTGTTTTCATATTGATTTATCTTCTACTGATATCCTTTATACTACTCACCTTGCCCAATTCTTGTTTATAACAAATTGCAAGCTGTTCCTGCTTCTCACAGGTCTCTCCATTGCCCATTGGGTAGCTGTCAAATGTAATTCTTTGGATATATTGTATTCCATGACTTAGTCACATGACATCCTTGAATATTATTATTTTTTTAAATAAACCTTTGTTTTAGGGAGAGACTTGGAGACATTAAAAGTACCAGACAACTCTCCAAAGGCAATCCATCCCTCCCTATCTTGTGCTCTGTTCTAAACCTATCTCATTGTCCATTTCCTGTGTTGATCTGAGATATCTGTGTACTGGTAGAAGAGCACTTTGGAGTCATTGATCAAGCCTCTCATAATAAATTGTATGTACAGTAAGCATTCTTCATTTACTTGCTATTTCTTGTATGGATAGTTAGGACAAACTCTTGAGCAGTTACAGATCTTATCCAAAAGCCTTTGTGGTGTTCTAGGCCTCGGAAGCAATCAGCACAATGGTATCCGCAAAAAGGACTTATCCAGAGGACTTCCTCTCAGTGGTGAACATTCTGGCCAGACCTCTACCTAGGTTATTTGTGTAAAGGAATTTTTTTTAATTTCAAAGTTATAATTCATATTTAAATTATTAATCCACTAAATCTTAATCATTGAGTTCTTGGTTCATTTGTATAACATTCTTTGTGCCTTTAAGTAACTGGGTCTCTATGCTGTTGAAGCTTTTACAGTTGAATGTTTCATCTTTCTAGCAAATGAGATTAAGCATGATTCTCCAGTTCTGAGTAATTCTGTGGGAAGAATTACTGATGAGACCTCTGAGGACGAAAAGCCAACAGAGTTAAACGAGCGGAAAAAGGGACTGGACATGGAGGACAAGGTATTTGAGGAAAAGATGGGCCTTCTTCTCTCCCTTACGCATACTGTCAACAAGGGGAATGGCCATGTAGAGGTTCAGGGGGAACTTTGTTCTCCTTCAAAATTCCACCTTGTCCATTTTCACAGCACAGTTACTTTATGCATTTGGTACAGTAAACAACACTGGACCTGGAGTCAGGCACTCTGTGTGACCATAGGCAACTCACTTAACTGCTGTTTGCCCCAGTTTCCTCAACTGTAAAGTATGAATAAAGCTAGCATCTTCCCCTCAGGGTGGTGTGAAGATCACATCAGATAGTAACAGTAAAGGACTTAGCCCAGGGCCTAGCACAGAGTAAGTGCTACATACATGCCTATTTCCCTTTAGGATCCTGTTTTTCTGAATGCCAGGTAACTGAGATGTCCTTATGGTATTATGGCATTCATTGTTTCATAAAAGAAGAGGTTATAGATTTTTAACTTTAAAAAAAAGATGTCATGTGCATATGTCAGAACTGTTATGAACCTAAGGAACAATACTTAATGAAAATTTTAGGCTGTAACTTAAATTTACCTTCTAAAGTGTTTATAGGTGTGTGTGTGTGTGTGTGTGTATATTATACATACACACATATTTATATACATACGCATATGTATAAGATTGAAGTCACTAGGCTTTGACTTGGTGTAGAAATCGAAGTAGAGGATAGAATTGGTTGTAGTTGTATTAACTTATCTGATGTGTAGTAATTGTTAGATACTTGCTAATGGATATTCTTGTAGCTAAACTTTAGCCTTCAAAACCACCTGTGTAATTTATAAAGAATTTTAAAGTTGACAAAGTGCTTTACATGTGCATTTGAGTTTCACAAACTTCTAAAGCTCCCATCATTACCTCCATTTTTCAGATGAGGAAACTGAGGCTTAAAGAAGTTAGGAGCCACATAGCTAGTAAACCCCTGAGTTGGGATTTGAACTGGGATCTTCTTGATGCTGAGTGCCAGACCCTTGGATACTGTCCGTGCTGCTGAATCTGTAGCTAGGCAGCATTCTTTGGGTTTCCCAATCCGTCAGCTCTATGACATAACACTTAGCAAAGACCAAGTGCTTCTCAGAATCCTTTTCTTCATCCTCCCTACTTTGCTTCTTAAGAGACTACATATGTCCTAGAATTGTTGATATTTTTGTATGCTACCTCCATATAGTAAAATCTGTATTTGAAAAAGGAATATGGAGCTAAAGAATTTGCCATATTTAAGCCCACGGTAAGTACTTTAGTCTGAACTGCCAGTATTCCTCTTGCCATCTAGAGTGGTTTTCATTAGGAAGAAAGTTAAAACAATGACTTGCTAGAGCTTTTTCCTTCCGCACTCTTTTATGTCTTGTGGATAAGAAATGAAACCAAAAGCCTGGGAGCTATTGTCTCATTATTCGTTAGGCACATTATATCAAAGAGAGCCTCAGGTGCATGGGTTTAAAAATTTCTAAATTTTTCACAGTTAACTTGGAGCAAAATAATCATACAATTAAACAACTATAGTCATAGTTTGGTTTTTTAATTTCTTGTAAAATGTTTTCCTTGTTATCTAAAAAGCATTTAAATAGTTCTAGTAAATTATAAATTTCACAATAGTTTTTGGAAAATGCAAAGTAAAATTGATTTGACTTAGCATTTTGTTTTAAATATTAGAAATCAAATGGCCTGACTTACCAGAACTTGTAAATTTTGACTTTTGTGATCTAGGTTCAGAGTGAATGTGAGAAATGCACGGCTCTGTCTGGGGTTACTATCATGCTTCAGCTAACTGTAAAATAATGGAAAGGGGCAGCGATAGTCTGACTTTTTACCAATATGTAGAAATTAATTCTTGAACTTTGACCGAATGTAGCTTGATAACTAGTTGCTTTAAATGAGCTTACTGTTAAATATGGCTTTTGGAAATGACATGGTTAATAACCCTAATTTTCATCTAAACATATTTAATTCTGGTCTCTTCACAGTGTAAATTTTCAGATAGTGTGTCAATAAAAGAAGAAAAAGAAAACATCTATGAAGTTGAGAAAAGGTTTGTCAGAATGTTTTAAAAGTGCCGTCATTTTACATGATGTTTTTAAAGGTATTAATACAATTTATAACTTAACAATGGGCTAAATATGGGACATAATTTGTTTAACATGTCAGAAAATGAGTATAATTACACACTAGTAATAGTTGCTGTTTACCAAAAGAGAGACAGGTTCTTGAGACTAGCAGATACACACCTGAGGCAGAAAACATTGCTAAAGGAAGAGCGAGTGGAAGAGATGTTAGCTGATGCTGGAGAGAAAATGTCTGGTCTAACTTTCTCTTTTGCGCTGGTGTGTTCCCCATTATATCTTGAGGACTGCATTTAGAAGTAATTCAATTTTAAGCTGGTATAAACTTTATATCTTCTAATTCAATTCCCTTATTTTACTAATGAGGAAGCTAAAGCCCAGAAAAGCAAAATAGCCAAGAAATTAAAGATAATTATTATTTAAAGAAGGTAGGTAAGAGCTAGGTTGATATACAGTATTTAAAGCTTCGAAAATTGCCAGATATGATTATAGAATTTTAAAACAAGCATATTAGAGGTCAGTCTAGCCTAGCTCCCTCATTTTATAGCTGAGCAAAGAGAGGCCTGGAAATAAATGATTTGGCCAAAGTCACATTGTTAGTTACCCAATCCTTTTGCCTGCAGATGCAGTGCTCTCTTTCCCCCATTTCATGCTTCTCATGAGTTAACCAGTTGGCAAATCTTAAAAAGGAGAATTGGTCAGAAAGACAAACTTCAGATGTATATAAGGCAGGTTGGCTCTGCCAGTACCTAGCTCTTTGATTGTGGGTAAAGTTGCCTGACTTCTCCAGGCCTCAGTTTCCTCATCTCTCTAATATAGCATTATTGTTGTCTTCTATCCTACTTTAAATTAGTCTCATACTTAAACCTAGTTTTGCTCAGAGGGGCAGGAATCATCTTTTATCTCAACTTATCTTTTCCCCAGAAGTGATTGGATAGTGAAACATAGACTGATAAACTCCTTGTTATTAAAAACAAACACATACAGCTCCCATGCCCAGCTTTCCCTTCTTTCCCTTCTGTCTCCACAATCGTTTCTCCTTCTGATTTCTTTATTCACATCACTTTCCTGTTTTCAGAACTTTAGCATTTGTCTTCCCATTTCTGGTCTGTTACCTTGGTTAAATAGAGGGAGGGCCAAGCGGCCTCTAGTTGGGAATGTTCTGGATTGGATTCTGGCTCAGATACAGGTGGGTCTAGAGGGGTCTGCAGACCCTTCCAACTCATGATTCGTTGTGATTCTGGGAGTTACCAAGTGCTGCACCGACTCTTGATCCAGTGTCTCTGTCCCTACAATGACAGGATCCATTGCCACCAGCCCAGACTGTGGCCATAGCCCATTCACAAGTGCTACGACTTTCTCCTTCAGCCAGTCTTTGACGTGACTGTCAGACAGCTATTGTCACTCAGCTTTATAATCCAGCTCAAACCCTTGTGGTTCCCCCAGGGACTTCCTGGTCTTCTCTTTTATCCTGTTCACTTAAATTCTATAAGCACTTGATAAGTACCTGCTTCATGCCTGGCACTGTATTGTGTGCTCAGGGCACAAAGGCCAAAACCAAGTAGCTTTTTCCTCCAAAGAGCTAGTGATCTCTTTGGGGAAGCAGTGTCTGCACAAATAAAAGACTGTAGATGATACATAAAGGGAGGGTGCTGGCACCTGGGAATCAAGCAAGGCTTTCCATACAGAAAAGCACTGAGTGGGACCTTGGAAGGAAGCTGGTGATTTCCAGGAGGCAGAAGGGAGGCAAGAGGGCTTTTCAGATTTGGGAAAACAGACTGTTCAATGGAATGGAGCCAGGAAGTAGAATATCTTATACAGGAAGCGGCAGGAAGGCCAGTGTAGCTTCATGTCCATGAAGGGGAGCAGAATATGCAAACGTCCTTTTGTACATGAGGGGAAAGGAGCTGATTCATTCTTAGAACATCCATCTTCCTTCCTGTTAAGAAAAAATATTTCTTAACCTCAAATAAAAACAAGCATTTCCAAATACAAAGTAAAGCAAAAAAGAGGATTATGCATGAACTGTATTCCTATCTATCATATGCAGTTTATTTTTCATTTTAAGTATGTAATAAATTCATCATGTAACTTTCAAAACTGACCTCATCTGTGTTTACTTCTGACCTTTCTTCTATTATATTCAGGGCATTTTTAAAAAAATACTTACTCTTTTTCTTTTTGTATATACCTATTACTGACTTTTCTCCTTCCACAAAGTTGGGAAAGAAGGAAGAAAAAACAAAAACAAAACCCTTGTAACAAATATGCATAGTTAAGCAAAACACATTCTCACATTGGCCGTATTCAGATATATACATCTCAGGACTCAGTCCCGAAGTGGGTAGAAGGTGTTACTGGTGGTCCTGGGGGGTCATGGTGGGTCCGTCGCATGGATCAGAGTCTTTCAAAGTTGTTTTTCTTCAGTGTTGTTGTTCTTGTATAAATTGTTCTGCAGACGCTGCTTGTTTCATTCTACATCAGTTAATACAAGTTTTCCTGGGTTTCTCTGAAACTTTTCATCCTTTTGACTCAGTCAGATTCCACTACATTCATGTGCCATAATTCATTCCCCAGTGAATGAACACTCTTAGTTGTTTACTATAACAAGGAGAGCTGCTCTAAATGTTTTTGGATATAATAAATCTTTTTCTTCTTGCTTTTATCTCTTTGGGGTTATAGGCCTAGTAGTGATATCATTAGGTCAACAGGGTACACAGAGTGTGGTGTCTTTTGGGATCTAATTCCAGCTTACTTTCTGTACTGACTGGAGCAATTCACAGCTCCACCAACAATGCATTAGTGTTCCTTTTCTTCCATAGTCCTTCTAGTATTGTCATTTTTCCTTTTTGTCATCTTTGCCAATCTAATAGATATGAAGTGGAATCTTAGTGTTTTAATTTGCATTTATCTTAATAGTGGGGCATTTTTTTATGTGATTGATCATAACTTAGTTTCCTTTAGGAACTGTCTATTCATATCCTACTGGAAAATGACTTTTTCTTACATTTAAATCAGTTCCTTATATATTTAGAAAATAAATCTTTATTAAAGAAATCTCCTGCAAAGATTTTTTTCTCCAGTTAGTGATTTTCTTTCTTTTAACTTCATCAGTTTTATTTGTGCAAAACCTTATTTTATGAAATCTTAATTGTCCATCTTATCATCTGCAATCTACTTTTTCCTCATTTGGTCATGAACCCTTACCCTAGCCATAGCAAAAGGTATTTATTTCCTTCCTTCCAAGTTACTTATGATGTGACCTCTTACATCTAAGCCATATATCCATTTGGAGTTTATCTTGGTATGTAGTGTGAAATGCCGGTCTAAACTTGTTTTCCAGTTTTCCTAGAAATTTTTACTGAAAAATGATTCCTTACTCCAGTAGTTGATGCCTTTAGATTTTTTTGAACACTGTTTATTTGCTCATGTATGTTCTGTACCTATGTTCAACTTTTCAGCTTTTTAAAAGAAATTGATTTTTGAGCTCTCAATGTTCAGTGGCCTTTCTCTTACTTCTTGGTATAAGTCATCCATTTTCCAATTTCCTGAAGCAGGTCAAGATTCTCCTCAGCCTTTTCAGATCCATCTTCTGCACTCGACTTTTGGAATACTTTACCTGGAGTGTGGAGTTCCTTAAACCCTTCACCTTCTAGGGGAAAGACTGACCATCCCTTTCACTAGAGATAGCAGTCCCTGGACTGTGACAGTAAAACTGTCCTGCAACTACTGTAAGATGCTCTCTGCTTCCTAGAGAGGAGATCCTCTGGCTTTCTCTCTGGTGCTTGTGAGGACTTCCAGCTCCCTCTGTCATGCCACCAGGCACTCCTAAAGAGCCTGGTAGTCCTGTTTCCTCTCTCCACTCTCATTGGCCTCTTCCCTCATCTGAGCACTAGCTTTACTTGCCGTTTCTCCCTTGCTTTACTTCCCTCCTGTTTTTCCTGGATACTTCTCATTTGGTCTCCTTCAAGTCTTTCTTAATTCTCCTACATCCAGTCTGCAGCCTTCACCATTCCAGAGCCCTGCAGATGGCCTTCCTTTACATCTCCATATTCAGCTGCACTCTAGTCCTCCAGCACCATCTTCCACACAACTTTCTCTTTGGGGAATTGAAGAGGAGGTGTGGTTTGGCTTCTTCCTGCCACCTTGTCCTGGAAGTTAGTGTTTTTACACTCAAGTTGAGCCCTTAATATTTACCAGCAGGAAATTTATTTTGTCCTATCAGCTTCTTTTGGGTTTATGAGACTGCTCCTCAGTGGAGTAGGCTGTTCTTCTCCGGGTCTGACATCATACAAATCCACATTTGTCTAGCTTGTTAGCCAAAGAGCAGCTGCAGACTGCTCGGAGTTTTTTTGAGTGTAACTGCACAGTGAAAAGAGGACTAGTCCAGGAGTCATTGGTAATGCTGGGACTGGAACCCACCAAGTACCAGGCAGGTCTGGTAACCCCACCCTTTTGTTTCCCCTAGCGAGGAAAATCATGAGGCTGGAGCTTTTTAGGAACCTTAGAAATATCTGTTTCAGCAAATCTGTATATATTCATTTTGGTTTTGGTTTTGTCTTTTTGTCAGCTGTCATTTTTGGTTGTCATTGTTTTTCTACCTGTGCAGGAGAGTGTAGGAGAAAGGGTCCAAAGAGGAGCCAGATGGAATTAGCCTTCACAGGCTAGAGCAATGAATTTAGATCCTAGAGATTTATTCCTTTATTTATTTTTTTTTTCAGTATTTATTTATTTTTATTATTTATTTAATTTGCTTTATTTATTTATATTTATTTTTTATTTTTTTGCTTTAATCTCTGGGAAAACTTTTTTTTTAGTTCACAAGTGACCTCTAGATAATTAGGATCTTACTGTAATTGGCAACTGTACTCTCTCTCAGTGTCATACTATATGCTTGTTTAAAATTTTACAAGAATGAGAGATTAGTTTTTTCAGGTGGCTTTCATATGCCTTTGTTTGGGAATGGTGTATATGGCATCCCTGAAGAATACTGGCTAAGTTAAGTTCATTGCTTGGTTAAGCGTAGGGGTGGGGATTTGGTCAAAAGGCCGAACCCAAGAACCTAGAAAGGCCCCATGTGGTTCCCCATCCCTGCTTAAGTCAATCATTGGTGACTTAGAATCTCAGTGAGGCTTCTCACACCATTTCCCTGTCTTACACACATAATAAATTCAACTCACTTTTTAATTCCCTCCAAGAGTTACTCATATCTTTTAAAAAGTCATTAATCTTAGTTGATCTTACCATAAATTTTCTAATACAGTGTTCATTTGGTAAGACTGAAACAATTTGCTTGTTATTAGATAATTACTTCAATATTTTAAGGCTCTGTGATTTTTTCATCTTGTATGGATACTCCCTCAACTTAACCCCTCTCTAACTCATTATGGTCTTTAGAAACATAGTTAGCCTCCCTGAATTTAGCTGAGCTGGTCTTTGCAACAACACATTTTGTGACCCTGCCCATGAGCTAAGCCTCTGACTAGGGCCAGTCAGAGCTTATACTGTCCTGTGATACATTCTTTCAGAACTTAGGGTTACCTTTGGACCATGTTGGGGCATGAGGGTAGCATTTTAGGAAATTAATTAAATATAGAAAATAATATTTTTAAGTTCTGAAGACATCCGGCAAAATGTAAGATATTACAAGTAATACCTGACACTTCATTGATTTAACAAGTTTTGATTGCAATTTGTTTTCTCTTAATATAGCAAGGATTCTAACTACGTGGAGATCCTCACTAGTGAGCATCAGTTAACATCTCTGTGTCCACCAGCCCCATGTCTGCCTGTACCTTCTTTGAATCTAAAGGCTCCTCCAGATGGCACGATCCTGAAACCCTGGATGAATGGTATTATTTTCTGAACCAAAAGAATCCTGTTGTCTTTGTGGCATGACGCAAGAAAGTCTGTGCTCGTGGCTTAGAAATTCACTTCATCATAAATCACAAAGCTTCCACACAGTGACTTGGTACTGTTGACCCAGTGAAGTCTTGATTGTGCAGAGCAAAGATGCAGTAGGGGGAGTGAGTTGAGTTTATAAGACTTGTCGTTATAGATTATTTAAAGACTTAATAGGAAGAGCGTTAGACACTGGCCCTGACTCCCGCTAACCACACAGCCATGGACAGTTACTGCAGCACTCTGAGCCTCAATTTCATCATCTGATGGCTACATGAACTGCCTTACAAGTTGGATCAAAGGGTTAAATGAGAGCATTTATGTAAACTGCTTCTGGAGGTTGTTATTATTTCCCTATGAGTTTCTAAAATTCACAGTGTTTCAAACCAAACTGACTTGACTTGCAAAGCACCATTCTAGACACCACCTTGCTCTTCTCAGGCAGCCTGACTCCATGCCTCTTTATTCTGGATTTCTTTTATAGCACTTCCTGAAGCAGGCCTGCCATCTTGGGGGAGAAAAGAGAGAATTATTGTGTTAGACTAAAAGATCTTTCCAATAGTAATCATTTTCATTCCATTGTTTTTCTTATGTTTAATTCCTTTGTTACCATTACAATTTTCTGCTACATGTAATGATGGTATGCTTGTGTGCGCATATACTAGACAGCTGGGAATAGTCACTGGTCCTGGGTCAGAGCAAACTGCAGTTCTTCTATCTGTACAAGTGGCTTCCTTCTGTGCCCTTAGCTCTCCACTTCCCTTTGGGCAACTTTAAAATCTATTATTGCAGTGCTATATTCACATATTCATCATGGATGCCTAAAAAGAGACTTTATCTTGCAATATCAATAAACTTTTGATTTTCAAGAAAATGTGTCCTTCCATAGTAGAAGAAATTCAGTATCCTTGGCTCCTCTATAGAAATTGATCCTCCCTAAAATTCCAAGGAAATCTTCAGTACATGTAAGGGAAGTTTTATGTATATGAAAAAGAAATGACAGTAACTGATTTATATCCCTTTTTTCCAGATTTTAGATTTTCAGGGCAATATCCTCTCCTGATGTTGCAGAATCCTGAAAATTGTGAGATATTTAAAAGGGAAAAAACTGCAGGGGTGAGTATCTCAGCTGTTTGTATGAACTTCCCTGTCCCTGTTTCCCTTGCTTGTCCTTGGATAGAAGAGAGGTCCAAGCAGGAGTTTAGTGAGAGAGTCAAGACTGGTAGTGTAAATGTCCATCCTGAGAAGATAGCCCAAGGAGGACTAGAGCTGAGGTGCAGAAGGGACCCTACAGAGAGGGGGAGATAGGGTCCTGTCAGTAAGCACTGATTACTGAAGGAGACACAGCTCTGCTGAGAGAGTTGGCAGGGAGGCAGGGAGAAGACAGATAGTGTTCTCAGGTGGGGGACAAAATTTGAGTCAGTTATGAGAAGTTGTCTCTTAGAAATAAGAAGGTAAATTTCTTTCACTTTCATTGGCCTTTTGATGATCTTATATCAAATTAAGTGTCATTCATTTCCTCCCCAGTTTTGTGGGGGCTTTTTCAGTTAAGCAAATGTCTAAATACATATAAAATAACATATGGGAGAAATTTTATTGGGAAAAAATAGAGAAAATTGGTAGAAAAGCTAAATTTCCTTTGTAAATATAAAATAGAAATTGAGTTTTCTTATTAAATTAGCCCTGGCTAATTTGGCTCATTTTTTGTGTGTAATAATTCCTACCTATTCTTAAATATCTCTTTCCTTCCCTCCCATCCCCCATATAAATAGTTCCTATTTTTTACTAGCTGAAAGCATTTATCCTGCTTTTCTTCTCCCTTTCTTTAAAAAAAAAAATCCTTAGATGTTCCAGAAGCCCCTGGGGTTGATGATATTACCGCATGGATATTGCAAATTTCATTTTAATACATTACGTGGCTGTGAACGATCACTGTGCAAATTTGCCCATGTTCCTGAACAAGGAGATGAAAAGGTACAGTCTCCAAGAGTTACAAAAGTTAAAGAGAAGTTATTTATAGTAAACATCTAAGAAAAATTGAAGTTTGGTTTTTACCTATATTTCATTAAAAATGTATGTTCCTAAAATGATGTGTTTAAATATTTTTCTCTGCCACTAAGAACTTTATTTTCTCTTGAAAGTTAGTTATTTTTATTAGACTCTAACAGATGATAAAATATGTGGTGCACAAATAAACAAATGGCCACATATAGTAGTTACTTCAGTCCTCAGGTGAATTCTCTAGTTTTTCATTTTTTGTTTTATTGATAAACCAATTCTTGAACTTCTTGTAATTAGATCAGAAAATCATCCTTTTTTTTCCTGTTTCCTAAAATGTGTCTTGATGAGTCCTCAATCTGAAAATATTTTTGTAGCTGTAATTGGTCCTTCTAGCTACATATGTCATATTTTAAGTTTAAAAATCGTTTACAAAGATTTCTACCCACAAGTGAACAAATGAGTAGCTCTTTAACTTTACCAGACTACCAGTGCAGGGAAATAAATCCATTGTTGGTAACAAGCATAGGGCTGAGGAGCTGGTCTGAGGCCACGTATCAAAATTGGCCCAGATCCAGTAAACATTTAAATTTTAATCCTGATGGTCCCTATGTAGTGGCCCAAACTTGGTAGGAATGTCAAGGTATCTTGAGCTGAGTGGAAGGTTTGGAGAAATTGTTTGGGATTTGGCTGAAGTGACCTGGGCTCTCCTCATTTGTTTTGCCCAGTGTTGTACACAGACCCCTTGCCACTGTCTTGGAAAAGTGAGGAGCCACTTTCATGTCTTTTTCCGTAGTCATGTGTGGTTTGTAGTTGGGTTCTGGACTGCTGGGTAGCCAGGACAGAAAAAGCTTTCCAAGGGCTCTCATGCAGTGGCAATGTGCTGAGCAGCGTTAGCTTCAGAGCCACATAACTATTCTTCTGGGCAGGATTCAGATAACCATCACTGGAGAACTGTGACCCAGTGATGGGTATCTTTGGGTCAGAACGTGATGCTTATTCTGATGCAGGTGCCTTCTAGCCAGAAGGAAAGTATTGACCCACAGTCAGTTATGGTTGGAGCAACTGCCCAACAATGTCCTAGAGTCCAGAAAGAAATCCAAGCTGGTTTTTGTTTGGCCAGACAAAAGCACTTTCTTCTCTTCTTCGCTAATGTTGTGATACTTATTTCACAGCAAAAGGAAGCCTCTAGGGAGTAATCAGGTAGGGGAAACAGGTGAAGCTTCTCAAGTACAGAGGAAAGGATTGAGTGGCCAGACAACTTCAGAACCTCTGTGTACGTGGCACTTTTCTAGAGGCTGGGTGTTTACAACCTCATTCTTGCCCATGCTCAGGGAAGTGCAGGTCACAGAGTCAAAGACTGTGTGCTTTGCTGCAGTAGGACCCCGGCAGGGCATAGCTTACAGAACAGAAGGCCCAGGCTCCCCTGCCACCTTTTTATCTCACTTAGTTCTATTAAAATTAATGTTCTATTTGAAATTTTTACCTAGTAGGGTAGTGAACTGTAAATAGTTGGCTTGGATTTGGTTTTTGTTTTGGGGGGTTGGTTTTTGTTTTTGTCTCAGTAGATGTTATCTTCACTCTGAGTTTGTTTGCGTGAAAATCATTTTATGTGGAAAAAAATAGGAATCAGTCTGTGTGGTATTGTTTGTGCTCCACAATGTGTGAGGCCTGTGCACTCTCAAGGGAGTCAAAAGACTTTGATTCTTCAGACTTTTCCTTTGAAATTGATATTAATTTTTTCCCCTGATCCTAGTGTTTAAACTTCATTGATTCTGAGCCTGTAATATTGTAGTCTGACCATTTCAGCTCCAGATAGCAAAAACCTCACATCATTGCAGTGGCTTTCCATGACCTCGTTTAGATCAAAATGCTGGCAGCTAGATGGGATATGAATAAAATGTTGGACTTTAAGTCATGAAAACCTAAGTTCAAATCTTACCTTCGATACTTAACAGCCATGTAACCCTGGGCAAGTTTCTTAATTTTTCTCAGTTTTGGTTTCCTCATCTGTAAAATGGGAATAACTGTACCTACTTCACAGGATAGCTGGGAGGGTCAAATGGAATAATATATGTAAAATATTCTGCACTAATAAATGCATAGAACACTATGTAAATGCTAACTGTTACTCTTATTTTCTTCTTTGTATTAAGGTGGCTTTACTATGGAAAAATAAATGTCATTTGACTTAGCTTACTTTACAGAAGAAAAGACCCCCTAGGAATGTGAACAATTTTCAAACAAAGAAATGTAAACCATTCATATGAACAATGTTCACATTGACTACTAAGAAATGCTTATTAAAGCAGCTCTGAGTTTTCACAGTCAGATCCATCAGCTTAAGCAAAGATGTTGATAAAAGACAGAAATGTTGGAAGGGCTGTAGGAAGAGTCATGACTGGTAGAACTGAATTGGTCTAGCTAGGCTAGAAAATAACTTGGAATGATTTAGGAAACATCACCAGGTTGATAAGCCCCAAGGAGGTCAACGACAGCATGGTCCCTTGTAATGTGATATTAATAAATGTACTTTTTGTGGTAGCAAAAAACTAGAAATAAATGGACTCCCCTGAGGCCTGGATGAACAAATCGTGGTACACAAACTTGATGGTGTATTATATTACACCAAGTTACTGATCTGAATAATTCAGATGGAAAGATTCCTGGGAAGAAAGCAAAACCCAGAGAATAGTATCCACAGTGACTACAGCTCTATTAGTAGAAAGCAATGAACTTGGATTCAGTGCAGCAATAAGTAGAGTCCTAGAGTCCAGGTGATTAAAACACACCTTGCTTTTCTCTTTAGTTTGGGATCTGGTAGGCTGCAGAGTAGGCCTGCATGAAACTACACTCACTGTATCAGGATGAATTGCTATACTGGTTGACTGCTTAATTGTAGGAATTTCCCATAGTGTTTGTACCTCCAGGGCCTGGCACAGAGTTGGCACTCATTGATCAATTGTATTTATTTGTATTTGTTATGTAGACAACTTGTCCCTCCCCTATAATAGAAAATCTTTGGAGCAAGAATTGCCTTTTTGGGGATTTTTTTTTTGGTCTTTTTCTCCCCAGGTCTGCCACAGTGCCTGGTACATTGGAGGCACCTGATCAGTGCTTTTATTGGGTCAATTTTGCTGGGCCTCAGAACAGAAGCAAATAAAGGCTTTGAGATAAGAGAAGACATCCTGATGATTAGAGCTAAGCAAAAGCAGGCTGCCTTCTCGGGAGGTAGTGGATTATTCCTCTTTGAAGGTGTACAAAGAAAAGTTAAATTCTATGACATCTTGTAAATCAGTCATCAGATATTTATTGAGCACCTCCATTATGCTAAGCACTGTGCTCGGCCTTCGAAGTACAAAGACAAAAATGAAATTGCTCCTGTCCTCAAAAAGCTTGTGTTCTCTAAGAATATACAAGTCAATACAAGGTCATTTCAGGGAGCACAGTGAGGTGCTTAGCAGATTAAGAAAGGCTTTTTGGGGTTAATCTTAGCTGAACTTGGAAGAAAATGAGAGACGAGAAGTGGAAGTGAGTGTTTTCTAGGCATTCATGGGGTGAGGGGGGCAGACTTTGCAAGCACCCTCCAAAGAAAAAAGAGGAGATCAGTGTGAGAGGTGTTAAGAAGGGGTAGATTGAACAAGACTTGTCAGCTGGTTGAAGGAAAGGAGTAAGGGAGCTTGAGAAATCAAGGATAGTTGCAAGGTTATGAAACTGGATGACTGGAAGAATGTCCATAGAAATAGAGATGTTAGAAAGAAGGGTTAAGTGGGGAGCAGGGGGAGAGGAGTTTTCTTGGCATATTGAGTCGATGATCAGTGGGCATGTTGTATGGAGGATTCTTGTTCCACTATGTGTGACACTAGAAGGCCTTTTGAGATCCCTTCCAACTCCCATTCTGTGATTTGGTCTTAGACTGGTGGACAGATCCCCAGTTTGTAAAAACTGGAAGGAAACTGACTCCTGTCTTGTATGGAAAAACAGTGACTTGCTATAAAGCACCGTCAGCCTGTGGCCACCAATGGTGTAATCTGCTTCTACTCAGGATATTCACTTAAATTTGTAATGAATCTCTAGAAGTGTTGGCAAGTAGTACAGTCTGTAATAATGCTTATTGTCATTTGAAACTGAGAAAAGTCTTGTTCAGGAACAAGAAGCTGAAGAGAATTTTGTTTTTCATTTCAATAGAAGGTTGTCTTGATCTCAAACCTATTATTAACTAGTTATCACAAGTAAGCAGTCTTCCTTAGGGAAAAATCAATGTCTTTTAGAAAAGTCAAAAACAGCATTATACAATATTAACTCTCTAGAAAGCTCTCTAGAGATAGAGAAGGAATTCAGTTTAACCCAAACTTTAACTCTTTTGGCCTTATTACCTAAAAACTTTTCAATTAAACTCACTTTTCGCTTTCAATTAAATAAGTAAATGTTTTAGATAGGTGCATGTCTAATAAATTGTGGCCTGATACTCTCAAGTGATCAGTAGAGTTTTAATTTTTTAAGACTTCATAACTATATGCTACTTAATGACTCCTGCTAATGTCTTTGAAATTGACTTTTTTTCTCCCCTATGTCAGTATAAATTAAGGCTGTCTTTCTCATCCCATATAATTTAAACTTAGACAAAATGTGGATCAGCCAAGAAGATAGAAGTACTGTTTATTTGAATTTTATTCTTACTAGCTGTTTAAGAATGAGTCATAACAATTTTTCATGGCTTCTGCAGGTTTGCATGGAAATACTTAAGAAATACATAAATATCAGTGAGGTGTGTTTGCTTCAACGTGCAGGTATGACACAGACTGCTTTAATGTAATTCAGTAATGTATATATTGCAGATGTAAAGTTCAGTTACATACGTTAGACAATAAATACTATGTCCTGAGCGCAAAAATGGCATGACTTTTACTAGAAAGGGTTCTTCTGATCCAAGAAAATATCAAATTAAATGTGATTTTGTTTTAAAATGTATCTGTAGCCACCTAATACCATGTCATTATTTGGCACTATTTTTTTCATTATTTAGACATTTTCCATACCCACTCAAATTATGGAAAGAGATTTTGCTAAATAATTATTTGCTTAATAATAACTTGCTTATATATAAAATATTTATGTCCTCTGCTACTAGAATTACTTGTTGATTCTTTTATATAAACACACACAAATTTTATTATGTCTCCCAATAGCTTATGCCAAATTCACTTTTAATCTCTTTTGCCCTGGAGAATTTGACAGATGATCTTATTTTATGAAGATGGAACACAGATGAAACAAAGTAGCCTTGTCAGAGTCATTTGAAATATACAAAGAGCACACAGTTAAATTCATGGTAGGACTCCTCATTCAAAAGTTACTCCTCCACTTTTCACCTGAATTTTTATTTCTTAAATAGCATTCAGAAATTACTGAGTGAAAAACTGGAAGAAAAAGGTATACGTTAATTTTTGATAGTATTCTTTTTTGAAATTTACCATTTGGTCAAATATTGTGATCTTTGAACAGTAAGAATACAATGGAGTAATGTTTCAGTGTCCCCCAAGAGATGACTATCCTCTCAATCCCCAACCCTCCCCCAAAATACTGTGCACAACCTACAGAAGCTGTAGACTGAGAAACACCTGTGGCACTTGGGGAAACTGGTAACTCTGAGGAATGCCTGGCTCATAGCATGTACCAGAATGACTAGGGATTATGGAGACTGCCCTGATGCCATAGGCACCATGCTAGCAGTCTGATATCAACTCATGACAGACTCCGGTGGGTTCAGCTTCAACTCTAGCTTATCGAGAAGTCAGCTGTCCTGAGAATCCAGATTAGAGCAGGTTTTAATCCTCTTCTGCAGTGCCTTGAAGTCCTATTGTGTGAGGCCTGGAGAGCCACAGCTTGACAGTACCAATATACAGAAATCTTAAGTGTCTTTTTGGCAGCTAGAAACAAGAGTAACAATTTCCCTATGTCCGAACACTTTAATATTTCTTGGAATTTACTGTTCACATGCCACTGTTCGAATATTAAGAAATCTTACTTTCTCCTGTGTACTGTATAAAATTGATGACCAATCCATATACGTTGAGAAGTCTTAACAACAGAAAACAGAAAACTTAGATTTATTCTTAAGCCATGTGAACACCACCAAATAATACAAATCAAGTCATTCTTTATTATTGTCTCCTGTCATGACTGGCCACAGAACATAACCACAGAGTTTAATAAGCTAATTATGTACAAAAACCCACCATGTATCACAAAGAAGGCACTTTCTTTGGATATACTTGTGCTATTCTCTGGTAAAGGACTTTTGATCTATACAGATCTATCACATGTAGGCACTGCCATATTTGGAACAAGCTAGGAGGAAGGTGGACACCAGAAGTTGGCCCTTCCAGGATCATTTGTTCTTAATGGAGGAGCGAGTAGCCAACTCTAGGATTGAATAATCACACACATTCTTCTTAATAAATGCTTTAGTAATGCCTTGAAGAAGTCAATAACATGTTTTCTTTTCTATAATCCTTTTTATATGTGCTAATGTTATAAGGAAATTCTCCCATTAAAGAGAAATTAAACTTACTTAATTTGATCACTCAAAAAAAACTAGATAGAGAAAAGATACCATGTGACCAAAGGATCTGAGCAAAGAGTTCTCAAGAACTACAGTGTTGATACCCTTAGGAAAGTGTAGTCTAAATCACTAATGAGAAGCACATAGACAAACAGCCCTGAGGTCCTTTCATCTCACATCCAGCAAATTGGCAAAGGTGAAAAAAGATAGGAATGGTATTGAAGTGTTGTGGGAAGATAGGCACACCTGGTGCGTTGTTGTTGGAACTGTGACTCTGTACAGCAGTTGTGAAAAGTAGTTTTGAGTCATACAAATAAATTAATTTAAATGTCATGTCCATTGACCCAGAGATTCCACTACTAGGCATGTTCCCCAAGGAGATAAACTGATAAGAAAATCCATATAGACACCAAAATATTGAAGGCAGTATTTTTGTCGTAGCAAACAACCAGAAACAATGTAGATGCCTATCAGTTGAGGAACGATTAAACAAGTTAGGGTCTGTGAATGTGAAGGAATGCTACTCTGCTGTAAGAAATGACAGATATGAGGAGAAGCATGGAAAGGTCTACATGAAATGATACAGAGGGAAATCAACAGAGCCAAAAAAACAAGATACACAAGTAATGTAGATCGAAAGAGCAAGCATGAAACAATCCAAAGTGAATGGTTCAAAATTATAAATGGGACAGTAGGGGAAGTGAGTGACATGCTCTGTCCAGTAGCAGTGGCAGTATTGATCTGATTACAGTTCTGTCTGGAAAACACAAGGGAGTGGGGTATCTGTCTGATGGTGGGTAAATGGCCAGGTCACAGTCTGAAGCGGTAGGGAGGATAGATGTGCCTCCCCCACCAAAACATGGCTAGGGTAGACAATGAAGTGTGATGGGGACTGGCTAGATTCAGTGGGGCATTTGACATGTAAGCCCCAGGACAGGAATCCTTACCCAAAAGGTCTCCAGTGCAGAATTCTATATGCATTTGGTCTGGTGTAGCTGCTTTTCCCTAATTTCATCTTCTGTACTGTGCCCTTAAATATTATGTTAGGTACTTAATATACTGAGGTGTTGGAATCCAAAAATGGTGGTTCCACAGTCATCCAAGCTAAGACTAGAGCACTCTAGAAATACCTTCCTTCCTTCTATTGCCCTCTAACAATTCTGAGTCTTAGTTGAGTTTTGTTCCAGGCTTTCTGCAGATCAGATTTCCCTTTCACTGACTTTTGCTGTTTTGTGAGGTGAATCGTGCTCATTATTTTCCATGATATTGGGGGGGGGAATCCAAAGAGTTAAACCCTCCAGGACAATGTGGAAGGTGTTAGTGAGCAGCCTTCACAGCAGCAGCCTTGTGGAGGTTGGGACCTAGGAAAAGTCACAAGGTTTTGTTCTGTTGTGACCACTAAAGGATCAGATTGATAAAAGGGAAAATTCATAATATTGTAATAGTGGAAAAGAATAAGCATAAATAGAGATAATAGAATGTTAGGGTTAGGCATAGTCCAAAGCCAGTCTTTATTCTAGAGGAATCTGCTTTTCGGAGCAGCACACTATGTTCTTTACAGGCAGGGCTTTCGCTCTTTTGGGAATGAGAGAAACTTCCCATTGATAATGCCAAGTAACTCTTGTGGAAGTAGGGAATCTCTTCTGAAAGAGACTGTCTTTGAGAAGCAGAGTTAATACACTGCATGGCAGAGAGGATTTCTGGACAACTCCTACAGAAAATCCTCCTTCCTTTAAACAAGAATTTTCCTGGCAATAAAATTACCCAAAGGAGGTATACGGGTATGTGTAGGGTTTTTCAGTATGTTGCCACTTTGTAGTGTCCGACACTGAATTACTATTCTTTCAACTCGAGGAAATTCTTAGCAGAAACTCATACTTTGTTATCCAGAGTATAGGTGCCTAGATGAGGATGGTTTTGCATCACTATGTGACTATCCTTGAGGTTTATCTTCATGTAATTTCATCTAATCCATAGCATGTCATTCTCAATTGTAAGCCTCAAACAGTTCCATTAAAAATTTTCTTTTGCTGACACATTTTTAAATGTTATCTTGAAATGAAAGTATTGTTTAAAAAACTCTAAAGATAGAAAAAGAAAATATTAAACCTCCCACATCTATAGCCAGAAGACCTCTGCTAACATTGGACTCAGTAACTGGTAGCAGGTCCATGCTGAAGAATCCACACTTTGACAGCTGTGTGAAGGGGGAGTGGAGAGCGCAAGATCCCAGGAAGGGTATTGTGGCACTGGAAAGATGCAGAATAATTCGGTAAAACTTTGCTTAGCTGAAGGATTGAAGACATGGAGAGAGAATAGTTTACAGTATTTTTTTTTAATCCTTTTTGTTTCATCCCTTGTAGAAAATTTTTTTCTATATATATTAGGATGTAGTCTTCTGTCTTAGCGTACTTCATTATTTAGATTTTCTTGATATGAGTATACCTCACAGATTAAAATTGCAGTTCCTTGATATCTTCTCATCAGTGTTTCAACATCAATCTTCCATACAAGACAAACCCAACACGCTAGAGACCTTCTGTTTAATATACCAAAAATGTTAATGTAGTCTCCTATTAACCTGCACCTCTTAGCGTTCATTCCCCTTCTTTTCCAGTCCTCTGTATCTTTGGGGATCTCTTATAATCCACTTCTTATATCCAAGTTTTATCATAACATTTTACCCTCAATTTTACCCATGTGATTCATGGCTATATGTAGAATCACTAGGAGAATATTGCTGCATTTGAAGATGAGCATTTTTAGGAGATTATAGTTTGGGTATTAAAACTAGTGCACAGTTTTACAGACAGTCTCATCTGTTCTCTTCCAATTCGAAACTGATTCCGTCTTGTCAATCATTTGCATGTAACTTTTGCCCAAGATGCATATAGATGGATTAGTTTGGAATGCCCCCTCTATTTTTAACCCCAGGGTAGTACTTTGCATTTATCCCTATTATATGTCATCTTTTTTTAGTGTGGCCCAGTATCCTGCCATGGTCTGTTTGGATACTAACTTTTTTAGCCAATATGGCACTTACGTGCTATCTGCAAATTTGATAAGTATTCCACCTCCATCCTTATCCAAATCAGTTACTGGTAAAAATGCTGAATAATCCAGAGCCAAGTACAGATCCCTTGTCACCTCTCCTCAAGCCTTCTTGCACCACTTCTTTCCCTTTCAGCAAGAATTCCAGCGCCTACTTTGGCCAATCATCCATCCTAAGTTTTGTTCTTTTCATACTCCACTGCTCAAAACCTTCAGTAAACTTCTGTTCTCTCTTCGTGTGCTCTGGTCTGTAATTGGAAGGGAGGCTTTTCTTTCTCGGAACCAGTACTACTTACATCTCTCATTTCCTCTGGTAGCTTACTGCTTTAGTCATCCCTTCTCTCTATTTTGAAATGTCTCCCCATCTTCTGACTCCACCTCTGCCGCCTACAGACTGTCTGTGCCCTCCTTCCCCATGCTCTAGGGTCTCTTCCTAAGATAATAGACAATGGCTCAGCTGTCAAATCTGCTGATAGAGTCGCTACTTTAATTGTAGTTTATCTGGACCAGAAGAAGTCATCAGGTACTACTACCAAGCAGTCTTATTACCTTCTCTTCACCTTGGCTATCAGTTCCTCCATTTCTTGCATGAATGAAGGGCAGATTATAGAACTATCTAGAATGCAAACTTCTTGTGACTAGAGATTGTCATTTCTTTTTCCTTGGATCCCCAGCCCTTAACATATAGCAAGTGCTTAATAAATGCTGTTTGATTTGTAGTGAGGTATACTTGATGTGGAAGCTGTCTAGTTCAAGTCAACAACCCATATGTAACTGAGTTACCTGCAGCCTTGATAGATTAAACAGCATGCCGGTGTGTGTGTCAGAAGCAGGAGCTGGACTCAGGTCTTCTCGACTCCCATGCCAGCACTCTGTCCTCTAGTCTTACTGCTTCTCTGCAGGCCACAGATCACTCGTCTGGAGTCTCTCCTGACCGGTCCAAGCCAAATGAGACCTGAACAGGAAACAGCTCATCCGCTGTCATTCACCCATGTTTCTCCCAGCTCTGGTCGTCCTCTCTTCTCCAAAATTGCTTTTAAAAGAAGAGTTTGGGGTTGTGCTATATTTGTGAATCCTTCCAGGACTTTATGCTTTTTGTGCTCATTCAGTTTTTATGACACAGAGTGCAGAGCGTTGAACCTAAGAGTCAGGAATTCCTGAATTCTAGTTCTTTCTCCAGCACTTACTGGCTCTGCGATTTAACCATCCTGGGCCTCGTTTCCTGATCTAGAGCTGGTTTTTATAATATGTACCTATCGTGGTGGTAAGATTCAAATGAAATAATGTGTTCAGATGCTTTGCCTGATAAACACTCTCATCAGGTGGTAATCAAAATTATTTGAGACTCATCTCATTCCAAGAAGTAGCATCTCCAGTGCTAATAAAAGAATGTAGACTGTAAGTCAATTGGCCCAGCTCTTCTACTTGTTATGTACGTGACTGTGGGTCACATCCAGTCTTTGGGGGCCTCAATTTCCTTATTATAAAATGAAGAGGGTAGACTAAATCACTAAGGTCTCTCTCAGGTAGAGATCCTTTTGTTTTTTATATAAAGCTTGATGAATTGTGTTTAATTTCCAGATGACAATATCTTAAAATCCTATCATGTAAATCTTACATTTTCAGTAAACCTGTTTATGGAGTACTACAGAAAGTTTCCTCCTGGGGTACATTTTGAATCTCAAGTGCTAAATGACCTTCTGATTTCTTTACTCAAACACTGTTTATTGAAAGAAGTGTTTCAGGTAGTGAACATCAGCTTAATGGCCAAAATGCTGGTAAGTAACCTTGAAATACCTTTGAAAGTTTTTTTCACTAAGTGAATGTTGTTTCATTATGCATTTGTTTATATAATTTAGTGGCTTGATGTTTATGTTTATTAAATACCTCCTAGAGAACAAGTGCATTTTCAGCCTGAATTAATTTGAGAAAGCAAAAGTATCCTGAAAGAGAAGAAATTGTGAAAATGAGTGTGCATCTTTTTTTTGTTTTATCCAGCCTGCTCTAAAAGTATTAATAAAAGTATTTGAGCATGTGGCATCTATGAACTTAAGGAATGCTGTACCAACTCTAATTGATATATTTTGCAAGGTATGATTTCCTCTTCCATTTTTTCTTTTTGTTGGTTTGGTAATAGAGAAACATAAAGTAGTCCCTATCATTAGCAAGTTTACCTCCTCCTGGGAAGCTACAGCATGTATATGGATAAGCAAATATAAGACAAGTTGAGGTGAGAAAGAAGGGGGAAAATGGACATATACCAAGCACTTGGATGGGCTAAGCACTGTGCCAAGCGCTTTCCAAATATTACCTCTTTTGACTTTAACAACTTCCTTTGAGGTAGATTCTGTTACTATCCCCATTTTATGATTGAGGCATCTGAGGCAAACACACATGTGCCTTGCCCAAAGTCACAGAATTAGTAAGTGTCTGAGGACAGGTTTGAACTCGAGTCTTCTGGACTCCAGTATGAGAGCCCTGTCCACTACAAACACCTACCTGCTTAATTCTAGGGTAGTGAACTGGACTTAGCATGTTCCTAACAGTTAGGAAGATCAGGGGAGGTTTTCTGTAGGAGGTGGATGGAGCCTGAGGGATTCTGAGAGAAACAGGTTAGAGGGAGGATTCCAGGCTCCAAGTTGCCGAACCAAGCCACTGGAATGTCACATTCAGAGATTGGCTGAACAAAGGAGACTTGGAGGCACATCCTATGAAATGAACCCAGAGAAGCAGTTGAGGACCAGACCGTGGAAGGCTTTCAGGGGTAGGCTGGGGAGTTTGTATTTTGCCTCCGGGCAGGCAGTAGGCCAGACACTGAAAATATGAACAAGGGAATTACATAGTCCGGGCTACATTTTAGGATTGTTAATTGGCCATCTATGTAGAGGGGGCTGGGGGGCTGGGGCTGGTGGCAGGAAAACCAAAGAGGCGAAGGATGTTGGAGCTACAAAGTAAAGGCTGTGGAGAGAGAAGGGGGAAGATAATAGAACATTCTGTGGGATAAAATTGAAAGGATGTGACAGTAGTATTTGGGCAGGAGGAAAGAGTAGCTAAGAATAGCAGGAAGAAGATTTAAGGGTTCCTCAGGTTGTAGCTCTGAATACAGTGAAGACATTAACAAAAATGGGTTTAGAAGTAGGGGGGATCAGCAGGGAAGTATGAGTCTATGGGCAATTGGTATTTAGGCCTGGCATCAAGGGCATGACAAGGACAAAGGCTTTCTGGGCAGATTTTTTTTTTTTTAAAACTAGCAGCCATTCCCATACCTGCAAATAGCACTTCCCTGGTTAAATACCATCATTCTTTAGCTAATTCTTTTCTGGTCCTGGTGGATTTTATCCTCATTCCTTTTTGGCAGGTTTTTTTTTTATCCCCTTATTCAGCTGAAGGAAAGCAGAAAGAAAAGAATGACTGAACACGTTTTATGTTTTGTATAAATGTTTACAAGTAGACAGTATTGTGAATACTTTTTCTCTTCCTACTTTACAGCTTGTAGAAGCTGGGATGATTCTTGACTCTGAACATTTTAACTATCTTATTAAGCTCTTATACCAAGTACAGGCTTCCAAACAAGAAATAAATGCTGTTGTAGAAATGAAATCCAGGTGAGAAAGCTATTCATAGTAAAATACAAAAAAAGTTTTTATTTCAGGCTTGGAAATAAGTTTGAAAGTTAAGACACCAACACAAAATTTTAGTTGATCTTAAGTCATTCATTCTCATCCAAGTCATCCAGTCAAGGCTTGCCCAGAAGGCAAATGTATAAGTTAAGAAATGTCAAAAATAAATAAATTAATTAATTAAAGAAATGGCACCTCCTATTTGTCCACCTGCCCTAAAGCTGCTCCAAATGTCATTCTCGGTGTCCTGAGCTTTTGGTCTTCGAGGCTTTTCCTTTACCCCACCTCCTTTCTTTCCCCATAATAGGATTTTACATATGCTCACCCTCTCATTTTTCCTTTATTTCCTACCACTTCATGGTTTAGATTCTTGTTATCTAGTCCAAGTGAGTGTCCAGATATCCTCTCCAGAATTACCATAAATCATCATCTATCTCCTCATCCACCTCATCATGATAGGAAAAAATGATTGCATAGACCTATATAAAACCTTTAATTGGCATTACAACTTTATGCCAAGTTAAGGTGAACCTCTCTTTTCTGAATATAATAACTCCTCATGAATTCAGGAGTGAAGTAAGAATTCACAGTCATTTAGTTAACATTTAAGTAGTTCAGTCAAGCAAAACCTTCTCCCCTGTTGATCATGTCCAAAAATAGGCATCTTGCTATGCATCTTGGACCTTCTCACCTTTCTGTCAGGCAGCTTCCCTGGAACTTTCTAAATTGCTGTAGTCTTTAACAGCTACAGACCCTTTCTCCTATAGTAACGGAAAACCTTGTTAATCGTTAAGGGAGGATTCAGTGGTATATCAGAAAATCCTAGTTATTAATCACCTTTAAATGGTGATTTCCTGCCTTTTTGCCATTAACATACTTTTTCCCTGCAACATTTTTCTGGGCCACTCTTAATGAGTGCTGTGGTATATGTTATAATGAATTTTATTTTAAAATTTCCTGGTAACTGAAAAATCTCAAAAAACTTGGGCTGATTTTGTTTTTTAGAAAATGGAAACTTTTATAGTATTCTGAAATTTGTCTATTTAAGGTGAAACACATATGAACTTTTTTTAATATTCAGCCTCATGGCCAGGATATTTTATTAGTGAATATAAAAGTAATTAACCTTTTCCCATTGTTAAAGGTTACGAGTGAGACAGTTTAAAAAGAATTGGCTCTCTGACTTCACTTCAGCAATAACGGAAATAGAGGTAAGTAACCCATAGATGTAGAATTTTTGTTTGTTTTCAGACAGATTGCTTATTTTCTGCTCATACAATGGAAATCCAAAGAAAATATTTATATCTTTAACTTAAAATTTTTGAAAGAATAGCCACTCAGATTTTTAGCAAACCAACACAATAGCTGATTTATAACATACTTCTACTTTTAACATTAGTTTCTGTATGTTGTAGATTTTTTCAAACTTGAGAAAACAAAATTCATTTTAACTAGAAAATCTGTTCTATCAAAGAGAATAGTTAGTCGGTAATTTCAAGCATCAGGACCTAAAATTTTTTTTTTCATTCTGATGACCTAGCTGTTCATTGAGTAGCAGTGGTATATGTAAGCCAAGCAGGTGTTAACTTACACAGTTGCAATTTGATCACAGTTGTATGCCATCTAATATGATTCTGTGAAAATGGAACATTAAATGAAATGTTACATATCACAGCTGTTCCACAGAAACAGTATTATAAAAGTTGTAAATGGATGATTGACTGAACAATATTAAAATAGGGATTTTGTTGTTCAGTTAAGTCACGACCAGCTCTTTGTGACCCCATTTGAGGTTTTCTTGGCAAAGATACTGAAATGGTTTGCCATTTCCTTCTCCAACTTATTTTACACATGAAGAAACTGAGGCAAACAAGGTTAAGTGACTTGCCCTGGGTCACAGAGCTAGCAAGTTCTGAGACCAGAGTTGAACTCAAGTCTTTCTGACTCCAGGCATGGCGCTCTATCCACTGCACCATCTAGCTGTCCTAAAGTAAAGGTTTATAACATAGAAATATGTGGAAAACTCAGCTCAGATCTTTAAAGTATGTAGCTCAGGAATTGTGACCTTTAGTACATTTTTCAGTACAGAATTTATAGCAAACTAATATTTCATCATTAAATATTCAGTCATTAAATGGACTTCATGACTCCATTTAGGGTTTTCTTGGCAAAGATACTGGAAGGATTCACCATTTCCTCCTTCAGTTCATTTACAGAGGAAGAAAGCAGGGTTATAACTTGCCTGGGGTCACACAGCTAATAAGTACCTGCGACCCAATTTGAACTCAGGAAGGAGAAGTCTTCCTAGCTCCAGGCCTGGCATTCTATCTTCTGAGCCACCTAGGTGCTACATCGTTAAGTGTACCTCTTCTCTTTTAAAAAAAATGACCTTTAAGGATAAAATTAATAGAATAGGTGTTTTGTTTTGTTTTTTTTTAAACAAGAGTATACCGGCAAGCATAAGCTTTCCTTAAAACACCTATTGTATTTACGTCATCCTTAAAGGCCATTTTTATGTCTTGTGGGACTTTTTTCCCCATGTTAATGTTAGCTCTAGTTATGTAATGGAAATTGGTTGAAAAATATGATTAAATCTGCAGAAATGTTTTGCAACCAGTTTTCCAATATGTTCTTGCATTTTTGAACGGATGGGCAGAAACCACTTTTTTAAATTCATAAAGTCCAAGTTATGGGAAAATACAGTTATTTGAAACTTAATAAAATGTCAACAATTACAACTACTGCTCTGAAAACCTAGAACCCTTCAGGATGGGGGGACACCATGGATGAGTTCAATAGAACGACCTTACACATGTAACTAAATGATTGTGAATTCTTACTTCGCTCCTGGATTCAGGAGGTTTTTTTTTATATTCAGTAAAGAGAGATGCCCCTTAACTTAGCCTAGGGTTGTAATGACAAAGGCTTTACTCTGTTTGATACATGTCATCTTTTTTTTCCTATCATCTTGAACAGCATTGTAAAGAAAAAGGTGACTGGACCAGTTTGGGAAATTTGTACATCAATGTAAAAATAGGTTGTGAAAAGTTTGCAGATCTTCAGAGATTCTCAGCATACATTGCTGAAGCATTAACAAAAGATTATAAAGAAGAAAGACAAGGAATTCCTTTTTGTGAATTTGCTGATGCAGGTAAGAGTTACTCTTACGGAACTATTCTGATCTATATTGTCTTATATTATGGAACTCTTTTGAGAACTGGTTGACTCCAAGCTTGTGTGAGACCAGAGGAGAGCTGGTAGGGCTCTTTCTATGCCAGAGAATAAAATGGAAGCCGACTCCACACAGCCTGCTCCTGCCTGCGTGTGTTACTTCTTTAAATATCACTCACTACAAATGGATTTTTATCAACTAAATTACTTGAATGATGGCATTCAAATCCAGGATTCTGGAGTTCTAATCTCTATATTGTTTCATAAGCGTTATTTTTTCTTTGCATTTGAACTAACAGCAGTCATGCTGGTGAATTGGAAAGAACATCCCAAGTTTTTAAGTTCTTGCCACTGACAGCAAATCTCATAGTTCCTCCCTAATTTAATTCCCCAATAACTGTAGTAAAATTTGAGGTCTCACCTAATTTGAAGTTGTTTAGATCATATATTAATTACCACAAAGTGTTAAAATGTTTTCGAAGTATTATTTTAATTTGCCATTTTAAAATAGTTTGTACAGGTTCAAGTTGCTATTTCACATTCTGTAACAATCTACTTACTTTTCAGTCAGCAAAGATCCCCAAAACAGTGAGATGGATAAAACATTACTGGGAAGAATTGGGATCAGTGCAATCTACTTTTATCACAAACTACTACAGTGGTCTAAGGTATTTCATTGCAGGGGTAAAAAGGGGGTAGACACAAGGCATTGTTTGTTTTTGGAGTGAAATGTATGCATTTTAAATATTTGGGTAATTAATAGTTTCCATGCCCAAACTCTGTACTTTCAATGGGAGATAAAAATGGTATCCAGGCAGATGACTGATGAGTGAGAGAAGACCAGGGACATAGAGAGGCCTGAAGAAACAGTGCCCTAACTCAGCTCTTTTACATACCCTCCTTCCTGCTCAGCACTAGAATCCCAGGTATGGGAACATACAAGTTTTATAAAGTTATTTTTAATTTATCACCTTTCTTGTGAAGTAATGCCAGAGATAGTTGGGCTTGGTCTGAGTGACTAGAGGAGAGTTGTATTTCCCCCTCAGAATGTACCCTGTGTATATTTTGATGTTAGAAATTGACTTCTGGGATCAAAACAGAAGGCCTTCTTTCTGTGTTGTGCTTAACCTGATAACTGTGCTTATTATAATACCAGTCTCCACAAATCCTTATGACGTGCAAGCCTGCCCTTTGGGATAAAAATACACTCAACAGTCATTTCATTGAAATGGGAACCACAGAATACAGAGCAGGGAGGAGAAATAGGCCTAAAGAGAAAGTAAGAAAGATGGTGACCTTCCCTGGGTCAGCTGCTCCAATAGATATTTTATATTTATATATATATAATCACTTCTGTCACCATTAAGTTATTTTGTAGTCTGGAAATTGTCTTGTGCATATCTCCAATATATCACTTCTGTCACCATTAAGGTTATTTTGTACTCTATAAATTGCCTTGTGCTATGGTAAACCAGAATTCAAGTCCCACCTCAGATACTTAGTAGTTATGGGACCCTTGTCAAGTCACTTAAACTCTCTCTACCTCTTTTCTTTTCTGTAAAATGAGAAGAAGGAGGAGATAAGCATCTTTCTCACGGTGTTGTTGTGAGGACCCAAAGAGATGATACACGTAAACCCTTTTACAGATCTTATAGCACATAGAAGTGCCACCTGTTATTGTTATTAAATACATACACAGTCACATTTCTCTCATAGGAAATAAAACCAATGTTGAACAACCTTAGCATTATTCCTGGGGTTACTCTAGCATTGCTTAAGTTCACACTGATTAACTTTTAGAGCTAAAATCCTGATTACTTCAAATCCAGGCTCATTTTAATATTTTAAAAATCTCTTTTATTAAGAATATTTTAATAGAAGTTCACATAGGTTCCATAAAATGTTACTTGTTTGTGTATCGATACTTGATTTTGATTAGATTTCTGGCTTTAAGTCCCAGCCCCAAAATGCCTCCTTCCATTCCCCTTTAATTCTAGTCCCCTCCCTGTTGATTGTTCCATTTTATTCTGTATTTAGTTTATTGTCTTCCCCATAAGACCACAGTCTCTGTGGCAGGGACCATCTTACACTTCTTAGTGCCCTCAGTGTAATCTAATCACCTTGGGTGACTGATACTGCAGTTACTCAGATGAGTACAATTCTGGAGGTCAGTCCTCTCATAGGTAACTTATTCTACCCTGTGGTTTTTAGGGATTTCTGTATAGATCTCCAACCATCTTTGAGATCCCCTCATAAGACCTAGTAATATGTTAAATACTCTTTAGAATTTATATGCCTCCATGCTAAAAGGAAAAAGAATATTTTTAAATGGCTTGATCTGACAATATTCCTAATCTTCTGGTGGGGAAAATACCAGTATAGAGATTTTTTGTTATCCAGACTAAAAGAAAAGGGTGATCAACAGTAAATAAAAAACACAGATAATCTAAAAGTCTAATTCTAGACTTCCAGTAGACCTGTAACTGAACTAATAAGAAAAGGCAGATTTTGGTAAAACTCAATTATTTTGGCTTTTTTGTTATTTGAGTAGTTGAATCTACCCTTTAATTGAATGAGTTACTATTGAAATGCCTTAAAGGTAAATTTTTTTTAAAGTAAAGTTAAAGATAGTAAGATAATTCACAAATTGAATAATTTTATCCATAATAAGTAAGTAGTAACTCTTTATTACTCTAAATATCAAGTTAATTTGTTTTCTTCATTTTTGCTACAGGGAAGAAAGGTACTTGATAAACTGCATGAACTGCAGATCCATTTCACAAGTTTAAAAGGACTTGCTGGCCCTGAAAAGTTAGCGTCACGGTGCCAGATTGTTAATGTGGCAGCAGAAATTTTTCTAAAAAGTGGGAGTATGGATGGTGCCATTTGGGTATTGAGGGGTAAGTTATGTTTATATGCTTCGCGGAAGAAAAGAATTGAGATTGTATTTTGGCCTGCACTCATTTCCCTTGTTCTAAACAATAATAATATTGATCTGCTTATTGTTCCCTGAGTACAGTGGAAGTTGAGCGGTGTGGGGATTTGCACTTGCAAATGACCAGGTAGATGAGGAGGTGCTGGAGCAGCTGAGGCCCTGGTCCTGGAGGAGGGCTGGACTGGGTGGTCTGGGGCAGCCAGGTGTAGAAGGCTGAGGCAAAGGCTGACCCAGAGTTGAATGGATTCAGTTTGAACCAATTAGCTTTATCTGAGAGTGGAGATTATTAGATTGTTCCCTGACTCAGACAAACAAACCACCCCTAATCTAAATAAGATTTTCCCTGAAATTATATCTCAATAGTTGAAAGTGTCATCTGCTTGTAGAACAATATAGTCTGGTTTGCCCCCGGAGTCCTCCAAGGTCCCTTCCTTGGACATTGGGAGCCTTTTACATAGCAGCTGTTCCTATTCTGGGGTAAAAATTGGGCAGGGCCCTGTGGCTTCTCTGAAATCCAGGTCAGATAGCATGGACTAGGCAAGTGTTGAAAGCTGGGTCTGTGACAGACAGACAATGAAGGACATTTGAGAGACACTGAGAAGTATCAAGGCAGAGAGAGCATAAGCCGAGGGTTCGTACTTCAGAGCCTGTGAGGCAAAATGAGACCCAAGGAGGACAGCGGACCACTGGAAGTAGGAATTCACACTGTATCTTTGTTTGTGGGGTTGATTCAGATGTAGAAACTGGTTCAAGGACATACTCTCCCTGTTAGCCAAGTGGTCAAGTGGCCATATGTAACAGGAGAAAGCCAGGAACGGCACTTTAACCAAATGTGTGCTGCCTGTGGCCTCTGCTTTATTGGAAAGCCTCTTTTACAGCAGACCCTTGCATGCTGGCCACAGGAGCATAAATTTAAAGATGGAAGGATCTTAAAAGGCAGGATGATGGCATTTTTTGAGAGCCACATACCTGTTTCTCAGATTATCACAAAATCATAGGATAGTAAAGCTGTAAGGGAGCTCAGTGACCATCTGGGCTGGCTTCTCCCTGCAACTTCCCTGAGCCTCTAATTCAGTAATAGAGACCACGGAGGCTTACACTTTGGAAGCTTCCAACTCATTTGTTAACCCGTACTCAGAGTTCTACTGATTCTCCCCATAATATTTCGAGAGTAGATACTTTTCTTTCATTTCTAAATGGCCGTAGACCCTTGTTTCCTTCTGCTTTTTGTGTGACATCCTCCTGATTGGCTTCTCTGCCTCCAGTCTTTCTCCAGCACTTTCTGTAATCAGTCACTAAATGCTGTGCAGAGCCAGGCCTGGAAAGATAACTGTCTCTGCCCTTGAGGAACTCACAACCTAATAGTGCAGATAACATGGCCAAATACACTACAGACAGGGTAAATTAGAAGTCACCAGCAAAGGGAAGGCACTAGAATTAAGGAGAAATGAGAAAGGCTGCCCGTAGAAGAGAGTTTAGCTGGGGCTGAAGGAAGCCAGGAGATACAGATGAGAAAGAAGAGCATTCCAGCCAGAGAGAGTGCCCTGAGTTAGAGATGGAATGTCTTATTCAAGGAACCTGGTGAGGGGCAAGGGTGTCAGAGAACTGGAAAGAGAAAGAGAGAGGGTAGGTTTATGAAGGGCTTTAAATGCCAGAGGAATTTGTATTGTATCATAGAGGTGAAAGAAAAGCTGCTGGAATTATTTGGGAGGTGACAGGGTCAGATTTGCTTTTAAGGAAGATCTCTTTACTAGTTAAATGGAAAATGGACTGAGATGGGAAGAGACTTGTGACAGGCAGAACCCTTCCCCTGCAGTCTTTTGCAGTTGTCCAGGCTTGAGGATGTGAAGGTTTATTAAAAGGGTAGCACTGTAGAGGAGAAAAGGTTACGAAGACAGACGTCATTGAGGTAAAATCAACAGGTCTTGGCAATAGAGTAGATAAGGGCTAGTGCCCTTGGCAATGGTGTGGAAATTTGGAAGGGGACAGGGCTTGGGAGGAAGGGAAACGAGTTCCATTTAGACCTGTCAGGTTTAAGATGTGTACAGGAAGGACATTCAGTTCAGGTGGTCCTGTGAGCAGCTGGAGATGGAGAGACTGGAGATTAGAACTGGAGAAGGGGATTGGAGAATTGTTAGCACAGAGATCACAATCAAATCCATGAGAGCTGATGAGATCACCAAGTAAAACAGTGTAGAGGAGAAGAGATGAGGGCCCAGAACACTCCTGGGGAATGACCAGGATAAAGGTCCAGCAAGTAAGACTGATGAGCGCTGAGATAGGAGCAGTGATCAGAGCGCCGAGAACAAAGGTGATCGACGACATCAGGGTACACTGAGGTCAAGAGGGAGGACGAGGGTAAGACCATGTGCTGATGTTGGACAGAGCAGTTTGATTGAATGCTGGTGCCAGAAGCCAGAATGCAGAGAGTTAAAGAGAGAGAGAGAAAACAGAAAGTGGAGGCCTTAGTGTCCATGACCTTAAGGAATTTAGCCCCAAGAAGCAGGAGGGACGTGGGGTGACAGTGAAGAATCTGCGTCAAGTGAGGGTGGGGGAAATATGAGCATGTGGATAGGCATAAAAACCGAACGAGGCAGTATGCTGGGATAGGTTGGAACCATGTGAGGCGGCGGGGAAGGAAGAAACAGTGGCAGAACACATCTGGGGAATGTGAGGTCAGAAGAGGGAGCTTTCAGCAGATGGCCTCCATTTTTTTTTTCTCTCAACAAAACATGAGGCTCAGTTCTTGGCTGAGAGGGTCGAGGGAGGAGTAGCCAAGGGGAAGGTTTGAAGAAGGATGAACAGGTTTCAGAGAACCCCTGTGGTGACTGAGTTAAAATTAGTTAGGAAGATGTAAAAGGTCACCTTGCTGCATTGGGAGCCTGGTTAAGGTTATGCCACATAAATTTGTAGTTAATCCAGCCAAGATAGTTGCATGATTTTTTTCCACCATTGTTCAGTAGCACAAGCCTGGGAGCAAAGGCAGCAGATGGTGAGAGTGATCTGAAGCTGAACCTTATCAAGGCAAGGTCGGGGATATGATGGGAGGCCAGGAATTTGAGGACAGTATAGAGTTGAAGTGGATTACCAATGGGTCACGATGGAGGAAGGAGATTGGTGGAGCTAGCACAAGGATGATAGCCTGGGAGTGAACTGAGGAGGTCACAATATCGACAAAAAACAGGGTTTGGGATTGGAAGACAGGGAGAAGAGATGGTGGGACAAGAGTCTGCTCAAAGAAGGGAATTTCAGAGTATGGAAGAGGTAGATTTGTGGATAAGGGCAAGATCAAGGTCCTGACCATCTTTATGCAGGGCTGAGATGGAGTGCAAGAGTAGGCCATGGAAAGGAAGTTGGGGTGTCAGAGGGAGGGATCAGTATGTTGGGTGAAATCCCCTAAAGTAAGGGCAGAAGGCAAGGACTCATTGAGGAAAGAAGAATACCCTGGGGGTCAAAAGACCAGAGCTGCAAGAATTTTGATTGTAGTAAATAAGGATTGAATGAGGTTTGCTGAGGGATGGTGGGAGAGAGAGAGCCAGGAACTGGAGATGGGAGCCCAGACTAGAAAGGTGGCCAAGGAAACTTGTCATTAGGAGACAGCCAAAGATGGAAGGAGTAGAAAAGATTTAGGATGAAGGCAAGTACCTTGTGCTTTGTATCACAGGTATTCCAGGAGGTGACTTTGGACTGGAACATGGCAGGGGTCAGTGAGGGGAATGAGAACAAAAGACCAGGCATTGGTGGTCTTGGCATGTAGTTTTCGTGAGGCTCCCCGGAGTTCAGAATCCCAAGGATGCTGAGGGTTTGACTAGGGAAAAGTGTATTCATCCTACACACAAATACCTTATAGAAATCCCCCTCCCCACTGTTCTCCTGTGATCTCATTCCTCAGGAATCAGTGTAACTCCCATCTGCTTATCCTATCAAACCACTTTGAAATCTCATTTCCAAGTACCAGCCCACCCCTTTGTACTGACTCAGGATTGCACAGCCCACCAGCATAAGTACACAACTGTGAGTGGAGAGCACCTGGCATGGGAAATCCCTCCACCAGCTGGCAAAGTGTGACTCAGTAGATTAGTTCTTGCAAGTGGCCTGAGACAGCGATGAAAGGAATGCCTCCCTTCCAAATTTCCCTATTTATAGTTAGGGGAGCAGTTATTTCTATTCCTCTTCAAGTTTGTAATGTGAAAAACACACTGAGCTCTTGACTACCCTTCACATAAGTCAGAAATCTCCAAGGCTGGTTTGGAACCTAGCTCTTCCTGATGTCAAGAGCATTACTTTATTTTACCATATCACACACTGTCTTGCAGTATACATGTCAGTAATTGAAATGTTTATATTTGTTATTCCTTGGCGTCTAGAATAGGTGTACATATCACACATACACACACACGCGCTCTCTCTCTCTCTCTCTCTCTCTCTCTCTCTCTCTCTCTCTCTCTCTCTCCCCCCCCCTCTCTCTCTGTATTCTTTCATTTGATCCTCACACTGGTTCTGTGCCCATGGACAGCAGGTTCTTCCACCATTCTGCAAATGAGATCACTAAGGCTCAGGGACTGACTGTCCCACCTTTTTATAACAACTAGTCCATGGCAAAATTGAGGAATCAAAGCCAGATACTTGGAGTCTAGCGTTCCTCCTTCTATATCATGTTGTCTACGTGTCTAAATACATTGCCATGTGATTGTTTTCCCTTTCAACGTACAGCTGCAGGTTTTCTTTCTTGGTAGTCTGTGACTTCCTAGAAGAAGCATACACCTCCATTTTTGCCCCCATTCACTATAATGTTGGAAAAAATATCCCAATGTATGAACTCAGAGCTCTGCTTTAACATGTGTGTTATTCAAGTCCCAGTATATATTTTTATTTTTTATTTTTACCATAGGAATGTTATTAAAAAATGTATATTGTCTGATATCAGTGGAAACTGCAGATTACTTTTTAATGAAAAGAATCTATATATTTAGAATAGTGGCCACTACACATAGTACTGCTATAGAAATTGCTTCTTAATGATTTAAGCTTATTTTGATTAAGCATAAATTAAAATTTTACAGTTTTCTTCAAGAAGAAATTTATAAAATATTTGCAAAAATTGTTGTACTGGGAATAATTGAATTTTAGTAGCCTTAATATTCATGGATGGCATATTCATAATTAAATACTTTTTTCTTCATTTCAGAGTCAGAATGGATAATAAACACACCACTGTGGCCCTGTGATAGGATGGATGTCCTCAACAGACATAACCTGCTGTGTACAATTGCACATGAGATCTTGGCCAAGAGCCTTTACCGACAAACATTTGAAGTTCTCCAGAACTTACCCGGTTTCCAAAATTCTCAAGGTATGTTTGGAAAAATCCGTGTCTGTTATCTCCTCTTTAGATCTCTTCTTATTTTGAGACTAGTTCTTAAACTCACTACCTCATATTGTTCAATAACTGATTAATTTGTCACTTTTTAAATAAATTAAATTATGCCCTCATACTTAGATTAAAATTTCAGGTATGTTTGTCTTTATTTTAAATAAAGCCTCTCTATAAACTAGTAAATCTATAAATGGAATGTTTAAATATCCTAGGATTTGATATTTAAAGAAACATTTTATAAATTGAACAAGTCTGTAACATCAGTAATTATCCCAATGTCCGTTGTATAAAAAATTTAAATAGTCTCCAAGTTGAGTAACCTTCAGAAAAATTTAAGGGTGACAATGCTGAGTTCAGTTTTATGGTTAGTTACACTATGTTTTCAGTGTTACTAGTGCTTTAATTTTTGAAAGTGTAATCAGTTGTAACAAAATGGATTAGAACTTACAAAAATAGAGGAAACTAGAGCATAAAAAGAATTGAGATTTTTCACTTGACTTCACACCCTTCCCTCATTTTCAAAGGAGGACAGAGCCCTTTCACAGGTGTCCTTAAACCCTTTCCTCCTGTCTCCTCCATGATTGGTCCCATTGCCGTTCTTCTCTTGAATTCCACCCATTTGACTGATTCCTTTCCATCAGTCTGTTTGCAGAAATTCTCAAGCCTCACGTATCTTTGAAGACATCCTTCCCTTGACCCTGCTGTCTCTTTAAGCTTCCTTCATCTCTCCTGCCTCTTTACTCAGCTGCCTTCTCTTCATTAGCCAGTCACTCCTCCTTCTGCACAAGATGGCTTCTGAACCCAGGGTGGTACAGACCAAACTTTCCTCCAAAGTTTCCTCTGAAGCTTTTCTCTTTTCTAAATGGAGTGAAGCTGACTTATGTCGAGGGCGTCCACATAAATGCCAGAGGGCTCTCAGTTGTCATGAGGCACCAGGCCTATAAAATAGAGGCAGTTTAATTGAGACCAAAAAGCCCTTAGCACAGATGAACCTATAAGTGGTCAGAGCAGCAATCTTTGTTAGGGGATCTCTTTGTAGTCCTCCAGACTCTCAGTTTTTCCTTGTGCGAAGAAAGGCTCACAGTTGCCAGATACTGCACTTTCCCAATCCGGTAGTGTCCCTAGTGCTAGGGACAAAGGAAGCCTCAGATCCAGTTCTCAGGTGCTGATGACAAAGGACCTGGTTTGACTCCTGCTCCAGCCACTTATCTTCAGCAAGTCCCTTGACCTCTTTGGCCTCAGTTTCCTCCTCTATAAAATAAAGGGATTGGGAGTTGTGAACTGATCCAGCCATCCTGGAAAACAATTTGGAACTATGCCCAAAGGGCTATAAAATTGTGAGTACCCTTTGACCCAGCAATATCGCTTCTAGGTCTACATCCCAAATAGATCATGCAAATGGGAAAGGACGCACATGCATAAAAAATACTTATAAGAGCCCATTTTGTGGTAATTGAGGGATGCCCATCCATTGGAGAATGGCTAAACAAGTCGTGGTATGTGAATATAATGGAGTCCTACTGTGCTATAAGAAATGATGAAGAGGAGGACTTCAGAGAGGACTGGAAAGATTTACATGATCTGAAGCTGAGCGAAAGGAGCAGAACTGGGGAAATGTACAGAGCAACAGCCACACTGTGTGATGACCAACTTTGAAGGACTTAACTCTTCTCAGCAATGCAAGGATCTAAGACAATTTGCCATTCACATCCAGAAAAGAACCTGGGAGTATGAAAGTAGATGGAAGCATATTATTTGCTCTCCTTTTCTTTTGTTGTTTTGTTTCTTCTTTCTCATGGTTCCTCCCATTAGTTCTAATTCTTTACATCATGACTGATATGAAAATGTTTAACATGAATGCCTAAGAAAAGCCTATATCAAATTGAACATCATCTTGGGGCGGGGAAGGTGCCAATGGGGGAGAAAATTCAAAACACAAAATCTTGTGGAAGTGAATATTAAATTAAAAATAAGTAAATTATTAAAAAAAAATAAAAATAAATGAGAAGATTAGACTTGATGTCCCCCAAAGATCTCTTCCAGCTCTGATTCTGTGATCTTCCTATCTTTACCACTGTCCTCTCGGAGGTTGCTTTGGTTTCCTGAAGCCCCTCCATAGAGAAGCTTCCTTCTAGAGAACCAAATGTCTTTGTTACTTATGACTAGCTTATCTTTGACCTCCCAGCTCCTAACTATCTTCCCAATGGGAAGCTTTCTCTTTCTCCAGCTTTCTCTTAAAAGTCTAGCATGTAGTTCAGATATATATTTAGATTTTAATCATTGGTCAGTCATCTTCATTGTAGGGTTCTTTTGGCTCCCAGGGCCAGATAGTTCATAACCTATAAAAGAAGTAACCCTTAGGAAGGAAATTCTACACCTTGTTTAGGATTGGGGGGTGGGGAGGAAGAGGCCTAGAGATATGGCATCAGTGCCCTAAACAAGGGATGACAAGGCCCTACATAAAAGTTTAGGTACATATACATAGTACATAGAATAGGTACACAGTTGTGGTACAGGCAAGAGTGCTGTGGAGATCAAGGTGACATCCCTGTGGCCTAAAGCAGCATTCTCATACTTGGGGGTGGGGGGATTTGAGGGCTGGTTATGGTTATCCAAGGGGAGAAATGAAATCAGTTTAGTAAATTTGATATCCTTTGTTCCTTTCAGAAACTGTGGAGGTCTCCCAGTACAGTCTTCTTTTTAACAAGCTTCTGGATGCTTGTATAGAGAGCAATAGTCTGGGTGTATCATCCTCTGTAGCAGAATTCATGTTTTCAAAGAACATCCCTATCGATTTTTCTTTTCTCAGAAGATTAATTACTGCTTTAGGGAGAAGTTGTTTATGGCCAAAAGCCAGAGCCCATTACAAAAGTAAGTTACAGTTGAAATCCATACAAATCTTAAAATCTCAGATGTATCATTTATATATTTGATTTTTTTTAACTATTATATTTTAAGGTACATTTGCCAATTTTTAAAATTAAATTTTTATTTTATTAAAATAAAAAGATATATAGATGGAGTTTTGGACTATATGTATAATACCAGCCTAAGAAAAAAAGAAAAAAGTATGAATTTATAATAGAGAATTAATCATTAAGAATTAATTAATTAAGCTTAAAGGACTCAACAATTTTTTTTTACAGAAAAATGTTTGCTGCTTCATTTTACATTAAAAAATTTGTAAATTGGCTCCTTTCAAATGTACCAGAAAGAATTACTTAAAAGAGGCTCTCATAAAATATTTTTATGGACAATGGTATTAACTTTGTAATGCAAATAATTGATCCTAATGTATATTTTAGACGTTTGAATTTGTGTATTCGCATTTATATGTGTGTTTGTGTTATCTATAGATAAAAAGTTTTTGTGATATATAGACTATAATGAATGTATTATTTACCTTGCAGGTGCTCTATCATTGGGCTGTTATCCACCATTGGAGGGAAATTTATACCGAAAACTTCTGTTGATTCCTTCATACCTGTCTGAGATTGAAATGCTGTTAGCTATTGAAATTTTTCTAGTGTCTAATGCCAGTAGCATTCAGAGTCCTGGTGCTTCTCCACAGACACTACAAATAGTACTGAAAAGGTTTGTAGACCTTGATATTACATTGTAAACATAAGTTGAGTAGAGGCCATAGGAGCCTAGAGCAGATGGTGACAGAAGTCATCGGTAAAATGGAAAGAGCCCAGGAAACCCTCGGAGCGTCACTTACTGTCTGTGTGACCTTGGGCAAGTCACATGGGCTCTAGCTCAGTCTGTAAAATGAGGAGCTTGTCCTCGATGATTCCTAGGGTCCCATCAAGCCAAGTACCTTTAAAATGCTTGGAGATGGTGTGGAGAACATGGAAGTTAGGTACAGACACTTTTGAGTACACTGGCTTTAGATTCTTTTTAAAATTTGATTATTAACTCCATTTTTAGGTTTGGATACAAGAGAGAATTCGTAGAGAAAGTAACATTTGACCTCATCTTTGAAACATAGGTAAGAAATAGAACAGGGAGATCTAAGATGAAGAGAACAGTTGAGCAAGAAAAAGTAGGAAAAGTATTGGGATGTTCAAAGAACTTTACAGTCCAGTTTGGCCAGAACACAGGGTCCTTGAAGGAGGATGGAAAGGTAGATTGGGGCCAGTGACTGGAGAGCCGTAAATGCTACATTGAAGTGCCTGGGCTATTTTTACTAGGCAGAGAGGAACCTTTGAAGGTTTATGATCACAGACATCTTTAAGGAATTGATATGGAATAGACTAGAGACAGGAAACCCAGTTAAGATATTAAAATGCCCAAAGTCATGATGAAAGCCTGACTAGAGAGGTAGAAATAGGAATGTGGGCTGAGAGAACTGACAGGGCTTATTGATGTTGGAATTTTGTTTTGATTTATTGTGTTATAAACCAGATTCCCAGAGGAAGCTGACCAGTTACCATATTCTGTCCTCCATGTTCCATTCATAGCTCTCATAGTCTAATATATTTTCATTGGAAACCCCCCTAGTCAAAAATGTTTCCTTATGACCCTATTTGAATAGAACAAAAGGGATTGCACACTAAGTGTTCATATTTCATTTTCTTTCTCCAGTTTGAGTACCTGTTCATTTCTGGACAGCTAACAAGCTTCTCTAGAGTTGCTGATTTTAGCAATTAACAGCTCATACATTGAGGCAGCCCTAGCAGGGAAGGCGAATGTACACAAAGAAGTCATGAAATGCTCTATCACAACAAAATGATTCTCCCTCCTCCCCCTCTATTAGATGTTATAACTTGAGGAATCTAAATTTCCCATGAATCCCTATTCAAAATGATGAGATTCCTTAAAAGACAGCAAAATATAATCTTGAATAATCCTCATTATCATCAAACAAGGTTAAAAATAAGAGCATCCATGTTCTGCCAGAGTGTTTGCTGCTGTCATGAAGTATGTCTCACACCAAACAAATGGAAAAGGGAATCCCTGTAGATGACCCGGCCCTCCAGATACTCCTGTTTGCAGATGATAAATTGATTGCCTTATGCCTTGGAGTATTGAAATGTCTTTATGAGATCCATAATCACTCAAAAAAGAGTTAAGCCTAATTAGCCACACAGGAAAACCCAAGTGGATGAATTTCATCCAACTATGCCGTTCTTTCACTATAGCTGTTCAGCAGAACGTATATCTTGGACAGACTTTGGTCAATGAACTGGATCCAGAACTGATCAGGAAGAGGAAAGTGAGCTGAATTACCCTTTGGAAAATTGTACAGAGGTCTTTAACAGTTTTTTATAATTTTTAGCAATTCTAGGTTTTCCCATCTTCTTAACAGTAGTATTCTTTAGGTGAAGCTTTATGGCCTTGAGTCCTGGAACATTACAATCTGTAGATAATTAAAGTTCAAACCCAGGGCCATTCAAAAGGCAGTGGAAGGGCAAACAGTTGATGTGAGCAGGATGTAGTCTATTCCTAGTAAAGAATTGCACAGAAAATGTTAACAGAGATAGAAGACCAGAAAAGACCATATGGTGAGAGTAAGAGAAAACAGGAACAATGAGGCTCTATTAGTACCTTCGTACCCTAGAGAAAGCTGTAGAAAGACCCTCAGCCCATTTGGTAGAACCTCTGTGAAAGATTTCTTGGCAGGACGTGACCAAGAGAAGCCCAGGATGCCAGAGAATGGAGGGTGGTTGTCTACCCCATTGGACAGAACACTGATAACATGGGGCAATGATGACCTCTCTGTGGAAGCAGCTTTAGGGAACTTAGGAAAATAATGTTCGGTTTTATGGGACGTAGTAATTCTCCATCTTCTTTTCGGGTAATGTTCTCTACTTACAAACATCTATTTTCTTCACTCCATGCTGTGCTCAAAACAGGTCTTGCTGGGACTCACTAGTTCTCACCCCAGCCTTTTGACTGTACTCATTAGTATTATCATGGCAGCTGCTGAGCAAACTGACTGTTCCTTGGCCTGTAAATCTGTCCTGTGCCAGGATTGTCTTCTGCAGCATCACCATCTTAAGTCTTCCCCTTCTGCATGTTTATCATGTTGCCTTTTTTCCTTTGTGATTTTCCTTAGACTTTTTGTAATCTTAGGCCTTAGAAAATTGGACTAAGGCTGCTATGTATAGAATTCTGCGTATATGTTGACCTTGCACATCTTCCCACTCCCCCCATACAAATCATCCACTACCACTGTTTTAACAGATTCGTAGACTACCGTATTCCCATCATTTGAAGACACTGAAATCCATAAGATATTATGGATCTTGTCCAATTTAGTAACAGATTTAGGACCAGAATCATGTTTAATTCCTTGTCCTATGTTCCTTCCTATCATTGTACCATGTTGCTTCCCATTTTGTATGCCAGTTCTTTCAGATCTGATGATCAGAATCATCTTAGGGGATTCCTAGAAAAATTGTATTTCCCTTTCATGACCTGTGATTCATACTTTTGGGGTTCTGTCTGATTTCTCTCCAAACAACAAGACTGGCTTCTCCCAAAAGAAAAAGTTTCTTTAGTTTTCTTGCCTCTACTTGGGAGTCACTGTTGTCCTAGGAGAGGCAGGCCTCAAATCTGTCAAGGCAGTTCTACTGGGCCAAAGGAAAACTAGCCAACAGACCAACAGTTACTAAGAGAAGAAAGTAATAAAATATCTCTATCCAGTAGTCATAATTTTGTGGGATGGAGAGAACCTACTACCAAGTATGACTGCTATTCAAATTAGTGGTACAGTTATACATCATAGGTTTGGTGTCAGTCCTTTTTTTCACTAGGTTCAGACAAACTAGAAACTTAATGTTTCATTTATCTAACCAAACAGTGCTATGACTTTTTAATTTAAATGTTCACTTAAAACTAAAAATGGTGATGGTAGATTGGAGAAAGAAGAGTCTAGGAGTGGGGTAACACATCAGAAGGCTATGATAATAGTCACCAGTAATCTCAGAGTGGGAAGGGATGAAGAGGCTGGCCTCTCTAACATCTGCCTTGACATTATACCTAAGAAAGATTCATCCAGACTCTGCTGGAAGACCTCTCTTTGGGGGAACCAGGTACTTCCTCAGGTAATTAATTCCACATTGCAATAGCTCTCATTGTTAGGAAATTTTTCCATTCCCTCCAACACATCATTGTCTCTTTACAACATCTCATCTGTTGCTCTGTGACCAAGGAGGAGTCTCTTCCACGGAGCAGCCCTTCAGATACTTGACATGCAATGCTATCTCTCCTCTAAGTGTTTTAAATTCCTAGTTCCATCCATTGAGCCTTATAGGACAAGAACTCCAAGACTTTCAGCTGTCCTGCTGCTTTTCTCTAGATGCTTTCCAGTTTGATCAGTGGCCTCCTGGTCTGGCCAGACCCCAACAGCGTAGGATTCTCACCTCCCTTGTATTGGATGTGTTGCCTTTTTAAATGTAGTCCATTTGGTTAGCAGTCATCGAGAATTTGCGAAGCACTTACTAAGTGCCAGACACTGTGTCAGCACAAGATCACAGGTGTTTTGGCCTCCACATCACATTGTTGTCTCATCAAACTTGAAATACACCAAAGTCCTCAGATCTTTTTTAAGACAAACTGCTGTAGGATTTGTAAGTGTAAGATTTGCCTTTTTTTTTCCTATGAAATCACATTCAGTCCAGTGTTTTAGGCTGTCAGGATCTTGAGACCTTCTTCCAGTGCGTTAGCTAGCTCTTTTTCCCCCAGCTTTGTGTGCACATTTGAAAAGCATGTCATCCAAGACATAGACATTAATGAAAACAGCACTGGACAGAACCTTGGGGACTTCGCTGGAGCTTTTATTTCCTATTTTGATGTAAAGCATCCATCAGTCCATAAACGACTACTTGTTGAGAGATGATAAAGGACAGGAGTAGGATGGTTTGTTATGTGAATGGAGACAATGGAAAAGATCCAACAGTTATAATGAGGTAGAATTTATCTGCAAGCACCTAGAAAAGTATTATATTCATAATGCATGTAGTGCCGGAAGCATTAAGGTGCATTTAACAAATCTGAAGCAGTCCTAGATTTCTAACAGCGATGAAATAAAACTTCCTCTTACTTTCCATACAGGTGTGAAGAAGACAAAGTACGGAGCAAAGACGACTACCGGACGGCAGTGGAGAGACTCGTCCTGGCGGCTCGCATATCGGACCCGAAGCTTTTCATTAAGCACATGACCGTAAATATTACCATGGAACAGGTTTACAGTTTGGAACATTGCTCTGCCCTGAAATGGTTGAAAGAAAATATGAAATGGGCTGGGAAGGTTTGGGTTTTTTAGTAACTATTAGGTTATAAAGACTTTTTTTTTAAGTTCCAGTAATCATTGTTGAAAATGAATGGTAATAAAGACAGTTCTCATGACATCCAGACTTCTTGATTTATCTACACAGTACCTTTAGCTACAGTAGCTTGCACACTTTTGACCACCACCATCCCTTTGGTCTGGACCTGTGGTTCAGTGATGTAAAGACCTCCTGAGCTTGGAAACCCCCCAGCCTATAAAGGAACAGTTTAATATTGTTATTGACTTGTGAAATTAAACTGGTTCACTTACGAATCAGTCTCTTACAGAAGTTCCCACCTTCTGCTTTTTATTGGCCTTATAATAGAACTAAGTAATTTCCCATTTATCTGGATTCCAAATAATCTGAATACTCAAAAAGCTAAGTTTTTTATACACACCATTTTCACAGAGGTAAATAAGCTAATATTGGCCCTTTCTTTGTAATTTTCAAAAAAGACTTTCAAGGTATGTTTCAGAGGCTAAATGAGGCCTCTTCCTCCACCTTTTTCATTTTCCAGTCCTGCTGACCAAATTGTAAAAGGAGCAGAAAAGATCCATTTCATCCAACTTAATGCTTATGATTGAAATCTTTTTACAATCTGAAGGCTGTCCGGTGCAGTGGACAGAGCATGAGACTTGCATTCCTTGAGGCTTGGGTTCAGATAGGTCCTCTGAGCTTGACTGGAAGATCTCAGAAGCTCCTTTTGATTCAAATCTGTGATCCTGTGACCTGTTTTAATTCTGCCTTCAGTGGTGGTTTAAACTGTTAAAAAAGCTTTCTTATTTTAAGGCAAAATCTTCCTCCCTTCTGAGTTTACCTGACAGCCTTTCTTTTTCCTTCCTTGATTATGAAGTGTCATCCTTATAGCCTAGTACTTTTCCAGCAAAACATTTCAAGTTCCTTCATCCTCTGCTTGAACTTTGATTCCACATTTCCTCAGCATCCATTTCTCTCTGGCAATATTTGAGGGTTTTGATGGTCCAGGACAACATAATGTGCTGGGTGGTGTCTCACCACTGCACAATACCATGGTACTCTTATTCCTCCTCTTGTTTTGGACATTTTACTTTTATTCATTAGTCTTAGATTACATTAGCCTCTTTAGAAGTGGCATTACACTCTCAAACCCCTACCTGGCTTCCAGGTGAGTAAAATCACCAGGTCTTTGTCACATAAAATGCCAGTGAGTCTGCTTCCCTCTCCTTCATGTGTTTGCATGGCTCATTTTTTTTGAACTTCAACTCAGGACTTTAAACCTACTAAGTTCTTTATTATTAGATTTGGCTCATGATTTAAACTTGTTGAGATCTTTTGGATCCAGTTTTAAAATCCATATTGCCTTTGTTCTCAAATTCATGTTAAAAACACATGACACTGGAAAGTATCTAGGAAATTTTATTGAAGTAGTTCAGAGGAAATGAATGCCTTGGCCAAGGTGAATTCAACCCTTCTTCAGGAAGGGAGAGAGAGAGAGATACAGAAGTGAGTGCATTTTTATAACAGAGCAGGACATATCCTTCCATCAGAGGATGGATTGGTCAGTTCTCTTTTGGGTCACAATCTTTTGACATGCCCACCATACATCTTTAACAAAGGCAGTTGTATTTTTAGGTGGCCCCTTACGATGACTTCATGTTCTCCTCTCCGATAGGCTCTCCCTCAAACAGCTTGTCAAGCCTGCACATAAGTTTCTGACCATGCTAGGTCACAACTCTGTGGAAATAAAGCCTCTTCCTTGTTTCCCACAAATTCCCCCCTTTTTTTTTAATTAAAATTTCTGTTTCCACACCTAAATACAATCAGTACCTCCTCACTTTCTTTCCCATATGACTTCTTCCCTTCATCTATCTCCCATTTACGACTGTGGGAAGGGAGCAAAGTTGACCAAAGCATTGACAAATGACAAAGGGGCAGACCCCTTGTTGTAAGTACAGATACAGAGACTCAGAAGAAAAAAGCCAATCAATGAATTGTCCTTTTAGAAGTTCCACCTCATACAGTAGTTGGGGGGAAACATCATCTGATGCAGTTTTCAGATCTGGATGCTCATTCAAGCCATCTTCAGCAAAGCATCTCAGCATCTTCTTCCCTTTGTCTTCTTGTTGGAATCCAGATGTCCTTAATACAACTTTAGATCACCATTCCTTAGCCTTATGCCTTTACCATCCTTACAGAATCAAAACTGGAACTTGGCCAATTGTCATGTTTAAGAAATTCACATTAGAACCCAGTTTTTATGTTGATCCACTATTCATTCCCCCATCAGAAAGATGTAGCTTCACTAAGGAATTAGTAACAGGCTCCAGTACATACGTAAATACAATAAGTAGTCATTTTGAACACAGTATATCCCATCATAAAACAATTCTCACTTCTGATCATGTGATGCTTCTTTCAAAGCATTTACAAGATGGACCACAAACCAAAATAATCAATTTCAGTTACGATTATAATTTCACATTAGCTGAGGAACATCTTTAAAGCACGTCTTAAGCACCCTGCATGCCTTTCTATACTTATTCTAGTTCCTGATTATTTAAGATCATGTTATTGCTCTAACAGATGTGCATCTGTTTCCCAAGGTTCTCCATCCCTTTTCTAACCGTGCTCAGTCTCAAAGAATGAGTTACACATGGTAAATTCAAATAGTCACTTCAATTTATGTTCATGAAATGAGTTCAAATCAAAACGGAAACATTTAAACTTCCACCAATGCAAAACATTGCCAGGGGTTACCTGCCCCTAACAAACCACACTGAAAGTCTTTTCCCCAAACTGAAGATGGCTCTGATTTTTATCTCAGTAATTAATTCAGTCAATTTGATCAAGACCCAATTGCTCTTACATCACTTTGAAACCTGCAAGAACCTTTGTCTCTTACCTCAAGAGTTTTAGTCCCATTTTTTTAAAGGGCTCTGAAAAACCTCATTTTGAAAGCTCCTTGGATTTTTTCACTGATTTGATTAGAGACTTATAAGCTTTCCCTTATTACTATGCCCTATCAATCCAGTTCTCCTGGCTACTGGCCACTCCTATCAAGACAATTCCTGGAACCCCCAGATCATCTAGAGTCACCTCTGAACACCTTCCTCAGTCCCTGGTGAATCTGATCCATGAAAGTGATTACACTCTACCCACCCCGCTTACATTAGCATTATAAAGACCTTTTCAGAGGAACACCGTGGGCAAACTGAGCCAGGAGGCACCCATCCCAGGTTGAGGACAGGATTGCCCCCTTAGGCAGACTTCTGCCTACCACAGTCACATTCTTCTCTGAGTAGAACACAATTAGTAATGGTCATGGTGGCTTTCACATCAGATGGCAGATTTCACTAATCAAAAACTTTATCAGGACTTACATCTTAAATCTTAAATTTGTCCTAAAAGCCAATCATTAGAGATCATTTATCACCAAAACAAGTTCTTTACTTAGGAACTCCATGTACGAAACGTTTATACTTTACGTAGAGACTACAACTTTAACAAACTGAGTTCACCCAACTCTGAGGCCCCACTGCTTTCTAGCCTCAGATGCTGTTGTCACTTGGGTGATGCTTTCAGGCTTTTCCAGCCCTAGGGGCCCCATGTGGGGCTGGCACTCCTCCTTTCCTTCGACAGTAGAAAGGAGTTAACATCTTTTTTTTCCTAGACTTTTCCCAGCTCTGAGTTCAGATTAGGTCTTAAGAAGTTGTTCTATAATAACGACTGGACTTTGAAGGTGAATGAGGAGACCGCCATGAGGCTGTCTTAAATTTTTCACAGAGCTTCCTGGAGCCATAAAATTCCTGGTCTCCTTTATCCTCCAACCCCCATAAAACCTCAAGTTACTATAACAAATAAGCTTGCAAATATAAATTTGGTAGGCTTCCCAAAAAATCATACAAAAGTTTTACAAAGCATTTCTTCATACAACAAATATTTTCCTCTCTTAAAAACAGTTTACAGTCTATCATAAAGCCCTCTTGAATCTAATTGACTAAAATTACAAGAAAAGATCTAAAACCAAGGCCTTTGCATATTTACCAAGTTTCCTTTTACAAATACACTTTTGGAAATGCTTGATTTATTTCAAGAACAATTTGAGTTAAAACTTCCTTCTTATTAGCAGAAATAAACTTTTTAACATACTTCTACATCCTTAGATGGAACAGGCTTGAAAATCATACACACACGCGCGCGCGCGCACACACACACACAAGGATTCTCATTTTATCAATAGGAATTCTACAACAGAAACTCTTACACAGAATTCATAACCCATTCATCATTTCTTTAACAATGCAATTCCTAATATAGCATTTAGATAAATTACTTTTTCAACAATTTATCTCATTACATATTCAAAACTTAAAGTAACCCATTATCCCATGTGAATGCTTTTTCACATTACCTTGCACAGGAATTCATCTCCATACCACCACATGGGCACACACTATCACCTGATAATCATTTAATATAACTTTTCTTATTTTAAAAATTTACTTTTATAAAAAAGGACAACGTCATATTTCTTAACAGAAGGAAAGAACTTCCTTTGCTCTTCTGGATTCCAGGAATGAGTCAGTATCTGACAGCCAATCATGACTAGGTGCTGAAAGCAGGTCTTAGGAGTAATAAGGTAAGGGAATTTTCCTTCTTCAAAAAGGACATATCAAAATTGGGAAATGGAGTTAGGAAGCTCCTACCCAGGCCTTGTCCAAGGTCTTCAAAACTCTCCCCAAATATCCAGTTCTCAGCCTGCAGTCTTGTCATTTGTGTTTATGATAACTCAAGACAACTTATTCCTGTAATCAGAGCTTAAAACAATGGTAAATTGTAGTCTCATAAAGTCTTAAATAGCAAATAAATACTGACTTAGTGTCGTTCCAGATAGAGTCATCTCAGAATCTGACTGAGCTATTAATTTTCAAATCAAGTTTCAGGATTCTTCTGTCTTCTTAAAATACTTCCTCACACCCTCACAACTTATTAAAACCATCTAAAACTGACACAAAGGTTCCCAAACCTTATCTGCCTTTCGTATTTTCAATCAAACCTTTTATTTATCTTTCCAAATCTCACAATCCTATTACTCCAATTATCCAGCTTTCCTTTACACTGGAATCCCATTCCACTTTAAACAAAGCAAAAAGTTTAATGGCTGACCTTACAAACTGGTGGATTTAGGTCCTGGTTTCACAAGTTGATTTATTCTTCCCTAATTAATACTCACTCTGGAAGAATGATATACTTCAGAAATTAAATCTTTTTAGCCAAGATTTCAAATGGAAAATCTACCATTATGTAGCAAACATCAGCATTATCACTGCTTAATTATAACCAAATATAAGCTTCAAATTATCAATTTCTATCACATCCTTTTAAAACCTCAGTCTATATATATATATATAACAAAATCCAAATTTAAAAATTGTGACAATACTTTAGATAACCATTGAGTCTAACATATGCCTATCCTTGCGTCAATCACTTTACAATCATAAATGCCAAATAATGATATTTTTTTCTGCTTAATTCTGACAGGAAGAACACTCCCAGATCCTTCAGTACAGATTTTTAACTTGAATCATATCAAATCAAGATTTATAATCACTAATGATAAACATTTTAACTCTTTTATTCTTTTTAAATCAAGTACTCTTACTACTTAAAAGAAAACTTTATTCATAACTTCACACAATCCCTAGAAGGAACACGTGGCAACAGTTCCCAGCTCTGAATAGCTTTTTTTTGTCCTCCATGTCCTTAAAGAGCCAAAATCCCATCTTCCCCTTGAGACTCACCAGACAAAGAGCTCTCCCAGTCCCATTCCAGCCCCCATAGGTATTGCAGGCTAAATACTAGGAAAAGCATATAAAGTTCTATAAAGAGTTTAAAATCACACCTGTTCTCCAGTTAGCTTCAAATATGCCAATATTCTAAGACAGAATTAACCCAGGCAGAGACCTGAGGAATTTACTTTTACACTGACAGGTGTGGCCAGTCTTCCCAAGCAGAAGCTTCCATAGTTTCAAAAGATTAAATAATTGACTGCCTTGTACTCACTCATCTTGTCTCACTTTTCAGAACCTGGAGAAACGTAATGCTTCTAAAAGGAAGCACTGAACTTAATTTAAACATAAAGTACAGATTTCAGCTTTGAGATCTCATTAAATCAAAACTCAACTTTTTATTCCACACTGCCTGAGACTCTACTTTTACTTGCTAATTTCCAGTACAAGAAATTGATTTCAGTGAGAGAGGGAATGGCCTGTGCCTCCCCTCTCTGAGGGCAAAAGACCCTCCCAGTTCCTGCAAAAAAAATTTTGAGCCTACCTAGCCCAGATGAAAGGCCTAAGTAATTTAATTTAATGCTGACAAAGTGTAACTTCCAAGCATGGAACTTGGCAGCTTAATAACTAAAGTAATAATTACAAATCACCGTAAACAATTTTAAAATTCAATAACCTTCCATAACTGTCTACTGGTTTCCCAATCACGCTAAACGTTTTCTGAAGTGGGATAGGGAGAGGGGGAAAGGAGTAACTTCCCCTTGTGCACAAGGTTCAAATACATGGACACTGCAGTTCCACCCATATCTTCCCGTCTTTTACATTTCAAACAAATCAAATACTTAACCAATTTCTTTCAGCTTCTTTATTCCTTAAAAAAAAAAAAAAAGAAAGAAAACTTAGAAGTTAAGAGGCTAACTATATATATACATACATTTGAGTGCCAGAGCTTTTCATAATACATTTTCACCAATTTCCAGCAAAGTCCTGAAGAGGGAGGCACCTCAGCAAGACCCATCCTTCTCTATGACAGTGTAAGTCTAACTACAAGAGAGTATTTAACTTTTCAACATTCATTTTCACTAAATTTTGGGTTCCAAATTTACTCCCCATTTCTCCCCTCCCCCACCCCAAAACACCAAGCATTCTAATTTCCCATATCACCAATCTGCCCTTTCTTCTAACATCCCTCCCTTCCCTTATTCCCATCTTCTCTTTTGTCCTGTAGGGCAAGATAACTTTCTATATCCCATTACCTGTATTTCTTATTTCCTAGTTGCAAGAACAATACTCAACAGTTGTTCCTAAAACTTTGAGTTCAAATTTCTCTTCATCCCTCCCTCCCCACCAATGTATTCCCTTTAGGAAAGCAAGCAATTCAATATAGGCCATATCTGTGTAGTTTTGCAGATGACTTCCATAATAGTCATGTTGTGTAGGACTAACTATATTTCCCTCTATCCTATCCTGCCTTCCATTGCTTCTGTTCTCTCTTTGGATCCTGTCCCTCCCCAAGAGAGTTGACTTCATATTGCTCCCTCCTCCCATTGCCCTCCCTTCCATCATCCCCCCCATCGTACTTATCCCCTTCTCCCCCACTTTCCTGTATTGTAAGATAGGTTTTCATACCAGATGAGTGTGCATTTTATTCCTTCCTTTAGTCGAATGTGATGAGAGTAAGCTTCATGTTTTTTCTCTCACCTCCCCTCTTCTTCCCTCCACTGAAGTCTTTTACTTGCCTCTTTTATGAGATAATTTGCCCCATTCCATTTCTCCCTTTCTCCTCCCAATATATTTCTCTTACCCCTTAGTTTCATTTTTTAAAGATATGATCCCATCCTATTCAATTCACCCTGTGCTGTGTGCGTGCGTGTGTGTGTGTGTCTGTATGTGTCTGTGTAATCCCACCAAGAACCCAGATACTGAAAAAAAGTTTCAAGAGTTACAAATATTGTCTTTCCACGTAGGAATGTAAATAGTTCAACTTTAATAAGTCCCTTATGACTTCTCATTGCTGTTTACCCTTTCATGCTTCTCTTGATTCTTGTGTTTGAAGGTCAAATTTTCTTTTCAGCTCTGGTCTTTTCATCAGGAATGCTTGAAAATCCTCTATTTCATTGAAAGACCATTTTTTCCCCTGAATTATTATACTCAGTTTTGCTGGGTAGGTGATTCTTGGTTTTAGTCCTAGTTCCTTTGACTTCTGGAATATCCTATTCCACACCCTTCAATCCCTTAATGTAGAAGCTGCTAGATCTTGTGTTATCCTGATTGTACTTCCACAATACTGGAATTGTTTCTTTCTAGCTGCTTGCAATATTTTCTC
>CM053770.1:18063331-18106112 GCA_028658325.1 Potorous gilbertii
CATTTGTGGCCTCTGTGGTCACTCAGCGTTTGTTAGAGGGCCACACTGAGCCCACCCTTGACTAGGCACCGCCAAGTGAAGGGAAGCGAATGTTCACAGAGGGGTCCGTGCTAGGGCCTGAACCGGGGCGGGGGAGGGCAGGGCGCGGCCAGCGGGTGGCATCCTCCGGGTCAGAGTCCGCCGGTGTCAGACGGGCAAAGCCCGCGTTACCTGGGTAGCCGGTGTGGCATGGAGAGGAGAAAGGGGAGGCGGGGCACACTTTAGGTCCCCGGGACCGTCGGTTTGACAGTACGCTGGGCAGGTATTGAGGCAGGGCTGCGCAGAGGTGATGGCCAGGAACAGGAGCTGGGGGGACGTGAGCCTGCCGGGGTCAGCAGTGCCCAGGGAGCGTGAGCCATGTCAGATACATGAACGGGTTCAGGAGGCCAGGACTGAGAAGTGCCCGAGAGTGAAGAGCCGGGTTAGCCAGAGTTGAGCCAGGAAACGAGAAAAACGGAGGCCGCCTTTTCCAGGCATTTGGCCGAAAATGGGAGGGTGGATGTAGGAGAAATAGCTCTAGGGTAGCTGTGGCAAAGTGAAGGGTCTTAGGTTTTGTTTGTTTTAAGGATGGGCAGACCCGCCTGTGTGAAGTCAGGGGAGAAGGGACCAGTTCATAGGGAGAGATTTTGAAAGTCAGTTTCACAGGTCTAAGTTGGGAGAGGTGCGACTAGAACTCAGTCTGTCTGAAAAAAAATCCGGAGGGTCCTAGTGGACTGCAAAATCATTGTCATCCAAGAGTGTATTATTTGGATGGAGTTGTGATCTCATCAGTTTGAATATTCTCTCCAGGGCTGCAGCTCAGAGCCATCTATGGTGACCTTTGTCCAGACTTCCCCTGTAAATATACAGCCACTCATTGTGCTGGGTGATGTTTGTCCTGGACCTCAGCAGAGGCCACTGTGGGTCCATTTCCCGCCGCAGGTCATCCTCTTCTGGGCTTTTATCTCTCTCATGACTAATATTAGGTCTCTTCTCTTGCACAATACTTGAAGGTAATGTATTTAATGTGCTCCTGCCTGCTCATGCCAGCCATCCACTTCTCTGGTGCCCTTTGGGTGACCCACAATTGTAAATCTTCAGAGACGATTGTGTTGCATGATTCATAGCCGTATAGCATCAGAGGGAAGAAAGTGCTGCTGGAAAATGGGCCTTTGTTTCATGACAATCTGTGAGAGTGTTAGGACATCCTTGAAAGTTCACTAAATGCCAGCCTGCATTAGAAGAGGGACTGGGGAGGTGAAGGGGCTTCCATTAGCCTTATTAATGACTTGCCAGCGGTACTTCACTTGTGATCTTTGAAAACATTTTCATCCTTTGATTCATCTAACTGCAAATTAATTCCACTTGTGGCCAAAGTGTTCTTGCATTAACCTTTTGCCCTCTTCTTTGCAAATGAACAATCTGTTCACATAGAATGATGCCCAGGGAGAGCAGAGCTGAGAGTTTGATGAATGAAGGAGAGGTTCTGTCTCTTCTTTGTGCTAGACTGGAAGCACCCTGAGGCCAAGCTTGGACTATGTCTTATTGTTACTTCTACCTGCTAACAGGATTTTTGTTCCATGACTGTCTACTGAATGAATAAATTGACTCTATCTAGTTGTTGGAAGTAAGTTATAAGGGTGATTAGAGGTTAATTGTTGTGGCAGAATCTTAAAGAATTGGCATTAGGCTATTCAGAAAATGTGAAAAGACAGCCAGCCATTTGCTCTACAATTGGGAAACACTTTGGCCTTATGCAACTACACACCATTGATTACTTGAAGTAAAATTGGTGCCAATAGATGTTCTATATTAAGTACAGTTGGTTTTCATTTTTCTTAATAGTCTTGTCTCTAGGATAAAATATAAATGCCCATACTTGACTCTTAAAACCCTCCCAGAGTTGCTATACTTCAGCTGCCTTTACTCTGTGCAACCCTGCAGCCTCCTCTCCCATTGCTGAACCTGTACTAGACCCTCCATTTTGTGGGAGGGCCAGACTAAATTTTCCTATCCTTTTCAGCTGCCTTTTAGGTGTTATCTTCCCCTATTTAAACGTGAGCTCCTAAAGGATCTGCCCAGCACTGAGCTCAGTGCCTGGCCACAGTAAGAGCATAATAAATGCATCTTGACTTGTCTTGACAACCTGGCCCCCCCCACCCCTCTTTGCAGTCTCGTTGTACATGACTCCCTGTCCTGCCCCACCAGGTGATGTAGCCAAACTGACCTCTCTGCTCCTCACACATGGGACTCCATCTCAGTCTCTCTTGTGCTGACTGTACCCCAGGACTAGAAAGTACATCCCCTTGAGCTTCTAGACTCTCTCCTCTTTCACTACCTTCTGTGTGATTCCCCCCAAAGACTTTGTCTTTATTCTGTAGCTATTGCCTGCTGCCTTCCTGAGCGAGTGTAGGTGCCCTGGCAGTTGGGATGAATTAATCCTCTGCATCCTCAGGGCCTGGCACAATGCCTGCTCAGCGTTGTTGCTTAAGGCTTTCTGATTCATTGATTGATTAATAGAATAAGAACTGGGTGCCTTAAAGTCTGCAAAGAACCTTCTGCATGCACAGAAGGCTCACAACCACCCTGTGAGATAGATAGGGCTGGTTTTCATCCTCATATTACAAATAAGGCAGCCAAGATTCAGAAAGATTAAGCAGTTCCATTATTTCACCACTAGGAAGTGCCAGGCCATCCCATGGGCACTGCAGCACCCTCTCCTTCATGGCTCCAGAACAGGAGATCTTTGGTGTCAGGAGCTCTGCCAGGAGAGTGCCAACTTCCCCCAACTCTGCAGCTCTGGGGGCACTGAAATGTTAAATGACATCTGTAAGGTCATACTGCCAATGCTGAAGAAACAGGACTTCAACCCCAAGGCTGCTTTGCCTTTCTCTCAGATCGACCACCCTGTAAGCATAACACAAAATAGGTTTGATAGAAAGTACATGGAAGAGGTGATTACTTCCTTTACAGAACAGTTCTTACTGTGACCTTTGACAATACCTCTCCTCCATTTCATAGAAAAGGCCATCTGTGATCAGGGCATTCACTTCCCTTCTTCGCACTCTCTTCTAAGCTCTCTCTGGTCCACATTCCAGTGAACTCTGGATGGTGTGTCTAAGAACTTTTTCTCAGTCATCACTTCATGACCAGACTCTGCAGCCTTGAATGCTGTCAGTTATATGCTGTTTTCTGTCTCAGCTTTTATGACAAGGCTTTCGCTTGGTTCTCCTCCCTGTCTGACCACTCCTCAGTTTCCCTTATAGAATCTCCATAAAGATCACGCTCCCTAGCCATAGGTGTCCCACAAGATTCTGTTCTGGGACTTCTCTTTTCCTTCTCTACTGTTTGGTTGGTTACCTCATCTCTGCTGGTTTTAATTACCCTCTCTCTGCCAATGATTCTCAAATCTGCCTCTTCTGTCCCAGCCTCTCTAGTGTCTTCCATTCTCATATTTCCAGCTGCCTATTAGACATTTGGAATTGGATGTCCCATGGACATTTAACTTCAGTGTGCCCAAAATGGAATTCAGAGTCAGACTAGGTAAATGTTTAAGCACCTGCATATGCTGCTCAGCGTCCCAGTCTCAAGGCTTTCCCCACTGCAGTCCATCATCCAGTCAGGTATGAATCGATTTTCTTTAAGCCCAGGTCTGACCTTTCCCCCCATTTCATTAATGTCACTGGCTCCCTAGTCCCTTCCACACACTTGTCAGTCCAGTGATATTGGCCACCTGGCCACCATCCCATCTCCCAGTCCTGGGTATTTTCTGGACTGTTCTCCATGCCTGGTACTCTCTGCCTCCTGGCTTCCTGGTTTCCTTCAAGGCTCCTACCTTTCCCAGCCCTCCTAAATCTTAGCACTTATCTCCAATTTATTTCGTATTGTTTTTTCATAGCATATTGTCTCTCCATTTAGACCATGAGTTCCCTGAGGAAGGGGACTGACTTTTGCCTTTCTTTGTATCCTCAGGGCTTAACACATAGTAGGAACTTAAAAAATGCCTGTTGACTCTACTGTTTAAAAGAAGAATTCACCTGAAGATACCTTTAAAGATCGTCAGTTTCCTGGCACCTTGAATGTTGTTCATCCTTCATTCTCAAAGAGGATGTCAATGATGATGTCGTGACTTGGGCGTCATTTGGATTTAAGTGAGGCAGAGCTGCATAAACCTGTCAGCCTCACTCTCTTCCTGAGTCACTGATTGTGAAGACCCTTAAACGAGATTTCATGGGCATGAACATAAATGTCACATGAAGCAGGTTACAAGTGTAACATTAATTTTCAATGTTAAGATAATTATGAATACAAATTTGAATGAACAAACAGGCCCCTGTAATGCATTAAATGAATGTTTTAAACCACAGTAGCTTTCTTACTAAGTCACTTTTGTGGAATGTTTCAGTATGCTTGAATGTTTAAAAACGGTTCTCCCATTGAGGAATCAAATTTCCGAGGTGATCTTGGAGTTTTTTATAGAGCGCTCTACTGTGGTCAACCCTTGATGCTATGGTATTACATTCTAAGGCAATTTTATTTCAAGAAAATATTCCCCTTTCTTTGTAAAGGACTGGAAAAATTTGTGCAATATCAGTTTTTAAAATTCTCCTCTTTCCATTGTGTTTAATTCTTTTAGTGATTAATGGATTCCTGGAAGTTGACTTGCAGCAATATATAGAAATGTTTTTCTATATGAGACCCATAAGGAGGTAAGATTGGCTATCAAATTTGTCTTAATATTAAAACAAGTGTTCATTATTTTAGTTAACTTACAGTTGTTTTTCAAATGTCTGAAGTTTTTTTTTTTTATCATGGGGGAAAGACTAATGAGAAAGCAAGGATGGAAGGCAAAAAGAGATGGCATCTAAGAGCAGTCAAGTCTTTGGAAGGTCCTTTATAGGACTTGGGAAAAAAACATACTGATACATAAAATACTTGGTTATGAAAAACATATGGGGACAAAGGTACTTTGTGAAGCAAACGTTGCTTATTATCTTCTAGATAGATGACAGATTAATGTTCCCTAATGACTTTATGCCACTATATTACTAAGCAGTTAGGAGTACAAGTAGGAGCAGCTGGGTGATGCAGTAGATAGAGCACTGGGCCTTCAGCCAGGAAGTTCAAATTTAGTCTCAGACACTTGCTATCTGCATAACCTTGGCAAGTCCCTTCACCCTGTTTGCCTCAGTTTCTGTAAATGAGCTGGAGAAGGAAATGGCCAACCACCCCAGTACCTTTACCAAGAGGACCTCAAATGGGGTCACAAAGAGTCAGACTTGACTGAACATCAGCAGCAAAGGTTACAAATACAGGCCAACAAGGCCTTCCTTCAAGTACCTGACATTCTAATCAGGGAGATGATGAATCAAGGAGAACCGGAAACCAGGAAGGGAAGCAGGCAGACGGGCTCCTCCAGCAGGGCAACGCCATTTTAGAGGAAAAGTCCTGGGAGTGATGGGAGCATTTAGGGTAGGGGTAGGGAGAGGAGCTCAAGTCAGAGTTTCATCTGCAGTAGAAAGGCTGATTCTGGTAAGGAGATAGAAGTTCCAAGGGTGAGTCGAGGATGTGACAGAGTAGAGTGGGACCCTTGTGAAATGGTCAGTGCCAAGGACTCAGCATTCAGAAAAGCAGCCCTTGCTGCCCCCCATGTTTTAATAGATGGGTTTGAAATGGAAACCAGTGTTTCCCATAGCTCTCCATTTGGGAAGTGAGCTTTTTTTAATGGAATGAATTAGTCAATGAGCATTAATTAAACACCTACTGTGTACTAAGTAAACACTGCTTTGATTTAATAGATGGGTTTGAAATGGAAACCAGTGTTTCCCATAGCTCTCCATTTGGGAAGTGAGCTTTTTTTAATGGAATGAATTAGTCAATGAGCATTAATTAAACACCTACTGTGTACTAAGTAAACACTGCTTTGATAGGCATTGCACCCAGGATACAAAGATAAAAATGAAGTAGGCCTAGCCATCAAGGAAATGCTTCCTGGTCCTACTTGGCAACAAGGTCACCTGTTTGTGGCTGAAGCAGTTTCTGGGCTCATTTGGGCATCTTGTAGCAGTTACCTTTTGTCGATTCTGCTCATCTAAGAAATGGCAATAATCAAAGTCAGTGACGGTACCTTCACTTATTTCCATTTTTCTGTGCTCTGTTTGCTCCAATAACTCAGATGGGTGTAGCTGTAACCATATGTAGTAGTTCTTCATTTTTGTGCCTTCTCATTTGATGCTAATTTTGACGTTGTGTGATGGTCACATGACCATACAGCACATGACTCAGAAATTACCCCCATTTTTGTGCCTGTTGTGATAAAGTCTTTCTCAGTCCTTTTGTTCAGGACTTGCCATGCCCAAGGCCTTTCAGTTTTCTTTTTGAACAAAGGGAGGGTAGACAGGCTTGAGCCTCTGAGCAGTCTACCAAGCTTTGGTCTCATTCCTGAGTCCCAAACCATATTTTTCATTCTGTTTTATGCTGTCCTCCTCGTTCTGGCCTTCTTACTAAAGCCCCTGGACTTCAAGGCGAATGTTAGCTCAGTCTGGAGGATCTCATCAAGCTTGCCATAGATTTCAGAAGGGGAATATTCTTTACTTGGATTGCTCTTGGAGGTCATACTACCTGGAAATAGACTCTCTGTCTTAATCATATATATTTGATCATTTTGTACCTTTTACTTTTATTCTTTATGCCTTGATGGATAACGAACCTTTTTTATTTACTTATAAGGTTACATCTAGAGAAAATACTGCCCCCCTGGCTTCTTCACTCCAGAGCGCTCTCAGGAGCTGAGGCCATAAATGCTCTAAGACCTTTCTACTTTGCAGTGCACCCAGATTTCTTTGGACAGCATCCCAAAGAGAGGGTAAACATTTGTCCTTGTCCTTTAGTGTCCTTGGGTTTGGGTTGAGTTTGTTGCTTTGGCTTTGTCTGTTGGATTGGGATCATTTTTTTGTACCTAATTGAAAGGGTAGGAAGCTGATTCCCAAGTTTTATTTGTAATTACATTTTGTGGATTGATTTTTTAGAAGGAAAACGGAAAATTTTGAAAATCTATCAGATTGATGTTCCTGAGTGCAGATGTCGCAAAACTCTTGGTGAAGTTAGAAACTTCCATTGACCTAAAACAGCCCTAAGACTTGGGACACTCTGTAGAGTTCATTCTTGATTATGCCTGTGCAGGCTCTTTTTTTATATTGTCAGTGCATGTTTTTTTAATAGCTCAAGAGGAGAGAGAGCTCAAGAGAGCTTGAGTTGGGAATTAGAGAGATCTGGGTTCAAATCCCAGCGCCTATTACCTGAGTAGGCCTCCTCCCTCCTCTAAGCCTTCATTTCCATATATGGAGATGACCTTAGGTGAGTGAAGACTGGAGGAGGGATGGTCTGAAAGTGCTTTAAAATGTTTTTCTGGGTCTCTACTGGTCCCTCTTGAGGGCCCCATTCCCATCACTGATGGCCTCTTAGCCACTTCAGATCTGGTATCTGGAAGCATCTCCAACTCCATGGTGCCCCAGAGAGCTCATTCTCCTTTTCCATACTTAGCCCCCTTGCTGAGTTCACCCTTTCTGCTGAGATGTCATCTTCCCCATACTCACCCTCTTCTCACCTTGATAACGTCCTCATCTCCACACTTCCCCACCTCACATGTAGTCACCAGATCCCATCTTCCCCATCTTAGACTATTTGGGGACTTGCTCCCCCTTTTTCCACTCACACATAGCCATCACCCACCCTCTCCACCTCCTGGGGACCATGACAGTGACCTTTTTGTCTCCCTGCCTCCAGTCCCTCACCACCCCAGACTATCCTCCACATGGCCACCAGAACTTGTCCTGGGCTCCCCTGTCCTTGCAGTCAAACAGAACGTGCTCTGTCCAACATTCAAAGCCCTTGGCCACCTTGCCCCTTCCTACCACTGTACACATCTTGCATGTGACTAGGTCTCTCAAAACTTTGGATGTTCCTTATTCAAGATGCTCCATCTCTCCCTCTGTAGTTTGGTACTGGGGGATCCCCACTCCTGGAGGACTCTCCTTTCTCACCCCTGCACTCTTTTCTGATACTGCCAACAGCGCACCCCTCCCCAAACTACATCCATCTTCATTTTGTGTATATTCTGCACATTATGAGACATGTCTGTGTCATCTCCCCCATCAGAATGGAGCTCTCAGGACTCAGGGCTATTTTGCTTCTGTCTCTATACCCCCAGCAGGTGCCTGGCACATAGGACATGCATAATACAAGCTTGCCAATTGCCTGAGGATCATTGAGACTGACTCACTGTGAAAGAGCAATTTCTTTTAAAACTCCATTGAAAATAGAAACTATCATTAGATAAAGCAGAAAAATACAGTCCTCAGTTAAAAATAAATGGTGCTTTATTGAGTGCAGTTTTTGACAGTTATTTTAAAACAGCACACATGGTTTTATTGACAGATTTATCACCCATAGCTCATTGACCCCTCAGATGTAACAATAGGTTGTGGCCTGTATTTGTGAGTGACTCCCCCAATTCATGCCCCAACACATGCTTGCTTTTTGAAATGGGCTTCAGGCCTTGATGGCCTTCTCCTCCAAAGGGATTTTCACCCTCCTCAGGATCTCACGTCTTCCTTTTTGAATCTGTATTCACTCTGGCTGAGCTAAGTGAGGGGACAGACCCAGCAGGTTCCCCAGCTGGCATCTTCTCACTCGTTCTCCCAAAGCCAGGAGAGGAGCACAGCCAGTCAGACCCAGACTGACTTCCTTGTTTGTCTTTAAGAGAACAAAGCATCTCAGAAGTGCTACAAGTCCCTATAGAACTAAATAGAATCTTAAGCCTGCTGTTGGTGTACATATAACTTAAATCCATATTATTAGAAATACCAACCTGGGGATGACTTGATCCTTTCCATACACTGTTTGGGCTTACCTCACTGACTGGCTGAGCTCTATGGAGAAAGGGCCACAGGCGCCAGAACCATGGACAACAGGTCTCGGGCAGTGTGAGACCATCACCACCTGTGATGAGAAAGAACCATGGGTTCTAGGTCTGTACCTCTGCCATGACAGCCCCCAAGGCAGAGTGTTGAAATGCAGAGAAAAGCATGGAAAGAGCTAGGACATAAATCATAAATTTTTTTAAGCCCTCAAATGATGTTGACCCATAGCATGAATGCAGTTCTCCTATTGTTTCTGGTCATGTATGTGACTGCTTCTTTTCTCCCCCAGGAAATCAATGAAAATTCTCTTAAGAAATTAAGTGCCTACTTGGAAAACCTCCAGAAACCAGGCTTCAAGTCTTTACCACCTACCCAGCTTACTTTTTATGTGAGAGAAACTGAGCAGACGTCCTCGGATGGCCACGAGTCATTGAATGCACTAGGTGCCTTGTCCATTTATATGATGCTTCTGACAAGCTTCCCCCACATTGTACAGAGTACTCATAAATATGGAGGGAAAAGTCTTTGGAAGGGGCCTTGGTTCTGGGAAAGCATGGCAGGTCATTGAGCTCAAAGCCAGTAGCCTTAGGATTCTCTGCTAACTATAGAGATGGCTTTGAGCAAGCCCGTATCTGTTGGTCAGACCACATGCTCCACATACTTGAGGGGTTTTGAGGTAAATGAAGGAATATTTTATATTTCCTCCAGTACAGGACAGCTTTCCTTTTATATCTTGTCTACCAGTTATTAGCCATTTTGATGTTTAAAGGTGGGCATCGGATGTAAACAGAGGGATCTGAATTGTGCTTTACTCCTCCTGTAGCGAAGGTAGGGAGAGGAAAGTGACGTGATGTGGCCAGACTCTCATTGGTGCCCCTGCTCCAGGCCTGGCCCAACCACTGAGGGCAGGGTTACCCCACAGGAAGTGTAAACATTGTTTTAAAGAACACATATTTTTGTATGCCATGAAATGTTTTATATGCAGGTTTCTTTTAAGAAGAGTGCTGTGTAAATTGATGGAGAATAACATAGACTAATTGGAACGTTTAATAATTTTGAGATCAGTGAGATGCCTAAGCCTGCTTCTTCTCTTTCAGGCAGAATTCACACAACTGTGTGTATGAAGGCTGGTATGGGAGCATGGGAAGGGAATGACATAGAAGCGTCCTGAGTCGCTATACACTAATTTCTCTAGTTCCTTCACGATCTCCATTCCAGGGCCCATATCCGTGGGTCCCCTTAGGCCGTTGTCTGTCCCAACTTCCCCTCTCTTACCCATCCTCAGTCTTCAAAGTCATAGAAAGGGAACCTCATGCTTTTAGCTAGACAAGACCTATGAATATTTTTTAGGAATATTATGAATCTTAAGAATATTTCAAGGAATCTTTAAAACCTTCCACTATAAATTAGTATGGGTCACTAAGACCCAGAGAAAACAAAAATTGGATTTAAATAATGGGGAGAAGAAAGTCTCAGAAAGGAGGTGATACCAAATGTAACCTTCAGGTGTTATGGAACAAAGCAGCCCTAATTGTTCGAAGTAGAGCGAACAGTAAAATTCTATGTGCCTTGCTTGTGTTCCCGTGATTCCTCAACCACGTTTTGCATTTCTCTGGTGGTGCATTTTACCACCGACTACTGGAGTGATACAACATTTTTTCTGTAGACACATTCTACAAAATAAACTTCTTATTAACCATTGAGTAACTTCAGTCACTAGGCTTAAATCAGTGGCTGGGCCAAAAGAGATGATGACCGAGATAGGAGGCCCTGGCACTTTGGGAAAGCAAATGTGAGGTCGGGGGGAGCACTCTCCCACCACCCAAAGAAAGCTTAGTCTCCATGGCTCTCAAAACAAGAGTGAAAGAAAGGTTTCTCTGGATTTCTGTCTAACAGAGAGGGCCTGGTTGTTCCGAACTGCCAGGACTCATGGTACCCTCAGTCCTGGTCCTTGAGGAGGTCTTTAGTGTGTTCTAACTCTTAGGACAGTTTTTCTGTGACACTAGGGCTATGGAGACTGATCCCAAATTTTATCCCTTGACTTAGGATTGGTAACCCTTAATTTCTAAGGTGCCATGCTCTAGCCTGCTGCCCTTTAGCTATAAAGGATTTACCAGCACTCAGTTCTGCACCCCAGAAACAAAAGGTCAAGGGGAGTACATGGGCAGATATGATTTGGGGAGTGTGAAATGTTTTGGGTTTTCACAAGTGTTTTTGCTGTTAAAAATAATTTTAAAATATTTAAGGAGAATTTTTCATTCATTCTTAGGTTTAAGAATATGTGTATGAATTTTTATATGAATTTTTAATGGGAAAAGATTGCTTTTATTAAGCAAAGATGATATTAAACTGAATCCAGTGGTAATTGTTATGGGGTTCCATTTTTCAGGGTTCCGAGCTGTCACTTTTACTTTGCACAGCAGAGATCTCCTAAGTACCGTCTTAGATATTCTCAGCTCCTGTAGCTTGTCCACCCAGCACATCCCAAGCTCGAGCACTAATGGGGCCTCCCAGGCATCCACAGGGGCCAAGAGGACCTTCGACAGACCTATTAAATGGGACAAGACTTACTACTCCTTTACTGGATTCAAGGACCCTGAAGAAGAAGCGGAAGGAGTCCAAAGAATGGAAACTTCTCTCATGTATGTAGATGCTTTTACTTCCTTAAGATGGCGCTGTAGCACATAGCTCAAATTAAAATGCTTTTTTATAGAAAACTACAAAAAATAGTCTCAAGCTGATTCCTTCATCCAGCAACATTGTCTTCGAGATGATACATGATTCAGAGCCTCATGAGTGTGTGTTTTTCATAGCTTTAGCCTTCAAATCGCAATAACCATTTGGTGAACATTTCTTGAATCTTAATTACCTTTGAAAATTGACTTCACTTGGGTCTCATGAAAATCTTGTGTTTGTAAGACCTGTGACACATCAACCAGAAGGTAGCAGACAATGAACAGCGAGAAAGGTTATTGTAACAACTCTTTTGTTGTTTTTTGGTCGCTTTAATAAGTCAAACTAAAGTGGGCTGTTCAAACAGGAGCTCTGATGGCATCAGACGCAACAAAGGAATGTTCACGTTGTGTTAGGGACTTAACAAAGAATTCTTTTCCAGGTGAGTTTTTGAAAAGTTATTAGGGAAAGATTCTGACAACTTTTGGAATATAGCTGCCTCTTTAACAAAAGAAGAAATAATACCAGTTTTGACCTTGACAGCTTTAGGTTTACCTTTGGTAATATTGGAGTAATTTTTGGAACTAATCATTGGCATACAGTCAAATACTCTCCTGGGATGCATTGCTCTTCCTGATATCTGGAATAAAGAGATTTTCCTGTAATATTCTTTGGCTTCCAGCTTGTAATAGGAATACTGTAGGCAGTACTTGACAATCCACCAACAGATCAGCTGCTTTTCAGATTCTGTCTGTGATCTGCTCCTCCCTGATCCCAGCTGACCAAGAGTAAGACTGAGCCAGGAAGGAGACAAGACTCTTAAGGAGAGGGGAGGGAGGAGATGTAAGCATTCATTAAGCTCCTACTATATGCCAGGCACTGTAATAAGCACTTTGTCATTTGATTCTCATAACAACCCTGGAAGCGTTATAGTTATCTCCATCTTATAACTGAGGCAGACAGAGGTTAAGTGATTTGGCCAAGGTTACTTAGCTAGGAAGTCACAAAGGCTGGATTGGGATCCACATGTTCCTAATTCCATGTTGGGTTTTTCCCAGGCTTCTTGCCATTCTACCTCTTGGATTAGATTCATAATTGTGTAAATCCAAAGGCATGGCTGTCAGGAAGATCCCTGACCCTCGTCATGTGGACTATAAGGCACAAACTTTCTGCTTCAAACAAAGTTATTTTAAGCCTATTGAGGAAGATGGGGGTCATGGTAGGTGAATTTAGTGATGGACACGTGTTCATTGGCAGTGAGCAGAGCTACGGAGAAGAGGAGAGAAGAAAGGCATAGCCAGGAGACCAGGACCAGAGCTGAGGAGGGGCTGGAGATGGGCAAGCAAAGGGCAGCACACATGAGAGAAGTAAGGGTAAGCCCTCCCATGGGCATCCATGAGAATAGGAGCTCTGACAGTGAGAGCTCAAAGGCGCCTGTGTCAGAGTGAGTCAGTCTGAAAACCAGAAAGGGATTTCTCATGGAAACTGATCCAAGGTGAGATGCCCAAGAAGAAAGCTGTTGAAGAACTTCAAAGGATCAGCCATTTTGACCCAGGTTTAGAGGTTTGAACTGGAGACCAGCATGGGAGAACTTTGACCTCAAGCACAAAGGCTAAGAATCGGCAGGCTAAGGAGGAAACGTCAGAATCGTGTAATCCAGAATATCATTGTCTAAGCTGAGTGCCTGTAGTTTGCACTTCTGAAGTTTGTTTTTCCCCAAAATTCCTTACCTCATATAGTAAAGTTTGTACATGGAATGGCTGACTAAGCAGGAGGAAGTCTGATGAGCCTCTGTGGCATATTTGTGGTGTAGGAACAGTCTTTCTAGGGCTGACGATCTTCCCAAGGTTGAGGTCTGCAGAAGGTGGCAGCCCCTGACATGACTGGCAGAGAATATTAAAAGTCTTCTCTTTGAAGGTATCTTCGTAAATTTTGTTATTTGCTGAAAAATGTTCTTGTAGCAAGAAATGCAAGGTGTCCCAAAAGTGCTAGGGCAATGTTAAGGGTTCAGGCTGCTCCGAGACTTATAGGGTGCCCTGTAAACCTGTCATAAAAAGGTTTTGTATATATGCGCTTGTCTACCCTAACTCCTCCTTTCTACAAAAGTTCTCTTCCTATTTTAAACAAAAGCTAGTACTTGGTAGGGATCATTACAGCTTCAACACATGTCATTTGGAAATTGAAGATGACACACCCCCTCCTCTCCATGTCCTGGATTTGTGACCCTAGTCAAGTCACCTCACTCTGCATGCCGGAGGAATGTCAGGACTTGCACTGTTAAAGGAGTTTCCTCTGGAGAGTTGCCTGTACGACAGTGTCCAGCTCCAGATCCAAACCATGAAGAAAATAGCCATCCACTATTTAAATCAGTCACAAGCTTGATACCTGAATGTTTGGCAGAAGCATAGGCCAGTTTGCTAATTAAACATTAGCCAATTTCCAGGCAAGTATCTCTCAACAGACACTTGGATTTTTAGAGAGGATTACACTCTTCATTCCTTGGCTTTGGGTGTAACAGTCAGATAATCATTTGCTTTTGATGGGTATCGGGCTCCACAGGCTTCACCACCTGAGCTGGGGACAGAAGAGAAACAGTCCCTGCCGTCAAGGTGTGCACGTCCCAGTGGGGTGACAGGGTAACTTGAGGTCATTTTGAGGCAGAGGAGAGGAAGGGAGACTCCAGAAAGACCTCATTAGGCAGGCAACTGCTCAGCCTTGAAAGAGATGAAATGAGAAGGAAGCACATCCCAGGCATGGAAGAGACAGGCGGAGGTGGGAGACAGCTGCATGTGGGAGGAAGGCCAATCCGGCTGGACTGTGGTGTGTCTGAAGGGAAGGAAAGGTGGGAGTCAGCTTGGGAAGGACTTGAAATGCCCAAGGAGTCTGTTTCATCCTCCAGGTTCTAAGGACTGTTGGAGCTTGTTGGCCCTCCACCTAGTGCAAGACCAGAAAGACCTACTAGTTCAAAGTGTACAGAGTTTGAGGCTTATTGAGATGAAAAATTTCTCATTTTTCACTCCAAGTATGTGACCACAAAAGTATCTCCTTGCAGAAGTGTCTGCTCTTTACCCTTTGGTTTGGTGTGAATTATAGATGAGACTATGATGCTGATGTCCCACTTAGTTCTTTCTGTCAGATGTGGGGGGTGAGGTCTAAGGGCAGCATCAGAAGGGTCTCTGCATTCTTTGCAATTCAGCATTTTTTATTAAAGTGCCTACTTTGTGTAAGGTAGAGAGATTGGAAGTTGGGAGTACCTTAAGAGCTAAATCTCTCCAATGAATTAGAAAAGGCATAGACACAAATAACTGAGAGAGAGAGAAAGGCTGGGGAAAGGGCACTATGAGAAACTGGAGGAAGAGGAGGAAGGGCAGGCTTAGAATACGGTCAGAGGCTAACTCCAGAGTAGAGGAGGAGACAACAATGAGCTAAGGCTAGAAGGAAAGACAGTAAAATGTACATCTCCTTAGGAAATTTACAAATCAGAAATTCATTTAAGCCAACTAGACCCTTTTGGAAATGCAGATGCCATTGAGGGTGGTTGATTCTTTTGGTCACTTAGTAATATGTAATGCTTTAATTAGGTAATCAGTGCTCAGAGAATTTTGATTGAGATAAAAGTGGAGGCTGTTTTGGGGAGGCTTGTGTCTGAGGGAAGTACAGTGGACAGGCAGAGAATGGCCTTGGGTCAGGATAGCTATGGGTAGGCCAGAGCAGAGGAAAAGAGAGAGGAGGTAAGTGGGGACCAGAGTACAGTGGTCACCTGCCTTGGAGTTTTGCGTGGTGTCTGGATGTTGGGGATGAGTGCTGCTGTAACAGACTCGTACCTCATTGCTGACGCCTAATTAAGAGATCAAGATGAACTTGGAAGGCTGTAAAGCCCAGCCTGCCAAGTCCAGCATCTCAGTTCCAGTCCAGTAACTCTGTCCAGCCCTCACCCTTCCATGCTAACAGGAAGAGAAAAATGGGAGGAAAAAACAAGGGGAGATGCCTGTGAGTGTTGCCTGTCCTTGCCAACTCCTTTCTGTCTTTCCCACAGTATTAGTGGGCTTCTTCCCCCAAAGGTGTGGGATTTCTCTTCCCCTTTCCCCACAAGAAAGCTGAGAAATTGGTGTATAATGGATGTTATTGATATGTAGATCCTTAGCTGGTAATCCAGTACCATGCAATAGTCAGGCACCATTTGCATTGGAACCCCATAATGCATCCAGACTATACCAATGGAATACTTGGAAACAAAGCACCATGACACCCAAGGAGGAAGGTCCACCCTATCCCCCAGAATTGGGGTGTGAATTACAGAAGGTTGTATTCCCTTCTCTTTGTTGACATGCAGTGACAGCCAAGTTCCATTTTCCATTTATAGTTTGGTCACGTACTCAGCTAATTTAATAAGGATGCTGAAGGTAAAATGTTGGACCATTGCTGCAGTAACAGCTTTTTCCAAAAGGTGTTTGGCAGTAACATATATCCTTGTCCCCAGACACTTACTATTTGTGTGACCCTGAATAAGTCACTGAACCCTATTTGTCTCAGTTTCCTCATTTATAAAATGAGCTAAAGAAGGAAATGACAAACACTCTAGTATCTTTGCTAAGAAAACTCCAAATGGGATCACAAGTTTTCAGACATGACTGTAAGACACGTGTGACCTTAGCAGGGTAAAGGTGAGAAATGAGTTCCCTCAGTCATCCTGAGGCCCTGTTACCTTCCGGACGGTCCAGGATTCGGGTTTTCGGGATTCTGTTGTCTCAGGTCCATGTGACTTGGATTCTGACCACCTCTCTTCTCAGTATTGGAGAGTAAACTGGATTCCTGCTGATGGTTTGGAGGAGTTTTATTAACTAAGAACTGAACGTGATGAAAATCTTAAGCTCCATCGTGTCTTACCATTCTTCATCTTTCCAGACTTTCAGCATCTGAGCCCTGGACCTTCCTCAGTCTCCCATTGTCAGATAAATGAAGGGGAGGAGTCAGTTCACTTTCCCAACAGGCACTGGGGCGTGACTGACATTTTTATTTTTAGAGTACCAGCAGTGATGGGAAGAGGAGGGTGCCATTTATTTAGCTAATGTCCAGAAAGTAAATTGCTGTATCCAAGCCAAAAAAAGCTTCCTATCATAACATAGTATGTGATAAAAGTCAATGCCTATGTTGAGATTGCCATTGTACTTTGCACATAATAGAGTTCAAAATGAATTTTGAATTTGTCCTTAGCAGACTTTCTTCTTGCTCCTGAAAGAATATTTGAAGTCATTGCTGGGGAAACCTGGCAAAAGGCTGTTCTAGAACTATTACCGTATGTTGTGAGCTAAATTGGCTCAGGCCTGAGAAAAAAATGGAGAAGGGAACGTCCAGAGGGTCTCTTGTGCGTTCTCCTGGGCTGCCTAGGCAGAGGATCATTGAGGAGACAGAATAGATCCCAGGTACTGCTCTGAAGGCATCTCAGGGGCCTCCTGAAACTAATGCCCACAGAACTTTAACACATAAGGCTGGGGAGAGAGAAGACACACAGGTCGAGCAGCCTCTGGTACCAATGAAGACTGAGGGTTTGTGATCAGAGCTACAATTCTCATGAAGATCCATCTGTGCGATTCTGGGGAGGGGAAGAGAGGAGCGAGATGGTCCAGTACATCAGTGAAAAGAACTCCTCCTCCAGTGCAAATCAACAGCTAATCCGGAGTCGTCTTAGAGAGGCCGGGGCGGCCGACCAGAGAGCTTCCTCACGATGCGTGGGGGAGGCAGGACCCGCTGAGCTCTTCTGGATTCCAAGGTCAACCATGCAGTCTCTCCATAATAATAGAGGGGTTTATTTGGGAACCACAGATTGAAATATGGAGTTTATTTAATGAGAACCAGTAAAAATTTCACAATTTTGATCAAAAAGGCTTTAAGAAGACTGCCCCCTCCTATGCAACCAATGTTAGCTGCAATGTAGGAGGAAGATCCTCTCTGAGAAGAGGACTGGCCCTAAGTGCCGTTTTGATCAGGATAATGAAGAGCCCCCGACCTCCTAGCATCTCTGAGACTTGGCACACTTGGGCACAGAGCTAGACTAAAGCTCCAAAGGAGTAGACTTTTAATACAACTCAATCCCTTTTTGTTCTCTTGGGGTCAGCAAGCCAACCCAGCTAAGCAAGATACCCTGAGGGAAGAATGGGAGGCAGCATGCACCAGGTGAACCAAACCACTGATGATGCCAACCCAGGGCCTGGAGTTGCCAGAGCCGCGCAGCTCCCTCCATCTTTATCCTTGGAGTTGTGTTTAGTCCTGGCCAACTGTTCATGATTTCATTTGGGGTTTTCTTGGCAAAGATACTGAAGTGGTTTGTCATTTTCTTTAGCTCATTTTACAGATGAGTAAATGGAGGCAGAGAGTATGAAGTGACTTAGAAGGATGACACAGCTGGTAAGTGGCAGAGGCCAGATTTGAACTCAGGAAGATGAGGCTTCCTGCCTCCAGAACTGGCACGCTGGCGCCACCTAGCTGCCCTAAAGCACCATAGATAAGCTTAAAATCACTGTGAAACTATTAAATTTCATCTTTCCTCTTCAAAAAGTTGCTTATTAAAAGGGATTTCTTCTGACTCCTCCCCCGACCCCTACTCCTTTTGGACACCTGTTTTCCCCTGTTTGCTAAGAGTCTGGAATCTTAATGACCTGATTAGTGGGAGCAGTAAAAAGCATGTTGCCATTTGGGCTTATAATCATGAAAATGCAGCACAGGAAAAATGCCCTTTAATAAAAAGGCATAAAAACGTGTATCTACTTATGCAGATAGATAAATGTATGTATGCGTAGATAGCCCAGTGTTCCAAAGAGCTGTCATTCTTGTGTCCAGGGCAGGAAGTTAAGGTTTATCTCCACTGAAAATGAGGACAAGAATTTTGTGAATGCCTGTGCTTAGAAAACTGTACGTAAGAACTCAAGCATTTTATACGCTTAATCCTGAGAGTATTTGCCCATTTCAAAAAACTCGTCTGACTTCTGAGTGGTTTGTTATTGTCACTGAACCTTTTGGCCTGTGTTCACCTTCTTTCCCTTTCACAACCTTGCCTCACCCCATCCCTCCAAAGATTGTTTCTCAATTTATAAGGAGCTGTTTGTGGTTTTGTTTATTGGATGTGTGGTATCATTTGCATAAAACTAAATGGTGGCTTAGTGATTTCTGAGCTCCTTGGCATCAACTTCTGACAGCTGGATGGGAATGACCCATGGCTGGTTTCCAATTTTGTTTTAGATTTTTGATTGGAAAATTGATCACATATTGAATTAAAAGATGTTCAGCCTATCCAAAAGTTATTTGTTCAAAGTTACGACATTTGATGTTTGATGGCCACTAATAGTTGTGATCAACATGGCTAAAAGAAAATGTTTAAGTGATGACTTCTTTAGCTTTTTTCCCTTTATCTAAACTCTTCTGCCAGTAATTTTGGGGTAGGGATTGGGAATCCTTGGACTGTTCTGATCTGGGAATCATGGACTGTCATGGCCTAAGGGAGTGCTTGGCATCCTGAGTGCAAGGCACAGCGACATGATGGGGATTTGGAGGGGCTTGGATTGGAGAGTGACCGCAGACAGGAAGGATGTTGCAGCTGAAACCTTTGCTATGCATCTGTGACAGCTCAAGACAAATTAAGAAAGGCATTCCTCTGACTGTCTACATCATCCAGCCTTTCAACTTTACATGCTTCTAAAGTGTTGGTTTTGTGTACTTTGTGCCCAGCACAAAAAAGTTGGAATTGAAAAAAAGTAAACAGTGCACTTCCTGTCTATGAGGGGCAAAGTGAGGCAGCCAGGCCAAGAGAAATCAGTGACTAGAAGACCTGAGTCTTCTCTCTAAAAGTCACATGGCCCATTGGGGTCATAGCATGGACATTTTTTTAAGAACATTTTCTTAGCAAAGGTTTTTTCTCTCCAAGTTTCTTAAGCAGTGACAGCAGCTTTTTTAATAGAAGTGATTCTTTTACCCTGAGTGATTGAGCTGCAGTAATCTGTATTGATGGGCAATACCCTCATGGGGAAGAAAATGGAAATCCATGGGAGTATGTGAGGAGTGGACTACTTCTTGGACAGAAGGAAAGACTATGTAGAAACTTTGGAACATCCAGAAAATTCAAGTAATAATATAAAAGGATAAAATTCTGATGGTCTGAATAGAAATTTGAATGTATTCACCAAGGTTTGATTTGAGTGAGACTGCTTTCAACTCTCCAGTCACATATATCTTCTAGCTCTTCAATAAGAGTCACATATATCTTCTAACAATAAGAGTTACAGTTCTGATGTACCCCTTCCTACCCATGAGACTGATTCATATGACAAAAAGGGAAAATGATAAATGTTGGTGGTGATGTGGGACATTAATGTACTGTTGGTGGAGTTGTGAACTAATCCAACTATTCTGGAGAGCAATTTGGAACTATGCCCATAAGGCTACAAAACTGTGTGTACCCTTTGATCCAGCAATCCCATGACTGGGTCTGTATCCCAGAGAGATTTAAAAAAGGGAAAAGGACTTATTTGTACAAAAACATTTATAGCAGCTCTTTTTGTGGTGACTAAGAATTGAAGAGGTGCCCATGCTTTGGGGAATAACTGGACAAGCTGTGGTATATGCTTGTGATTGAATATCTATAAGAAATGACAAGCAGGATGATTTCCGAAAAACCTGGGAAAATTCACATGAACTAATGCAAAGTGAAGTGAGCAGAACCAGGAGAAGAACATCATGCACAGTAACAGCAGCACCATCTGATGGAGACCTGTGAATGCTGCGGCTCCTCTCAGCACTGCAGTGACCCAGGGTGGTCCCCAAGGACTCAGCCTCCAGAGAGAGCTGGTGTTGCCTGAGTACAGACCTTCCTTTCCTTCTTTTATGGTGGTTCTGGTCTCCATGTACAAAATGACTCATTTACGTCATTGCACATATGACCTATATCAGATCATTTACCACAGAGAGGGGGGTTAAGGGATAGAATTTAGAACTTAAAACTTTTTAAAAATTTAAAATTGTTTTAACATGTAAATGGAGAAAAATGAAGAATATTTTCTAAAATTTATTTATTTTTTGTTTTCAGCATTCAGTTTTATAAAATTTTGAGTTCTAAGTTTTTCCCCCTCGCTCCTTTCCTCCCTCCCCAAGACAGCATGCAATCCAATGTGGGATATATATATACAATCATATTAAGCATATTTCTACATTAGTCATATTGTAAAAGAAGAATCAGAACAAAAGGGAAAATCCACAAGAAGGAAAAAAAGTAGTCTGCTTCAATCCACATTCAGATCCCTGGATATGGATAGCATTTCTCCTCATGAGTCTTTTGGAATTGTCTTAGATCTTACTGCTGAGAAGAGCTAAGTTTATCAAGGTCAATCCTCTCGCACTGTGGCTGTTACTGTGTACAGTGTTCTCCTGGTGCTGCTCACTTCACTCAGCATCAGTTCATATGAGTCTTTCTAGGGTTTTCTGAAGGCTGTCTATTCATCATGTCTTATGGGAACAGTAGTGTTCCTTTATATTCATATATCACAACTTGTTCAGCCATTCCCTAGCTGATGGGCTCCTCTCAATTTCCAATTGTCTTTGCCACCCCAAAAAGAGCTGCTATAAATATTTTTGTCCATGTGGGTCCTTTTCCCATGTTTTGTGATTTTGTTGGGATGCAGACCTAGTCATGGTATTGTGGATAAAATGGTGTGCAGATTGTATAGCTCTTGGGGCATGGTTCCAAATTGCTCTCCAGAATGGTTGAATCAGTTGACAACTCTACCAACAGTGCATTAGTGTTCCAATTTTACCCTATCTTCTCCCACATTTATCTCTTTCCTCTCTTGTCATGTTAGTCTGATAGGTGTGGTGTTGTTTTAATTTGCATTTCTCTAATCAGTCGTGATTTAGAGCATTTTTTCATATGATTATAAATAGCTTTAATTTCTTCATCTGAAAACTGTCTGTTCATATCTTTGATGACTTAACAATTTGGGAATGACTTGTATTCTTATACATTTGCCTCAGTTCTCTATATATTTTAAAAAATGGAATATTTAAGAAAATAGGGGTTTAACTTTCTGTTCTATGGGAATAAATGGACAATTTCAGTGGTTACATCTCTCTTTCTCTTTCTAGGTCCTGGTTAGATAGTAATGAAAAAAGTGCCATTAAAAAGCTGACCAATAGTTTGCCACTGAGAGAGGAACTAGACCGTTTAAAAAACGAATTGTCTCATCAGCTCCTGCTCTCAGATATCAGGTAATGATGCAGAGGTCCCACTGAGCCCGGCCTCCTTTCCTTCGGCTAAGAGGTGCATCTCTAACTTTCTTCTATTTGTTGTCAGTATTCTCTTCCATTTTATTTCATTCATAATAACTGGGCATTGTATACCTAGATAGCACAGTGTTTTCATAGTGCTCTTTGGCGTGCCCTTTGGGATCATAGAACTAGAAATTGTCCTTAAGGACAATTTCACACAGCCTCCTTTCATAGATGCAGAAATAGCAGTGCCAGGGCCACCCAGGTGCTAAAGGGAGTAGGCAGGATTCAAATTCAGCTTCTCTGACTCCAAGTCTAGACTTTAACCATTGGGCCACACAATTGCTATTTAAAAGGTAAGTTACTGCATTCAGCACATTCTGCAGCCCTGTTCAGTAAGGACCATGGACATTTTTGTCCTCATTGTATGTATTGGGAAGGGGAGGAGGGAGTTAAAGAGGTTATAAGACTTGCCTAAGGTCATACGATTTGGTCTTCAGTAGACTTTTAACCCAAATTTCTTTCAACTTCTCCATGTTGTCTTTTATAAAAACTTGTGACTTGCTACCTAAAACCAAGGGTTCTAGGCTTACACAGTGAATTCTGCCTTGCCGGCCACTCATATAATATAGCTCTTTAGCTCATGCCTGCATATATAGTTCACTCAAAAACATCACTATTTGACCCCACAATCAAAGGAAGAAGGTCCTCAGTTCCCATGCAAGCACTCAGGCTAGCAATGCACAGGGCACACATTAGGTCATTCAGACCTAACAGCTTTTCTAACTGGCTGTGTGAGTTGGACTCTAAGGAAAGCTGAGTGCCACAGAATCGATGTTTTCAAATTGTGGTGCAGGAGAAGACTTCTGAGAGACTCTTGGACAGCAAGGAGATCAAATCAGTTACTACTTATAGAAGTGAATTCAGCCTCTTCACTGGAAGGGCAAATACTGAAGCTGAAGCTTAAGTACTCTGGCCACATGATGAGAAGATGGGACTCACTGGGAAAGGCTGAAGGCAAAAGAGAAGGGGACAGCAGAGGAGGAGATGGCCTTGATAGCTCTTTCCCTCTCTGCTGTTCTACTTCTCTAGGGACTCGCAGAATCTGAGTGTGGCTTTCTAATACAACCCTTACATAAGAAGAGTCCCCACTATACCCTCCTGGATGAGCTTTCTAGTCTTATGTTCCTGCCCCAGGCTTGGAGGAAAGTACTCTGCTCTTCCTTCCAGAGAACCCTGCCAGTCCTCCCGCTTTGCTGTTCTGTCCTACTTGAGTTATCAGTAAGTCAGCCCCTTGCTACCAACATGTACAGTCCACAGGACTTACCTGGTCCTTGAAAGGCAAGGTCCCAGTTTACTGCTCAACATTACGACTCTGTTTGGCTTACATGCCCACTTGGGCTAAGGACTTGACATGGTCCAGGAATTGCCCAGTTTGGACCTCCTTTACTACTCTCCCAGTGCTTCTCCATTTCAGCCATCTCTGGGGTCAAGAGGTTCCCTGGGAAGTTGCATGAATATTCAACTCTGTCTCACAGCCGTTCAGGGAGCCCAGACCATGATCTGGTTGTAACACTAGGAAAAAAGGAAAGAGGGAAGGGGAGGGTGGGAGAGAGGAAGGAGAGAATGCAGAAAGAGAAGAAGGAAACAAGGATGTGTGAAGCACCTTTGTTGTTCAGTTGTCACCAGCTCTTTGTGACAACGTGGGCCTTGGAACATCAGGTCTGCCTGTCCTCCACTATCAGTCTATCCATGACACCATCCATCTCCTCTGTTGTCCCCTTCCCTTTTGCCTTCAGTCTTTCCCAATGAGTCCCATCTTCTCATCATGTGGCCAGAGTATTTAAGCTTCAGCTTCAGTATTTGCCCTTCCAGTGAAGAGGCTGAATTCACTTCTATAAGTAGTAACTGATTTGATCTCCTTGCTGTCCAAGAGTCTCTCAGAAGTCTTCTCCTGCACCACAATTTGAAAACATTGATTTTGTGGCACTCAGCTTTCCTTAGAGTCCAACCCACGCAGCTAGACGTTGCTCCTGAAAAAGCTGTAGCTTTGACTCTACGGACCTTTGTGGGCAAGGTGATGTCTCTGCTTTTCAGCGTGCTGTCCAGATTGGCCGGGGATTTCATGGCTGGTCACCCTGTGCAGTGAGCTTTGAGCCAGGGATACGAAATCGGTCGCAGCTTCCGTTCCTTCTCCCTCTATTTGCCAGAAGTCATGGGACCAGTTGGCAAGATCTTAGGTTTTTGATGTTACGTTTCAAGCCAGTTTTTACACGCTTCTCTTTCCCCCTCATCAAGAGACTTCTCGATTCTTCTTCTATTTTCTGCTATCACTGTAGCATCATCTTTGTATCTGAGATTGTTGATAGTTTTCCTAGCCGCCTAAATTCTGGATTTTGATATTTGATGTACCATGGCGCCCCCTAGCTGTCTGGTGAACAAGGATGCATGCTCTTCATTAACAGAGTGGACTTAACTCCCCCAAGACAAGATGATAAATAGCCCAACTTTTCAAGGGTGTAGACTAAAAGAGATCCTGCCTCCTCTCAGAACCAAGAAGTCTGGTTTCAAGTTCACCCTTTGACAGTCCTGGCTGGGTGACTGCATAAGGCCCCCAGGCCACTCTCTAAGGCCAGTGTGGGTAAAGGAAGTTTTCTTCCTGACATTTAGTTCCCCATGCTAAAGACATCAAAGGGAGCTGGTGAAAACTCCCACACCAACCACCAGTGGAATTAGGCTTGTGGGTGGTGTCTTGTACTTCCCCGGGAGGAAGATAGGGAGGCCATGTGAGCCTCTTCATTAGTGGGCTCATCACGGCCTTTAGTTACTAGTTATAACTAAAATAATTTAGTTATTTATAGTTAGTTGCACCCCAACTCTCCAAAGACAGTTTACCAGTGAACCATCCACCCAGAGAGGCTAGGGAGCTGGGCCTCAAATCAGGAAGACTCAAGTTTAAATCCAACCAACCTGAAAGCATCATTAGCTTGAGGAAAGTGGCAGTTAACAACTTTCTCATTTGTAAATATGACATTGATCTGGGCCACATGTGGGGCTTCTGTGGTGCAAAGAACTCCCAGTGAGGGCATTCCCTTCATTCACACAAATGACAAATTCATAGATGATTTGACAATTTATAATGGGAGCAGGGAAGTAGAGTGGCTTGTCTAGAGTCGCACCACCTTTGTGTGTCCAAGACAAAGCTTGGAGCCAAGGCTTCCTGACTCTTGAAGCTGCATCTTTACAATATTAAATTACCTACATTAATGCAGAAAACTGATGTCACCCAAAGTGCTTTCTGAGGGGTTTTCCTCATTGAATGAGAGGGAGAAAGTAACAAATCAGTCTTCCATTATGGTTAAAAAGAGAGAACTAAGAGCATTGTAAGTGGGCATTTAATTCATGTCAGAAGTACATGAACATCAGATTGAATTTTTCCTCTAAATTTTGAAAACCATTTCAAATATTTTTAAAAGCCAATTCATTATATTGGTGCCAGTGTGGCAAATCATGAAATAGGAGACCATATACCTTTAAAGTCATAAATAACAACTTTGAGAAAAATACACAGGGAAAAAATCACAATTGTAGACCACAAACAGATTTCATTTTATACAGACCAGATCTGGGGAAAAGCTCAGCCTTTATTTGCATTAATATAGCATGTAACATACATGAATATTACGTTCTACATCAAAAATTCGTTTCTATAAGGTACGATTTTTAGAATATAGCATGATAAGTTTGCTAGGGAGTTTTAGGAAAATGAAAGGAATTTATTTAGAAAAAGGAAAATGATCATTTTATAATTGAGAGGAGAGACCAGACATTTCAGATGAGAAAACCCCCAATGCAGGTCAGGTGACTCACCCAGAGTCATATAGCCAGTCCGGATGAGGGGCTGGGCTAGAACCCAGGCATTCTCAGCTCTGAGACTCTCACCACCTGTCAGTCTTGACAAAGCAGGTCATATTTTTAGTACTTTTCTCTTGCTTTATAAACCTCTATTACAAGCTTTAAAAATTCAGTTTGTTTATTCATTTTTCAAATTTGTAGATTCTTCAACCCAGCTACTGTCTCAATTCAGGAAAACACCCAATTTCACCATTTTCTCTTTGGTCGTTTTCTCAAGACTCTTGACTGTCAGTTCAGGTCTGGTTGCATACATACCTCTAAAGGACTGCTCTTTGCGACTTTGGTCAGCTGTCACCATCTCTCATAATTCACCAGGATGTGTTGTGACATTGTCTCTGTGCTCTTTTGTGCAGGTGGCAGAGAAGCTGGGGAGTAGCTCATCGCTGTAGCCAGCTGCATAGCCTAGGCCGCTTAGCTCAGCAAAACCTGGAAGCCCTTCGGAACATTAAAGGTGCGTCTTTGAGATCTCTACCTCTGGGACAGAGTCAAGATCTTGCTTTTCTGAGTGTTATCCAAAAGTCTTTTTGCTTCCAATGCATTTCATGCTTACGAGGAAGTGCACGTGTGTCTAAAAGCTGGCATAGGTATGGCTATTTCCACTGGGGAATCTCAGAATGAGAGTCTTTGCTAAGTAACATACTCATCTGTATGCCAGAGTTCACTATGGACGAGGTAATGACCTTAAGTAACCTCAGCCCTGTGCAGACTTCTCCATGTGTGATAAAGGATTTCTGTTTTTATTGTCAGGTTGTACAATAGTGTTCACAGACCGGTCAGGCATGAGCGCTTTGGGTCACGTCATGCTTGGAACCATGGATGTTCATCACCACTGGACAAAGGTAAGAAAAACCTGAACGCAAGATTATTTCAATGTTTTCAAAAGCATCTCTATAATTTTTGTCTAAAATACTATCTTCATAAGTGTAAAAGATTTCGATCAGTATCATAGCCCCCAATGACTCTCTGTGCAGCACCATCGTCCTATCATTGTCTATCATAGATAGAAATTTACTCTATCAAAATATCCAGATCTGGGCTATCGGATATAAGTAGGAGAATGGAAAGAATGGCTTGGTTTATTTTTCCCATATTTTATTTTAAAATTTTAGCATTTTGTAAACACAACCTGAAAAAGCTTTCATTCATTTTTTTTTATCAGATTCTGCTTCTCCAGTTCTCTTTACCACAACATGATTTTTCATCATTTTGCCCTTTCTTCAAGAAATGAATGGAAAGAGTTAGGTGTATTTATAGTTAAAGAAGAAGAAACCAGCGTATCACTGGATCAGAATTCTCAATCAAATCCCTTAATAACATTAAATTTTTTCAAAAATACTTTCAGGGCAGGTCAGGCTCTTAGTAAAAATAAAAGAAGCCATAGGGTGTTATAATAAAGTCAGTTCATCGGGCACCTCGTCGGGAGGCACTGTTCTAAGCATTTGGGGCACAAAGGAAGAGAAAAAAATCCATACCCTGAAAGATCCCCTGTTTAATGAGGAAGGCCATACATAAACAAGATGCACACAGAATAAAGTGGAGAAAGGCAAGGATTTCTCACAGGACCACTGCTCTTAAAAACATTGACCACTATTGCCATGCATCAACCACCAGCCTTTCTGATTAGGTTCAACATCTTCCAGATTCAAGATCAGGATAGAATTGAACAGGATGACTAGAAGTAGATCATCCCTTATGAGAATGTAAACATTGACATACATGAATGGCCTAAATCAGATTAGATTGGAAAAATTTTCCCCAAAAAAATTATTTGACACTAGGTAAGTAGTTATAGGGGGAAGCTCGGTAGTGGTGGGGGGCTTCATAACAGGAAGACTCCTCTTCCTGTGTTCAAATGTGGCCTCAGACACTTACCAGCTGTGGCACCCTGGATGGGTCACTTCACCCTCTTTGCCTCAGTTTCTTCATCTGTAAAATGAGCTGGAGAAAGAAATGACAAACCACTCTGGTATCTTTGCAAGAAAACCCCAAATGGGGTCACAAAGTCGGACACAACTGGACAGCAACAAGGTGTTTATAGATTCTGGGTTTTTTCTGCAGTTGCTAATGCTATTACCATGACAGTTTTTTCTCCATCACTCTTATTAAAGTAGATCAGTTGAAAAGATGAGAACTTGAGCCCAGATTCTCTTTCCAATGACCTTTGTCCCCATTTTTCAGTCATCCTAAGTTAAATTAATCTCCTGAACATTTCACTGTGTGAGAAATGCATCCTAAGGCTCACTTCACCAGGTTTGGCCCTGTATCTGGGGAACGTTTCTCTCTGGCATGTTTGCTCATTCAGAGATCCCCGTGATTCCTGGTTGCTCGGACCAGCTTCCTGCCTTCTGGGCCATTCTTTAAGCAGGGAATTCCATTCTGGGTGGCATGTCTTGTGATCCACACTCTCAGCTGCACTGAGCAGGGTCAGCTCACTTCTTCCCTCTTTGGCCGCAGCTCTTTGAAACGTTGCCCAGTTACTTCGCCCTCCAGAGGAAGCTGGTGCTTCTACAAGACCAGATCAGCTACTTGCTGGGTGGCATCCAGGTGGTTTACGTGGAGGAGCTGCAGCCAGCACTGACCATCGAAGAGTACTACTCGCTCCTGGACAGCTTCTATACCCGGCTTCTGAAGACCAGGCTCCCTCTCCACCCTCGAAGTCTTCGGGGCCTGCAGATGATCCTGGACAGGTGAGCCTTTGCTCTCCCTGCTGTGTTTTTACTCATGTGCTCTTAGTGAGGAAGAGTGAGTCGTGTCGTGAATGCTGGGGCAGCTGTCATGGCCAGTAGCGAGAGACTGAAGGATTGTGTCATAGGTCAGATGGTGGCACAGATGCTAGTGGTGCAGTCCAACTGCTTTGACAGCCTGGCTGGGTGGACAGGGCTTGGGGAGGAGGCTTGTAAGCCCGACACTGAGTTTTCTGAGGCTCGGTGGTGCTGTGTTTCATTTCCGTTTCCCTCCAGCAATAGATACTCTCCCAGCTTGCATGACCTCGGGTACTTCAGCATCCCTTCACTGTGTGACCCTGTGTCCCTCCAGTGGTTCATTTTCACCAAAGCAGCCCAAGCAAGAGAAAACATGAGAAGAAAAGACGAGTAAGTGTTTGTCTTCTCCCATAAAAGGGCACGGTTCAGCTCTGCTTTTGAATGTTTGCAACTTACTGGTAGAGCCCAAGGCCTTCATGCAGTGACTGAAGCCTAGAATGGAACTCCCGAGGTCATTGACAGGCTCTGCGGAGGGGCCGGGACTCTGGGCACAGTCTGGCTGGGGACCCCTCCTCCTCTCCTCCACCTCAGCATTGGAGGTGCTTTAGACCAGCAATCCTTTGGCCCTTGGAGGCTGTGACACTGTCTTCTCTGTGTTTCTCTTAGTCCCGTAAGAAGACCGCGTGGTGGTTTTTATACCCATTCTGAGCTAAGGCAGGTTTGGGAGCCATGGGGGCACCTAGCAGGAGGATAACTGAGGCCTGAGGATGTACTTTCTAACCTTTAGATAGGTTCCAAACCGCCTGTGAGGTAGGGACCTTCCCTGAGGCTGCATGCCCAACACTTGTTCAGGGATGTTGTAGATGGGAAAGGGAGTACCAGCTAACCTTCCAGACCTGCCACTCTGAACTCCTCTGTCTTCCTGTGCCGAGCTTAGCACCCTATGTATGGCAGGTGCTTAATAACAATGTTTATTTGAATGGAATTAAACAAATGGGTAACACCACTGTTTTTTAAATCCTTAAGTCAGTGGAGTAATTACTAATCACATGCCCTATGGGGCTTCCCTCCCATGTTCTGAGTAGACTGTTAGGTGGCAGGACCTGGGTTTGATTCCAGACTGTGTGGCCTTCAGCAAGTCCCTTGCCCCAAACAGATGATCCAGTGAGTCTTCCCACCTTACGGTCATACATTTTCATTATGTTCCTAACTTCTGATGACTTTCTCATTAATATCACAGGTTAAAGCTAATTGAAAATGAATTGATCCATGCTTCAATTAAGAAATTTTCTCTGAAGAAGTTGTACAAGGAGCCCAGTGTTTCAAGCGCCCAAATGATCGACTGCTGTAAGAGGCTTCTTGAACAATCCCTGCCCTACCTGCAAGGGATGCATGTCTGCATTTCACATTTTTATTCTGTTCTGCAAGATGGCGACCTTTGTATTCCCTGGAATTGGAAGAGCTGAGGAACTGCCTTGTAAGAGGTCACCAAGAAAAATAAATTTTAGGCCTAACTTATTTAAATATACATTTTTATACCACAGTATTGTTACACCTCTTGCCAAAGCAGGACTCCTCATTGCTGAGTTGAAAGTAGAACTTCTGGTTACAAGTGGGAAAGCTTTTGTTTGTGTATTTCCAATTCTCATCCCTCATCTTCCAGTTTCCAAAATTATATACAAGTCTAACTTAGAGGTATTGGAATGAAAGAGGCTATATATATATATATATATATATATATATATATATATATATATATATATATACATTTAGTAGTGGGCAAAAGACTTTTAAATGAGGCGAGAATTCTACAAAAGAAAAATTATCTATTTTTATAGGCACGTCTGTCAGAAGGGGGCATTTGACAAAGGGGGAAAGGCCCAAGAAAGGAACAGATACACAGTGAGGAATGGAGAAATGAAACTCCTTCCTATAAGCACTTGGCAGTGCCCTGTATATAGTAGGTGCTTAATCATTGTTTATTGAGTTGAAGTCACATTTCTTGCCTTTCTTTTTCGTTAAACCTCATACCTTCATGTTTTGTCACTAATGGTAGACAGCTGGTATTATCCAAAGAGGGTGATTTCTAGGAAGCAAAAATTAATTATCCATTTTGACTCAGAAATTATGAAAAATGGTGTACATATCATATATGATGTCCCCTTGATTTTTTGTAAGCTATTTGGGGCCAATATATTTGTGACAGTATTATCAACTCTTGTTGCTGGAGAATTTGCTTCCGTAATTGAGAAGTAAGTGACGGATTGTAGCATTCTTTAGAATCGTATGTGAGTCAAGGGGCCTGTTTTCCTATGTGGGAAATTGTTCTTAAGAAGACCCTGGCCACAGCCCTAGAGGTAGCTAGAGGGTCAAGGACAAAGGGTCACTTGAATCCAAGCCCCCATAGGCGCCTGCCTGGCCTTCCCAGCCCAGGTTCTCCTGTCTCTCTCCAGATGCTGTGGCAGCCACCTTGGGGTTCTTGCTGTACCCCACTTCGGGGCTTCTCCAGTCACCAATGCTGTGTCCCCCTCCTCGGTAGCCTGGAGCATAACCAGTGACTGTTCTTCACACAGCTGAGCATTCTCTAGGAGGGCTTCTCCCTGCCCAGGGTCTATCCTCAGAATATTGAGAACCGCAGCTATTCTCTGTGGCTGATTGCCATCCTAAGACACTCCTTAACAGGAGGGCAGATTCCCTGGACACTGCTAGGGCATCCCTGAAAATCCTGTTTTCAGTGTATGCTGTCAGACGGAGGACATTTGGAAGAGATTGGGCCAAATTTAAGCTGATCTGAAACCTAGATTCAGAAGTCATAATTTGAACAATTCAAACAAAAATTTGAAAGTAATTCAGAATTCAAAGAAAGTGTTGATTTGTATGGTTAGTGTTTGTAGATGCAAACTTTGTCTTTTTTACCTCTGCATAAATATGCTTCAAAAAAATATGTCTTTTAGAGTGATTGTCTGCTGCCTCAGAACCTTTGACCAAACCTGCAGATAACCCAAAAACTGCCATCTTATCAATAATTTTTAAATGAAAAAAATAGAATTAGATTATCCCCTTTGTAAGATTAACTAAAATGTAATTTCCAGTAGTATGTTTTGAACCAGATTTTGCCTCTAAGAACTAATAATTGTTATACAATAAATATAATCTATTAACCATACAAATATCTTCATCACCATTTTGTTATTAACAAACTTTTTCTATTCACTGGAAAGAGAAGATGCTTCTTTTATTAGACACATGCCTTACCAATAAGTTATTTGCCCAGCCAACAAGTACTAAGTCAGCACCAAGTCCCACCCGCTGGGGTGGGAAGGGGGGCCTCCATTTCTCAGAGAGGCAGGATGAACATCCTTGAAGGATACAGTGTCAGTGAGTCAACGTGACATAGTGGAAAGAACCTGGGAGCTGGGGTTACTGGCTGGGTGACCTTGGGCTTTCTGAGTCTCAGTTTCCCCCTCTATAAACCCTGCCAGGGTGGGGGTGAGGGAAGCTCTCCCACCACCCCCAGCTTCATCTCCCTGAGATGGATCCCATTTTCATTCGGCCCTTTCGCATATTAACGCTGAGCAGTAATGGGCCACAAGCTAGCAAGGATGAAATTCTAGCACATTCAATAAATTGGATCATAGTCAATTTGTTCCATTTCTGTTTTTTAAAAATCGAACTCCTGGGAGTTTGATTCTCCCTCAAATTTCTTGGAAAACCTTCCTTGATTGCAAGGGAGAGAAAGAGAAACGGCCTCATGGTAACCAGAACAGAGCATGAGCCCAGCCGGCAGAAGCTCTAAGCTCAGCCGGCAGAAGCTCTAAGCTCAGCTCTGCCATGCATGCCCCACCGTCTCTAGCCCTGAGATTTCTCTCTCTGGCTCCCAGCAGCCTTTGGTCCTTCTCAGCCTGTTGGTCTGCATGAAGTCAGGGCAGATTAGGAGATCTGGGGGCAGGGAAGGATCCTCATGCTCCAGGCTCTCCCACTCAAAGACAAGGCCCTGATGATACTGTGGAGTCACATCAGATTAGCACTTCCTCAGAACAAACGCCAGAAACAAGTGTGTTGGCAAAATGACACACCCACACTCAGGTGTGTACTTAGACACACACTCCTGTGGGAACTGGCCTGTTTTCAAGCAGTCTGTTTCCACACATTGTGACTTTTATCCAGGTTATCTCATTTGTAAAATAGATTTCATGTTTAAAAGACAAACAGTCTTGACCTGAGGATTGTAACAGTTCTTAAAAGCTCAATGGTTTCACTTTTGACCAAGGAGGAATAGTAGTAGGACAGGTGTTCATTTAAACGAGCCCTCACACAAAGGCATCTCTGGTGTGGTGGAGAGAGGGCTGACCTTGGAACCCGGAAGGCTCAAGTCCCACCTTGGACACATTTGCCTGGGAGTCTCTGGACAAATCCCTTAACCTTTCAGGGAATCCCAAATCGGGCCAACTCTGCAGAGAAAATGCTGACATGCCCTGGGGAGAGGGAGCTCCCTACAGGAATGAAATCACAGGACCAGATTTTATCCTATGGCCATCTACATGACCAAGGTGTTACAGGCACCATTTTGTCTAGGAGAAAAGCCCTTCAGAAACGTCTAGGCTCACTCGGCCTTCTGCTCAAAATCAAAAACTCTGCTCTCCTTTCTCTGTCCTGGCCTCAGACCTTGGGTGGTTAGAGCCTCTTGCAGGATTAAAATGTCTCTCATTTGTTTATTCTCTTCCAAGTAGTGAGTGGAAGTGTCTGACATAAGTTTGGAGCTGTTTCCATGTAAAACCGTAAAAGGTGTCATACTCACCACAGATGTGACTCCAGGAATAAGGTTATACAAGATGCCCAAATGCATCCTGCATACAAGATGAAATTGAGAACCTCAGAATTCCCCACTTGACTCCTGGGAAGGTGGTTGACTTCTCTCTGTCTTTCCTCCCACCCCTTGCTTTGTCTTCACCAAGCACTATCTTCACAAACCTTTGAGGTGCGGATTATCCTCATTTTACAGATGAAGAAACTGAGACTCAAAGACGAAGACAGCAATTTTTCTTTTACATGGAGAGGTTAAAGGATTCCTACAAGTGGTGAATTTCTGCAACTGAACCACACCTAGGTCTCCTGACTCCAGGTCTTCAACCCTTTCTCTTGATTATCATGTTTATAAGCACAGGAAGACTAGTATACATACCTCACAAAACCCAGAAAGCGTATTATTTGGTCCTGCCCTTACCTCTTCCCCATTTAGGAATTCAATTAATTTCAACTCAAGTCATCAAGCATTTACTAAGTGTTTGCTATGTGTAAGTAATTTACTTTGTGTTTGCTCCGTGCTTGAGTACAAAGATAAAAACTAAATAATCCATGCCCTCATATATTCTACTTCAAAAAGCAAAGGAACATAAGTAGACAAAAAATAATATTTCTTGAGTCTAAGTCTAGAGCTTGGCTTGTTAAGGTGGTAATAGTTATGTTATAAATTAATATATTTGGAGTCCCTATCCATTGGAGAATAGCTAAACAAATCATGGTATGTGAGTATGAACTGAATACTGTTATTTTATAAGTGATAAGAGGTAGATGAAATTTAAAAGTCCACAAACAAAAACAATGCAGTTAAAATTCAAAGGGAATCAGGTAAATAGGGAAGATCTTTGCAGCAAATTTCTCTGATAAAGGTCTTATTTCTAAAATATATACGGAATTGATTCACATTTATAAGAGCCATTCTCCAATTGATGTTATATAATTGATAAAGCATTTTTTAGACAAAGAAATCCAAACTTTCCATATTAAAAATGTTCTAAATAATTAGATAAATGTAAATTAAAATATCTTTAAGACTCTACCTCATACTGATCAGATTAGCAAAGTTGGTGAAGGAAGGAAGGAAGGAAGAAAGGAAAAGAAAGAAAAAGAAAAAATGACATGCTGGAGTGTCTGTGAGAAAACAGGTATATTGACGCAGTCACTCTCAGAGCTGTGAACTTTCCATTCTGGAAAGATATTTGAACTATAACCAAAGAGCTATTAAACTGTACTTTTGACCCAGTGATACTACCAATGGGTCTGTACTCCAAAGAGATGAAATAAAGAAAAAGGAAAAAAAAAACCAAAAGGACAAAAATATTTACTACAGCTCTTTTTGTGGCGGCAGAGAATCAGAAACTGAGGAGGCACCTATCAGTGGGAAAATAACTGAACCAGTTATAGAAAAAGTGATGGGACATTATTGTGCTATAAGAAATGATGCAGGAAACAGTTTTCAGAGAAACCTGAGAAGATTTGTAAGAACTGATGCAAAGAGCAGAACCGGAAGAACAATTTATATTAAAACCACATTGTAAAGACAAGTAATTTTGAAAGATATGGAAACGCAATTGAACACAATTTACCGAACATGTTTCCAAATGTTATGATGAAACATATGACCTGCCTTCTGAGGTCATAGACTCAGAGTGTGGATTTTTTTAAAAAATATGGCCAGTGAGGGAATTTGTCTTGCTTTACTTTGTATATCTGTTATGAGGGGATTTTTCCCCTAATTGGGGGAGAGGGTGCATTGTGAAAGGAATGTGGGAGAGAAAGAAAATAGGTTTTAAATGAACTTTTTTCACTTATGTAAACACCATGTAAGGATTTTCACATGGATCAAGTTTGCCCTGGGCCAAAGAATTCATCAGAGCCAATAGTAGGGGCCAACCTACTGCTAAGCCAACAGAAGCAGACAGTCTTGTCTCCAATTCCATATTCGAATCTTTGCAGCATGGAAGAACCTGCCATCATCTGTATTAACCTGGTCCAGCTTCCCAAGCCCACTGTCACCCCATCATGATGGGAAAGTATTCAAGCTTGAAGATCTTCAGGTTTCATCATTTTCAAACATACAGGCCTCAAGGGGACTGTACCATGTTGGAAATGTTTCACACTTCCCTGATTCTGTATTTAGGGTCATTCATGATTGCCCCAAAATGAGATCATTGTAAAGCATTTAGCACAGTGCCTGGTACCTAGTAGGAGCTTAATAAATGCCTATTCTTTACTCCTGTTTTCTTATCCTGACCATACACTTCAGTAAATGATGCCAATACTTCTGCCATCTACCCTCAGCACTTTGATCTGGTTTTTTAGGGTTTTTGCTATCAAGTAGCTAATCTGGACCTAATTCTGGTCATTCGGACTTCATCTGTACTGCCCTTTATGGATTTATACAAAGCAGGAAGTCTAGTTATAAAATAAATTATTTTAAGTGATTTCTGAGAAGCACTATGTCCTGAGGGTTAGAGAGCTAGCCTCAGAGCCAGGACAATTCCACTATCAAGCTCTGCCACTGATATACATGTGCTGTTTGTGTGACTCTGTGCAAGCCACTTCTCTTTGCCTCAGTTTCCTCAACTGTACAATGGGGATAACATCACCACCTACCTTCCAGATTCGCTGTAAGGCTCAATGAGGTTATATCTGTAAAGTGCTTAGCTTAGTGCCTGGCACACAGCAGGTACTAAATAAGCCCACCTCCATGCCAATGAGCTCGCATGACTTCCTCCGGTCCCTGTAAGAGAACTGCTTTATAGGCAGAGCCTACTTCGTTTGAAAAAAGGACAACAAACTGGAGGTACTGTTTGTTCTGATTTATTAAGGTAAATGTTTTATCATCCGGGCGAGGGGGCACCAAGATAATCATGTTTTATGCCAGCACATTTGAAGGCAACATTAGTATCCTGAAGCTTTAGCCAGATCTCTTGGATTAAAAATTAATTGAATGGTCCTTGGGAGCTAGCTCTGGCGCTACTGAACGAATGTCTTGCCATATATTGTTTGCAGTTATTCATTACAGACCATGGGGACCCACTAACAGTCCTCAAAGCAATTATGGTTCACTTAGCAGGAATGGGGACGCCGTTGGCACGATTCTATCTTGGAGTGATGCAGCATACTTTGCATTGTCTCCTAGAAACATGACTGGAAGAAAGGAAGGTGTCATTAAATTATGAACAACTACTATCTATTCTACCAACATGTTCAAAGTGGAATCTACATAAACAACGCTTCACATTTGTAAATAACCCACAGCAGCCTGAAGATGAAGGGAATAATAAAAAATAAAATGAAATGTCCTGTAACATAAACACCTCCACCAGATAAATCTCCCATAAACCCTTTAATCATGTCACTCCCCCAGCTCAAAAAAATTCTCTGTTTCCTAAAGCAATGGTCTCTAAACTTTTTCAATCATATTTACTTTATTAGGAGTAAAGGGGAAAAAAGCTTGTGCACCCCAGAATGTGACTATTTCCTTTTTTTAACTACTGTACTAATCATTAAGTACATCGTCAAACTCTTGCAAAAGAGAAAGTTCAAAAGGATGAATTGTATCATTTCTCCAGATGGGAGCTTCCCCCTCTGTAAAGTGAATGGGGTGGGCTAGATGATCGCCGCAGAAGCTTTCAGGTGTGGAAACCTTCCTGTCCTCATCTATCACTCTACCCTGCTTCCCCCAACCCCCATACACACTATGATCGTTCTGGGTCTGAGTTTTTGCAGTGCTACTGCTCGGTACAACCTTCTTTCTACCCATCTATCTTAATCTTTCCCATGCTTAAGTTCCCTCCTACATAGTGGTCTTAGACTATCCCAACCCCCTTTCTCATCTTTGACTATCCCAACCCCCTTTCTCATCTTTGACTATCCCAACCTCCTTTCTCATCTTTCTTCTCTGATGTGTACAATCCATTATCTATGCCCCTCATTCAAGCATTGGTTGGGACTCACATTAGATTTCCCTCATTTTTCTGTGTGTTTAAATCGTCTCTCCAGACAAATTGATGCTTCCTTTAGGGTAAGGATCAGAGCTTATATTCCTTTTCTCTATCAGCATCCAACCCCATAGTGACCACACAAGAGGTATTGATAAATGTCTATCCAGTTGAATTACAGAGTGAGGGCAAAAGTGGCTGAGAAGCCTCACCAGAGGTAAGCTTGGCCCTGGGCAGAGTTCCCCTGGAGGGGTACAGTTTCCTATGACTTCAGGCCCTTTGTTCAGGTGTCATCCTAACAGTCATTTCAGAGTCTTCTTTTATAGATGAGGTTTTTTACCACACCAATTCAGTAGATTATCCAATGATTGATGCCTTTTAAGAGCACAGTGATTTGGCAGATAGATGGTACAGCAGCTAGTAGGCTGGACTGGATTTAAAATCAGGAAGATGAGTCCAGGTTCAGCCTCTGATATTTACCAACTGTGTAAATCTGGGCAAGTCACTTAACTTCTGCCTCAGCTTCCTCATCTATGAAATGGGGATTATAAGAGCTCTGACTTCCCAGCGTTAGTCAGGATGGAATGAATGAGATAATATTTTTGAAGCTCTTTGCAAATCATAAAGTGTGAGTTTGGTCATTTTCAGTCATGTCTGACTCTTTGTAACTCAACTTAGGGTTTTCTTGACAGAGATACTAGAGTGGTTTGTCATTTCCTTCTCTAGCTCCTTTTACATATGAGAGAACAGAGGCAAAGAGGGTTAAGTGACCTACCCAAGGCCACCCAACAAGTAAGTGTCTGAGGCCAGATTTGAACTCAGAACTATGATTCCTTCTGACTGCAGACCCAGAACACCATCTACTGTGCCACCTCACTCCCTATTTCCAAAAGTGCCATGTAAATTCTAAATATCATGATTAACTGGAGGTGAGAGTTAGTTGATCAGAAATGCTTGATGAATTTACAGAGACAATTGGATAGGGGGCTTTTGTTCCCCTCAGACCATGAGTAGGTGTATATCTCCACATCATAAGGGACATGGAACCTTGAGTGACCTGACTGAAGAATGAACAAAGGATGAAACCAGGAGTAAACCAAATGCTCCCTTGTAAAGTTTGGATTTGCCCTCTTTGGACTTGGACTTGCCAGCCTAGAGAAATGTTCATGGTGGTTCTTCACTCCTTTTAGGAGATGTTAAGACAATCCCTCCATCAACCGGATGGAGTGATAGGGCGACTCCTGATGGTCTTAAAAAGCAGAAACAAGTTGTTCAGAGGTCATTTGAAAGATTATACTTATTGTGTTTGAATTATTTTTATTGATAGATAATGAGTTTATAATAAAAACATTCCAAGCAGTCATGGGGGAAATCTTGTGAAATAAATGTGGGTGATTTATGAAATAGTGTCAGCAGTGAATATCCCTTTTAAAAATTAGTCTTTATCATCAATATGACGTTAGCAAATTTCTCTATTTAAGGGGATTCCCTAGAACCTGAGAGTAGGGAGGAAATGGATGAGAAAATTTAAAGAGGAAGAAGGAGTGAAAGAAAGAGAGCAAGGCAGAGATATAGAAATAGAAAGAGAGAGAGAAAGACAAACAGAGACAGAGACAGACAGAAACAGACAGGCAGAGAGATAGAGGGAGACAGAGACAGAAAGATGGAGATCAAAACAGAAACAGACAGAGAAATATGTAATAGCTGAAAGTGTGAGGTGTAAAGAAATATGAGACTGAAGACTGAAACAGAAAAAATTTATTTCCTTTCTGTTTCCTTGACATATCTTATATGCTCAATTGATCTGCCAGCGAAGGGATGACACCGCTCTCCCATTTTCCTGACAAAAGCCCAATGAGTATAGCATGAAGTCTATCTTTTATCCAGTTATTCATACAGACCCAGTCCCGTGTTCCCAGGACTTCAACAAAATTGAGTATTTGACATGAAGTAAATGCTTTTTGACATATCTGGATAATTGATGAGGGGTTTGGGGGGTGTCAAAGAGGTTCTCTGCAGATGGTGTGTAAAGTTAACTAATGTGTACACCTCTCCAGAACACTGGGCTGGGAGTTGAGAAGCCTCTATGAGCCTCAGTTTCCTTATCTGTAAGATGGGGAAAGGGATAATTCTTTTGCTACAGACCTTACCAGGTTCTAATGAGGAAAAGATCTTTGTAAAGTTAAGAATGTAAAAACATTCTTTTCCCCACCATTGCCCCATTCATAAGGTTCTGCGGAAGGTGCTAAGGATGAAAATACAAAATGAAAGACAAAGTCTCCTCCTTCAAGGAGCTCAGACTGAGGGAATTCCTTCTCAATGTTACCATCATTTTGAAAAAAAAATAAGGAGAATTATGTGGCCCAGGGGAGAGCGCTTACAGCTGGAAGTCAATAAGACTCAGGTTCAAAGCCTGCCTCTGACCCTTCCCAGCAGCTTTGTGACCTTAGACAAGTCACTTATCCTCTCTCAGGCTCAGTTTCCTCATCTGTAAAATAGATATAATAACACTACTCAGCACCCAGGGTGATGAGGATCTGTGAAAAATAAATGCTGCTGCTATTATGATGTTTTGTTCCTCTGCAGAATTCTAAATTTAGAGACTGCAAAGTCATTGAGCGAAATCAGTGATTGCTCCAGATCAGACAGGTGTGACGGTTGGGCTGAGATAGGAGCCCGGGCTGGTTTGCTCCCACTGTGCCCACCACCACATGAGGACAATGTGAGCCCGTGACAACTGTCCTGTGTGCCCGATATACTCAATTCTACTCTGTGTGCCAGAGAGGTGACTGAAAGGGAACTTCTTTTTAAAAAAACAAAACCAAAAAACACCAAAAAAGACACGTGTATTGTCCAAAAAAATGCTTCCCCAAACAAGGAATTCATTGGAAGTTAGGGGTGGGAAATGCTCCTCTAGGGCAGGAGGTGAGTAAATGCCACACAAAGGTCAATGGGAAGTGAACAGTCACAAAACCCCAAGAACTGCAGGCCGACTTTTACTTGGGTTCCCGTTAAACTTAAAATGTCACATCATTGGCCTTTCCCTCAAGAAGCAATAAATTCACTGTGTTTCTTGAGCCTCTTCTCCATGCCAAGCTCCATGTTGGGCACCATGGAAGATACAGAAGAAACATGAATGCAAATCTAGCTTTGTCCCTTCCTACTGGTATGATCTTTGGCAGATCACTTGTCTCTGTACCTCAGTTTCCTCATCTGTAAAATGAGGGGATAAGACTAAATCTACACCCTGGCTCTGGAGTATAGGTCTAGACTAAAGATCCTGTGAAATGTATGGACAACTCAGTATCTAACAATAAGAGCCATTCAGGGTCCAAAGGAGTGGTCAGATCAGGAAATGCTATAGGGTGACCAGAGCTGCAGCTGCACAAGCTACTGTGGCAGATGCAGGCTTGGGTAGGTAATCACAGCAACAATTCGCTTTTCTACAGTTTATCAGGTACTTTGCTCACACCCCTAGAGACTGACTCATAGCCCAAACACTCTAGATTCTGTGGACAACTGGGTTCAGTGGGTGATAGGATTATAAAGTTACTTCAGTTGACTCAAGCCCTCCCAAAATACACCTCGGGACACCAATTTGCTGCACGTCTCTTGTGACTGAGACTCTTGATTCAATTCAAACCTGGGTCCCAGAAAGAGTATCTTGTCTTTTCCAAGAAGAGAAGGGATTGTGAGTTGGGACCTCATTTGCCCACATATCTTTATGGTCACTTGGGAGCTGGGAAGCTGGCTGCACTTTGCCATATTAAGAAAGTTAGCCCTATTGAGAGTCAGGCTTACATCTTTGCCTCTTACCTTAGAGTGCAGCTCAGAGATGATCCCTAGGCCTCTCTACCTTGTCCCGTACCCTCAAAACAACAGGGTGGTGTTATAATCAGCCACCACAGCCTAGCTCTTCTTCAGATAATTGATCTGAAGGTGGAAGGGACTCTAAAATCACCAAGATTTTAGTATTGCAAGGGATCTTGTGGCCCCACCTGCAGAATAACCTTCCCACAACTTTCCTGACTCATCTTCCAGCCTTTACTTACTCCCCAGGTAAGTGGGGTATAGGGTGTGTTCAGGGAGGACCAGTACCAGTACCTTTGGTGTGATGGCTGCTAAGTCCTTTTCGGGGCTCTTTCCACCTTTAGTGTCCACCTGTTCTCACTTGTGGCTCCAAGAAGCTGCAGCATGTGCAGTGACCACACCCCAGTAAACCGTTTCAGCAGACAGGCCAAACCAGGTTGAGGGTAACCAAGGGTTCTCGGGCCTATTGATGAGTTAGGGGGGTATCTATCCCAAGCATGTGAAGACTTCATCTGGTGGAATGGGCAGATGAGAACAATTTGTTCCAACAGCCATGAAGGCAGATGAAGCAGGAGATGTGGAGCGCTTAGAGCTTGGTTAGACACCAAAGACCCCAAGGTCATCCACTGCATCCTGAGCCATCACCAGTCATCTTGACTCTGTCCTGCCACTGGACTGTGATGACTCTGGAGGAGAGAGTGAGGCTGATGACTTTGTGCAACTCTGCCTCACTTAAATCCAATTTACGCACAAATCAAAAGCCATCACCCAAGCTATTTCACTATTATGCCTCAAAGTCCTGTGGTGATAGGCAAGTGATGAAGCAGCAGGTGCGGATACACTGGGAGCTGTAGTCACAACATTGCACATAGGTGACCTGGGCCATAGGGTTATTTCTCACTAGAAGCAGCAGTGGGACTCGGCAGTCCCCTGGGTGTATGAGCAGCCTTTTAAGGATCACACTGCTCACCTCCTGGTATGAGGAAGGGGGCTAGAAAAGGTGCCCGAAACATTGCCTGCCTACTCAACCCTGGCCTGATTCCCGCGGCAGGCGAGGAATTCCACTATGCTGTTGAAACACAAAAAAATGTACAAAAACATCTACAAAGATGATTCCACTCACCACTGGCACATGGAACGTGCACACACTAATAGACAACACAAAATCCTGTAGACCTGAAAGAACTGCTTTCTTGTTGCAAGAGAACTCAACAGGTATTGCATCCAAATAGCAGCCATGAGTGAAACAAGGTTGGCAAATGAAGGCCAGCTTACTGAAGTTGGAGTTGGATGCACCTTTTTCTGGAGTAGGCGCCGTGAAGCTGGTGTGGGTTTTGCAATCAAAACTAATCTAATCAGCAAGTTGGTATGCCTGCCAAAAGGATTGAATGACAGGCTCATGACAATGTGATTGCCACTCACAGGAAAACGCCATGTCACCATTGTCTATGTTCCCACCATGACAAACCCTGATGTGATCAAAGATAAATTTTATGAAGACCTAGAGACCCTTGTCATCAATGTGCCAAAACAGGACAAGCTTATAATTCTGGGTGATTTTAATTCTAGAGTAGGCTCAGACTACCAGACTTGGCAGGGAGTCCTAGGGAGGAATGGAATTGGAAACAGCAACAGCAATGGTCATTTACTGCTGAAGACTTGTACATTGCATGACCTTCTCATCACTAACACTGTTTTCTGTTTACCTAAACGCAATAAAACTTGATGGATGCACCCTCGCAGC
>CM053770.1:18106212-18154511 GCA_028658325.1 Potorous gilbertii
CCCAAGGCAAAATGACTACCAGAAGAATTAATGTCAACGAATTAGAGTTCTTCTCTGAGCATGAACAGTTTGCTACTGACTTGGAGGGAAAGTTGAGCCAACACACAGTTGGCAACAGTGGAGCAGAAAAGGAGTAGGCAGCTTTCAGAGATGTGGTGTACAGCACTGCATTTGCTCATCTAAGTCAGAACACTCGCAAGCATCAAGACTGGTTTGATGAAAATGATGGAGAAATTCAAAAGCTGCTAAATGAAAAACGAGAAGCATTTAATTCCATCAAAAGCAAAGTACAAGCAAAGCTTAGAGAGATGCAGGATTCCCGGCTCAGTAAGAAGGCAGATGAAATTCAGTTTCATTCTGATAGTAACAATCCAAAGTGCTTTTATGATTCCCTGAAAGTTATTTATGGACCAAAAACCCATGGTGTGTCACAACTACTCCGTGCTGATAGAACCACATTGATTAGTAATAAGGACATGATCCTAGAGAGATGGGCTGAACACTTCCATAGTGTCCTCAACAGACCATCATCAGTCAATGCTGAGGTCATTGACTGTTTACCTCAGGTTGAAGTCAATCCCTCCTTAGCTGAACTTCCACCTGAAGAAGAGGTTTTGAGAACCATAGGCTCCTTTCATGTGGCAAAGCACCTGGTGCTGATTCTATTCCAGCTGAGATTTACAAGGGAGGGGGACCATTTCTCACACAAAAGCTGACTGAAATTTTCCAGGTTATATGGCAAGAGGAGGTTATCCCTGAGGAGTTCAAGGATGCCTCCATTGTCCATCCCTATAAGGGTAAAAGGAATAGATTGTCCTGTGACAGTCACAGGGGGATCTCTCTCTTAGTCATTGCTGGCAAAATTCTTGCTAGAGTCCTCCTTAATAGGCTGATCCTTCACCTGGAAGATGGTCATATACCTGAGAGTTAGTGTGGCTTCAGAAAGGGCTGAAGAACAGTTGATATGGTGTTTACTGCCTGACAATTCTAGGAGAAATGCCAGGAGCAGAACAGAGATTTGTACACAACGTCTGTGGATCTGGCCAAGGCTTTTGACACTGTTAGTCATGAGGGCTTATGGAAAATTATGTCAAAATTTGGTTGCCCAGAGAAGTTCATCAGCATTTTATGTCAATTCCATGATGGCATGTTTACCTGGGTTCTGGATAGTGGACAATGCTCTCATGCCTTCGCAGTCACCAACGCAGTAAAATAGGACTGTATGCTTGCTCTCATGCTTTTTAGCATGATGTCTTCAGCCATTTTGACAAATGCTTTCAACAAGGATGAACATGGCATCAAGGTAAACTATTGTACTGATGGTAAGTTCTTCAATTTGAAAAGGCTACAAGCCAAGACCAAAGATGGAGTGTTGGTGCATGATTTTCTGTTTGCAGATAATTGTGCACTCAGTGCAGCCTCTGAAGCTGAGATACCACAAAGTATCAATCAATTCTCTGCTGCCTGTGCAAATTTTGGCCTCATAATTAACACCAAGAAAACACAGGTGCTCTATCAGTCACCACCACACCATCTATATGTGGAACCATCAGTTGCAACAAATGGAGAAGTTTTGAATGCTGTGGATAAGTTCACTTACCTTGGTAGCGTGCTTTTCAGGGATGTACACATTGACAATGAGGTTGATACACGCATTGCCAGAGCTAGCTGTATTTGGGAGATTCCGAAGAAAAGTTTGGGAGACAAGAGGTATTAGACTGACTACCAAACTGAAGGTCTACAGGGCCGTTGTGCTGACCTCATTGTTGTATGCCTGTGAAATATGGACAGTCTACCAGTTCCATGCTGGGAAACTGAATCACTTCCATTTGAACTGTCTTAGGAAGATTCTGAGGATCACCTGGCAGGATAAGGTACCAGAGGCTGAAGTCCTTGCTCGAACTGAACTGCCAACCATTCAAACTATGCTTCAGAGAGCACAACTCCAATAGGCTGGCCATGTTGTTCAAATGTAAAATGTATGTTTGCCAAAAAGACTATTTTATGGAGAACTTGCACGGGGCAAGCGATCACATGGTGGCCAGAAGAAATGATACTGTTAAGGTCTCTCTCAAGAACTTTGGATTTAACTATGCAACATGGGAGACACTGGCACAGGACCACTCAGCATCAGAAAAGGTGCTGTGCTCTCTGAGTAAAGCAGAATTGAGACAGCACAAAGTAAACACAGAATGGGCAAATTTGGGATAATCACCCCAAATATTCACAGGGCCTGTCTGTGCCCAACCTATGGTAGAACATTCTGACCTGGTATTGGTCTGATCAGCCACAGTCGGACACAACTGAAATTTCACTTTACAATGATGATGTCATTTGTCCTTTCAAAGATGGTCACCTTGCCTGAAGGAGCACCCCTAAGGGAAACCTGAGCTGCCTGAATTGAGTCCTGAAAAGCCAAGGCAGCACCACCACAGAACTGAGGAGTCTTGGCGAGTGAGCAGATTTCTGGGGGCTCCAGACCCTGGTGGCTAGGTACTTCTCTGAGAACAAGTGTGGCGTAGTGGTTAGGGCACTGGATTTGGGATCATTAAAACCTGGGTTCAAATACTGCAGCAGATATTTATACCTCTGCTGTTGCCAATGGTGTAGAATCACGTGTGTGAGAGAGTATTAACAAAATCAGGAAAAAGCAGTTTCCTTGCCCCAGGGGCTCCTCACCTCCTTCAGCCTTTTGGATGGTTTCGTTGATTGCCTCAATGAAAGTATGCCCTCCAGTGGTCTACACTGCAATTGACCAATGTCTTCTCATTCTTTTCTTGTTGAGGTTATTGTCTCATTCTTAGTTGCACTTCTGCATGCTCCCATAAGGAGCAGGAGGTCTAAGCCCATGCCCAATGGGTTTCTGACCACCGAGAAACCAGCAGGGGAGACTCTGTGCAGGGTGCAGTCCAATGCTTCCTCTTGACCTCCTTGGAGCTCCCCTGCAGCAGCTGCGGGTGCTATGAGGGCCTGGGAAGTTTATGGTGGGAAATCATTTGTGAGGAGATGCTGTTGCTCCGTACTTGCAAGAGTCTTCCCCTGCCTGGGAAATGGTTGGTTGGTGGTTGCTGTGGAAGCCTTTTGGAGTCTTCATATTTCTTCAGGGCTAATCCTAAAGTTATTGTTCAGTCTTGTCCAACTCTTTGTGACCCCATTTGGGGTTTTCTTGGCAAAGATTCTGGAGGGGTTTGCCATTTCCTTTTCCAGCTCATTTTACAGATAAGGAAACTGAGGCAAACAGGGTTAAGTGACTTGCCTAGGGTCACACAACTAGTAAGTGCCTGAGGCTGGATTTGAGCTCAGGTCTTCTTGACTCCAAGCACAGTGCTCCACCCACTAAGCCATCTAGCCTCCTCAACCCCAAATCCAGGCTTTTCAAATGAACTCCCACTTGCTAGTGTTTTATTACCCCAAAGTCACTTTGGATTTACCTCATATTTATCACACCCTTCCTGAAAGAAAACCCCTTGAGTGTAGGGAAGCCCAAAACCTAGTGCAATAACATGTATGCAGTAAGTAATTAATAAACGCCTGTATACATTTGCCTTTTCCTTCTTGGAATCTCTCCTAGTACTTTAGACTTCTCCTTCACAGACAATTGTGCTAGAGCATAGATGGTGGCTCTTGGGCCTTTGCTCCCCTGGTTAGTTCATTGTTAGCTGCCTGAGGGTAGAGACTATGCCTGATTTCATCACTGTACTAACAACAACAATATTAATATAGTACTTCAGATTTGTGAAATGCTTTACCAACATCTCATTTGAGTTTCATGACAACCCCGGGATATAAGTGCTATCAACAGCTCCATTTTACAGATGAGGAAACTGAGGCCTCAGTCTCTCAGAGAGAGGCCAAGTAACTTGCTTAGGGCCACACAACTAGTAAGTGTCTGAGGCAGGATTTGAACTCAGGTCTCCCTGACTCCAGACCCACATCTAGAACTACTATACCACCTAGTGACCCACAGGGAATCAACATGCTTTGTTTATAAATGTTTGTTATAAACAATCTTAACAACTCTTCTAGTATGTGACCTTTTAGTATGAAAAAACGTCCTTTCCTGTGAGCCAGCCCTCCAACATTTCATGGGGAGGACGTGAGGACCAGAAACAGGAAAAGAGATTTAAATGGCGGATGGCTAAGGGAGAGAAGGTGTTTTAAAGGATATAACTTCAGGACACTAAAGGGCCTTGGCTAGAAGAAAGACAAGTTTGAAACCCAAAGGGGTGAAGATCAGGGGTGGGCTGGGCAGAATGGGCACAAGGTAAGCTTTTAAGGCTCTTCTCCCAGAGGTAAGAACCAATCTGGATTGGTAGGTAGAGGATAACTTCGGAAGACCATGTTGCACCACGCCTCTTGGTAAAAAGGTGGTGGACAACAGGTTCGGAGTATGGCATGCATTTTCACACATAGTCAGCGTTTCAATTCTTCCTTGATTGAAGAGTTTTTATGAGGTGAGGAAAGGCAGTAGAAAGTAACAGTGATTTGTATACAAAAATATTTATAACAGCTCTCTTTGTGGCGATCAAGAACTGGAAATCAAGGGGATGCCCATCCATTGGGGAATGACTGAACAAGTTGTGGTATATGGATGTAATGGAATGTTATTGTGTTATAAGAAATGATGAACAGGAAGACTTCAGAGAGGCCTGGAAGGACTTATATGAACTGATGCTGAGTGAAAGGAGCAGAACCAGGAGAACTTTGTACACAGGAAAAACCACAGTGTGCGAGGACTGTTTCTGATAAACTTAGCCCTTCACAGCAATGCAAGGACCTAAAACATTCCCAAAGGAATCTTGAGGCAAAATGTCATCCTCATCCAGAGAAAGAACTATGGAATCAGAACACAGAATGAAGTAGACCATTTTCTCTTGTGTTATGTTTTGTTTTGTTGTGTTTTTCTCATGGTTTCTCCCATTCATTTTAATTCTTCTATGCAACATGACTAAGGTGAAAATGTATTTAATAAGAATGTATGTGTAGAACCCATATAAAATTGCATGCTGTCTCAGGAAAGAAGAGGGAGGGAAGGGAAGAAAATCTAAGACTTATGTAAGTAATTATAGAAAACTGAAAACAAATAAATTTTAAAAAAGAAAAAAATATTCTGAAAAAAAGAAATAGTGATGTTTAAACAGTAAAAAATTCTAAAAACAAGGATAAAATGTTACAGTAGAAAGTCTAAGCAGTGAATTTGGAGTCCAAGAACCAAGATGCGAATCCTGAATATGCCCCTTACTGACTGATGTTGGGTAAGTGACTTTACTTGTCTGGACCTCACCTTCCTGATATGTAAAATAAGAAATAGGAGGGTTGGCCTAGGTGGCCTCTGATGTCCGGTCTAGCTCTAAGGTTGTGATTTTTATCCTAAATGGCCTCAAAAAGAAAGAAATTAGGCCCATTTTGGCAAAGTTTCAAAAGCAGAAGGGGAAGACGTTGGGTCCTCTCCGGCCGTCACCAAAGGTGTTTTCACAGAAACCTTAGATCTGAGATAAATAGCATCCTCTGACCTCCCAATGCCAGACAGGCAGTGGGTGCAATGTTAGCACAGAGCCCCCGTTTCTAAGTACGTTAGCTAGAAAAACATCATGGAAAATGTTCTTTCCTCAAATTTCGAGGGCGGCTTGTTTTGAACAGATTAGGCTGAGAGCTCTGTGTTTACCTAAGAAATTCTAGGATTACTAGGCAAACACAGTGAAAATATGCCTGTTTCCCTGCCTAAGCCTCATCTTCCAAGTTTTCCATTTTATGCTGAGGAAAGGCTTTGCTAACACTGTAACCACATATAGATCCATCATGTTTCAAAATCCTACTCATGTTCCTGCGGGGAGCTCTCCCCTTTGTCCCCCGCCTCCAATCTCCTTTTTGTGGTTGGCTCTTGGCTCAATGTCACCGTGGATCAGGAAGCCTCACTCAGCACATGCCCGCCCCCCTCAATTTCCGCAAGTAGTCTGTAAAAGGGTCTTAATGGCAGGATTAAGATATTTCCAAAGCACTTACTTGACTTTCAACCAAAAGATTACAAGATGAATTGGGAGCCAGAGGTCTCCGCTTGTTGTGCAGTTGTTTCAGTCATGTCTGACTCTTCCTGACCCCATTTGGGGTTTTCTTGGCAGGGATACTGGAGTGGTTTGCTATTTCCTTCTCCAGCTCATTTTATAGCTGAGAAAACTAAGGCAAACAGGGTGAAGTGACTTGCTCAGGGTCACATAGCTAGTAAGTGTCTGAGGCTGGATTTGAACTCAGGAAGATGAGTCTTTCTACCTCCAGGCCAATACCACCACTCTGACCCCAGCTCTGTACAATATGGCGGCACCACCACCTGGTTGCCCATTGGCTATATGACCTTGGACAAATCACTAGCTCTCAATAAACTCATTGGTGAGACACTCAACATTCAGAAAAGTGAGGGAGGGAAGGAAGGAAATTCTGGAGCTGAAAGTTTTAAGTTTTCCTCTCTAGGTGTCATGGTGGATAGAAGGCTGGGCTTGGAGTCAGAAAAACTCATATTCATGAGTTCAAATTCAGATTCAGACAGTTACTAGCTGAGTGATCCCGGGCAAGTCAATTAACCTTATTTGCTTCAGTTTCCTCAGTTATAAAATGAGCTAGAGAAGGAAATAGCAACCAGTATCTCTGCCAAGAAAACCCCATTGAGGTCATGAAGAAACAAGGAGATCCAATACTTAAAGAAATTAATTCAGACTATTCACTGGAAGGTCAAACGCTGAAGCTGAAAGTTAAATACTTTGACTGCATCATGAGAAGATGGAACTCACTGGAAAAGACCCTGATGTTGGGAAAGACAGAAGGCAAAAGGAAAAGGGGACAGCAGAGGATGAGATGGATAGGGAGAGGCATGGAAACAACAAACATGAACTTTCCAGAGAGAGGGGAGGATAGAAGGGCCTTCCATGTGATGATCCATGGGGTCACAGAGTCGGACAAGGCTGACCAACAACCGCTCTCTTCCAGCCATCGCTGTCACTGCCAGGGATGGGGAGGTAAATGGATGAAATCACAGACTCTCAAAATATAGTTTAGCTCAGTCTTGTGTATTGATGGTCCCAATTGGCAGCAGATTTGTTCTTGCCTACAGAAGGTTTAGTTATTAACAAAGATCCTGACTTTGTGAAAACCACCATGCATAATAAAGCTTAATAAATGTTTGGTGACTGTTTCCTTAGATGGCAAATTTCTCCTATTTTTTGTACCCCACCCCCCACCCCAGCCTTAGTCTTTCTGCTGGGTACTTATCTCAGAGATGAGATAAACCTTCTAGAGATCCTAGTTGCCTGCAGTAAAGGGTTAATGATTTTAAAAGGGTATTGTAGAGAGTATCTGGGAAAAGCTACCCTGGCTGGGGCACATTACTGAATATCTGGCCGTGGCTAGCTAGAGGCCAGGAGGTAGAGGCTACCAGAGGCCTTCCTCAATTGTCTTTAGGTAATTTCTTTAGGATTATCTGTCTCCTCAGTAGGGGAACTGGCATCCAACGCTTCCTCTCCACTTTACCCGCACATTCCTGAAAAATAATTCTGGTACCAGTATGAGTCCTCTTTGGAACAGGCTGTATTATTTTCACACAGAAAGGGGAATTTAACAGTAAAGAGTCAGATTCATTGTGATCGCTTGAGAGACTAGTCTTGCCGTTCCACTGGGACTATACAGGGGCTACTTGTGAATTATTTTACATTTCACCTCTGTTGAAAACAGCCTGGTTGTGCCAAATGGCCACTTCCCTTCTTATCTTGGCCAGTCTGTGTCTGTCACAACTGCTTCTGTAGCTGAGCCCCCACTGCTCTGGTGCCCAGAGACAGGGACATTGCAGCTGATTTTGGAGATTTCACAAGCCCCTATTTGAAAGGAAAGAAGACAGAGGTATGAGGTTGTGCCATCCACTCACCCTCTAGACCTCAGAGTCATCCTCAAACAGAAGAGGCAGGAGAGAAGGGGAGTGTCTCTTTATTATGTCCTTAGGATTCCAGCTCAGAGCAGCCAGAGGATAATTGTGTTTTCTCTGGCTTGTATGGGGTGTTGTATGGAAGAAGAGAAGGTTAGCATTCCCCTCAATGAAGATGGAAGTGGTCCTAGTGGTCCTTCACAACACACATACAGTTAGGATGTTGCCATCCTGGGTAGAAAGCTAAAGTAATGCCACTTTGTCCACTGTTCCTCTGTCTGGCTTGTCTGGATTGCATGTCCAATCCCAGTCCCTACCTTGTATCCTCCCCCAACCACATACACACATACACACACACACACACACACACACACACACACACACACACACACACACACACACCACCACCACCACCACCACCACCACCACCTTCCTTACTGAAACAGCAAGGACAATCCCCTCTACCAGGGTGGAGGATGTCCTTCGTTCTCCAGAAGGACAAAAATGACATATCTATGATAAAGTCAAGTTTCATTGTGTCTGACTATGGCTAATCAGACCAATATGTGCCACAGATTGGGCACAGATAGTCCAAGTGAACATTTGGGGTGGATACTGCAAATTTGCGCCTCCTGCATTTCCTTTGAGCTATTTCAATTCTGCTTTGCTCACAGAGCACAGCAACTTCTCTGATGAGGGTATGCTATAATGAGCAGTTCTGTGCCAGTGTCTCCCATGTCACAAGATTAATTCCAAAGTTCTCAAGACAGACCTTGACAGTGTCCTTGTATTGCTTCTTCTGACCACCATATTAGGCAGGGTGACAAGAAATAGACAATCTGAAGAAGGAGCCTTCCTGTTTACTAGCCCCAACAAGAGCCCTGTCCAATCAAAGAATGCTACCCCCTCTGTTTGTACCCTACAAGCTCCCAGAAACAGGCCTTGTCCAATCCTAAGGTACTGCATACCCAATACACCTCCTGCCTAAATCGAAGCCTATACAAGTGTCCTTTTGTTCCTTGGGGGAGTCTGCCTGTGTAAGTGGGAATCCTTCGCTGGTAAGTGCAATAACCTTCATTAGTTCCTGAATTTATGGTGTTGGGTCTGGATTTGAAGGTTAGGTTCTGATTCTGGTTTGTGGTGGCACTGACAATTTTACCCACACCATCTGTTCTGTGGCATCTAACCATGTCTTTCTAGACTCTAACAATATATTGTCTACAAAAGACGTACTTGAAACAGAAAGACACATACAGTTAAAATAAGGGGCTGGAACGGAATCTATTAAGCTACAACTAAAGTTTTAGAAAAAAGGCAGGAGTAGTAATCCTGGTCTCAGACAAAGCAAAAGCAAAAATAGTTCTAATTAAAAGAGGTCACCAGGGAAACTATATTTTGCTAAAAGGTATTGTAGAAAATGAAGCACTATCAACACTAAACATGTGTGCACCAAATGGCATGGTATTCAAATTCTTGAAGGAAAAGTTAAATATGAATGACAAGAGGAAATAGACAATAAAACCAACTAGTGGGAGCCCTCAATTTACCCCTCTCAGACTGAGAGAAATCTAACCGTAAGATAAATAAAAAAGAAGCTTAAAAGATTAACAGAATGTTATAAAAGTTAGATATGATAGATTTCTGGATGATATTGAATGGGAATAAAAAAAAAGTATGCCTTTTGTTCAGCTGTACATGGCACCTTCACAAAAACTGACCAAGTTTTAGGAAGCAAAAACATCACAAACGAATGCAGAAAAGCAGCATTAATAAATGCACCTTTTTGGGACCATAATGCAATATGAATTACATTCAATGAAGAACGTTAGAAGCACAGATTAAAAATTAATTGGAAACTAAAAAACCAAATTCTTAAGAATGAGTAAGTCAAAGAACAAATTACAGGAATAATCAATAATTTTGTTAAAAATCATGACAACAATGTGACAACATATCAAAATTTGTGGGATGCAGTCAAAGCAGTACTAATGGAAATTTTGTATCTCAACACACTTCCACCACTAAAAGAGAGAAAGAACAAATCAATGAATTGCACATGCAACTAAAAAACACACACACACAAACTAAAAATCTCCAATTAAATACCAAAATAGAAATCTTGAAAACCAAAGGAGAGACTTATAAAATTGAAAGAATAAAAAACCTATTAAACTAATAAATTAAACTAGAAGCTGAATTTTAAAAAAACAATAAAATAAGCAATTGGTTCATTTGATTAAAAAAAAGAAAGAAGAAAACCAAATTACCAGTATCAAAAATGAAAGGTGAATTTATGGCTAATGAAGATAAAATTAAAGCAATTATTAAGAGCTATTTTGACCAACTATATGCCAACAAAATTGAGAATCCAAATAAAATGGATCAATACTTACAAAAATATGTAATATATTTTATATCATTAATAATTTAAAATATTTTATAATTTGTCCAGATTAACAGAAAAGAAAATAGAATACTTACATAACTCTATCTTAGAAAAAATATGAATAAGCCATAGGTGACTTCCTAAGGAAAAAACTCCAGGACTAGATAAATTTACAAGTGAATTCTACTAAACGTTTCAAGAATGATTAATTTCAATACTACATAAATTATTGAAAAAAAAATTTGTAAAGAAGTCTCACCAAATTCCTTTTATGACACAAACATGGTTTTGATACCTAAACCAGGTAAGAACAGAGAAAGAAAACTATAGACCAATTTCCCTAATTAATATTGCTACAAATATTTTTAGTGACGTTTGGGGAGGGAGAGAATGAAAGGGTCCCTCTATCACACACATCAGAGAGCAAAACTTCCTCAAGCTCTTATGAGTTGAGTGGGATGCCACCAGACCCTAACGGTGGGGTGGGAGCCAGGGAACCTACAAATCAGTTATGGCAAATAACTGGTATTTCGCTTATCAATTGTTTGCTTACAAATATTTGCTTCTAAAGCATCAGAGAACTATAAGCTCTCGAGCTGGAAGGAATCTTGGAGATATCTAGTCCTTCTATACTCTCTCTACAGGGATGAAGAAATGCAATTCTGAAGAAGTTACAGGATTGTCCCAAGATTAAAAAGTGATGACAGGGTGAGGATCTGAATCTAGGTTCTCTGCTTTGAAATCACCCATTCCCTCTACTACACTGTTAGTAGTCTCTATTAATTTACTCAGCCATCACTTCTCTAATTTGACCTGGAGTCCAATATCTGTCCAGTTTGTCACGATTCCTAAGCCTGGAGCACCCAAATGAATGAGCCTTACCATGGGTGAACAGGGAAATCTTGTGCTCCCCTCTTACCCAGAAGTCCCCATCAGCTTGAGGTAGGAAATAGAAGGGAATGGAGAAGAGGTGTGGGTCAAGAAATTAGAGAGCTTGGAAGCATCAGGGACAAGAGTTACTCTGGCTTTAAAAAAGTGGTCTTCTTTGCCATAGACATTTCGACTCCTCTTCCTTCAAGCCCAATTCAGAAGCCGCAACCTCTATGAAGCCCTTCCGGATTTCCCCTATCCACCTACTTTAAGGAGACAACATGGTACTCAGGATGTACTCCCTCTGAAGGAAAGTAGTGATTATGACCCTCCCATGGTCAATGCACATTTTAGAAGTCACCCAGAAGGTGCTACCAGAGGACACCTTCTGCCTTCCAAGTCATTCTCCCCTCCCCCTATGCCCTCAGGCTTTCCTCTGCTGCAGAGGGTCTCCCTTACTCCAAAAAATGAACAGATTTAACCAATCCATAGAAGGATAATGCTTTGAAATGTTAATACAATGATAGGCATCTAGGAAACCCAATACAGTCTTTATCTACATGGTTGGAGAATCTAAGAATCAGCCACAACATACAGTTAAAAGAATAAGAAAAAAACCTTCACTAAACTCCTTGAGTGTTACATTATCCAGAGGAGAAGGAGAAGATCCTGGGGTTCAGATCCAGGGGGCAGTGGGGTAACTTTCCTATAATTGCTCCTAATGACAATCCCTCCAATGATGCAGGTTGCAACCCATCCTTACCTGCCAATCCTGTGAGACTACTCTATTTCTTCCCCTGGGGGTGGGAGTGGGGAGGAGTGTTCACCTTCTGGGTTAGTGAGACTTTAAAGTCAGGCCTCCCCTGATGCCAAGGCAATCCCTCTCCCCACCGCACCAAGCACACTCTTTCGAGGCAAAGCCATCTTTTAAATAATTATGTGGATCGTAACGTAACACATTTTCACAGGCCTTTGAAGTTTACAAAGCACATTCCCTATAACAACGCCTGGGAGGTAGATGGTGAAGAATTACGTCTCCATTTTATGGATGAAAATACTGAGTCCCAGAGAGGTTAGGTAGGTTGTCCAGGGTTACACAGCTGGTCAGTTTTCTAACCCAAGACCAACACTCACTCTCCACCACCTTCCCCATGCCCTGATTTGAGGTGTTCAAAGCAGGAACATGATGATCCCTTATCAAAGAGCTGAATGAAAGTCTAGACTAAAAGAGTAAAGAAACTTCTGGTTCTAAAATCCCATGATCCCACGCTCTGGTTTCAAACATGACCAGGGTTCTAATCTCAGCTTTGTGACCTTGGAAAAGTCCTTTAACCTCAATGGGCCTCAGTTTCCTCATAGGAAAAATTAAGGAGATTGCACTGGATGACCTCCAGCTCTAAATCCAGGATCCTAGGATTCCCCTTGATTCTCAGACATAGGATGCCACCCTTCCCAAAGTCAGTGGAAGTCAGTGGCTCATGGGTTTTCTGAGCACCAGGTGGCGCTATTACCCTGGGAAAAAGAAAGCAGAGGCACCAGGACCTAATAGATAATTGTTTCCATTTAATCATGGAAGGCCATAGACAAAACCTGATATATAATATCTTCTATCCATCACCACAAAAGAAACATTGTAATCAAGGTTGTAACGCTGTTCCAGACATCTTCAAAATGAGAGGCTACATGTTTTAGTGGAGAGAAGGGATCTAGATGGGAGACCCGGTTCCTTAGCTGTATGTTCACAAGTGTACATTTAACCCCTCATAGCTTCAGTTTCTCCATCTGTAGAAACAGGGGTTATATTCCTCAACTTTGCTCTGTGGAAGGCACTTTGTAAAGCTGAACCTACTTGGAAAATGAGCAGTAATTCTTTTTATTCCCTCTGAAGTCAGCCCAGCCCTCCTTCTCTAGAAGAAGCCCAAATACAGAGGGTTCAAGAGAGGTGAGGAAGAGGAGGGGACTCTCACTTCTTCCATTCCTAGAGGGGAGTGTCTAAGAATTAATAATAGTAGCTAGTTTTTATATGGCACATTAAAGTTTAAAACTATGGAAGTCATTGGATCATCACAACGACCATGAGAATTAGGGGCTAATATTATCACTCCTGTTTTACAGAGGAGGGAACTGAGGCAGCAGAAGGTAAGTGATTTGCTCAGCACACGAAGAGGAGGATTTGAACTCAGGTGTCTCAGCCCAGCACTCCACCCACTGGATCACTTTTGTAAACCTCTGGCTTACCAAGAGACTAAGAAGAGAAACTGTTCAGGGAGGTATTAAAAAAAAACACCTCTCCCACATGTACAAAGATATTTATAGCAGCTCTCTTTGTGGTGGCCAAGAACTGGAAATCAAGGAAATGCCCATCAATTAAGGAATGGTGGAACAAGCTGTGGTATATGAATGCAATGAAATACTACTGTGCTATAAGTGATGATGAACAGGAAGACTTCAGAGAGGCCTGGGAAGACTTAGATGAACTGATGCTGAGAGAAAGGAGCAAAATCAAGAGAACTGTGTACACAGCGATGACCATAGTGTGCGAGGACTGTTTCTGATAAACTTAGTCCTTCACAGCAATGCAAGGACCTAAAAAATTCCCAAAGGACTCAAGGCAAAATGCTTTTCACCTCCAGAGAAATAACTATGGAATTGGATCGCACAAGGAAGCAGATCATTTTCTCTTGTGTTATATTTTGTTTTGTTTTGTTTTCGTGGTTTCTCCCATTCATTTTAATTCTTCTATGCAACTTGAGCAAGGTGAAAATGTATTAATAAGAATGTGTGTGTAGAACCTATATAAGATTGTATGCCATCTCAGGGAGGGAGAGGGGAGGTAAAAGGAGGAGGGAGGGGGAGAAAATCTAAGATATACAAAAGTGATTGTAGAAAACTGAAACCAAATAAATTAATTTTAAAAAAACATTTAAAATACAATCAAACATTAAAAAAAAACCCTCTATGTCAAAAGAAACCTCCTTGATTCCCTAGGAAAATATTTTAAGAACCAAAACTGTTTTCTGATTTCGTCTTGGTGTGCCTATCACTTAGCAAGGACCCTTGATTAATGCTTGCTGAATTGATTGGATTTATCAGAATGGGGAGGTGTGTTCATTAGACCTCTGAGTCCCTTTTGGCACAGGATCCCTTTCATCTGAGTTTGACTCAATGCCCTCATGTAATTCATTCCACGAAACCTTGATTAAGTGTGCAGGGGTGTGCCAGACTGCTGGGTCCTGAGGACACACAGATATTAACAAAAATATCCCCTCTCCTCAAGGAAGGAGAGAGGCCAGAGAAGACGTGTTGTTTAGGAAACAGAGCTTATAAAGTGCTTTTCTTTCTGGCCTGTCCCACGTCAGTCTGACCCTCATTTCAAAGGGCTCCAAGTTCTAAGTCTAGAACTTGGGTTCCAATACTGTCTCTGATCCCTATGTGTCCTTGACCTCCATATGCCTCAGTTTCCTCATCTGTAAAATGAGGCAGTTGAATTAGCTGACCTTTCAGGTCTCTTCCAGCTCTACATCCAGGATCTCATGTTGAAGTCCCTGGCCTCAGTATTCTCATATGTAAAGTGAAGGGACTGGAATAAATGTGCTCTGAACTTCCTAAGATCTTATTGTCCCATGTGCGAGAATGGTGTCACCAAGCTATGATGGCTATGAGCTTCCCTCAGGTGGTGTTTTAAGGTGAGAGGTTCTAGTTCTCAGTCTCCTCCCTGGCTTCCTCCTCCTCCTCCTCCTCCTCCTCCTCCTCCTCCTCCTTTCTCCTCCTCTCCTGTAATACAATGCCTGGGTAGCCAGAGAGGGGCGCCCCTCATCTAAGATTTAGAGCTCTCTCCGTTGGCCGAGTGCTGATAGGCTTAAGCTTTCATGGGTTCTATTTCAACTTTACTTGGGAGAAAATTCTCATTGGGAATCATCATTGATTCATTCAATGGAGGTGTTTTTAGAATGATTCTAATCCAACTTACTTATGTTACAGATCTAGAAACTGAGGCCCACAGAGGGTAAGTGATTGGCCACATGGCCACTTGGAAGTCACACGTGACTTCCAAACCCAAAGCCAGTACTCTTTCTACCAGCTATTTGAGGATTTCCTAACCTAGAGTCTAAATTTGGTGATTTTAAAATCCATTTTGACAATTATACTTCAATAGAATTCATTTCCTTTGCAATACTACATATTTTATTTTACGTATTTGAAAAGCATGATTCTGAGGAGTTTGTAGGTCTCACTCCTCAGACGGTCTTCCAGCAAGTTCCACCATGCCAACCCTGACCCATCCTACCAATGTCAGAAGCACTCCACTTTGGAGATGGCCTCACTGGCTCTTCATTCTCATTCATCTGTTTTTAATTGGACAGGCTCATGATGTTGGGTGAAGGCATAGCCCAATGTCCACTGGATGGGAAGCAGCGATACCTCCTTATCCCTTCCCCGCTTTCAGAAGTGAAATCTCAAAGATGGCAATCTCAGTGTCCCAATGAAATTAATTTAAGGGCAGAGAGAAGCAATAGACCATTATGGAGAGGGAGCCTTAGGGGAGGAGAAAAGGGAGGCAGTGTGCTGAATCTAGGGTTAGGAGATCTGCCTTTTACTACTTCAGTGACCTTGAACAAGCCCCTTCATCACTCTGTGCCTCAGTTTCCTCCTCTGTAAATAAGGGGATTAGACCAGATGATCCCTAGGGTATCACTACCTCTTAGAGTCAGAAGACCTAGACTGGCAGAGAATCTCAGATCTGCCCAATCAGACAACAAGGTGTCTGGACCTGAGTTCAAACCAGCCTCAGATAATAGTCATGTGACTCTGGGCAAGTCATTTCACCTTTGCTTGTCTCAGTTTCTTCAACTGTAAAACTCACAAGGTTGTTGTGAGAATCAAGTAAGGGATCTGTAAAGTTCTTGGCGAATGGTGAACCATTCCAGTATCTTTGCCAAGACACCTACCTCTTGGGTCTGTTATAAGGGAAAGTGTCAGGGAATAGGTTATTTCTTTCCTCTTCTGTCCAGAAACCTCAGCCTCCACAGGATGGATTGATAAAAAGCTAATGAGATGGAGACCCTCGTAGCATGAATTATCAATAAAGTTGGAACCCATCAGCCAAATGACAGGAGTGACCTCGAAGGCTAATGTGGACATTAACCACTCACATTGTGTTCCTGCCTATACTTCTTGGAACTGCATGTGAAGTGACCAGTTTCAGGCAGTGGTGCCAAGAAAGCCATGAACCATGCCCATTCCTGAGTTAAGGAGGAGTGTGGATGTGTTTGACCCTTTCAGAGAGTGGAGGACAAGTCATCTGGGGTCCAAAGCTCAATCAAGCCAAGCTGCTTTTGTCAGATTTCAGGCAGAGATGCTTTTCAGCCAATAAGGAATCAAGGCAGAAAGGGGAGTCCAGGGGAAAACCATAGCTGCTTCTCCCTCCTTGCCTTGTCTGCCCCAAAGCAGGCTGGCCAGGATGGGAGCGTTCCCCTGCCTGCTCCTCAAGGACAAGGAGTGAAATTGACAGGGGACTGGAGGTACACACACACACACACACACACTTGGACAGATGAGCCCTCCTCATCATCTTACTAAGGAAAAGTGACAAAGCTTGCCTCATTTCTTGCCATCAGGACTTTTCAGAAATATGCTAAAGGTGGGGGGAAGCAAACTGTTTTTTACTAGAGCTATAAAATCACTGCAGAATTCATTTGAGGCACTAGAAGTTCTTGGATTTTTCAGACAGTAACAAAGTACTGGGTTCCTTCTAACTCAAGGACAAAGTCAGAGCCATAACTAAGGTTAGGCAACGGGAGCTTTGTCCAAGGTACCAAAGTTTAGAAGGTGCTAAGAGCACTTATGCTCCTTTAGCAAAATAGCAACAGCTAAGTTTGGGACCTGATTAGCTAAAAATAATTAGTTAAAATGGGAAACTTCCAAATGGCACATTTACTGGCTCAGGGCCCTTTTTCTTCCCCTCCCATTCTGCTTAAATTATATTCAAAAGTTGATTGAAAAGAGAGCTCTGCTCTATTTAACTTGGCTTTGCTTTTGTGAAGTTTGCTCTGCATCTCAAAACTTCTAATTATGACTTCAGTTGTGTTGGGTTGACTGTTCTTCATTTTCAAAGAGGACCCATGATGTCACATGACTTGCCTGTAAACTGGATTTAAGTGAGGCAGAGTTACACAAAGTCTGTTCCAGAGTCATCGAAGTCTAAGGGCAAGATGCAAATCAGGATGACTGACCATGGCATGGGATGCAGTGGATGACCTCGGCATCTTCCATGTCTGACCAAGCTCTCAGCCCTCCACAGGGCCTGCTTCAGCCACCTTCATGGTCCTTGGAACAAATGGTTCTCATCTGCTCACTCCATCAGTGGAAATCTTCACATGCTTGGGCTAGACAGCTCCCTAACTCACCAACAGGTTTGTGGCCCATCAGTTACCCTCAGTCTGGTTTGACCCACGTGCTGAGATGGGTTACTGGGATGTGGATGCCAAGCATGCTACAACCTCTGGAAGCCACAGGTGATGACTGCGTGAATCAAGTGGATGCCAAAGGTGGACAAGCAGCTCTGAGAAGAGCTGAACAAGCCCTCACATCAGACTGCTAGTCTTCCTTAATACCCCATGACGCCCTAAGCCAGCAGGTGCCATGGTGTAGTGGTTAGGGAGGTTGGACTTCAAATCCAGCGATCCGAGTTCAAATCTCTGTGAGACCTCACTATGACTTCAGTTACCAAGTGGCTGGGTGTTTTCCCCATTCTGACAAAATGATTCCCTGCCTCAGGATCTATTAGAAACACCTGCAAGCAAGTCTTTGCAATCAACCCAGGATTAGCCTCCTCCCAGTGAGGCTGTTGGTGAGAGCTTCCAATTAAGCTCATTAAAAGAATCATATTTAGAGAATTCTCTGCCTTCAGATCCCCAGGCTTTCTAGTCAGTCAGTGAATAAGGATTTATTAAGCACCTACTATGTGCTGGGCATTGTGCAAAACACTCTGGATACAGAGAAAGGCAAAAGCAGTCCCAATCCAATGGCTCTTGTCAGGTAAGAGTTAAAACTATGGGATTGCTCCCCCAGGAAGAACAACCCTTCTGTTGTTCAGGTAGCGGCTCTGTATTCAAGGCCTTGTGATACAGCTGCTCCTAAAGAAAGGGTGGTTAGAAGAATTTTATTCTTTCCATTGCAATTCCTTAAGTTTCTTTCTGTTTCCTAATTTCAATCAAGTACTGAGCATTTATTAAACACCTACTATGTGTCAGAACTAGGCTAGGAACCAGTATACAAAAAAGTTCCCAGTCCTGGAGGAGTTTACATTCTATCAGGGAAAAGACATGTCAGTACTAGTTAATTTACATTTATTAAACACTCACTAGATGCCAAGCACTGTGCTAAATGCTGTATTCATGTAAGTAAGGCAAGGGAGAGGCTTTAGCAGCTGGGGATGTCAGGAGAGGCCAAGGACAGGAGTAACAACTGAACTGAACCGTTAAGTCAATAAGCATTTATAAGGTACCTACTATGGGAGTACAGGGCAGTTCAGTGGAGAGATCAATAGACCTAACCTGAGTTCCAATCCAGCCTCCAACACATACTAGCTGTGTGACCCTGGGCAAATCACTTCATTTTAGCCCGCCTCGGTTTTCTCATCTGTAAAATGGGATCATATTAGTATCTACCTCCCAGGGTGGATCAAATGAGATAATGTTTGTAAAGTGCTTGGCACACAGTAGGAGTTATACAAATGTTAGATATTATTATAATGAAGCCAATTAATACCATTATCTTTATTAATTCCTGGTCTAGGCACTGTCCTAAATTCTCTGGATACAAATAAAACAGTCTCTGTCCTCAAGGAGTTCCCAATCTAATGGGGAGATGGTGGGGGAGGTGCAAACTGTACAAATAAGATATACAGACAAGATCAATTGGGGGTAATCTGGGAGGGAGCGTAAGAGGCAGAGGCCAAGACAGAGTACATTTGGGGCCTGGAGATGGGGGATGGAATGCCGGATACAAAGCATTACAAAAGGATAGCCAGGCGCCAAAGTGGGCACAGCCTGGCCCTGGAGTCAGGAAGACCTGAGTTAAATATTACTAATTATGTGACCTTGGGCAAGTCCCTTCACCCTGTTTGCCTCAGTTTCCTCATCTATAAAACGAGCTGGAGAAGAAAATGACAAACCATTCCAGAATCTCTGCCAAAGAAATCCCAAATGGGGTCAGTGAGGAGTTGGACTGAATGACAAATAGAAAGTCAAGAAGGCCTGGGTTTAAGCCCTAGTTTGTATGTACACTTGCTTACTGTGTAACTATGGGAAAACGATTTAATCGCTCTGGTCCGGGCAACTTCTTCTAAGACTTCAATCATAGTCGTTCACATTTATTTAGCTGTTCCTGAAAAGTTTACAAATGCTATACATGCATATTTATCTCATTTGATCTCCCCAGAAAACTTGTTGTGGAAATCTTCTTATATTTCCTGTTGTTAGCTCCTTCATTGAGTAATCATCGTGTATTTCAAAACCTGTAAACTATCCATACTTGCCAGAGAACAGTTGGTTCCCCTTAGGGGGACCTAAGCTTCTTCAGGGGAGGAACTGTCTTACTTTTGAACTAGTATCTGCAGCAGTGACTGAGCACAGCACTGGCACATAGTAGACATGTGGTCAGTGCTTGTTAATGGGTTTGTTTTGCAGGTATGTAAACTGAGACTCAAGGACTCAAGTAGCCAGCGCAAGATCATATTGCTAGTAAGCAACTAAGGCAGGATTTGAACCCAAGGCTCTATGGTTTTTTTATTTGGAAGGCATTCGGGCTTAAATGACTTGCCCAGGGTCACATAGCTCTATGAATTTTTAAATGCTTTACAAAGCAGAGTCACTAAAACAGCTCATTCATATGATATGATTCCCTTGAAGATACTGACAACTTCAATCAATTTATAATAACATAAATATAATATATAATATTACATTATGTTTAATGTAACATTTAATATATAATATAGATATAATCATAAATTACATTTAAAAAATTTATTTATTAAGCACTTACTCCATGCTGGACACTGCTAGCAACTGGGGACCTAAAGATAGAAAATAATTCCTGCCTTCATAAAGTTTACATTCTTTTTTTTTTACATACATAGAAAATTAAATATACAAAGTAATTTCCAAGGAAAGGACACCAGCTTCTGAAAGGGATCGGGAAAGAGACACATGTAGGAGAAAGCACTTGAACCAACTTTAAAAAGGAGCAAAGAGTTTTGTCTAAGAGGTGGAGGTGAAGAGGGAGAACATGGTAGACTTGGGAGATAGGCTGGGCAAAAGAGTGGAGGTGGGAGATAAAAGGCAGTAAATGGTAATACCAATTTGGCTGGAGTGGGGAGTGTGTCAAGGAGTATAATGGATAGGGAATAAAGAGTGAGATCATTAACAATGTCTTCAAGTAAAAGATTGGTCTGCATTAGACATGGAAAACTTTAAATAGCATCATTAGGAATGAAATGGATTGTATTTTAACGAGAGGAAATGACTTGCTTCTGATGTGGGAGTCGTTCCTAGATCAGCTCTCCCTGCATAGTCAACACCAACTTGTCAGGGCAAAGCTCAAAGTGAGTACAAAGCTAGAAGAAAGGACAAAATGAGAAAAAGCTATGGGGTACAATTAAGAGCTCCATCCCGACCTATTTCAACAAATTATAAAAGGTGAAAAATGGAACAGGGGAGGACAAAGACAGTGCAGACACAGACTATAGTACAGGGATTTCATGCAGAAATTTAACTGATTATAGTAATGGTAAAAATTTAGACAATGAACTTATTTATTTTTATTTCCTATGATGAATCAGTTTATATAATTAATGTATATAATTTTATATAATATATTTATATGATAAATTTATCTAATGAATCAATATTTTAAAGATTCTTACAAATATTATCTCACTTGATCCACATCATAACCTGGAAGTAGGTGCTACCATTATCCCCATCTTACAGATGAGAAAACTGAGGGAGACAGAGATTGTGATTTGCCTGGGACCTTACAGCTAATAAGTATCTTAGATCACATCTGAGCGCAGATCTTCCTGACTACAGGCTTTATCTATTGAACCATCTTGCTCCCTAGGACATGTTGAAAAGAAATTTCAGCATTACATGGTAGGTCACTAGAAATCTGGCTTTACGTTCTGTCCGTGAAACACGCAGGCACTGACTTTGTGACCTAGGAAATATCACAATCTCTAGTGGCCCAAGCAACTTCCTAAGACTGAATTATAGACGAAGAGCTCAGTTGCTTTGGTAGAAGGAGGTCCTTGTCAAGGGAGGAAGGAAGGGAGGAAGGAAGGGAGGGAAGGAAGAAGGGAGGGAGGGAGGGAGGAAGGAAGAATCTAAAAACATCTTAGTCAATAAACCCTTAGTTGTCAAACAGAATGATAGGACAGCTAAGGACAACAGCAGTTGAGAATATGAATTCATGTTTAAAATCTTATGAAGAAAGATGGCAGATAATGATGTGCAATGCTGCCTCTTAAAACAAAAGCAGTAGAAAGTAAAACCAATTTAAAGAAAATTTTATGTGTGGCCTAATTAAGAAAAAATATTATCACAAGAGTATATAAGGATTAAAAAAATGGAAGGAAGGCAGCTAAAAAAAGAAAACTGGAAAAGATTCACAAAGATTTTTACAAGAAACTGTCTTCACCCCCAAGGACAGTAGAGGCACCACACTTGGATTCCAGCATCATGGTTTCAGATATTTTTGAGGAGAAGGAGGGAAGGGCCCCAGAGAGGACAAAGATGGGGAAAGCAGCCAGATTGAACCCAGTGGTCCCAGAAGATGTCCATCCTGGAGCTCACCCTGTTGTGAGGATACAGAGAAACCTTCACCAAAGTGTCTGAAAGGGAAGTTCTGAACAGGGAGAGAAAAAATCTTGAACCTCATCAATACCAGGAAAATGTAGAGAACAACTCCTAAGATATATATACCTGCTATACCAACAATGTCAAATTATTAAAAATGATCTTTTATATATGCATCAAGGGCATTCTCCATGAGGTACTGGAAGGTTTTGGAAGTTCTGTTCCATAATGGAGTATGTCTTTACCATTGGCATATGTGGCACAGTGCTTAGACTTCTGGGCCTGTAGTTAAGAGAATCTGAGTTCAAATCCAGTCTCAGACACTTACTAGATGTGTGACCCTGGGCAAGTCACTTCACCCTGTTTGCCTCAGTTTCCTCATTTGCAAAATGAGCTGGAGAAGGAAATCCCTGCCCAAATGAGGTCAAGAAAGAGTGAGGTAGGACTGAAACAACTCCACAACAAATCACTTTAACTCTCAGAACCTCAGTTTTATCAGCTGTAAAATGAGGATATTAGCATTTATTCTAACTTCAGGGAAGGCTTTGTAAATCTTAAGGTGTGGGACAAAGGCGTATTCATGTGGTTACTATCTGATGATCCTTTTAAGTGAGTAGGATCACTCTTCAGTGTGCTTTGCAGTTAAGGAAATAGTCTTAGAGGTATGAATTAACTGGCCCATACTGCTTGGTTTCAACTCCCAAGAATAGGACACTCCTCCCAGTATAAACTGATCATATCTAATCTCATTACCCTGTTTCTAACTCTTCTCATCCAAGGTCATACGCCTAGGAATGGACAGAACCAGAATTGAATCCAGATCTTGTTTAGAGTGACTGTTGTTATTTAGTAGGGTCGAATTCTTCATGATCCTGTTTGGGAATTTCTTGGCAGAGATATTGGAGGGGTTTGCCATTTCCTTCTCCAGATCATTTTACAGAGGAGGAAACCGAGGCCAAAAGGGTGAAGTGATTTGCCCAGAATCACACAGCTAGTAAATGTCTGCGACTGGATTTGAACTCAGGTCTTCCTGACTCCAGGTCCAGTGCTGCGTGCACTATAGCACCACCCAGCTGCCCAAGAGTTAATAAGTCTGCCTAAAATTTCTACAGTGTCTTGACATGCTCATCGTACTTTCCTTACAACAACCCTCTAAGGTAGAAGAATGCTTGTAAGACGACTCAGAAAGGTCATAGGGCTAGCAAAGTCAAGGTCGGATTCTGAACTCAGGTCTCCTACATACAAGTCAAGCATCTTCATACTGTGCTCTACTGTGAATCCCAGTCAGTGGAATTTCTGTGTTTGGGAGTCTTGGCAGGTGAGCAGGAGAGCTGGGAGTGTACAGAGTGATGGAAGTGAGGTTGGAAGAGATGTGTGGTGCCCCCAGGTGACTGTGTTGATGGATGGTGTTCCTTCACATGGGAAAGTCTTGGCTTGTTGGTTCAGAAAATGGCATCTTTGCCCTGTGGTCCCACCTTGTACTTTACTTTTTCACCTTCAAGTTGGAATTAGGCAAGATGAAAGATTAAGCCATAGGTGGCCAGCTACCATGGTGAGATTCTAGCTTCCTGGGAGGAGAAGAGAGGGTCAACGTTTGACCAACAGGGAAAGCAAGAGAACGAGAATCCCACCATATTCTGTCCTGATTAGATTTCATGTGGAGCACTTTCTTCAGTTCTGTGTACCACATTTTAGGAAGAACATGGACTTGTTGGGAAGCACCCAGAAAGAGGGTGACCAGGGCATCAAAAAGGTGATGTTGGGGGTGTTTAACCCAGAGAAGAAAAAAGATAGGGGCTATGATCATGATCTTTGTAGTATTTGAAGGGCAGTTATAAACAGATAAGGGCAGCTAGATGGAGTAGAAGGACCTGAGTTCAAGTGTAATCTCAGACACTCACTAGCTGTGTGACCCTAGACAAGTTACTTAACCCCATTTGCCTCAGTTTTCTCATCTGTGAAATCAGCTGGAGAAGAAAATGGCAAACACTCCAGTATCTTTGCCAAGAAAACCTCAAATAGGTTTACAAAAAGTGAGACTCTACTGAAAAATGACTGAATATATATGCATCACACCTCTCTAAAACTTGGTTTTTGGGGGCAGTTAGGTGGCACAGTGAGTAGAACACTGGCCCTTTAGTGAGGAGGACCTGAATTCAAATCCATCTCAAATGCCTGACATACTTACTAGCTGTGTGACCTCAGGCAAGTCACTTAATTTCAACTGCCCTGCCTTCTCCCTCCTCCATAAAAAAACAAAACAAAACAAAACAAAACAAAAAAAACCAACTCAGTTTTCTCATCACAAGATGGGGATAATAAAGTTTTATATTCAGATTTACTATATTTTTATTTCAAGATTTTACACACACACACACATAAACACACCTTCCACCTTTACCCACTGAGAAGGAAAGAAATATAAAACCCCAGATGGGGATAATAACCTTGACACTACCTAACTTCCTGGATTGATGTGAGGAAAGCTCTTTGGAACTTCAAAGCCTTTGATAAATGAAAGTGAGTTGTAATTATCCCAGTTCCTACTGAATGCAAAATTGTAGAATCTGAGTTGAAGGGACCTCAAAGACCCATCTCATTCAAACTGAACAAGAATTCTGTCTATTATATACTCAATCATAAAACATTCATCAAACTCGGCAAGTATCTCAGACACTTCCCTAACTTACAAGGGATTAATCAATCAATAAGTATTTATTGAGCACCTATTATGCGCTTAGAAACATGTTGGGAGGGTTGGAAATGGGAAGGGAGCAGATAATGAATTCAGTTTTGGACATGCTGGATTTAAGATATCTAAGGGGCATGTAAGTTAGGATGTTCATTGCATCCTGGGCCATCTGCATTTGTCCAGATGAATATCTGGCCACTAGCTCCAGATGGCTCTGGAGGAGAAAGTGAGGCTGATAACATTTCACAGCCCTCCCTCACTTAAATCCAACTCATTTGCATGTCAAACCTCCCTGAAACCATGGTCCTCTTTGAGAAAAAAGGACAAAGGACAAGCAGCCTGTTTAAGATGTTCAGTAGGCCATTGGAGAGGGGATTCTGTAGGTCAGCAGGGAGGTCACAGCTGGATTGTTCATTGAATCAGATAAGAACTGAGGGTGATGAGATCACCAAATGAAATTGGCTAGAGTGACAGAAGAAGGCCCGGCTCACCATAGTCAGCAGCCACTTAGACAAAGATCCAGCCTGGGAGACTGAGAAGGATCCATCAGGTAGGCAGAAAGACTACCAGGAGACCACACTGCCATGAAATTCAAGAAAAAAGAGTGTGTCCAACACTATCAGAGGCCACAGAGAGGTCAAGAAAGATAAGAACTGAGAAAAGGCCATGAGATCTGGCAATTACATGATCATCAATGACTTTGGGGAGAACAGTTTTGGTTGAATGATGAGCCTGGAAGTCAGAACATAGAGTGGTAAGAGAGTGGCAGGAGATGAAGAGGAAGCTTGTACTGCAGGAGGCCTTCTCCAGGAGCCACAAAAGGGAGGAGAGATAGGGGACAATAGATGGTGGGAGTGGATGGGTCAAGTGAGAGTTTTATGAGGATGGGGAAGAAGTGACTGTGTTTGTTGGCAGTAGAGAAACAGTGATTGAAGATTGATGGAGCGGAGATTGATAGGGAAGGTGGAATGGAGTAGGATCCCTTGTGCAGGGTAGAGGAGCAGGCCTTGGTAAAAAGAAGGGACATCTCTCCATGTGACATGGGAGGAAAGGAGGAAACAGAGGCAGGAAGCATCTGGGTAATGTGAGATGTGGAGAAGGACCAACATTGGAGCTCTCAATGAAATGGAAGGCAGAATTCTAAGCTGAGAGGGTAGAGGGTCCATGGGAGGGATGAAAAGATTTGGAGGAGCTGCCGGGATGAGTGGAAAAAGGAGTTAATTAAGAATTGCCTTCTCTTGGTGAGGGCCTATTTGAGATTATATAATGTAAAATTATAGTGGATCCGGTAGGCAGTTTCATGATTTTTTCCAACTTCATCCAACCTCTTGTGAGTCAGTACAAAGTCAATAGATGGTGGGCTGAGGTCCAAGGCTAAGGCTTGACAGGGCAAGATCAGACATATGATAAGGGGAGAAGGAACTGGAGAGGAGAGCACTGTATAGAACTGAATTAGTTCATCAAGGAGACAAGATGGGGTGGGGAGAAGATAGTCAATGTAGGGGCTTTAGCCTGAGAAAGAACTATGGGGCTAAGAGATTTGAGGTTACAATAAGGACAAAAAAGCAGGATTTGGCATTGAAAGGCAAAAAGAAAGGTGGAATGACAACAGACTGATCTGATCAAGGAATTTCAGAGTTGATGAACGTGGAAGGGGTGCATTTGTAGGTGGTGGTAAGACCAAGGGGAAGCAGAGAACTAGGGCATGGGAAACGAGCAAGTTGAGAACTGAGAAATTGGAGGTTTTGAGAAAGTATCAGTATGTTTGTTAAAGTCCCCAAGGACTAAACTCATTGAGAAAGGAAGAGGAGTCCCCTGGACATTATCAAACCGTAACTACGAGCATTTTGATTGGGTGGGAGATTGAGCTGTGTGTTCATCCTCCCTTGCTGAAGAAGACCACACCATCAGAGAAATGATGACATGACTTGCACTTGACTTTGTTTTGAGTGAGGGAGGTCTGTGCAGGTCACCAACCTCATTTCCCCTCCAGAGCCATCTGAGTCCAGTGACCAGATATTCATCAGGAGGACTGGAGATGACCCAGGATGAGGCAATTGGGGTTAAGTGACTTGCCCAAGGTCACACAGCTAGTGAGTGTCAAGTGTCTGAGGTGAGATTTGAATCCTCCTGACTCCTGCACTGGTGCTCTATCCACTGCACCACCTAGTTGCCCTGGGTGGAAGATACAGATTGAGTGAACCTCAAAGGAAAAGAGGTTACGAGTAGTGAAGGATGAGCTTGGAAGTAGCAGTGACGACCAGGGAGCATTCCAACATCCCATCCTGGCTATAAGTTGTGGGTATAAGCAGACATCCTCAGAAGACTTGGCACCTGTTCCCAGCCCATGAGGATAAAGCCTACTACATTCCATCCCACACTGCATACTTTCATGTCCTTCTGAGATGAACACAGTACTGGGCCATTTGTTCTTCTAGGTCTTTGTATTTTCAATGACACTTCAGAGGGAATGCCAGCATTGTAAGACCCTATTTAATGAATCTTCAAAGTGGTGCCATAAGGTACCAGATGAATGGACTACTGCCTTTACACTCATTATACACAGGAGGGAAAGAAAGGGAAAGGGAAATGGAAATTATTTGAACTACCAATAGCTGGACAGTTAGTAAGAGAGATGGGAATAGAAGCAGCTTCCGTGATGGTGGAAAGAGACTATACATAAGAATTAGAGCTTCTCACCCAGCTCATTTTACAGATAAGGAAATGGAGACCTGTTAAGGTATAAAGTGACTTGGGCATAGAGCCTCATAGATTGAAATATATAGTAATCATTCATGTATTGTTGGTGGACTTGTGAACTGATCCAACCATTTTGGAAAGCAATTTGGAACTTTGCCCAAAGGCTATAAAACTATGCATAGCCTTTAAATGTGCATGTCATATTTATAGCAGCTCTTTTTGTGGTGGCTAAGAATTGGAAATCAAAGGGATACCCATCAGTTGGGGGGGAGTGGCTAAACAAGCTGTGGTATATGATTGTAATGGAGTATTATTGTGCTATAAGAAATGACAAGCAGAATGATTTCATAAAAATCTGGTAAGACTTACATGAACTAATGCAGAGTGAAGTGAACAGAACCAGAAAAATGTTGTACACAGTAATAGCAACATTGTTTGAAGAATTGTGAATGGCATGGCTATGCCATTCATACAATGATCCATGGCAATCTCAAAGGACTACTGATGAAGCATGCCATCAGCCTCCAGAGAAAGAACTGATACTGTTTGAATACAGACTGAAACACGTTTCCTTCCTTCCTTTCTTTCTTTCCTTCCTTTCTTTCTTTCTTTCTTCTTTCTTTCCTTCCTTCTTTCTTTCTTTCCTTCTTTCTTTTTTCTTTCCTTCTTTCTTTTTTCTTTCCTTCCTTCCTTCCTCTCCCTCCCTTCTTTTTTCTTTCTTTTTTTGTTTCTTTCTTTCTTTTTCTTCAATTCTTCCTGTACAAAATGACTATTATGGAAATATTTTACGTGATTGCACATGTATAACGTATATCTGATTATCATCTCGGGGGGGGGAAGGCGGGGAGGGAGGGAGGGAGGGAGGGACAGAATTTGGAACTCAAAAAAAAAGTTTAAAAAGTTGTTCTAACATGTAATTGGGGAAAATATATTAAAAATAATCATAGAGTAATTTTTTCAGGTAACAAGTGTTTATTTTCTCTCCCTTTTCTTCTCCCTGCCCCTCCCCCATAAAAAAGCCAGAAAGAAAACAAACTTGTTAAAAATATGTCAAAGCAAAACAAATTCCTACATTGACCATTTCCAAAAATGTGACTCTCATTCAGCATGTTGAATCTATCACCTCTGGAAAGTCACAGAGTGAGAGCTGGAAGGGGCCTTAGAGACCCCTTCATTTTACATATGGAGCATCTGAGACCTATAAAGATGAACCTAACTTAACAAAGGACATGTAGCTAATAAGTGGCATAGTCAGAATTCAAACCCAGAGCCTGATATTAGACTAGGGTCAGGATGAATGAGATGTCTGCTAGCTGTGTGACCCTTGGTAATTCTCTTAACTTCTTATGAATGAGATAATTAATGTTGGCTTTTACTACTGTTGTTATGTTGGCTGAGAATCCAGAATCCTGTCCTCAAAGGTCTCCAAGGTGTCATGTTCATGACCTTGTAAATGGGGAACTAGAAGAGACCTAGACATTGCTGAGTCCAACCTCAAGACCAGGCACTTGAGGCCCAGAGAGGGCAAGTGATTTACCCAAGGTCACATAGCTGGTCTTGAGCAGTTGAAGAACTCAGTCATGGAACAGGAAATTCCAAAAGACTGTTCTCTGTTCTCCCTTAGTAAGGAACACACATGCAGTTCCAGTCATAGGCAGCTGTAACTGGACACTTTATGCTGACCCAGTGCCTTGTAAAAGCCCAGCAGGAGCTGCTGGAACGAACATGGGAACAAAAAGCCCCATCTACTGACTGCCTAACGGAACTAGGTTACAAAGATGGAGCAGAAGCAATCCTGGAATGCTGGGGAGAGGGCCTGGGAGTAGGTGGGAAGATCCTCCTGCTCTCCAGTAAGGAAGCTGGGGCTCCTTAACTCTGGTTGTACCCACTGGAGACTCACCTTGGAAACTCCAGCAAGAGTTAGTCATTGCTGATGCATTGGCTTCTCTCATCCTGAAGAGCCAAGCTCTCAAAATAAAGTGGGAGATTATGGAATCACACAATCTCAGAGCTGGCTGGTCCCTTGGGGGCCACCTTTGTATCCTCATAGGATCATAGATTTGAGCTGGAAAGTCCAACCAAACTGAGGCCATAGATGTTAAGGGACTTGTCCAGAAGCATACATTTAGTAAGTGTTTAAGAAAGGATTTCCGCCCTGGTCTTCCTAATTCCAAAGTCCAGAACTCTTGAATATACTAGACTGTCTCTGGTTCACGAGATCCGAGCCTGAAGTCTGTGACATTTTCAAAATATATTTTGATAATTGTATTTTAGTATATTTTGTTTCATTTGTAATCCTATTCCATGGCAGTCATCAGACTGACAAAAAGGCCTGTAATGACCAACATTTCTCTAATACTTACCGTTTGGCACATCGCTAGGCACTTCACATATATTATCTCTTTTCATCCTTACAACAACCCTAAGAGGTAGGTGCTATAATTACCCCCATTTTACAGATAAGAAAACTGAGGCAGAGGGAAGTTAGTGACTTACCCAGCATCACACAGTTACTAAGTGTCTGAGGCAGGATTCAAAGATCCAAATACCATGCTCTAATGGTTAGAGTCTAACCACTGTACCACCTAGCTACCTACAAGAGAGTTATGAGTCCTAACGCACTAGATTCCTTCTCCAGTGTTCCTGAGAAGCAATCAAAAGTGGATGCCTAGAAATATAGGTACTTCTATCCCATCTTCTTAAGTGTAAGTTCTGATTTAAGGCTAGAGGTTAATATGGTATAGGCAAAAGAAAACTGAACTTGGTGGGAAAGGTCTTGGGTTTAAATCCTGATGCTATCACTTTTGACTCGTATGAGGACCAGTCCAATTCTCTTGTCCTGTCTCCTCAGCTATAAAATGATGGGATTTACACTGGATTGCCTTGAAGTCCCCTTCCAAGCTTAGAGGTACAGTCCTCTGTTCCTACAACTGACTGTGGGTGAAAACATATGAACCAATAAAGAAAAACAACTAGGAAGAGGAAAATGGTCATCACCTATCAGAGGTGCCATCTACAGTGGATCTTACCCTGAGATCCTAGATTTCAGTGAGTTCATACCCTTGGATGGGGAAGCAATTATACCTTTATTTCCATATAATTGGTCTCCTTTGTAATCCTTTGTATTTTCTTTTATGAATTTAAGAACACTATTCTGAGAAGGGGTCTGTAGGCTTTTCCACCAGACTGACCACAGATGCAAAAAAGCTTAGCACAGTGCTTGGCCATAGTAGGTATTTAATGTTAATTGACTGAAAAAAATATTAAGAATTCCTGGTCTAATTTAACCTCTTAATTTTATAGCTATGGGAGTACAAGTTTACAGAACTTAAGTGGTTTACCCAAGATCACTCAGCTATTTAGTGGAAAGGCCAAAATCTCCTAATTGCCAGTCTAATTTACTCTTCAACTTGACATAATGCCTCTCTTCTGAAATGGATAGACCAATGTAAGTAAGAAAAATTTCCAGATGACTCTACTGTTATAAACTGTCAAAAAATGGATTGCCTCAGGGATGGATGGATGGATGGATGGATGAATGAATGAATGAATGAATGAGAAAAGTATTTATTAAAGTCTTACTACATGCCCAGCCCCATTCAAGAGGACCAGGGTTTAATTGGGAAAGAGTATCCAAATACTTGTTGGTTCCTTATTTCTGATGTCAGAGGAAGGAGTTACCCATTAGGAAGCTTACAATGTTTTAGGTCAAAAACATTGGGGGCCGGGTGTGGAGGGCTCCCTAGATGGGGCAGAGGAGGGTATCATGGAGGAGGAGAGGGCATCTCCAGAGCAGAAACAACCATAGGCAGGCAAGACTCAGCCCAGGAAACCAGTGGTTTTTCTGGTCTACCACATACTAGGACAATCTCCGATTTTGAAAAGAAGTTAGAAACATGAACAAAAAACTGAGGATGAATCATAGGTCCCTGTAATAATTGTGTCCATAGCTCCAAAGCCTAGAACGGGCTGAGGCTGGCAGGGAAAGCTAAGCACAACAAAAACGGTTTCAGATTGTTGTTTTTAGCTATACTCAAAACAGAAGATCAAAGGAGAACTAAGGGAATTGGATTATAATGGACCTGAGCAAGGAGGCTGAATTACTCAGCTCTTCTGCTTCTGTTTTGTCTTCCAAAGAAAATGTATGTTCAGATTGGAGGGAATGGAAGATAATGGTTATCTGGAGAGAAATCCCCAGGAAAGGGATAGAGAAAAGCATTAACTCTGCCCTGAGAATACAAATGAAAGTAAACCAGAAAGTCTCTGTCCTCAAAAAGCTTACCTCCAATGGGGGAGGACAACACAGAAAGGGAGGATGAAAGGATACAATCAGCTTAATAAGGCAAAAAGCTCACCCATGGAGGATGGGGTCTGGGAAGAAGGAGAGAGATAGAGTCCTGGTTTCTGGTGGGGTAGAATGATTGGGGAGTGAGACCGTGTTGGAGGAACTGCAGAAAGTGAGAAGTGTGTCACCAAATCCAGAGGAACTATATCCTAAGGTATTTAAAGAATTGTCAGGTTTGATTGCCACTGGGGAGATTTTCAATAATTGATGGAGAATAGGAGAGGCAGCCCAGGACAGAGATGGCTCAACTTTCTGAAAGGGGAAGAAAATCCACACTCTGAATTCTGGATGGCTGACTTTGACTTCTATTCCTGGCAAAATTTTAAGTTATTAAGGTATGGCATGTGATAATTAGAAAAGGGAAGTAGTGATCATAGAACCCCAGCAAGGCTTCATCCAGAACAGGACAGGACATGCCAGATTAACCACATTTCCTTTTCAGATAAAACAGTTCAATGATTAAATTGGAGAGGAGAAATGAGGTAGACATTGTGTGTATGTGCATATGTACACACATATATATAAATACATATATAAATACATGCATACACATGTGTATATGTACATTTGGATTTCACCAGTCAGTCAACAAGCATTTTTTAACTATTCACCCCCTGCCAAGTATTTTGCTTTCTCTAGATACAAAAACTATCCTTGCTCTTGGGGAACTTACAGTCTAATAGGGGAAACAACATGTAGATAATGAGGTCCATCCAAGAGGGGAGAGGGAAAGGCATCACACTCTCATGATGTGCTTGGGAATAAGATGGAGAGATATGGATGAGAAGATGGCACAGTCAGAGATTCAGGGGCAGTTTGATTAAGTGGGTAAATGCTAACTTGAGGGGAGGTCTCTAGTGAAGAACCTTTTCTGATCTTGCAGTGGAGATCTGTTGATCAGCAGATCAAGCAGGTGGGGAGAAGGGGGTCTCAGGAGAGGCATGTTACTATGACAGATCCATGGGGGAGAGGAGAGTTGGCAGCCTGGGCTAGGCTATTGAAGGAAGAAGTGGGGCAGGACTCCTGCCTCCTTTATCAGCCCCCCAGGGCAAAAGGTTCTGTGATCCCAGACTACTTAAAATATTTTGTTTTGGTTTTTCCAGACTTGAATGAATATATCGTATCAAACTGGGGTGGGGGTGAAGGTGGCGGAGGCACAGTCACATCCTCAGAATGGATGGTGAGAACCCAGCCTGGGCGGAGATGGGATGAGATATGGAACGTGGTCCATGGTATGGGGCTAGCATGTTGGCATTGATTCACTCACTCCAGCAGGGTTTGGTCCAAGGCTGTTCCCATGGTTCCTCAAACATCCAGCTTGGATCTCTGATAGTAGCTGGTGAGGGGAGGAACATTTTCACCTTTCGTGGTCCCCAGTGACTCATGACTCCACATAGAGTCAGAAATGCCAACAGACATGCTTGGGCAAGAGTCATGTCCTTTTCTTGCTTTCTAATACTCCCTCTCCGTAGGCAGAGATTTAACCAGGGCCCTTTACCACAGGGTGCTAACATGAGTTATGAGAGCCCTGCCCCCTTCTTCTCCATAGGGTGCTTCCCTTCCCTCAGTAATCTCACCCAGGCTGCCAACTCTTCTCTCCCCCAATGGATCTGTCACAGTAAGACAGGTTTCCTGTTCTCCCACCCCTCCCCTGCCACTGACCAGAGAGCAATACCTGCAAACTCCCCAGACCCACTCTGACCCATAGATCAGAAGCAACAGCAGTGTGTCCTAATATGTGTGGGTGGGCAGAGGAGGTCTCTGTCTCCTCCCACCCCCTGCCCTGGACTAACATGAGTTAGTCCTAGACATGGGATTCCCAGTTATGACCCTGGCTTTGAGGCCTAGATACCTGTCAAATGAGATAATCATACCTGCAGAACCCACTTCCTGGGGTCGGCGTGTGGGTGCTGTGAAATCAGGGCTCTGCAGACTGTTGAAACTGAATGAAGATGTCAGCTTCTACTATTGGCATGCAGAGCAGCCCCCAGGCCTCTCTGGGGACAGTTGTGGGGTCCTCAGTCCAGTTTTGTTTTCCCATCTCAGGATCAGCCCTCTCACTGCTCCATTTTACACAGTTTTCCATTTCACCTTTGATGTTTGCTGCCTCTGCGACCTTGGGAAAGTCACTTAAACTTCTGGGCCTCTGTTTGCTCCAATGTAAAACGGAGGGGGAGGGCATGGCCTCTGAGATCTCTTCTGGGCCTAACTCTCCAATTCCATGATTCTCTGACTTACTTGCTATGTGACCTCCCCCTCTCTGACACTCAGTTTCCTTAGGTGTAAAATTGAAGGGATGGGACCAGATAGATGATGCCCCTCAGAGGAAACAGTCCAGGCTTCAAGGACCTTTTGATCAACTCTTGTGAGCCCACAGTGAGAAGTATTATAGTAGGGTAGATAGCACTGCTCTAGGAGTCAAGAAGAGCTGGGTTCATGTCCTGTCCCTGTCCCATGATTCTGGGCAACTCTCAGGGCTTCATACAGTATCCAAGGATTCTAAGTTCCTGATGGAGTGCTGACCCTGGAAGGGTAGAAGTAACCTTCTTGGGAATTCTCTCCACTAATGAAATCATAAATTTGATTTCACCTATCTTCAATTCCGCCTGCCCCAACTAGAAGGCAAGGGATGTTTCCTTCTTGTCTTGGTGGTTCTGGACACCTAACAGGCTTTAAGAAATATTTCTTGAATCAAATTGAATTCCAGCTCTAAATTCTCTAAAATTCATAGAATTTTTTTAATAGAAAGGGAGTTTCAATGATTCATAAATTCCTTCATTTTTGTTGTCCCATCTTATCAGACTCCTCATGACCGCATTTGGGCTTTTCTTGGCAAAGATACTGGAGTAGTTTGCTATTTCCTTCTCCAGCTCATTTTATAGATGAGGAAACTGAGGCAAACATGGTGAAGTGATTTGCCCAGGGTCACACAGTCAAGTTCTCTTATTCCTGGTCCTGTGTGGCAGTGGTAGAATGGGACAACAGGAAATGACTGGAAGCTGAGAGGGTTATTTCTGAAAATATGAATACATGCCGAAGAAGCAACATTAGTGTAACCCTTGGTGGATGTGATGAAGACGTGCAAGGCAAGTGTTCACAGGCTCAAACACTTCCCAGAGGAGGGGTGTGAAAGATGTCATCTCAGAGATATAGGACAAGAAAAGAAGGTGGAAAGGGCATCAAAGGAGAGAAGGAGGGCAAACTGATGGGTAGCCTGTGGGCACCACTCTTTAGACCTCCCCACCTCCTCTTTAGTCTGCATGCCCATCACTTAGCACTTAGTAAGCACTTAATAAATAACCCTAGCTATCTAACTGGCTCTCCACCTCTTTCTTTTCTGTCTATAGTTATCTCTCTACCTACTCTTCTATATTGATCTATCTTCTATCTACTCCATCTCCATATGTACCTGCCTGGTGGCAGAGACTTCTAGGTTGAGCTCGTATTGGCCTGATTAGGCACAGTGGGACACGCTGTACCTGGACCCTGATGTAGTGATGTCCTTTTGGTCGTAACTTCTCTCTCATTCTCTGTCTCTCTCTCTCCTACAGGAAGACTTTCCCAACCCTTCTTAATTCTAGAGTGCTCTTTTTCTTATTTCTGTAAATAGCTTATGTTTACATATGTATTTATTGTCTCCGTGGTTAGATTATGAACTCCTTGAGGACAGTTACTGTCTTTTGCACCTTTTAAATCCTTAGCATTTAGTACAGTGTCTGGAACACAGTAGGCACTTAATACATACTTATTGACTGAATGACTATTTTTTGTATGTCTATAACTATTTCTCTGCCTTGGGGCAACTAGATGGCCCCATGGATAGAGTGCTTGAGTTAGAAAAACTTGAGTTCAAATCCAGCCTCAGATATTTGCTAGCTGTGTGACTCTTGGCAAGTCACTCAACCTTGTTTGCCTTAGTTTGTTCATCTTTAAAATGAGCTAGAGAAGGAAATGGCAAACCCACTCCAATATCTCTGCCAAGAGAACCCCAAATGGAATCATGAAGAGTTGGATACAACTAAACAACAAAAATCTCTCTACCCATCCTTTTATATCCTTCGATATCTTTTACCTGTCTAAACTCTCTTTTTATCTGTTTCATATCTCTCTCCCTCTCCTTCCCTCTGTCTATAGTGTGGCTCCTTTAAAATTCTTTGTTAGAGGTGGAGGAAAAGGCAGATTTGGGACGGTAAATCCATTAATTGATTGACTAACATAAAAAAAAATTTTATGGGTCCCCTCTGATAAATTTTTGTTCATTGATAAGGAAAGAGAGAAGCTATTTGTTTCTTGTTTGTGTTTGCAGACCCAGCACATAGTAGGCACTTGATAAATGGTGAATTGGAATCACAGAATGTGAGAACTGGAAGGGATATAGTCCAACCCAGATGGAGAATAGATGCCATTTTGTTTCTACTTTTTCCTGAGTTCTAAAGAAAAATGTTTAGGGGAAATCCCTAACCCAATAGTTGCATAGTCAGTATTGTGTTTTAAAAGGTAAACTTGTTGAATTAAAATTCAATTAATGGATTTTAATAGGATGAAAGTATTTGTGAAAAATCATTAAACACCAAATAAAGCCCTTTGAAGAGACTAAGATAATGGGCTAAGGAGGGTCTGGCTTTTGTAAAAGTAATGAGTGAAAGACTAGTTAAGTTTTCCTAAGAGTTTTAACAAGATAGTTATCCAAGTGGTATTGGAATAGCTAGTTTATTTAGGGTTTTACAAGGTCCTGGATAGACTCTCCTATGGGTCTGTAATCAAGGGGAACTTGGTGACTCTGTACAGAAAAGACAAGTCTGTATGTGGATTTATAAACCTATTAAGAGATTTTTAAAAAATGCAAAACGGTTAAAATGGCCTAAGTGTGAATGGCACTTGATAACATTTACTATGTGGTAAGAAGAGTCAGAAGGCTTGTGTTAGGGTTCACATTCTACCCTTCTACCTCAGTGACCTTAGGCAAGTCACTCTCTTTGGGCTTGAGTTTTCTCACTGATGAAATGGGGAGAATCATAAATATTATCCTATCTTCCAGGGTTGTGGTGAAGATCCCACTGGAGAAAGAGGGCAGGATCATAGATTTAGAATTGGAAAAGACCTTGGAGGTCACTGAGTCCAATCCCTTCATCTTACAAATGAAGAAACTGAGGCAGAGAAAGGTCACATTATTTGGCCCAGTTATCCAAGTAGAAATGAGAAAATCTGGAGTTCAAATCCAGGTCCTCTGACTCCAAATCCCATGTTTTTTCCACTCTCCCTGTCCTATCACAGGGCAGGCCACCATTACCTCATGCCTGCACTATTGCTGGTTGGCTCTTGCTTCTGGCCGGTCCTCTCTCCAAGCCATCCTTCACTCAGCTGTTAGTGGCCTTCCTAAAACACAGGTCTGACCATGTCACTCCCATATTCAATAAACTCCAGTGGTTCCCTGTCACTTCTGGTACCAATGATCAAATTCCCCATTTATCTACCCTTCTAGTCCCCTTCCCGCAACCCTTCATGCACCCTGCAATCCAGTGATGCTGACCTCCTCAAAGATGCCATTTCCAAACTTCATGTGTATTTACAGGCTGTCCCCCATTCTTGGAATTCTCTTCCCTCCTCACCTGGGCCTCCCAGCTGCCCTGGCTAAAACCCCACCTTCTGTAAGAAACCTTTATGTAACCTTCCTGAATATCAGTGCCTTCCTTCTGGGATTGCTTCCCATTTTCCCTATATATATATCTTACATGAACATAGCTATTTCCACATTGACTGGGAAATCCATGAAGGCAGGGATTCATATCTTTGCCTTTCTTTGTATCTCCAGAGTTTCCTACAGTGCCTGGTACATAGTAGGCATTTAATAACTTAAAAAATGCTTGTTGACTTGATTGCAACTCCAAATATGTTTATATTTGTACATGCATTTATATTTATATGAGAGCCAGAATTGAGGACCTACTATGTGCAAGACACTTATGTGCTTGGGAATAAAAGAAAAATGAAAGACAATAGTCCGCGACCTAAAATCTGAATGATAGGAGAGAATACACTGCCATACAACTAATGAAAAATATCTTTCCAAGGCAATACATCAACATACATGACTATATTGGGTATAACGAACATTTGCAAAATGCTTCACATTTATTATTTCATTTGCTCCTCATAACGCAGTGAGGTAGGGACTATTACTATCCCCCTCTTTAGATGAGGAAATTAAAGTTGGGAGAGGGGGAGGGGGGAGGTATGTGCCAGGGGAGGGAATCAAACTCCACTTCCAGCCACCAGGCCAAAAGAACAAAAAAACTGTGGTTTAAAATGGAAGGCTTCCTAGAGGCAGAAATGGTTGAAAAATCTGAAGGACTTGAGAGAAATAGTCTTGCAAGGCTAAGAGGCCATTTAGGTTTAGTGGATAGTGGCAGTCCTAGAACCATGAAATCTGAGACATGGGATGGACTATCTTGTCCAAACCTAATGACATCAAGATCTTCTGCCTCATAGCTCTCAAGCAGTTATCTGGCCCTTGATTGATGACCTTTAATGAGGGGGAGGGGTTATTGTCACCCAAAGCAGCCCACTACTCGTCTAGGTAGCGCAAATATTTTGGAAACTTTTCCTCATATTCAGCCAAAATCTGATTTACCCATTGCCCCTAGTTCAGCCCTCAGGAGACAAGCAAATCACCTTTAACTCCTTTTCCAAGTGATAATGACATCCCATCAAATATTTAAAGGTAACCGTCATGTTCCCCCTCTTCTCCAGGTTGAATATTCCATTTTCTTTGAACCAATCTTGGGATTCCTGAATGGCAGCCCTTCTGGTCTTTCACCATATTCTTTGTTCTCTGGTGGGTATCCTCCCGCATTGAGTTCAGGGCCTACTTGCTGGTGATCATCCATGATTTCTTCCTAAAACAACACAATAGCCCAGATGAGGTCTGAACAGGGTGGGACGTTATCAGCTCTCTATTGTCCAGAAGCCTATTCATCTTTGATTGCAGCAGCTTTTAACAAGTCACACTGTAGGAATGGGTGCAGGTTAGGGTGGTTCTGAGCTGTCTACCGAGGACTGGGGGCTCTTAATGATAGCAGTGCCTTTCAAGACTCTAAAGTCAACTAGGTAAGGACTTCCTTCCCTTTGCCCCTAACAAGTCCTTACTCAGAACCAATTCTGTCTCATCCCAGGGGAGAATGAGCAAAATAAAAAAAAAAAGCAAAAAACCCAAAGACAAATTTAGCCATAACAACACACAGCCACAAACTACTGGCTTCTGGGATAAAACCTCATTCAAGCCAGTCAAATAGCAGCTGGTTGTATACTCTATGCCAGAGGGATCCAGTCCCTCTGAGGACTCCCTTCCTCATCTATGATACTCAACGGAACAACAATACCCTGAGTATGGAGATGACCAAGGTCATTGGCTGTTAAAATCCCATTGCCCATAGCTGAGTTAGGGACTTCTAGGTCAATGGTAGTTTGCATTAGATAGAGTGTCTAGCCTGGAGTCAGGAAGACTCATCTTCCTGAGTTCAAATCTAACCTTACTAGCTGTGTGACCCTGGGTAATTCACTTAACCTTGCTTACCTCAGTTTCCTCATGTGTAAAATGAGCTGGAGAAGGAAAGGGCAAACCCCTCCAGTATCTTTGCCACAAGTACCCCAAAGAGGGTCACAGAGTCAGAGACAACTGAAACCACTGAACAAGTTAGGGGTAAGGGTAACGGGATCAATAACTAAAGGGCTGGCAAAGTTTAACTGTAAAGGAGAGGTGGTGGTAGGGAGCCATTTGGGATCTGGAGAGAGTGAGCAACAGTATTGGTTGGTTCAGGAAGATAATTCCAGTAATTAGGAGAAATATGGTTGAGTGATAAGAGGCACTGGAGGATGCCTTGAAGGCAGCAGCCTGGGAATGCAAAGAAAAAACTTACCATGACAATCTTGCCTGTTTTTAATAGACTCAGTGGAACCACTTGTTTCTTTTTATTAAAAAAAAAAGTTTGATGGTTACTTTTTAGTTTTTACATATGATGTTTTCAAATGCACTCAGCTCCCTTGGCTTCTATTGAATCCTCCCTTGTAACAAATAGATACAGTCAAATAAAATACATTGGCCAGGTGTAAAAATGAATGCCTCATGGCTGGTTGTGTTTGCCACTGAATGTTTCACCATAGTTTTGTAAAGTCATGACTGATCTTGTAAAGCCTTCTCCTGATTCTGCTTCTACACGAAGCCTTTCCCCATTCCGCTTAATTCTTTTGATTTGTCTTAATGATTTACTATTTGTGTGTGTGTGTGTTTTTGCCTCTTTTTAGTCCCAGCATTTGGCATAGTACCTGGTACAAAGTACATGCTTAATAAATGCTCATCCCCCGTTAAAGTCTGGAGAGAGGTGCTTATATATCTATATATCCTTCCTTTGGTTATGGAGTCCTAGGTCATCTGATTTTTATTCTGTCCCAAGTTAACTCTCTATGAACTTTGAACCTTGAAACCAAAGATTTAAGCTTAGAAGGTGTCTTAGATCCCATCTCTTCATTTTGCAGAAAAGCAGAGACCCCAAAAAGTGGATTGATCCAATCCTGGTTAGTGAAATCTTTCTGCTCTGAATTCTAAGGCTAATGGGGGGCTGGGCCAGGTATTTCCCCCAAGTACCTCTGTCTTGGGAAGTCCCAATCAACCCTGTTCAGACAGAGATGATTTGATAACTAGCAGGCCTTGAACTGGCATTCTCTAATTGGTTCAAAATAGTAATTATGACGTAATGTTTGTTTTATGTTGAAAAAGAAAACTCAGGTGATTTATGGGCTCAAAAGTTATGTGAACACACCCTGAGGACCAGTGGTGAAAGGTGAATGTCAGAATCAAAATAAAAAAGAGTATTTAATTAAAGGATTGGATAGAAAAGTAGATGCAAACTTTCAGTAATCAAGTTGTGCTATAACCCTGTAACCTGAGAAATTGAGCCTCCTTTAGGGAAAAAAAAATTGCTTTAAAAATGATAGAAAGAATGTTAATTACCTACTTATGTACACCTAGAACCATTCATCAAGATTTGTCCTTAAAATGAGCATTTACTAAAAGAAAAGATGATTTATAAGGTACTAGCAATACAGCAGAAACATTCTCATCACCTGCTGTGGCCACAAGATACACCTGAAAGATTCTTTTTTCTCTCCTAACCTCCCACAGAGGATACTCATTAGCTGGAATGAGCTGGAAAAAGGAAATTTGATCAAGTTTATAACAGTGTAACAGTGACCTTGTAACTTCATGTACTCCCCCCTACCCCTTCTCAAAGGTAAGTAAATTTTACTGGTTTCGAACGTCCAAAAAAAATTTTTATGCTAATTAAGAATTAAGCCCAAGAAGTGGAGAATGACATTATTTTGGCTAGGAAGAGTGGTTTTTATGCTAAATCACAGTGGATTGCTTGGGGAAATCTCTTTTTTTTGTTTATTTTGTTAATAATGAAAAGTTTTTGGTTATGTTTGTAGTTGAATATAACAGGGACAAATTAAAGGAGCAAGGAAGAAATTACTTTTGGGATCTCTGATTAATGGAACAGTTCATGACTAAACACAAGGTAAAAATTTTGATTTTATTAGATTTAAAGAGTTTTACACAAGCAAAACCCAATGCAGCTTAGAGGGGAAATGACAAAAATAAAATCTTTGCAATGTTCCTTTAATAAAGGTTTCAGATTCAAGATAAGGAATTGGGAGGAAGCACTAAGACTTTCCAGAATAGATAAATGGTCAAAAGATATGAATAGGCAGTTTTTAGAGGAAGAAACCCAAACTATCAATAGCCAAAGTGAAAAGAAAATGCTCTAAATCACCAGCAATTGGAAAACATGCAAATTTAAGCTTCTTTGAGGTTCTACCTCACACTTGGCAGAGCAACACAGGATGAAAATGACAAATGTTGGAGGGGCTGTGGAAAAACAGGCACATTAAGGCACCATGGGTGGGAGCTTTGAATTGTCCAGCAATTTGGAACTACATCCAGGAAGTTATTAAAATGTACACAAGCCCCTTAATCTACTAATACCACTACCAGGTCTATGCACCAGAGATCAAAGAAAGAGGAAAAGATCAATATGTAGATCCTGAGTTCAAATTTTGCCGTAGATTACACTCTTATTAGCTGTGTGACCCTGGGCAAGTTACTTAACTTCTGCTTCAGTTTCCTCATCTGTAAAATGGGGATCATCATGGTACTTACCTTCCAGGTTTGTGGCAAGGCCAAAAGTTGATAATAAGGTGCTTTGTAAGCTAATAAATCTCTAAATAAATGCCAGTTGTTATACACTAAAATTAGTAGCAGTTCATTTTCATGATAGAAATTGGAAACTAAGGGAGTCTCCTATTGGGAAATGTCTGAACAAATTGTGACATACGAATGTCACGGAATTATTGTGCCATAAGAAATGATGAGATGGTCTATTTTAGGGGAGACTGAGGAGACCTTTAGAAGCTTATGAAGATTGAGCCCTAGGAGAACAATTTATACAGTGATAAATTATGGAGAAAACCAACTTTGAATGACATCAGAACTTGAATCATTTCAATGATAAATTACGAGTCCAAAAGAAAGAAGATGAAAAATGCCATGCACCTCTTGGATTTAAGAGGCAGAAAGAGACATACATTTTTGGATGTGGCCAATGTGGAGATTTTTTCCTTTCTTCATTGTGTATCAAGAGCTTTGCTTTTCAGGTTTATTTTTTAAAGTTGTGTTTGATGGAGTGGCTGTAATGGTTTGGAAAAGTTTAATTTTTCAGAGCAACAAAGGATGGGGAAAGCAAATCTGAGAAGTTTACAAGCACAGGAACAATCATTTCTAACCTTCAGGGGGAAATTTGTTTTTGATTGTTTCATCCTATGTGTTCCTAATTCTTTTTTTTGTACTTTGATTTCTACATGGGAAGATTCCTACTTTTCAATGGATTTTGAAATAATTTAAAAATGAATAGTTGTGGGTTCTGAATCAAACAATAAACTAAAATGAAAACTTAGCCCTGCCTAGGTCATGTTTCACTTGAGATCAGCCCTATTCATATCTCGCTTTCCCTTCTTTACCACCAGTCCTAGAGGTAACTTGTATTACAGTGTCCTTGGTTTCCTGCATATCTGAAGCAAAGCTCTCTAGGAACTTTCAGAGGTGATAGTGGTGGTCACCAGCTGCCACCAGAATCATGCCTTGGCCCTTTTACTTTCTTATGATGTCGTGAAGTTTAAAAATGAATTCCTTGAAGTTAAGTGACATGCCCAGAATTACAGCCATGGAGTGGTTAAGCCAGGATGGGAATCTGGATCTCTAGGGCACAAGAACAAGGCTTTTTTTTTTTTTTAAATCTCATCTCTTTCCAAAGAAGCAAGAGAAACTTCTAAACTCAAGTTCCTGAGAAAACATAAATTCACACAACACCTTCCTCCCTTGTTTCTTTTCTTTCTCCTTTGTGACATTTAAAAAAATTCACCAAACTAAAATGCTTCCACCTTTGAACATCTATGTTAAAATTTGTCTTTTGACTCCTTTATTTTAATTTTTTTTTGCTTATCACATGATTCCCTCCCTTATTAAATCTTGGTATTGAGGATAATGACAGACAACACACAATCGGACAGCAAGTCCTCCCAAACACTGTTCTGGTGGACAATTTTCTTTCCTCTCTGTTTTCTCATTGGTTTTAAGGGGGGGAACCCGTCCCCACCCAATGACTCTGGAGTTGGGACGCCCTAGCACTAAATGTTCCCTGTAGCAGATGAAGGTGCTCCCGGAGGAAGGAGTGTGTTGTTTTGGAGTTATTTGCAGAAAGAGATGTGGCCAAGGTGGGGGACAGGTGGAGATCGCCTGCCCTCAATAATTTTTAATAGAACATTTGTTGTTTCCAAATTATGTAAAGGAGGAGCTCTGGGTTAGCTTCATTCAGTCCAAAATCCTTAAAAAGCCTTTCTGAGACCCAATCACTTTGTATTTCTAGATTATCTAGGCATGTGCATGCTGTTTACCCCCACACAGAGAAAAGTTTTTAGAGATGAGATTGCTTTTGTCTTTGAATTCCCAGCACCCACCTGGAGGTCACCACTTTATTTATATGGTAGCCTGCAGTGTGCCAAGTCCTTTATACATTATCTTATTTCTATCAATAAGCATTTATGAAGTGCCTACTGTGTGTCAGGCACGGTGCTAACACTAGGGATGCAAAAAAGGCAAAAGACAAGCCCTGACTTCAATGAGATCACAGTCTAAAGCCAGGAAACCATATGTAAATGAATGTCTACAAAGCAAGCTATAGAGGGGATAAGCAGGAAATAAGTAAGAGAGGAAAAGCACTGGAATTATAAGCCTAATACTTGTTGAATGAATGGAAAAATATTTGCACTTCCTGCTAAAGGTTCCAGTCTTTTCACCTTGTTATCCCAAAGTATTGAGCATTTCCATTTTCTAGGGCACCATCAAAGGTATGTGGAGTTTTCATGGCCATGGAGGAGGAGCTGGAGAGCTTGTGGGACATCTTTGGCCTACAAGCATTCTTGGCTCCGTAACTGTTTTCTGTTTCTGGGGACACTGGTGGTGCTATCCTCAGTGGACAGGAGCAGAGCTGCTCTACTTCCTTTGGGCCATTAGCACATGGATAGAGCTGATTTAATTTAAAGTTTGCTTCCAGGAAGATCTCTGGGATGAAAATGTGGTGGCTTTTAAACACCTCTCCCAAAGGTTCCAGACTCTCAAGCTCAGAAAAGGAGGGCACTTCTTTCTGGAATAAGTAAGATAAGCCTTGTGGTAACTGGCCCTGAAATAACAACCTGTGAGTTCTGTGGAGTTTTGGAAACACTTATTTTTTTTTTTAAAGGCATGATTTCACTAAACATGAGTAAAGGCAAAAAAAACCCCCCCCAAACCCATGAAGATGCTGGGAGTCTCAGCTTTGCCTTAACTCCTCCTCCTACCTCCGTGACCTTCAATTCTGTGGCCTCATCCTAAGAGTCAGTGAATCTTCTCTTTCCCCCACCCCCCCAAACCGTTGCCAGTTGCTCAGCCGGCCTCATTGATGGTTCCAAGAACTGCTGAATTCTGAACATTCCCAGCATCCCCATCTCTTCCCATGATTAAAATCCCAGATATTAAAAGACTGCTTATCCAAGTCTTCCCTGAGGTAAGATAGCTCATACATGTCTGTGTACAAGATACTCGCGTGATCTTAAAACCAACAGAAAATCAGCCTGTCTGCCCACACCTCCATCCCAACACGGGATCAAACCAAAAGATGGTTGGCTTTTGATCTCGGGAGTCGCCAAGGAACGTGCAAGTTAGACTTGCCAAACGGACTCTTCCTTTAGCTGAAACGGGAAAACTCCCGGTGAGCCCCGCCCCAGCTTTCGCTGGTGGCATTAAAAATAATATTTTAGCTCGCCTAGGACTCATCCCTTGGTGTGGAACGGTGGGAGGGAGAGTGAGCATACAAAAGCCGGCCAGCAGTAGTAAGAGGGCTAATGTTTCCTGTTTGCCTTTAGACCCCCCACCCTCCCCCTCCTCTCGACCCTCCCTAAGGATGCCCTCCCTCCCATTCCCCGCTCCGGCGGAAGTGAGTTCGTTCGCTCCTTGGGAGATTAAAAGGATTCCAAATTCCGATCAGTTTCCATGCCCGGTGTCCTGGGAGGAGGAAGAGGAGGTGGAGACGGGAAAGCAGCCGGAGAGAACAGGGGAGCGGGGGAGCGGGAGCGCGCAGACACACACACAGACACACGCACACACACAGACAGACGTTCATCCCATACAGCCTCCCAGTGGCGGAGCTGGGCCAGCTCCTCCGGGGCTCGCTGCGGCGCTCGCCCGGCCCTTCTGGACTAGCGTGGATCGCGAGTGTGGGGAGCCAGGCCCACGCGGGCACAGCCGCTGCTCCTAATACACGCCAGGCCCTGGGCTCTTTTGGGGAATGGGCACTTAACTGGGGAGGAGGGGGGGAGAAGAAAATACGAAATGCAGAGATGACAAAGGAAATGTGATCCCCTCTCGCAGCAAAGGTTGGAGTCCGAGAGAGCGGAGAAGATAGATTGAAAGGAGGAGAAAGGGGGATGGGGGGCGGTGCAAGAAGGTCGGATAGCATTGCACGACCGCTCGAACCAGAGAAAGGGTACATACAATATCTTCCTGGGGATGAATAATTCAGGGCGGCCGGCGTGGGACCAGCGGCCCCGCGCTGCACAAGCCGCCGCCGCCGCGCGGGGAGCCCGCGCGAGCCCATGCCCGCCAGCCGGCCCTGCGATCCGAAGCCACTGGCAGAGGGAGGCGAGGTGGCCGAGCGTCACCCCCGGGGTCACTACCGAGGCCGCCGCCCGTCCCGATCGCCCAAGCTGGGGCTCGTGCCGCCACCCGCCTCCTCCCCGGAGCGGGAGCGCGGGGGGTGCTCCGCGCAGTTGCACCCACTGCCGCGTGGATCGGACCCGGGCGGACGTAACTCAGCACGGCCGCGCGTGAACGGGGAGGCACCCAGGAGCTGCCGCGGGGCCCCCTCTGCCGAGCCGCCCTCCAGTGCCCCAGACGTGGTGGTGGGGGAGGATCGCGGCTGGCCGCTCCAGGGGCCACCGAGGCTCGGCTATGCTCCTGCACTATTTTTGAGGCTGCTTGTCTCCTAAGGGGAAGAGGCGAGGCCTTGGTGAAAACCAGTTAACCAACTAGGCAACCCTGACCCCCCAACAAAAACCACATCGGATTCTCGGGGTGGGGGGGCTCGGGGGGTGTGGCGATTGGGTTTTACCTCCCTATAGAGTAAGATCACACACAACTCCCCCTCCCTCCAGTTACATTTTCTCGTTAGCCAGCCCCCAGCTGGCCTGAGGTTTGAGAGCGGGGGTTCCCTTGCCCCCCTTTTCTTGGCTCCGATCCCTACCCCCAGCCTTGATCAAGCTTGCCTGGGCACTCGTGTTCCAGAAAAGACACTAAGCACGTTGTCAGCTGCTGACCCAGGGGGAAAGGAGGAGAATCTGTGTCGGTTATTGATTGCTCCGGGAAATCGATATTATTATTTAATGTAAACAGCGTTAAGGTTAACTATAGGTAGGGGAGAGGGGGGAGAAAAAAGCTTGGAAAGCCCGGACATCTCCCCGGTGCCCGGAGGAAGGGCTTGGGTCTCCAATCGAACGCCTAATGGAAGCATTTTTCTGGGTGAGTTGGTGCTCCGGCCCCCGCCCCCCATCCCCCCGCGCTTCCTCCTCCTCCTCCTCCTCCTCCTCCTCCTCCTCCTCCTCCTCCTCCTCTCCCCTCCCCTCCCCTCCTCCTGTTCTGGTTGCAAATGGCTTCGTATCCCGACCCGGATCTGCAGCTCCGGCCCCCGCGCACGGTGTGCGGTTCGCGGGCTCCCGTCTCCACCTCGTCCACGTCGCCGCCGTCCTCGCAGACCGCCGGCTCGGGCGGGGGCGGGGGCGGGGCCGGGGGCGGAGGCGGCCCGGCCTCGGCGTCCTCCTCCTCCTCCTCCTCCTGCCCGTCCTCGCGGAGGCTGCACGTCCTGCCCCGCGTCCACGCCTCCTGCCGCCAGTGTGTGGAGGCGCAGAGACACCCGGCGGCGGCGGGCGGGCCGCCCGGGGAGCCCCTGCACTCGCGCTGCCCCGTCTGCGGCCAGAGAGCGGTGCGCTTCGGCTCGCCGGGCATGGACGCGCTGCCCTCCTCCAACTTCCTCCTGAGCAACCTGCTGGACGTGGTGGCGGCCGAGGAGCCCCCGCCGCCGCCGCCCAAGAACAACGGCCGCGGGGTGGCGGTGGGCGGCGGCGGCGGCAACGGCGGCGGCAACAACCGCCATCACCACCCTGCCCATCACCACCACCACCCCCGGGCGCCCCCGCCGCCGCCGCCGCCCGCCGCCGGCTCCCCGCTGCAGCCGCCGCCGCCGCCCTCCGCGCCCGCGCCCGCGCCCTCGCCCTCCTCGTCCGCGCCGCCGCCGCAGCCCTCCTCCTCCTCCTCCTCGTCCCAGCCGCCGCGGGAGCCCCCGCACGCGCCGCGCGCCCCGGCCGCCCCCTCCCTGGCGGCGTCCCCGTCCTCGGCCTCGCTGATGCTGCGGCGGCCGCACAGCCAGAGCGAGGCGCGCTGCAGCTCGTGCGACGAGGGCAACCCGGCCAGCTCGCGCTGCCTCGACTGCCAGGAGCACCTGTGCGACAACTGCGTCCGCGCGCACCAGCGGGTGCGCCTCACCAAGGACCACTACATCGAGCGCTTCGGCAGCCCGGCCGCGGCGGCGGCCCCCGGCCCGGCGGCGGCGGCGGCGGCGGCGGCGCAGCTCGCGCTCAGCCAGACCTTCCCCGGCTCGCCCTTCTCCATCCTCTCGGTGTTCCCCGAGCGCGTCACCTACTGCCAGCAGCACGACGACGAGGTGAGCGGGCGGGGCTGCCCACGGGGAAACCGGGGCCCCCCGGGGGACGGCGGGGTGGGGAGCCCGAGGAGCCCCCGGGGGACGGCGGGGTGATGGGGAGCCCGAGGAGCCCCCGGGGGACGGCGGGGTGGGGAGCCCGAGGAGCCCCCGGGGGACGGCGGGGTGATGGGGAGCCCGAGGAGC
>CM053770.1:18155011-18190118 GCA_028658325.1 Potorous gilbertii
CCCGAGGAGACCCTCGCTGCGGTTGGGGTTCCCTTTGTATCTTCGGACCGAAGACCGCGGGAGCACGCCTTGTTGGGTTGTGGAATGAGCCCAATCACGGCCGGCTTAGTGGGGTGACCTTGGGCAAGTCAGCTCTCCTTTTCAGACCTGTCCCCTCGTCTGGAAGAACAGGGAGTCTCTGTGTTGTGTTAGCTAATGTCTGATAGTTGGGGATATGTGTGTGCTTGTGCGTGCATCCGTGCTCTGGAAAATTGGGGCCAGAGAGGGAGCCGAGGCCTGGAGTGTTTCTGAGACTAAAGGAAGGAGGGAAGGAACCCCGCACCATGCTGCCCTATTGGCTTTAAAAATTTTGTTTTGAGGGATACTAGGCGTAGAAGGAGGTGAGGAGCCTGTGCTTTTTCAACTTTACTATTAATGCCATTGCTCTCTCCCCGCAAAAAGTCCCAAACTCGCCAAGTTTGAGCAAACCCCGAGGTTCCCCACCTAGTACGATCGCCCGCAGCACGCACCCACGCGGGGCCTTAATCGGGCTGCGAAAGGCGTTGGGCACGGTTTCCCCGTGCACACGTGGAGCTGTCCACATTTGCCTCGATTTGGGACTTACGGAGAACCCGGGTGCCCAACACCGCCCCTCCCCCGCTTGCCCCCATCTCCTTGCAGCAAGTATTTTTTGTGTTGTTGGCCGTTGTTACTTGGGACCCGGGGCACCCTCTGAGGCGCGGGAGGGTGAGTTGCCCGAAGGTCGGGGAGTTGAGGGGTTGGCCATTACTGCAGGGGAGAGGGTGAAGTTGAATTTGTTTCTGAGACAGTTTTCTTACCTGTCCCCACCCCGACCCTCACCCCCATAGTTTGCTTTTCCTCGTGGAATATACCTGGGGCCTGTTCACTTAGCCCTAACTTTAGGAGGGTTACTGAAATGAAGTTTGTTGAGGTCAGCCAGCGAGGAAATTTGTTAATATGTCAGAATTAAAACGTGCATAAAGTTCTGGGGTGTGTGTGTGAGAGAGATTAATTTAGTTAAAAGTTTAATTTTAGTGATCTGCCCGGATAAATTAAAGTGGATTTTATTTTGAGTGGGACATTGGGAGTTGTGCTAGCCAGTCCGCTGTTTGGAAAAGACAAAACTGGGGCTTGGGTTTTGGGGTGGCTAAATTTACTAGTTCTTTTTGGTGGGGGGAGGGGTGGGGAACTTGGATTTATCCCTCTGTTTAATTCTGTGGACAAAGAGTTGAAATTCCAGTCGGCTTGTCCTGCCTTTCCCTTTCCCCTTAAGAATTAAACAGTGAGTGTTCCTCCCCACTAGAAATGGAAGAGTGGATAAAATGTTAGACTCCACATGGTTTTTCCACTGAGTGGCTTATTTTTTCAGTGTTTGGAGAAAAGGATGAGGATTTCACTAAATTATGCCGATCAGTTCTGAGAAAGGAAGGATTGCTGTTGGAACTTGGGAGAATTGACAAGTTGGAAATAGTAATTATTGTTAGAACCTTGCCACTTGCAATTTAGGGGTGTGTATATTTAAAAAATGAGGGCACCTTGTGCCTATGTGGGTCTCTCTTGGGAGCTGGCATTTGTTGACTCTTCAGCTGGACAACCTCTTAGTAGGGTAGTGGGTGTTTTTTTCCCTGGGGGTTTTTATTTTATTTTGTTGAATTGGACTGGGTGGGCAGTAGTTGATTTATTTTGCCAGTTAAGGATAGCAAATGAACTGTAGGTTAAGGAATGATGGTAACCCATCCACGTTTAAAATAGTTTGGGCAATAATTGGTTCTCGAAACCCTGAGAAGTTGGAGTTACCAACAGCAATGTTTTACATGGTTTGGATTTTGCTTTGTCGCTCTCTCTACCCCACCACTTTTTTTTTTTTTAAAGAACTCTTTCTCTTTCTAATGAATGCATGAAAGAAAATTGTTTCTGGAATTTAATTTTTATTTATGGAGTAAGATTTTTAGGGTTAGCAGACTAAAGAATACCGTATATAGAAGACAAATTTGTTTTTCATTTTTAAAAAAGTATGTAGTGATAGGAGCAAGATTGTGCCATTGAAGGTGTCCCCATGTGGAAAGAGGTCAGTTAGTTTCTTCCTTCCAGAGATACTGATCATTTCAATTTCTCTTTGCTAATACCTTCTTGTTTAGAAAGATGACCTTTTGCTGCAGTCTTCCGAGGTCTCAAAATAATTCATTAGATACTTCAGGGCTTTCTGTTTATTTTATGGTGACTGACAGAATTCAAGGGTGTGTATCTGGTTTTGGTGGGTTTATTCAGGCTTTTCTCAAATGCTTTGCCACTAAAAGGAGAAAACTTAAATTAGCCTAGTAGAAATGTGTCTCATTGAAGGTTTCTGAACCTTTTCGCCATTCAAAAAGAACCCTTTCCCCAGGGGTCACTCCTGGGTATTTTTGGATTTTCCAGGAAGGATTTACAAAATGAATGAGAACTTGCTGAATTTTGGAAAATGTGACTCTTAAAACCTCCCAGATAATTTTGTCTTAATTTAAGAAAAATATGAGGCATTCTGCTATAATGACCTTATCTCTGCCTGTGTGCCCTGAGACAAGTCACTTGCCAATGTCCTGGGCCTCTTGAGTCAGAGACTTTGTGTAGCCAGAATGCCTGCATTGGGTAGAGGTGGGTGACTTATCTTGGGTTTTCTCTAGCAATGAAATCTCAGGGCCAGTCTATTGTCTGAGCTGTTTTTTTTTTTTTAATCAGAAGAGTCAAGTTTGGATTACGTAGCAGCCTGGGTGTTGCAGGAAGACTCTCCGAACACCTGAAATAAATACATTGAATTTCCTTGGTCAGTTGGGAGAGCACACAGGCTTTTTCTTGGGGCTGAGGGAATGAAGGAAGTGGTTTGAAACAAAGTTTTTTCCCTGGTCTGGGAGAAGGGAACCCGGGGTTTTCTCCACTTGCCCTCTCCCAGCCATTTGGCTGGCCATGCCTCAGTCAGGTTTAGTGTCAGCAGAGCAGGGATGCCTGTCCTGAGAAATGCTCAGGTTTTGTATCATTCTAACATCAAATTTTAGGAACTCGGGGTACCAAACCTTGTCTCCCCACTGCCCTTTTCATGGTGGCTGACTGTTGGCTACTCTACTGGCCAGCCTGGAGCCCGGGCAAATAAACAGTCTTTTACAGCTGGGGAAGAAATGAGGAAGGTTAATGAATGATCATGGAGGTGGATCAGCCTTGGGGCTGGGGGGCTGAGGCTTTCCTGACTTGTTTCCCAGTCCCCCTCCTCCCCCCAATCTGGAATGTGTATTGGTGATATTTTGTAGGCAGCAGACCCTGGCCCTGGGCCGGGGGAAGACACTGTAGCCAGCTCTCTTTTGCGGAGAGGCTCCTGGGGGAGCCCATTGTTTTTAAGAATTGCTATCTTGGTGAGGAGAAACTTTGTAGCCAGTTTGGCCCCAGACTGGGGAGAGACAGTGACGCTTCTCCTGCACAGAACTGCAAAGAATTACAATCTGGCCCCACCTTAGGCACACGCAGCCAGGGGAAATGTTTCTGGAAAAGGCCCCGTTGGGTTGGGCTTGCTCTTTAAGAATAAATACCTTTCCAGAAATGCAAACTCCAAGCAGATAGTTCCCTGGGAAACCCACAAATGCTGGCCTGCAAAATGGTCACCCCTTGGCGTTACTTTCCAGGAGGGATTTTTGCCCTTCCCCCTCCCCCACAACCTTTGGGCTTAAGTAGTAGAAATGTTTTACCTTTGGAAACCTCTGGAACCGCCTTCGGAAGTGGATAGAGCTCTGAGGGCATCTAGCTCAAGCCCCTTCCCCTATTTCACACCTAAAGAGGTTAAATGACTTCAGGGCAGGATTTGAACCCAGGCTTTGGGACTCCAAACGGCCGCTCTGGTATTCTGTGTGCTATCACTATGAACACATGCCGTCCATGACCTTATATTTTAAAACCAGAAAGGACCTCAGAGAGAGAGAGAGAGGCACACGCACACCCCACACCTCACCAGGGGCCATCCCCATCATCTTCCAGAGTCAATTTGATAGACACTTAGGAATCATCTCCTAGGCTCTGAAATGAGGGAATTGAGGCCCTGAGAAATGGAGCTGGCTTGTTTGAGGTTTTACAAGCTGGGATTGAAAGCCAAATCCTCTGCCAGCAAGGCCAGTTAGTGGTGATCTTTCTATGACCCAAATTTAGATGAGAAGGGGATGGAGAGACCATGTATCCAGGCCAGGGGTTCTTAACCTGGGGGCCATGAACCAGGCCTGGCTTTTTCCTGATGTTTTGATAACTATTTCAGCCTAATTGGTTTTCTTTGTAATCTTTTGGACTTACTTTGACACGTTTAAAAACATGATTTGGGGAGACTTTTTATTCTCTGGAAGTCCAGGCCTGGGGGATGGAGATGGTTCTTGCTGCTCTGTGCTTGAGGATGACTTCGGCCTGATGTGGGCACGTATCTGTAATGGTCAAGTGTGCAGGTGGCGCTTGGAGTGCCCTTTTGGGGCCATCTTAGTACCATGTTGGAGAAGCCATTTTGCTCCTATCAGGTACCTGCGCTGAAGTGGAGTGGGCCTTGGTGGGCCTGCCTCACTGTTACCAAGCAGTTCTTGTGACCCTCTGTGACTGGCCCTATGGGCTCTTTCTGGGACAGTTCCACTTCCATCCAGGGGGCAGTGGGCAGTGGGAATGTGTGTATTCACATTTGAAGACGTTCCTGGTTGCTTAGTTAACCAGATCTCTTTCTTCTCCCAAGAAGATGATTAAAGAAGTTGCCATTTTTAAATTCATCTCTCTCTCTCTCTCTCTCTCTCTCTCTCTCTCTCTTTCCCTCTCTCCCTCTCTCCCTCTCTCCCTCTCTCTCCCTCTCTCTCCCTCTCTCTCTCTCTCTCTCTCTCTCTCTCTCTCTCTCTCTCCCTCCTCCCCCTCTATAGAGGGTTTGTAAGTATCATTTACAGGGTTCAAAACTAAACAACCCTGGCTGGATATTGGGGAGGGAGGAAAGTTTGTTCAAGGGGGCTGGCCTGGTTTTGCTCTTAAGATGTTGACTTGTACTAAACAGTTACTTCTCAGCTAAGAAGGTCCCCTTCTTAGATGAAGTTTGGTGGGTAAATTTATTGGGCCCTGGTAAGATGACTTGAGGCAGGCCTCCCACAGCCTAGTGGCTGTAGAGGATGGCCACTGTTTCCCATGGGTACTAACCCACAGGAGCATGGTAGTAAGCCAGATGGGGTGGGGGCAGGGATCAGCTTTAAAAAGTCTAGCCTTTTGTGTTTATCTAAATTTTTTGATCTAGAGCAGTAAAATACATTAAAATAGTCTCTAACCTAGGCCTGGAATGGAGGCCTGCCTAATTTAGGGACTGGATTATCAAAGCTGAGAGATCTTGAACCATAGACCCTAGTGGCAATCTGTTGAAGCCTCCTCAGAGCCATGTTTTAAATGCATCTAAACATGGATAAGATTATGAAGGAAACCATTTATGGTGAAATAGTTCTCCAAAATTTACAAAATAAGTTGACCGACCCCCTGCCTCCATAAACCCTCCTGAAAATAGGGAGGTTTATGGGGTTCAAAACTAATTACTTGGAAAATGAAATTTTCATTGTGAGAGACGCTTGTATGTGTATGGTACAACATTAAGTGGTTTTTGGTGTCGAGGTATTTTTACAGAAGTTACCAATAGATTACTTTAAGGGAAAAATGGTTTTTACCCCATAGATGTGTCTTCTACAGTCCTCTTGGATTTTTTTTTTTTAAGTAAGTTTTATTTATTTATTTATTTTAGTTTCTAACATTCATTTGTAGACAATTATTCCTCCTGCAAAGGAGCCCTCTTCTGTAACAAAGACAAACCATTGGGTAAAACCTTCTGACCAGTTAGGGTCTGTGATATCCTTCCTCCATGTGCCCCTATCCATCTCCTCAGGGCCAATTACAAACGATTATATAGATTTTAATTTCATTTTCCTAGAGTCATCCTGGGTGCTATTTCCATTCAACTGCCTTCTTTGGACATTACTTCATAGCAGTTCCTCTGAATGTGTCAGACTTTTTGTTTCCTACAATAAAATAAGTTTTCCCTTCTTGGACCCAGTTTTTTCTACCATTTTGCAATGGATGACTACCCACATCATTTCCATTTTTTTTCCTGCTTCTTGGTATGTTCTGTTAGCATTTCTGTGTTGCTAAATTAGATATACAGCAACCTTGTGTTTTGTCAGTTGATTTTTAAGACATGTTTTCACATTGCGTTAATTTTTGAATATGCCACTGCTTACTTCCACCTTTATCTCATAACAAAGATTTGTTTTTAATGGTTCAGCGAAGTTAACAAATATAGCCTCCTTCTTTAACTATATATGCAATATTCTGTAACCCTATTCTCTGAGAAGAGGGAGTTGCCAGGATTTGTTCCCTGGGTCTAAGTCTAGTCGAGTTACACAGTATCTCATTGTCCCTTCCCGTGGTGGTCATCGTCTTTATTTTAGAGGCTTGTCTTCTTCATTGTCCTTCACTTTGCATCTGTTCACACACATCTTCCCAGGCTTCTCTACAGTTATTTAGAATTGGATATTTTCTTGATAGGCAGTAATGTTTTATTAAATTCCCAAACACAATTTATTTGACTCTTCCCCTCATGTATGGGGCACCTTGAGTTAGAGACACTTTGGAAAGTAATCAACTGTTTTTCCTCAAAACACAGCTCAGTATTCTGTAATTTGGATTGTCAAATAGGATAGAAACGTTGATGGAAAAAAGTATTGTGGCCTTGGAAATGACAACGAGCCATTACCGTGAAGTTAGTTTTTTTTTAAAAAAGTAATAAAATTAATTAGGAATAAAGGAAAAAGGCTTTTAAATTAAAAGGTAGATTTTTAGTCTACTTATCAAGTAACAAGATCCTTTGAAGTTTAGTAATCTGTTAAGATTGGTACTTTTTTCCTTTACGTAAACAAAAACGTCATTAGAATTTGATTTGCCATGTTAGCCATAAAAATGATGCTTAGAAAGCTGTGGGTCTCCCCTCCTCTGTCCCAAGCAGAGTGGTTAGTTCCTAAGGTGGGACCTGATCAGCAGGAGTTCTGTGGGCATTGGGGGAAGGGTTCAGTTTTCCTGAATTTTCAGAGAATATGCTTCTTCCCCAAAGCCGTGGGCAGGTGTGGATGCCTTGTTCTTACCTCTCTTTCCTGTACTTTTCACTGTCATGCAAGATTTTTTAACTCTTGGTCCTGACTTGGGGATGAAGGGCCATTTGGAATGTGAAGCCACAGCAAAAGCTCAACTGGAGTGCCCTTCCAGGCCCCTGCCACCTCTCAAGGCGATGATCTAAGCGAACCCTGAAAGATGGATTGCATGGGATGGTGGATGGTGAGAACCATCGGAAACCCAGCCACCGAAAGGAACTTGTTGGATCCTGGTCGGGTCCCTTGTCCTCTCGGTGTGGTGCTTTGGACAACCCTTTGAGTCTCAAGTGTTTAGTAGGTGATGGTCTCACAGGCTTAAGGAAGTTTCCTCATCTGGACTTAACTACACTACTACAAAGAATGAAGTCACAGGTCTCTTTCAAAAAAGCAAACCACATACATGCCTAGACGATAAAAAAGGGAACTGAGTCAGCAGTGCACACTCCTTCCCCAGGTATCCTCAGTGTTTCTGAACTCTTTTGCAGAGGTTTCCTTTAATTAGGCTATCTCAGAATGCTCAGAGTTCCATAACTCTTCTCCTTTTGTAGCTGTCTAGATGCCCCCTCGGGCACTGGATTGCCACTGGATCAATGGAAGCCAGCACTTGCCGATTGATTATCTTGATGGACAAACTGGTTTGTTTGGATAAACTGGCTAATAAAATAAAACTGGGGGTTTGGGGAGAGACTGTAATAATTGCGTTTGACTTGGAAAGATGTTTCTTGTCGAACCCTGGTCCTGTTTGTCTCGATTCAAAACCTTTAATGACTGTGGTGGATCTGGAAATTGGGGATTGGGACCTGATTTGGACCAACGAGACAGGAGCACGCCATCTCCCGGGAGAGATGCTGCTCAGAAAGTTTCCCAGCCTCTTTCTCTTTTCTCTGTAGCTCCCAATATCTTTGACCTTGTTTTGGGTTTGAGTGGAGCCAGGAGAGCATTCGCATTCGGTCCTAGCCCTGATCCGTGTCTGCAGGCTGTTGTCAGTTTCTTCCTTCTTCCATGGATTCCATGTTCTGGGGCTCTCTTCAGATGAGGCTTGCACTCCGTCCACTGCCGGTAGCTCCGATCCGTTAATGGCGTGATAGAATTTATTGCTAACCAACATAATTAATAAAATATATAACGAAGAGGATCTTGTGTCTGTTGCTACGTGGGCCCTTTGCCTGGGACTTCCTGGCACAATCCTGATTCAAAGACAAAGTGTACATTGAAGGAAAGGGGGAGGGAGGAGTGTCGATTGTCAGGCCATTTGTCCCAATTTTTGGTTTGAAGAAGATGGCCGCTGTATCTCCAAACTTACCGGTCTTAATGCTTCTTTTTCTGGATCCCCCAACGTTAGGCTCAAAGATTGGTTTGTGAGCTTTTGTCTTCATAAAGGAACTCTGGGATTTTGCATTTTCTAGATTAAAAAGTTTTCTTTTTCAATGTTGATTACTCATCTGACTTACAAAGAAAGGTTATATTCATAAATTCAACATTTATTGAGTGTCTGCTGTGTGAAAGGCATCAAGGAACAGGCTGGAATGGAGGGGAGATAGATAAACAGCAGAGTCCAAAATATTCTTCGAAGATTTGAATATTTTTAAAAAACGATATAATGGTTTTCTTTGGAATAACAAATTCTGAGAGGATCATTTTGGAGAAGAGGGAAATGTCACTTCTTCAGGTGAAAGGGGTGGGGGTTACAAGGTTTCTTCAGGTAATGAGCTGGTATTCCTTGGCCCAGAAGGCAGCAGTCAGGATTATAATAGGTAGCCTTTATAGCGTATTAAGGGGCCAAGAGCTTTCGAAATGCTCCCTCATTTCATCCTCACAATAATCTCGAGGTAGGTGTTATTACATCCTCATTTTACAGATGAGGAAACTGAGGCAGACAAATGAAGTGACTTGCCCAGGATTACACAGCCAGCAAGTGTCCAAGGCTGAATTTGAATTCAGATCCATGGTGAAAAGTCTTTCCAGAGGAATGTGATTCAGTTTATTTAAGCAGCCAAGCCTCTTAGCTGGTCAGCATCAATCAGATCTTGCTCCACCCATCCAGAGCTGAGAGCTGAACCTCTCTTTCTCCTTCTCATACATGACATTCTACTCTCAATAACTAACGTTCTGCTGGGGAGCCTTTTCCTTAAAATATATAGGATCTTACAGGTGCCCTGTGTACCTGGCTAAGTGAGATCTGTCTATTGGGTTGAATTTTCCTGTCTGTCCTTCCCAGGGCAGATCTTGTTTTGTCTTGGGTCATTATGGGGCATTATTAGGCCTGTTTTATAGATGAGGAGACAGAGGTCCAGGTAGACAAGGCTTACCTGGGTCCCAGAACCCTTCTTTCCACCAAACAGATTCTCTTTCCATCGAACATCATACTATTACCTAGTTTTCCTAATTTAATGAAGGTTTCTGGCTTTGGTCATTCTAGCTAAAACTAGATTTTTTTTCCGTCTGGGTTTTAGATGAGTGTTAATTTTTGAATCATTGCCTGGAGTCTGGGTGGAAAGAAGTTGTTTTCTAGTAACTCCCATAAATAGTCCTGTTCTCTCTCCACCCCAGCTAGCTCTCCTGGTATTTTAGGGCCTCAGGTGCTTGGGATGGAACCTGTGATCTGCTATGGAGAAAGTACCTCTGGGTGGTGCAAAGATCCTTGGGCTGGGCCAGGAATCGGGAGATTTAAGATGTGGCCAGATCCTGTTCAGGGCCTGGCAGCTGTCTCACCTTAGGGCAGAGGGTCTTACTTCTGGCCCTCTGGTCTTCATTTTCTCCATCTGTAACATGAGCAGTGTTGAACAGCTGGTCCCTAAAGTCCCTTTAGCTTGAAAGTTCTATTTTCCTACGCATGTATGCATCTGTTTGCGGGACAGAAGCATCCAAGACAATGGTTGGTTTGCAACCCATGGGGCTCGGACAAAATTATGGTCATATGGGGAATCTGAAGGATTTTTCTGAAATCTGGGGTGGGTGTGCGGAGGTTAGTCCCTTGTAGGCACTCCCTAAAGGCTCTCTTCTAGCCTCTGTTCCTGTCTGGACCCACTGTTTTCTCTCTTTGTGACCTTGGGCTGGTATACCTTTCCTGGCCTCAGTTTTCTCCTTTCTAAAATGCAGATAATCTGATACAGACCAGTGATTGAAAGAAAGGCAGTAAGCATTTATGAAATGTCTATCATGTGCTAGGCACAGTAGTCCTAAAAAGATGGGTCTTGCCCTCTGGGAGCTCATACTCAAATGGGGGGAATGGGAGATGGGTACCAGATCAAAGTTGATTAGGTCAAGGGTAGCACCTGCAGAAGTGCCCAGAAGAAATCGAGTCTGTGGCCCTTGGTAGGCAGAATTTGAATTTCTTAAGTCATTTCTGGAATACTGGGGCTTGCTGGGTTTCAGGCCTTTGAGTCAGAGCTGCTTTCTAAATGAGAAGTCCTTGGATCTTGTAACTCTCTCCGTGGAAACGGTGTTGGGAAGGCCCTGGATGGATGTGGAGTCACAAAATGGGTGCAAATCCGGCTTAGACTCTTAGCTAGCTGTGTGGCCCTGGAAAAGTCACTTAAACTTCGGTGTCCCTTTATCTGGGAAATGGGGACAATGATAGGAATCTACCTCCCACATGGGGTGCTGGTGAGGAAAGCCCTTTGTAAACCTTAAAAGCCCTGGAGAAATGTGAGCCTTCCTTAGGAAGATAGAGCCAGGGACGGGCCTTGGAATTTAGAAAGCAGGCCTCTGTGTGTGGTGGAGGAGAGAAGAAAGACATGCTCTTAGCCAGCCTTGACTCCGCTCATGTTTCAGAGATGGGCATCTGAATGTTGCTGTGATCATCGTTGGATCCAAGAGCGAGAGCTAGGAAGGGACCATTCAGGCTAAGCTTCTATTTTTTTTACAGTTGAGGAAACTGAGGCCAAGGGACTTAGCCAGCATCATCTAAGTAGTAAGTAGCAATCAGATTTGAGATCCAGGGCCCTGGATTTCCCCAGGTGCCACACTGCACTAGAGAAGGACTCAGGCCTCAACGTCCCAGGCTGTAGACTTGGGGATTTGGGCCAGGGATGTTGCTCTCTCTGTTCTCCTCCCTCTCTTTTCCCCCCTCCTCCCTTTCCTTTAAACTTTATTTGAAATGAACTTTTGCCATTGCTGATTAAGGAGGAAGACTTTAAATAGCGATTTCAAATAGCAGTGACCAAAGTGTGTGTGTGGTGGGGGAGGGGGTTTGGAGGGTTCAGTGGGGGGTGGGGCAGAGCTGTTCCTGCCAGGCAGGTAAGAGAGAAACCTGCCTGAAAATAGAAAGGGGTCTCTGAGTTGGGGCTCCCTAGTGTTCCAATTGATTGTTGGAATAAGTCAACTGCCCTCAGGAAGTAAATCCTGCCAGAAAGGTGAAGGAAACCATTTGCCATTGTAGCCAATTATAGCTAATCCATCAGGACTGGGTTTATTTCTGGGTGGAAGATAGCTTGCTCTAATTTGGGGATGTGCCCCCAAAGCCACAGAACTATGTGTTAGATCACTCTCTGGCCTGTGCCCCAGAGAGCTCTGAGAAGGGACACAGGAACTGACATAATAAGGGAGTGGCTTTGGTTCATTTTGGCCAAGCCCCTGCGGAACAGATTATGGTTTGTGAATATGAGAGCACTTATTGTGCTCCAAGAAGTTGCGAAAGGGATGAAACCTTGGGGAGGCTTCCATCCCCTGATGCAAAATGAGGTGAACAGAACCAGGACAATTTATATTCAATGACAGCAGCTTTTTAAAAATACTTATTTTTAGTTTTCAGCTTTCATTTCCACAAGATTTTGAGTTCTAAGGTTTCTCCCCATCTCTTTCCTCCCCCCCACGACAAGACAAGGTGCATTCTGATTAGCCCTTCTATCACACCTCTCTCTTCCCTTATCCCCATCTCCTCTGTTTTCTTGTATACCCCATTACCTGTATTTCTTATTTCTCAGTTGCATGTAAGAACAATTTTTAATATTTGTTTTTAAAACTTTGAGTTCCAACTTCTCTCCCTTTCTCCCTCTCCACCCATCCCCACAGAAAAGGCAAGCAATTCAATATAAGCTATATATGTGTAGTTTTGCAAAAGACTTCCATAATAGTCATGTTGTGAAAGACCATATTTCCCTCCATCCTATCCTGCCCCCCCATTCATTCTATTCTCTCTTTTGACCTTGTCCCTCCCCCAAAGTGTTTACTTCTAATTATCCCCTCCTCCCATTTGCCCTCCTTTCTATCATCCCCACACCCCACTTGCCCCTTCTCTCCTACTTTGCTATAGATTTTCATAACAAACTGAGTGTGCATGTTATTCCCTCCTTAAACCAAATGTGATGAGAGTAAGCTTTACTTTTTTTCCTCTCAACTCTCCCCGCCTTTTCCCTCCATTAAAAAAGCTTTTTCTTGCCTCTTTTATGAGTAAATGGGGGTAATTTGCCCCATTCCATTTCTCCCTTTCTCCTCCCAATATATTCCCCTCTCACCTCTTAATTTTAATTTTTTGGATATCATCCCTTCCTATTCAACTCACCCTGTGCCCTCTCTCTGTATATATGTGTATAATCCCTCCAACTATCCAAATACTGAGAAAAGTTTCAAGACCCTTAATTTTAATTTTTTGGATATCATCCCTTCCTATTCAACTCACCCTGTGCCCTCTCTCTGTATATATGTGTATAATCCCTCCAACTATCCAAATACTGAGAAAAGTTTCAAGAGTTACAAATACTAGCTTTCCATGGAGGAATGTAAACAGTTCAACTTTAGTAAGTCCCTTAGGATTTCTCTTTCCTGTTTACCTTTTCATGCTTCTCTTGATTCTTGTGTTTGAAAGTCAAATTTTCTATTCAGCTCTGGTCTTTTCAGTAAGAATTCTTGAAAGTCCTCTGTTTTGTTGAATGACCATTTTTTCCCCTGAAGTATTATACTTAGTTTTTCTGGGTAGGTGATTCTTGGTTTTAATCCTAGCTCCTTTGACTTCTGGAATATCATATTCCAAGCCCTTCAATCCCTTAATGTAGAAACTGCTAGATCTTGTGTTATCCTGATTATATTTCCACAGTACTTGAATTGTTTCTTTCTGGATGTTTAGCAGTATTTTCTCCTTAACCTGGGAACTCTGGAATTTGGCTACAATGTTCCTAAGAGTTTTTCTTTTGAGATCTCTTTCAGGAGGTGATTGGTGGATTCTTTCAATATTTATTCTACCCTCTGGTTCTAGACTATCAGGGCAGTTTTCCTTGATAATTTCATTTAAGATGATGTCTAGGCTCTTTTTTTTGATCGTGGCTTTCAGGTAGTCCCATAATTTTAAAATTGTCTCTCCTGGATCTATTTTCCAGTTCAGTTTTTCCAATGAGATATTTCACATTGTCTGCTATTTTTTTCATTCCTTTGGTTTTGTTTTTATAACTTCTTGATTTTTCATGAAGTCATTAGCTTCCATCTGCTCCATTCTAATCTTTAAGGACTTATTTTCTTCAGTGACCTTTTGAGACTCCTTTTCCATCTGGCCAATTCTCATTGGCTTTTTGGATCTCTTTTGCCATTTGTGTTAGTCTATTTTTTAAAGTGTTATTTTCCTCAGCATTTTTTTGCGTCTCCTTTAGCAAGTTTTTTCATGATTTTCTTGCATCACTCTCATTTCTCTTTCCAATTTTTATTCTGCTTCTCTTATTTGATTTTCAAAATTCTTTTTGAGCTCTTCCATGGCCTGAGACCAATTCATGTTTTTCTTGGAAGCTTTGGATGGAGGAGCTTTGACTTTGTTGTCTCCTGTTTGCATCCTTTGTCTTCCTTGTCACCAAAGTAAGAGTCTTTAGTTTGATTCTTTTTCCGGTTTTTGCTCATTTCCCCAGCCATTTACTTGACTTTTGAGCTCTTTGTCAAGGGAGTTCTCTGGTTCCAGTGGGGATGGGGGGGTGGTATGCTGTTAGCTGCTTGATACCCCCACAATCTGTGGGCCTAGAGCTCCAGAAACAGTGGCTACAGCTGCCTCTGCTGCTGCTTTGGCTGCCAAAGGTTCCTACACACCATCCCCCCTCAGCCTTCCCGGGGCTGGGGCCAGACCACTCCACTCTCCCACACTGGTCCCACAGGCTTTTCCCAGTGACCTTCCAATTTATCCTCAGTGTTTTGGGGTCCTGAGGTCTGGAAACTGCCACAATTGAGAGAGATTCAGTTTCCCCAAGGCCTGGTCAGGTCCTGTCTGTACTGGTGCGGTCCATGCTGCACCCACTGTGCAGCAATAGATACTTCACGGTGATCTTTCAGGCTGTCTTGGGCTGAAGATTTGCTTCACTCGGTCATTCTGTGGGTTCTACAGCTCCAGAATTTGTTTAGAGTCATTTTTTTACAGATACTTTTACAGATACTGGGCTAGACAGGAGCACTTTGGAAGGCCCTGCTGTTAAGCTGCCATCTTGGCTCCACTTCCCCAATGACAGCAACTTTGAAGGACTTAATGAGATTCGTCTATATCAGGGGTGGGGAACCTGGAGCCTAGAGACCTTATGTGGTCCTCTAGGTCCTCAAGTGAGGCCCTTTGACTCAAACCAGTCAAAGGATTGTTGAGGACCTTAGAGGACCACATGGGACCTTGAGGCGGAAGGTTACCCACCCCTGATATAGAGGGTCTATGATGAGGCCTGGCCCCCCTCCCCTGACAAAGAAGCAGGTAGACTCGATGCAGAATGAGATGTACAAGGCCATTTTGAATAGGGCTGTTGATGAGGGAATCTGTTTTGCTTGACTGTGCATATTTGTTGCAAGATTTTGTTTTTAATGGGGGAGAGGTGGGAGTTTCGTTAACCCCCCCCCCCCCCCATTATAGGCTCCCTCTGGAGCAGGGCTCAACGATCTGGTGTGGGGTAAGATTTGTTTGGACTTTGGATTATGAAAAGAAAACTGAAGTCACCTTTTTCTCTCCTTGAGAGTTGTCACCTGGTTTTTGTCATCTCTGTGTTGTAAGTTATTCAGTCATTATGTATCCCCATTTTGCAGACGAGCAAAGCCAAGGCATAGAGAAGTGATTTTAGTTGCTTGTCACCACACAGTTGACCATGTGTTAGAGGCAGGATTAAGACCTGGTTGACCCCCCAGGGTCCATGTTCTTTCTGCAACACCAGTGAAACTAAAATGTGCATATTTACAAAATAACCATCCTTTGAGAAAAGTAGCTTGTGCTAGGAAGTAGTGGGACTTATTTTGGCTTCAGTATTTAGATTTGCTTTAATGTCATGACTTAGTTGCATTGGTTTACAGATGGGAAGGTGGTATTGCATTCAAGTGGCCCATGATAAATGTATTCAGGTCACAATTCCTCATACTTCTGTATGCACACTCAATGCAGGATTATGAATAAACTTCTGACAATTTGAAATAACCCAAAGTGTGCCCTTTGACCTAGCTATCTATCTGTGTGTATCTAGGTATTTATACCCCTGATCGGCCCATTCCCCACTGAAGTATAGAGATCTAAGAAAGAAGAGCAAGTTCTATGTGTAGAAAAACATAGCAGCTCTTTTTACGATGACAAAAAACTGGAAACTTAAAAAGGGATGCTCGTCAGTGGAGCAGTGATCACATAAATTACAAGGAATCCCACTTATGGTGCCAGAAATGAGGAAATTGATTGTTGCCAAGAAGACATGGAAAGACTTGCATGAATTGATACAGAGAGAAGTGGGCAGAACCAAGACACTCGATGCTGTTACACCTGTGCTATAAAAACGGACCATAAACGGATGGCAGGAAATGAGTTGGACCAGGAGGAGGATTTATGCCCCTCACTGTAAAAGCAGACAAGTTGGAATGCTTTCTGTACTGCGGTCCAGGCTGCAGCCGTGTGTGATCTCAGACGCATGGCAGCAGTGACACATGATCAGGAGACCCCATAGGGGGAGGAGGGCTTGGCTGAGGGGCAGGATGAGCTATATGTATTTTTTATAGCCATTGAGGGGATATATTTTGCTTGATTGTTCATATTTGTAAAGAAATTTGTTTCTTTTTCTCTCCTAGTGGGTTGGGTGGGAGGGAGAGAAAATAGATTTCTGTTAATTAAAGAAAAATAGAGGTGGGTGGGGAGAAGTTTCCTTTGCTGTCAGGATTTACATTGTTATTAGAGACCTGTCCCGAAGTGAGAGACGTCTGGGAATACGTGTAATGTAAAAAAAAAACCAAAACAAAAGCCAACAGTCTTTATTTTTAAAAAATGGCAATATAAAGTACTTTGCCCTTTAGACTGAAAAATTGTGTTTTTGAGCAGAGATGATCCATAATGGCTGGCCTGTTCCTGTCCTCTGTACCCCATCTTTATCTTTGATTATCTGTGTCTGTGCGTGTAGCCTTTATGTTCCATGGTCTTCTTTAGCATCACTCAGTACAAAGGTTTCTGGTGCAGGGTAGAACAGTAGAGTGAGGGGAGAGCTGGGCTGTGGACAAAATTGACTTGTTCACATCCTTAGTTTTCTCACCTGTGGAATGGGAGTAATGCTGAGGCCCATAATCCAGTGAAATGTCAGTTGTGTTTCAACTGTTACTGCAGTTATTACATCATAAAGAGAATCTTCCACATCTTAGTACTTTAAGCTTTAACAAATTCAGAAGTAAAAGTGCCACACACTTAGGAAAAATTATTTGGAAGATGATTCAAATTTACTTTTACACTTATTTAGTTAAGTGAGTTTTGAATGATCAGTTTTTCATTTTAACAAGATTGGACCTGCCATGTTTGTATGTTCTGTCTGTGGCGGTTCCTGGGTGACTCTCAGACTGGCGAGATAGTAGAGGACACTTGTCTTCTGGCTTGGACGTCTTGGTCACTCAGCTTCCCCATTCACCTTTTTTTTTTTTTTACTGGGAGTCATATCATTAACATTGTCCACAAATGCATCAAAACCCTTCCTTCTTTGCATGATCAAGCTTAGTTGGTAGACTCAGCCTTTTCACTGAGCAGCCAGATAAAAGTTGTCATGGAGTTCAGGAAGTGATGGGGGAGGGGACAAGGGAACAAACTTTCTTGAAGTGCCTACTATGCACCTGGAAATGTACTAAGCTTTACAGACTCTATTGACTAGATAGATCGTGTATAGCAGAAGATGGTGGTTACGTTCAATTTTAACAAGAAACCACCTTTTCTTAATCTCTTCTATTTCTGTTAAGTCCCTCTTCGTCACAATTTTGAAACCTTTCTATTTGGATTTTTCCAAGTGTGTAGACTTTGTAACTTCTGAAGGTATTCAAGTTTAAGATACACTAAGAGGCTTTGGATTGGGTCTCACTGGAGCCTCCTGGCAGACCTGTGGGGAGCTGCTACGAGTAGTACCCCCATTTTATCAGGAAACTGAGAGACGTGAAGTGGGCAGAGAGGGAGAAACATGGGAAAGAGTGCTGGAACTGGCATCAGATGGGGTTGTTCAGTGGTTTCAGTGGCCATATCTGATTCTTTATGACCCCATTCAGGTTTTCTTGGCAAAGATACTGGATCAGTTGGCCATTTCCTTTTCCAGCTCATTTTGCAGATGAGGAAACTGAGGTAAACAGGATGAAGTGACTTGCCCAGGGTCACATAACTGGGAAGTATCTGAGGCCAAGATGAGTCTTTGTGACCCCAGGCCGGGTATTTAGCCACGTGGCTACCCAGCTGTCCTATCCTACCTCCAGCATGCAGAATCTGTAATCAATCCAAGCCTTCCTGGGCCTCGTTTTCCTCATCTGTAAAATGAAAGGTTGGACTGGATGTCCTCTTGGGACTTCTTGCTGCTGTGATGTCATGAGCCTGCTTTTCATTAGCTTTATTCACTTAACTTCCTAGCCTTGGTTTCCCCATCTGTAAAATGGAGGATAATAGTGCAGCTCCCAGGGTTGTTTTAAGAGTCAAATTTGCGCACCTCCCCCCCCCCCCCATCCTTCACCTTAAAGGGTTATATAAATACTAGCTATTATTATGTAACATTGCTTCAAAGTATCATGGAAGGGCTCTCCTGACTTCTCATCCTTGGTTAACATTTCCAGTGGCATGGTAGTATCTTGTTCGCCTGCTGTGCCCTCAGATACAACCATTCACACCATTTGGATGCTTTCTAGGTGTCTGAAATTGCACATAAATCAACAAGCATTTCTCAGGTGCTTCCCTCCCCGCCCCCCTCCCCATCCTTTTGAGGTCTATTCTCAGTAGTGGAGTTATTTTTTTAAATGATAGAATTTCTTTCCTCTTTCCACTTTCTACTCCCAGGTTATCCCCAGAAAGAGTCTTGGTGGTTTGTATTTCCACAAGATGTGTGAGTGGACCTGCTGCCTGTCAGCCGGGCAGTTCAGGGTTTTGTCTGTGAATGGCTTAGAATGTGGTACCCGAGCATCACAGTAATGTGCATTACAGCCCCATTTCAGGTTACAGGGATGCTCGTGGTGGCCTGCGGTACTTGGCTTAGCAGTATTCTGATCTTGGAAGAAAGCTCGAGATGGCTGTTTGTTGAATTGAATATTGCAATTACTATAGCACCATCCACTCATTTGAGAGGGAGCATGGTGTATAGCAGAGGGGGCCTCGGGACTCCTTTATACTCTTAAAAATGAAGGAGGATTCTCTACCCCAAGAACTCTTATTTTTATTATTTTGTTTATGTATCAATAGTTACCACAGTAGAAATGAAAACATTTCAGTATTGTGAAACTAGTTTTTGACTTTAGGGAGACCCAGGATTTCCTGGAACACTTTTTGAGAACTGAAGGTGTAGCGGTAATTTATGGGTTTTGAAGTCAGTTTCTGGCCTCTGAGGATCTGAACATCAACCTTGCTCTAGGCTGCTCTCTAAAGGGCATTTCCTCAACTGGACTTTCCTGTGCTATTCAGATCCCAGAACCAGGTCCTGTGGAGGGATTCGGACATTTTCTCCTTTGAGCCTCATGGAACTCTGTGGGTAGGTTCTTATCCCTATTTTACAGATGAGAAATCTGAATGATTGAGTTGGCCAGCAATTGAACCAACCCTTCCCAGTCATTTGGAATGGAATGGTTAGCCAGAGAGAAGCTGACTTGTCATTTTTCGAAATGAGACCTTTAAAAAACAAATCCCTAGCATACGATAGGTACTTAATGAAAGTTAACAGATTGGTTAACTTTGGAATAATTGACTGACCTTCTGCGCTCGACTGTGTGTTCAGTCCAGGCCTAAACTGGTCTATCCTACCCACTTGACAGGGCAGACATATCCTGGAGAATCCTGCTTATTTCAAGGAAAACATTGGCTTCTGACTGGCACTGCCAATAGCCCCGTGCTGTTAGCGGGCATAGGTGCCTCTGGCTGATCTGTGTCTGTTTTGTGGTACCCAGTCTGTCAGTTTCTGGAGTCTCCCTTGACAGCAGTGGTTTAGACACAGTGGATAGAATACTGGTCTTAGAGTTAGGAAGACCTGAGGTCACATTTGGCTACAGATACTTCCTTGTTGTGTGACCCTGGGCGAGTCACTTCACTGCTGTTTGCCTTATTTTCTTCCATTGGGAAATGAGGGTAATAGTGACATCTACCTCCCAGGGTCATCAAATGAGATAATATTTGCAAAAAGCACTTAGCGCCATGCTGAGCGCACAGTAGGGGCTTAATCCATGTTTGCTTTATTTCTTCCTCTTCTTCCTTCCTGTCTGCGGCTCTTTGTCATTGACAGAATCCAACCTGACAGGGAAGGTCCCTCATGATCCTTTGCGTTTTTTCAGCCCAGTGTGAATCCTGTGCCCCTTTATGTGCCCCACAGTCAGTCAGCCTGGCCCGCCAGCTCCTGCCTTCCTTCATGCTCTTGGGTTTATCCTGTGTGCCTTGTTTTATATTTGTCATTTTATGTATCATATTTGTTCACATGTTGTTTCCCCCTTTAGATGATAAGTTTCGGGAGGTGTTGTGCATGTGTGTGCGCGCGTGTGTGTATGTATGTATGTGTCTTTGCATCTCCAGCTCTTAGCACAGTGCTTACAGCTTATTGGTTGACAGGTGCCACTTGTTCCAAGAAGGTTTCCCTGACTTTTGTCCTCTACCTTCCCCTGTCCACAAAGGCTAAGAGAACAAATTTTCTTCAGGTTTTCCCAGGTCGCTTTTGTGTGTCTCCTGGGCCCCGCCGCGTCTCTTTCCTTAAAGGCGAAGATGTTTCATTTTTGTCTCTACCACCGAAATTCACAATGACTGATGTTGTATCCCATGAGTTTTCTGAGGTTGGGCGTGTAGTTTTTTAATCTGAATCCCCAGTTTAAAGTAGATTTGTAATAAATGGGGGAGGAGGATAGGTTTTGGTACTCGGTGAGTGTGTGCTGAATTACAAAGTCCAGGCTTACTATGTAGACCAGCAGTAGAATATGAGACCAAAGATTGAGGCCCAATATGATGAGATACATAGTGGGGATACATGCTTTCCTAAAGGAAGGTGATATTTTTGGGAGAGACATTTGGCAGGAACAAGTGAGGGACATCTTTGGTTTAACAGATTAGATTTACGGTAAGTAAAAGATGTGCTAAGATTCTGGCCTGGGATACAAGAACAAATGGTGGGAGAGATGGGAGGTGGGGGTGGGAAAGCTAGATCCCAGGGATTTCTGGCATCTCATTTCTCACTGCCCCATTGGAAGAAGGAGAGAGGGGGCTGGAGGGGGGCTGTTTTGTTTGGTTGTTTTTCACTTGCATCTGACTCTTCTGTGACTCCATTGAGGGAAAGAGATACTGGAATGTTTTGCCATTTCCTTCTCCAGTTCATTTTATAGATGAGGAAACTGAGGCAAATAGGGTTAAGTGACTTGTCCAGGGCCACACAGCTAGGAATTGTCTGAGTGAACTCAGGAAATTTTCCTGACTCCAGGCCTGACACCTGTTGCTGAAGCTTTTCTAGTCACCATTTGATAAAGAAGATTTAAGCCAGATTTAACTTGACTCATTAATTGGATATTTTCAGAATTTTAGTATTTAAAATAATGACTTTTCTTGTGGCTTTAACATCAACAAACAGCATTTTTATCTCTATAATACAAAGAGCAATGAAGCAGAATTTTTTGCCTTTGATGATTAAGTATGTGCTCTGTTCTAGGTAGTATCAATAAAAAAACAAGCTCTCCAGAAATTCTCCAGCTTCATGGAATCTTGACCCTTCGTCTGTCAGCCCAGGTCATCTTTGGCTGTTTTCCCCCTTCCCCTTCAGACCTTCTTTTGATGCTCTTCTATGTGAGGGTCTTGCCTGTATCACTTTTCACCCACCACTGTCCATCCCCGACTCCCACACTTACCTCTTCATTATTTGACTGTTCATCTAGGGGTGGGGGGGATGGATGAGGTGTTCTTAGAGTGGTGGGAAGGGCCCTCCCTGGATTTAGAATTCAGTCCTGTCTCTCTGCTTACTACCAGGAAAGCCTTGGGCAGAATGACTATTTGGATTCTCAGTTTCTCTTACGTAAAATGACTCAGTAAATTGTGTATGCTCTTTGACCCAGAAATACCCTAGCAGATATATACACCAGAGACATCAAAGACAGAGGAGAAAAGCCCAGCTGTACAGAAATATTGAGTGCATCACTTTAGGAACTGGAAATCACTTGGGTGGTACCCTTTAGTTTGGGGTTAGCTGAGAATTGTGGGGAGGGAATGTCATAAAATAAAATGCACAGTGAGACATGATGAGAAGGAAGGATTTAGGAGACCCCTTGAAAGACTTGGGCAGACTGATGCAGAGTGGAGAGTGCAGAACCAGGAGGATTTGTCTGAGGTGGTCACTGACTCTAGAATGAAAACAACTTTGCAAGGGCAACGTTCTTAGATGCCTGTCATGGCTGTGGGAGTCACATTTCCCACCTCTTGGTGGAGTGCAATGGGTTCTTCCTTGTCTTCTTTGTAGAAGGAAAACCTGTCTTCTGATTTCACCTGGTTGGTACAGCACAAATTTGTTTGACTTGATTATACTTTTTTTCTTGTGCATATGTTTCTTAAAATTAATAAAAAATCAAATCAATACTGTTTCTCTACATACAGTTGAGTCAGTTTGGCAAGAAATATTAAGTGCCTACTACATGCAGGAGAAACTGGAAATAATCTACGGTGGGAAGTTATTAGCATAAAGGGGGCTTGGGAAAATTTCCTGAGAAGTTGAGATTTTAGCTGGGACAGGAAGGAAGCAGAAGATGAGGGAGAGAGGACTAGGCAAGCCCAGTGTTGAGAGAGAAAGCATCTAGAAGGACAGGGAGGTATGTGGGGCTGGAAAATTTATGGAAATCTTGCTTTTATTTTTAAATACTTAAAAAATTGAATATGATTATACTTGGTACGAAAGAGGGTTTTTATTTGAGGGAGAGTCAGAGGGCAGAGTGGTGTTGGTGACGCGGAAAAAAGGGAAGCTGGTCAATGAGACATGTAAACAGTACACCAAGGAGGAGAGCAACAGGCCGAGAAATACATATTTTATAGAGTTACTTGTAATAATGGTTTCAGATAGTCTTCTTAAGAAATGACCTAATTTGTAGATGGAAACATCCATGCTGATTTCCTGTTGATAATTCGTTGTGAAATACTGGCCTGTAAGGGTCTTTTAAACTTGTAACCCCACCCTGCTGGGCTTAACTTCTGGAGTTGGTGTGATGTAGTGGCTAGAGTGCCAGGCCTGGGCTTAGGAAGACCTGGGTTTGAATTCAGCCTTGGATGGGTAATAAGCTGTTTGGCCTTGGACAAGTCACCACCTGAGCCTCTGTTTCCTCATTTGTAAACTAGGGCTACTTGCCTCTCTGAGAGCAAATGGAATATGGTGGGTTAAGGTCTAGGTCTTCTTAATGTTGCTATCCGACTTTGCTTCCAACTGGAGTTGGCATTGGGAGGGAGAAGGTGCAGTAGAGGACCCTTAAGTCTGGCCGCTCCAATGGAGGATCCCAGTCCCTAGGCTGTTGGCAGAGAATCACACTTGGTCACTTGCTCATTGTCCCTTCCTCAGATAGAGGCCAAGCAGGCATGGGGAAGGGCTCCTTCTGTGATGTTTGAAGGGTGGACTGGATATAGCTGGATGGCCATGGTACCTGTGGGGCAGGGCTATTTGTGTTAGCAAGTGTTGGGCTTATTTTTAGTTTTCTATGAAACTTATCTCTAAGAGAAAACTGGAACCGGACAGTGGCCTGGGGAGGGGCTGGCCTATGGCCAGGGTTGAGTGGAGTCACTGGGATCCAAGGGTGGGGGCTGGGCTGTGGGTGCAGCATTCAGAGCCCTCCTACATGATTGCCATTGCAGCCACTGGGCCCTTGGAGGGCAGCCAGCCAATGGATATAAAAAAGAGGGGAGGGAAGCACCCTCAGCTTCGGGCTATAGAAGGGCAGTCTACATCCTGGGAAGTCTCCTCTGGTCCGGGCAGCAGAAGCCTCCCTCCTTTTGCCCTTTGAAGGACACAAGAAGCCCTTGCATTGGTTGGAATATTTGCCATTTACCATCTGTGTCTTTTCACATCCCTAGGCCTCAGTTTCCTCATCTGTGAAAGGAGAGGGTCGGCCTTGATTGCCTCTGAGGCCAGCTCTCCAGCCATGATCCTAAGTATAAAGTAGATGATTACTGGCAGAGAATTCCTTGAATGAGGGAGGATGGAAGAAAAAAGGCTGTGTCATCCCAACCTCCGGCCCTTTATTTCATTCTTTACTGTTGACCCCAGTGATGTTGTAGGTAGTAAGACTCCATTTGGAATTTGGGGGGGGGGGGGTCAGTTTTGGCAGAATCAGAAAGTGCCTTGTGGTTCTTTCGGGACTTAATTCCCCCAAGATTCCGTCAACAAAGAACTCTTTTGCAGAAAGCTCAGGGGAGGGTGGGATGGGCTGCTTGCCTTCCTGAGCAGCTCTGGGCTGACCAGTAATCCTGGTGGGGAGGGGAGGGGAGAGGAAGGAGGGAGGGCAGGAAGGAATCTGAGGGGATCCTCAGTCTTGGACCCCTCTCAATACCATGCTGCCGGCCCCACTGTAGGACCAGCCTGTTCTCATAAAGGGCGTGCATTCTGACTCAGTGGACTGATGCTGTTTTTTTCTGTTTGTATTTCCTGTAAAGGTGTTTAGCCTTGTTGAGAAGAACCTCAGGTTGTGTTGGGATTTGTCCTGCTCTCTTAGTAGTTGGGGGCATCGGTTAATGCTGTGTGTTTGCCGAACATGTCACAACAGTTCTGAATTTCATCATGTTCTTCTTGGCATCTTGACTTGGTTGTGCAACAAATACGAGTGAATCTTGATAGTTGAGATCTGGATCTGGTGAACATCATTGATTTGCCTTGGAATGAAGGGTGGTTTAGATGACTTAAGGTTACCGTGGATGGGGAAAGAGGCCCGAGGCAGGGACTGGAGAGAGCAATCCCAGAAGTAGCCTTACTAGAGCCCGGGCCTTCCCTAGGCCTTCCTTTCCTTCTCTGTGAAATTGGCAAATATGATGAAAAGTGACCACTGAAATAAGGAACCATGTAACTGCCATGGGAATGAAAAAGATCAGGAAAAGGGAAATTGACGTTAATTATAACAACTAAGTGTGGTGGCCGGTGGGGACGGCAAGGGCCTTGGGTGTAGATGCTGCCTACAAACACTTTCAGACCCACTTGGTAGGATTAGCTTTGCAGAACTGCCTCCCCCCCCCCCCTTTTAAAATCTTTATTGCCCAGGGTGGCCTGCTCGATAGGGTAGATTGAAAAATATATGTGATGTAAAAACGAGATTAACAGAGTAGGATTTTTTTAAAAGCCACGAACATCTGCCCCATTTGAGACAACATTGATTCCCTGTGTTTCCCATGCTCATGCTTTCCCTAGACCCTTTTCAGAGATCTCCATATGAGATTTTCCATTTAAGTCAGCTGCCAGTTAGCCTGCTAAGTGCTGGAGATCCAGAGAAAGGAAAAGAAAAATCCCTGTCCTCAGGTGGCCTTGGGGATCTTTTCAGGGAGGCTTGGCCAGTGTGATTTTTGTTTATTTTTAATTGCTACCTTTTGGGGGGGGTATATCACCTTCATTTTTGAGTATCTCACCTTCTTTCCCTCATAGATTCACACATCTCTGGTAACAAAGGAGTGAAAAAAACGAGCATACCAACCGACCAATGCGTTGACTCCCTCTCATTGTATCTGCCCCAATGAATTCCTCACTCTGTAAAGAAGGGGAATGAGGTGTGTCTTCACATCCCTTTTTTCTAGGTCAGAGCTTGGTCATTAGAATTATACAGTGTTACAGATTATTTTTCCCATTGAGTGATTGAAATAACAGTGAGATGTTAGGGTCGGGCCAAAATCTAGGCAGCTTTATCTCAATTGCATTTCTAATTTGAGCAGACTTTGGCGTATGAGAATGGGTGGCCACACTTAGGCTGTGCCCAGAATTTCATGCTAGGCTGTGCTACCCTTTAATCATTGGAAATCTGAACAGTGAGATATTTTGTGGGGCTGAGCTGAGCAAAATGGAAATACTTTAAGTAGAACCATGAAAAGTTGGCCAAATAGTAAAAATTAGCTTTCTTTAATTAGAACAAACTAAGTCTAGAAAACCAAATACTTAGTTAAGGTGTGTGGGGGTGCCTTAAGGTCTGGGGGGAGGGGGAGGTGTACTTTGAGAAGTAGCCTTTTTTGTGACTTCTTCCCCCATCTTGCTGAAGTAAAAATACTTAATTTTATATTAAAAATTTTTATTTTTAAAGGAGCATTTATGAACAAGATTTCAATCATTTACATAGTACGACCCACATCTGAAAGCTTAGTGGAACTTTTAGTATGAACTTACTGGATTGAAAACTTTTGAATTTTAGTTTTTCTGGCTAAAAAAATGATTTTATTTTTAAGTTCTTAGGCATTAGCAGATTGGGACTAAGCAGGGAACAGGATCTGAGCTTGCATTCCAATTTAAGAGCTTAATGAATCTAGAATCCACTTAGTTAATACTAATCCTGTTTTAATTCATTTGGTAAGAGTGGCTATGGACCCCTGTTTGGGGCCACCAGTCTGGTCTTCAGGGCCTGGGGCATTGGAGGGCCTGAGGGAAGGATGACCGAGTGTTCGAACTCACCTATCTCAGGTCTGCCTGGCTTGTTGTTTGCCTCCATTTATTATACCCCATTTCCTATCTTTCACAATAGCATGGGGGCTTCAAAGGTCTGTGGCCATCCGTCTAGTGGTGATCTATAATGGTAAAACTCCCTTTAATTGTTTGACAGGCACTCATAAAGGAGCAAGATTCCCTGCAGATGTGCTCATTTAAATTAAGAGTAGCTGTTGTGGGTGGATTTTATATTTATCTGTTGTGTAGGATGTCCCAAAAGTTTTAGTTCATTTGTGAGCTAGTAAAGCTTGAAGCTATTAGCTTAAAACTGATCTGAGACTTTGGAGACATCCCATTTTGACTGTTCAGAATCCTTGTGGGAGGCCTCTCGGTAGAGCCCACCACTGGGGGTTTGGGATGGGTCTTTACTTTTAAAAGCATGTGACAGGTAGTGTCTGACATTCTGGGGAACATTGAGAGGAGGGCAAGCAGCAGTCCTGGAGTTGACAGAATCCTCCCAAATTTCCCACAAGTGCTGAGTCCTTTTCATGGGGTCACTGGGCTTCCTTACAGTGTTGGAGAAAATCTTCATTGTTTGTTTTCCTACAGAGGGCTGGGTGGCTGGCAGAGAGCCCTTCAAGTGGCTTGGGAGTGAATAGTCCCCAGAAGCTCCTTCTCCAAGGGATAAAGCAAGAAATCACTTGGGGATTATGGCTGCCATGGGGCATCTTTAAATAATGAGCCAAGCCGGTGCCACTTGGGGAAGTGGATTGCTTATTTTTAGAGGTTCTGGGGAATTTTATAACATAAACCGTGAACCTGAGGACTGCTCTAGGAACATTGCTGCGCTTTCTCCCCTTCTGCCTACTGAGAGTTGCTGCCCAGAGCCTGTGTGTGACTTGTACTAACTACCTCCCTTCAAATAAAACTTCCAATTTGGGTGTAAACTATACATTTATGTGGGGTCCTTGCTGCCAAGCCAGAGGGAGAGGCTGAGGGAGAAGGGAAGGGAGGGGAGAGAGGGGGGAGGGTGGGGAGGGGGAGGGGGAGAGGGGGAGAGGGGGAGAGAGAGAGAGAGGCAGGCTCTGGTAGGCAAGTACCTATCTAGACTTTGGGTTAAAGTTGAATTGGCCTCATGCCAACGTTTGTTGGATAGTCACTAGTTAAAGTTTTAGTCTGTTTCCCCAATACAAGGAGGAGTAAAGAGTGGTAGATTGGTTAGAAAGAAGACTAGAAGGACCTTTCTCTGTGTAACCCCCTTCTCCTCGAAGCAAACCACTGAGCTTCTGGGCCTCTGTTTTTTCTGGGGAAAAGAGTATGCTTCTATTGCCCACCTTGCTTGGTTGTTAGGAGGAAGTGGTCTTGAAAACTGCCACATATGTGAGTTCTACAATTAGATCTGTGCTCTGGGAGTGAAGTTTAGATAATGAATGTCCCTAGAATTTATAGATTTATAGCTGGCAAGGTAGCTCAGCAACCATCCACCTCTTTTTGCAGATAAGGAAACTGAGACCCAAGGAGGTTGTGACTTGCTCTAGGAGACACAGATCATCCCCCTCAGAGGTGGGATGTGAATCTAGATTATTTTACCCAGAGGCAGTAATGCTTTTCTTCATGGAGTCTGGCTCATTTAGGACACAAATAACTGGAATATAAAAAAGTACACAAGCCCGAACGGGAGAGATTGGGGTTGGGGGGGGGGCATAGTTTTTCTGTCTGAGATTACCTCCCACTTAGACCATACAGATCTTTGGATGTTTATAGTGATTTGCATGATGGTCTCCCCCATTACACTGTGAGCTTCTTGAAGGGACCATTTATGATTTTGTCTTTATCTGGATTCTGCAGCACTTGGTGGGTGCTTATTAAACCTGCTTCTTAAGTTGGTGATAAAGATGGTAATGATGGTGGCAGTGGGGTTGCTCAGGGAGGGCTTTTAAGAAATATTTGCCATTGTGGGAGGAGACTGCAAAGGTAGGAAGTTAGGAATGACTGGGTGAGTTCGGTTGTTAATCTGGAGTGTTTAGCTTACATTCCAGTATAATGCAATGTTCTCGGAAGGCCAGGATTGTCTTTGTGCTCATTCACAAAAATAGGATGCTCAGTAATGATATATTGAATTGAGATGATGTGTGGAAGGGAGAAGACATGAGAGGATTCTGGGAAAGTAGGCTTGTCCAGATTGGGGATGACCTGAAATGAAATGCTAAGCAAAGACCAAATGATGCTGAAAGAAAGGGAGTCTGAAATAGAGCAGAGAGAGACAAGGAAGTTGAAATTATTTTTAGCTGTTTGTGTTTTAGAATGCTTTTGAGAAAATGAACTGTGGTGTGAATATTTTAGATACTTTATGAAACCCAGCATGATGGAAGTATATGATATTTCGCTTAGGAACTTGTGTTTTTATTTTTATTTCTTGAGCCTAATGTGAACACTCCAAATCATCTCTCTCCCTCTCTTATGTTGGTTCCCATTCCTTTGAGATACTGTTGGGTAAATGATTGATAGACATGGTTTTGGCTCACTTAATAGATTCAGGATCTAGGCCCTTCCTCCTGTCCACCTCCGTGTGTGTGTGCGTGTGTGTGTGTACATGTGTAAATAGGAATTTTTATTTAGAATTAAAGCAAATACTTCAGGATCACAAATACAGTGTTAAACTTCAAAAAATACACTCCCTGATTTGGAGGGAGCCTTTATTTGTACCATCACAACAATGGGGACAGATAATTGCATCCCCCCACTAGGAGCAGTTGGTCACAATATTTCATTACGAGCACATTAAATGTGCTGTAATCAGTGTTGACAGAATTTTCAGACATCTTTACAGACCTCAAGAATTCTCTAAAGATGCAAAACATTGCCATCTAGTCTTCTGAAGAGTTTCTCTTAAGTGTGTAGGCTGGGAAGCCAGCATCTAGGCTCTTGGGACCAGGGGAAGCCCTGGTCTTACAATCTCAAAGCCCAAATCCTGTTAGGTGATCAGATGTCAATAACAAAGAGTAATAGCTATAGGAGAGATATGGCTGGTGTTGACTTAGTGGATTGTATCTAGTGGGTTGGAACCCTACTCCGAGGCTTAACTAGGTGTTTATATGCAAATCCCTTAATCTCAGAACCTCAGTTCCCCCTTTTGAAAGAATGAGTGTGACTAAGTGAGTTTTGAGGAGGGCACACAAGCCCTAGGAGAAGAACGTGGTTGTCAGACCCTGGAAGGCCTATCTACCAAAATGATGGTGAGGGTTTTCCCCATGGGAAGCACCTTGACCTGGCAGGCTGCTTTGGGACCCACACCTGGACCTTCCTTCTGCCCTAGTTTTTTTTAACGTGCACTCTGCCTCCATTGTTAAGTCAGTACAGGAAGTCTCTATCCTGGCCTCCCCACCCCCATCAGTGAAATGCTAAATCAATCATGCAGACTTGTGGCAGCTTCCGTGCAAATATGAAATGCTTCCTGATCCTATCTAATGGAAATAAATCAGAGGCAGCGGGGTGTGGAGGACAGAGCCTGGGGGTGGAGTCAGGAGACCTGGGTTGGAATCTCACCCCAGATGCATAACTAGCCGATTACCCTGATGGTCCCTTAACCTCTTCACCTCCCCAGCCTCAATTTCCCCATCTGTACAATGGAGTTCATACAGTACCAGCTTCTCTTGGTGTTTGTAAAAGCAAAGAGGGATAGAAATGTGGGGAGGTGGAATTTATGATCACAGGGACCCTGTATGCTTCCATGTTCAGCCTTGACAAGCTTCCCTCCTGTTTCTCAGAATGCCAATCCCTGGAGCCACCTGGACCATCCTTGAGCCTGCTGGGCCTCCTTTTAATAATTTATTAATTCTCTTAAAACCAAACCACCACCACCAAGCTTTTAGCGAACAATAAAAGGCTTGCTGCTTTCATTATACTGGAGAAGCCAGTGGGGAGGGGGGGGGGAGAGCATGTAATAAACTTAATTTATGTAATAACCATTCCCGTTTTATATAGCACATCCAGGAATAAAAAGACAAGCCACAAGAGAAGGTTAATTATTAAGAACGAGGATGGCTGTGGTTTTGTCTTCAGTTTATGAATTTCCTACTCAGCATTTCTTAGTGAATATTTCAAAAACTTCCACAGCATCTCCAGATTTGACGGCTTAATGATTAAAAAAACCCAAATTCTCCAATCTGAATTTCATGGGTTAAATGAATTCATTCCCCGGGAGGGTCTGAAGTAGAACCAGTGGGCGGCTTAGCTGTTTTATTACTTTTGTGCTAAGTTAAGTGGCAACGGAAAAGTAAGGACGTGAAAATCTTGGGGACGGTCTGCTTTTAAAACACACAGACAACCCCCCCATTCTCCCGCCCCCACCAGTGCTCTTTCCAAAGTCTCCTTTTCTGTATTAAAAAGCATTCTTTCTGCTACACTTCAAAGCCCCCTCTCTCTTTGTGGGCAGCTTTTTTCTAACCCCATTTTGCATGGCCCGCTCAGCTCATTCAGGGCCAGCGGCCGCCGAGCCTGCTGCTGCCGGCTGGCTCCGGTTGGCCCTGGGCTCCCTGGCTCCCTAGCTCCCTCGCCGGAATTCATTCCTGGAGTGCCTTGTTAAACACCCCTGTGGTCATGAATGAAGCATCTCTCTGGAATGTTTATCTGTTTCTGCTTCGGCCGAGGCGGTGACCTTTAAACCTATTGTAGGCCTGACCCACCGGCCAAGAGGAGTATTGAAATCTCATCTAACTGTATACTGTAACTGGCCCCTGGGTGTTGAGGGGTGGGGGAGGCAAGGGAGCCTGCCTGCTATGCCCTATGCCGCCTCTTCTTCCCGCCCCCACCCCTGAATTAATAGAAAAGATTTCAAATGAGGTGGGTAAATGGGATGGTATATAGTGGCAGTGGGGACGCTGGGGAAAAAAACTCTTAAAACTAAGACCAATTTAAAGCCTTTAATTTGAAAAGGGGAGCACCCAACAATTCAAAGCCCTCCCGTACCGCCTCTCCTCCCAGCGCCTCCGTAATTAAAAACACTGGTCAAAATAAATAATAAAAGCCTTAGCCCACCCCCAGCCCCAGCCTGGCCAGCATTTGCAGTCCACTGCTAGCCAGGCTGCTCTCAGAATCAGCACCGTGTTAATTTCGAGCTGTTACAAACAGTGTGAATTTCACGTGGGCCGGAAAGGCCCTTCCTGAGCCACTGGCAGCAAGCCGGGCTGGGGTGACAGCAAGCCGGGCTGGGGGGCCAGTAGAGCCAAAGACCCCTGGGCCTGGAGACGCCGTAGGCCTCCGCAGTTCTCAAAGCAAGTATTTTCATAGCGGTGCTCCATTTGTTCCGTCACAGGAGCTCTCTACATTTGTAGAAATAGTTTGCCGTATTTTCCTTAAAGATGATTTGAAGTTTGAAGTGGGTATTTTTTCTCATAAAGAAGGCAAATCCTTATTTACAAGGAAATGAAGGATGTAATTCAACACCTGAAGCATGTGACCTTCTCCCCTTACCCCCCCCCCCCCCTTCCAAACCACCGCTTTTTTGATTTGCCCTCCCTCACTATGAGGGAAATCTGAGGGAAGGGCGGTAGTCACCAAATGTTTTCAAGGACAGTTCAATGTACGGGGTCCAGCTGCTCACAATAGACACAGTTAAATGTCCCAGCCGCCCGCCTTTTCATTGTAGATACCTAAGAGGTTCAAATGGAAGAGAAGAGAGGAGAAGGATTATCTTACCGAGCAGGATGGGAGGGCCTATTGGACTCATCCCTGACCAGAAAGGGGGCAAAATCCCTTTCTGATGGACAGTCCCCTCCCCTCCCCCGCCCTTCCCCTCCATTCAAGCACCATGAGGTCTCAAAACTAACCTAGAGAGGCCTTTGTTAGCTTTGGGGGGTGGGAGGGAGAGCAGGCTTGGTCAGAGCCTAGTGGCCACTGTAATTAACAGGAATCCCTCTCCCTGCCCCAGGAGGGGTGAATTGCTTGGGGCTCCGTGAACTGGAGGAGAGTGGCCTGGCCTTTTCTGTTTTAGATCTAGGCTGGCCCAGAGTGGGGGCTGGGAAATTGCCCCCTGCCTGTAATTTGTTGACCAAAGCAGTGCTTCCTGAGACTTTCGCCGCCACTGGGAAGAGAATGTGTGTAGGGTCTTCTTTTAATTTTAAAAGCTTCACGGTGAGCATTCAAATGGGTGGCCAAGCCCCCTCGGGGCCCCGGGCAGATGTCAGGGGATCTCTGGGGATCTAGGTTTTCTTTTCGGCCTCCTCGGCCAAAAGGGACCATTGTTACTCTGGCCTGGGTTTCAGGAGGGATTTTCGCTTAACTAATGAAAGTCCCAAAGAAGGGAGTGAAATAAGACTCATTCCTACTCTTCGCACCCCTAAAGTTAGGCTTAGACTAGAGGTGACTTCTAGTCTACATCGGGTAAAATACTAGAGAGTTCTCCTGTTGTGGAGTTTGGAGAGGTGTTGGTGTGTATTATATAAAACAGGGAAATGAAGGATTGTGAAAATCAGGGAAACCTGGCAGTTTCCTGATCTGTTGAACTCAACTCATCCAGACCCATGAACAAAACTGGGTGCAAGCATGCAGAAGAATTCCGTAGTTAATTGTTGACTTGGGTGGATTTGGTCCCAGAATCCTTTTCGTGTGTTTGACTTGACTTACTGAGCTGGAGTTCTCCTATCTTTATATGGGCTTTGCTCCTTCTTGCCCCTAACCCCTCTCAGGGAAACATCATGAAAATTTAAGAGTCTGGGCAGCCCTGAGTTGTAAAAAAAATACAGGTCGAGTCTAAAATGTGCAGGTCCTAAGTTCCCTTTGGGAGCCCGCCTTAGCCCTGCTCGGGGCCCCAGAGAGCCTGGAATTCGGCGGTGTCTACCAGCACATTAAACCATCTCTTGAGATGTGCCCGAGGAAGCCGCTAATCTCTACTTCCTTCCCTCCGGGTTTTTATGGGCATCTGTGAGCCTGTCCTTACCTTAGCCCCTAATGATCATAAATGACCCTCTTAGAGGGCAGGGGCCAGGGCTAGAAAATTCCCTTCACACACTAACACATGCAATTAGGTGCTTAATAAATGCTTTTTGATGACGAGGCCTGTGAGTGGGGGTGGGGTGGGGGTGTCGATCTTCTAGAGATTCTGAACCCTGAAGCAGGAATGGGGGGGTATCCTTGGGATTAAGAGTCAGTTGCTTGCGGAGGGAGGCAATGATTCAGCATCCTAGAAAGCCAGGCCTCAAGGCTGAGAGGATTATTGGTGTATCAGGAAATTGTCCTGTTTGTTGAGAATCGGGGTGTGGGTTTTTTTTCTCCTGCCTCTTCTTTTTGGTTGATTCTCTTACTGCCTTACTGATTTGAAGTCGAGTTGATAACCACCAGGGACAAGCCTCAGCTGCCTCTGTGAGAGGGAGAAATGGGAGCCGTAGGGGAAAGGAGTCAGGGCGTGGCCTGCCCTTGGGCATGGAGAATCTGGTTTGGCTTCTTAAGGTGGCCTTTGGAAGCCCAGAGGGAGCAAAGACAGAATCTCTTCTGTCCCAAAGGATCATGGATTTTGAACTGGAGGAGGCATTTGGAGTCAAAGGGTTTGGGTTCAAATTCTTTCATTCTTTACCTTTGAGACCATAAGTGAACGTGGAACCTCTAGGACTCAGTTTCTTCATCTGTAAAATAAAAGGGATGGATTTACATTGTTTTTTTTTCCCCTTTTAGAACAAGGGCTATTTCATTTCTGTCTATTTAGGTACAGTGTCAGACACGTAGTAGGCACTTAAGTCGTGCTTACTGATTGATTCCAAGTGTGTGATTCTGAAAACACATCTGGAATAGTGATTTGCCCAGGGATAGAGAGCTAGTAAGGGTGGCCAGTACTGAGAGCAGAGACTCTTGTATCTTGGCACCTAATTGGTGCTTAATAAATGTTTGCTTAGCTTGCAACTAGGTCACGCCATTGTGCATAGGTTGGCCAGGTTTGGAATTTGGGAGATACACCCATCTTCCTGAACTCAAATCTGGCCTCAGATGCATCTTAGCTGTGTGACCTTGGAAAAGTCATTTCACACCATTTGCCTCAGTTTCCTCATCTGTAAAATGAGCTGGAGAGGGAAACAGCAAACCACTGCAGTATCTTACCCCAGATGCCATTGCACACAAATGAACAACACTGATGCTTGTTCACATCTCCTTCATTTGAGTTTAGCCCTAGTCTTCCTCCCTAACTTTTCTCTCCTTGGCCCCCTCCAGGCAGACCCTTGCAGGAGCAAATCTGAGCAAGGGTTATATTGGGAGACTTTTGCAGGAGGGTGACTGCATTTGGGGTTCCTTTTAAGGGGTGCTAGCTGAGTGACATTGGGCTGTGGTTGCCGTCCCTGACCCCAGCCAAGAGAGGTGAGCAGCACACAGCTTGGGGGCCCAGCCTCTTCCTCTTTCTCCAGCTTTTCCTTGGTCTCTTTGAACTTAACCCTTTCTTCCCTTGCTGAAGGGTTGGGCCAGGAAGCCTGCTCTGGAATTGGAAAGGCACTGCTCTCTGGGCCACTTCCAGCCCAGCTAGGCAAGGACAAGGAGCATTCCTGGGAAGGGGCTTCCCTAAAGGCCCAGCGTTGGGTGGGAGTTCCCCCAACTCCTCTCTGACCTTTCGATAAAGGCTGATGGATCCTGGAACTGCGTCTGAGCCAAACTTCTGCCCCTTAGAAAAATCCTTTGCCCTTAGGGTGATGAAGAGCTATCATTTTTAGATCCTTTACAAACAAAACCTTACATGACCTCATGACAATCCTAGCAGGCATGTGCTGTGTCTATTCCTGTTTTACAGATGAGGAAACTGTGGCTTGAAGAGATGACCCTCCCTTGCCCAGGGTAACATGATGTCAAATTCCAGGTCTTCCTGATGCCAAGACCAGCTCTATCCACTACAGAACATGGCCTCTGATGAGAATTTGGGACCCAGTGGCCATAGTGAAGTGGAAAGGGCACTGGGTCTAGAATCACAAAGACCCAGGTTCAAATCCATCCTGCCACACTTAGCTGTGT
>CM053770.1:18190218-18263202 GCA_028658325.1 Potorous gilbertii
CCCCCCCCCCCCCCCCCCCGCCCCATGACAGAAGGCCATGGGCTCCCTTGTCATCAAAAAGCATTTATTAAGCACCTAATTGCATGTGTTAGTGTGTGAAGGGAATTTTCTAGCCCTGGCCCCTGCCCTCTAAGAGGGTCATTTATGATCATTAGTGGCTAAGGTAAGGACAGGCTCACAGATGCCCATAAAAACCCGGAGGGAAAGAAGGGGACATTAACCGCTTCCTCGGGTATGTCTCAAGAGATGGTTTAGTGTTTTGGCAGAACATTAAACCTTCCTTCCCTTCTCTCTTCTTCCCCTCCCACCCTCTCTTTTCTTTTCCTTCTCCTTCTTTCTCCCTGGGAACGTCCATTAAAATCCCAGACATACCAGGTTTTGTAGCAGAGACCTGCAGGCTTTCTTTACTCCCTTTTAGTTGTGTGACCTTGGGCAAGTCCCTTGAACCTTTTTCTACGATGAGGGGGCTGGCAGGGCAGCTCCATTTCATCCTGTGACTCTGCTGTGCCTCTTAGGGTTTACAGTGTTTTATCTAACCACATTCTCATTTGAACTTTACCATAACTATGAGATAGGGGGTAATATTCCCATTTCACAGCACAGTAAATGAAGGTTTAGGTGGTTAAATGACTCAATCACTCTAGTTCAATTCCTGCTTTATTGATTAGACTGAGGAGTTAGAGAGATAGTAAATGGGGTGGTGGTCAGGATTCTCACTCAGCTACATAGCATTTCGGATGAATCAGCATCTGTCAGGAAAGTTTCCCCTCTGATTTCCCCCTCATAACCCCTCCTTCTCAAACTAAGGGTCATGGATTTAGGATGGAGAAGGGACTTGTGGGTGCATCTAGTTTTTGTCCAGTCATATCTGACTCTTTGTGGTCCCATTTGGGGCTTTCTTGGCAGAAATACTGGAGGGGTTTTCTGTTTCCTTCTCCAGCTCGTTCTCCAGATGAGGAAACTGAGGCAAACAGGGTGAAGAGGGTCACACAGCTAGGAAGTGTCTGAGGTCGGATTTGAACTCAGGTTATCTGTGCTGTATCCACTGCACCCCCTAGCGGCCCTGTATCTAGTCTACTCCTCTCATTTTATGGATGAGAAGACCAAGGTGTGCTCCCCGTCAGGCCAGTAGTCTCCGTGGTGGGATTTGAACTCCTGTTCTCTGATTCTTTGGCCAGTAGTCTTTTAACTGAATATCCTACAGCTGCCTCTCCCAATTTCCAGCCACAAATTGATCTTACTATCTCGTAACTGAAACTAAAGTTTACTGGAGTTGAGGCAGGGGTAGTGACCTTTCTATTTAGTCATGTTGGTTCACCCCTCTCAAAAATTTCTTCATCAAGCTCGACTCTCAAATTCTCTTAAGCTTGTATCACCCAGAAGAGTGATCAGAAGGGGGTGGCAAACTTAGGCCTCCACAGGAGGCAGCCTGTCCTCCCATGCCCTATTTTCAGAGGGATTCCAGGGGTTGGTGGTACGGAATTGGAAAATCTCCCATGCACATCTGATTTGAATGAGGCAATAAAAGTTGACGTAAGAATGATTCCATTGATTGTTAAGAGACTGGGTGACCCACCAAAACATGTCAAAACAAGTGTGTGTTCAGACCTTTTCTTTTTTTTTTTTGTCATCACCTTAGACAAAGGAAGTTGGAACTAGGTTAGCTGCCCTGGGACTGAGAGAGACTGGAGTCGGAGGCACATTCCCTGTGCCTACACAGCTGTTGAGGGTGAGGCCACATTCTTTGCCAGGTCTTCAGATTCTGTCTTTGTGCCAGTTGGCATCCCATCTATCCAAATGGAGCTGAACTGGGGCCATCTGGCCCCTTGCCAGGTACCTGTCTCTCTTGGGCAATGAGCCTTCAGAGCTGGCTGCCTGGCTGCCAGGCTGCTGGGAGCCAGGACCCGGGATCCTCAGACTGAGTCTGTACCACTCCCTCTGGACTTGGTTGTGTGCATAAAGGGAAACCTGCATGTTTCTCAGACCTCAGTCTGCTGAGTCAGTGTAAAATGCTGATCGAAGTCCGACTTGCAGCACCTGTCCAGTGGATAGAGCAGGATGCTGCAGTCTGTACCTGACTTAGAGAACCACTTTTTACATCAAAAGTAGTTACATTCACCTATGATTGTGCTGGTTTGTTATATTGGAAGAGAGAGAGGTGTGTGTGTGTGGGTGCGAACGTGAAATGTCCCACTTTTTAGATTTTCACAGCTTGTCATGAAGGCAGAACTGTAGAATGGGGGAGGGCCATCTACTTGGTGTCCCCAAGTCCATTATTGGAGACACAGGGGAAGGATTTGGCCAGCCCATCACTTCGTTGTATTTCTCCCTGTCTTTGTTTCTGCTACACGGTGGTTTGGGAGAGAACGCCCTTGTTGCGGCTGCGGCCTGAACTGCTTCCAGGGGGGTTTGTCTTGGACGTGATGTCAGTGTCTGCTGCTATGCCCCCAGCCACCCCAGGACATTGGTGTGTTTGGGCTCTCTGACCTCATCTGCTCAAATGATCTGCTCTTTCTGTACTGCCTGTCTGTTCCCATCAAGCTGGCCAGCTTCCTGTTCTTGGGCCTTTCTAGAATATTTCCCTCATCCTGCCCTCCCACCTCCTTCAGCTTCCTTCTGAACGAGGTCATCTCATACTTAGGCTTACTCTCTCCTGAGGGCAGGGGTGGGGTCCTTTTTGTTTTTGAATGGCTACTCTTGTGGGGGCTTGGTAAATGCTTGTTGGTTGGGGTGCTAAGAGCACAAATTTAGGAACCTCCATTTACAGGTGAGGAACTGAGGCTTGTGTAGAAATTCATCTTCTGGTTGCCATGTCTGGTGCAGTGCCACACTGCTGCCTGGTACTCCTTGGGCCTGCCCCCTTATGGGCATGACTGTCTCCCTGCTCCTTCTAGGATCTGTGATTTTGTAGGTGTCAGAGACTGCCCTTTACCCATGCAAATTAAGTACTTCTGCAGCCCCTCCCCCCATCATTTCCTGGGGCCCCAGGAGGTTGCTTGTCTTGCAGGTATCCCATAGCCCAGATGTATCACAGTGGGACCTGAATTCAGGTTTTCAACTTGCCCCCACCTGCCTCAGTCTTTGCCATGCTTTGGATACATTTCTTGGATACATATTGTTATATCTACCCTCCCCCCAGTACAATGTCAGCTTCTTAAGGGGAGAGATTGCACATCTTCAGTATCTAGGATACATCAGTTCCTTACATGTATTTGTGGCATCAAATCCTGGTATAGACTGTTGATAAGTTAGCCAGTGTTTGTCAAGCACCAAACTGTATGTTGGGTCTCTCCTGTTTCTTCAAATAGCTTCTTTTGTGTTCCTGCCCTGCGCAGTCCGGAGCCATAGGATGGGAGAGATGTCCCAGGAGCAGTCCCTTCAACCCCCTTGAGCCTCAGTTTACGACATGTAGATGTTGGCAGTGTCTGGAGTAGCTGCTCACCCAGTCATTGCTAGAATGAGGGCCTCTCTTCACCCATTCCTAGGCCCTTAGACTGAGAAGCTGAGTGGGTGGATCCTGTTGGGCAGTTTCCATCTTGCTTTGGAGGTAGGTTTTGGGGGCCAAGGGAGGAGGAGAGAGCAGTGGCTGTCTCTGATACTATCGTTGTCATTTATCTGCCTGCCTGGGACCTGGTGACTCAAGTCCAGATTTTCAATACAAAGAAATGCCAAGGACTGTCACTAAGGTCATTTGAGGGTTGGCGTCCCTGGAATGGTCACTTTGTGTGCTCAATGTGACTTATTTACTTTATTGTTTTTTGAATCCAGTCAGGGATGGTCCACCACACTTAGGTCTAATCCCTACCTATCAATCATCTGTCCACCTAGCTATTTATTTTTTCCTCTATCATTTGTCTCTTCCTCTCTCTGTCCATCTGTTTATCTGTCTGTGTCTATGAGAGGGGCGAGCTATAGTGGAAGTTCTTCTCTCGATAGCCAGAGGAAAGACACCTACCACCTTCATCAGCCATTTGGCATCTCTCAGGCGTAACTGGGTAATAAATTTGGCCCAAGGCCTGTGGGCTTTCATCACAGCGCTTCCAATTTAGCGGTGGTAGGCTCAAAATTACCTTTGAAGTTTCATTTCTTTCAGTAGGGGAGAACTCCTAAATGAGATTCCCGTAGACATAAGTGTTCTCTAGAGGGATAGGCCGAATTGGCCGCTAATCCCTTGGGCTAGTTTGCCTGCCTCAGTTCTCTTCAGAGCAGGGAAAGGGCCCTTAGGGATCTGGGCCTTTGGAAGAGGAGGGAGATCCTGTCTAAGAAAGATGTGAAACTGGGGGAAGGGAGAGGGCCAAAGTGTCCCCTTCTTGACAGAAACCTTCTCTGTTTCGGGGAGGGCAGGAGAAGAGAAGGCTTAGCAACTTCTGATTTTTGTAGCTGAGAAATGTAATGGCCCATTCAGCCTTGGCCTCACTAAGACTGAACTGGAAATCTCCCGGGAGGTTCCACCTTCTGCCTGCCCACTTCCTTTCTCCTGATTCCTGATCCTGGGGTGCAGGTAGAGCATCTTACTCAACTGAAGGAAGAAACAAAGGTGAGAGAGGCTACGGTCCCAGACTGGTCAGTGACCTAAGACCACGGCCTCCAGGCAACCCCCACCTTATCCCTTTGGCCCCATTGTGAGCCCTGAACAAAGGTGGGTGGTGGAGGAGGGTGGTGCCACCTGCCACTCTGGGCAGCTACAGCTTTCCCATCCCAAGGTCATGATTTCCAGGCACCGTAACCTGGAGCCCCCAGGGTTTGGTGTCCTCTGGAGAATAAGGACAGATTTGAACTGCTTCCCTTTCCTTGAGGGCCTTCCGTGTGTCCTTCTATTCCTCTGAAAATTTCCCTGGTTGCCTTGTGTTGCCTTTTCTTTCTGGTAACTGAAAAGTAAGTCACTTTAAAATCAAGTGTCTTTTTTACATTTTAAAAAAGTGGCATTCTCTGTTTTTATGTCCCCTTCATAGCTCCACAAGCTGCCCCTCCCAGCCAATCATGGCTTTGAACAAAGCTGTTCTCCAGACACGGTGTGTGCCCCTCACCCCTACTGAGAAAGGAGGGCGGGATGGTGTCAGTGACATCACTGGTTGGATTGTATGTTCTTCCCTACTTGGGGGAAAATGTTGACCCCCATGTGTCATCTTTAATTTTTCGTTAGTCTAAGAATAGCATGATGAGGTTGGCACTGTTGGATCGTATTTTAAAATTTCTCATACAGTTGTTTTTGAAATGGGCTTTCCCAAAGCATTACATTTCAAGTCTTAGTTCCTCATCAGAATTCCCCAGGCAGTAACACCTTAGAAGTATCATCGTTTTGGTGTAAAGAGAATGGGGCTGTGGGGGCTGGCATCCTCTCCAGCCATCATGGGGTTGAGGTCCCCCTGGCCAAGAGCAAAACAGAGGCCAAATTGAGGTGGTACAGTGCTGGGGCTGTTAGAGGTCAACTTAAAGCAACCAGAATGCAAGTACCAGCTTTCCCTGCTCAACCTGTGGCTTGATTGCTGGATGGGGAAGCAATGCATCCCCATTCATTGGTTTACCTCTGAAGTTTGCTAAAGACCCTGAAACTGTGGGTGGGCTTCCTTGTTCTCATCTGAAACCTTCTTCCCTTTCTGTAGTTACAAGAAGGTTCTTTTGGGGGGATTCCTTGAGGGCGAGACCAGAGAGATAAAGGTTCCTCTCAGTTTCACAAGCTGGACTGGAGAATTCTGGGATCCAGTTACCTAGAGGCCTCTTTATCAGGCTGAAGCAGGTGGAGAGGGAGGGAGGGAGAGAAGAAAGGAGGGAGGGCTGGGCTTCCGCAGGTAAGAGGCAGATTAGAAGGGCTCAGGGCCTTCGTCCTTGTGGAATATGGGATATGTTCAAAATCACTTTATAATCTGAGAGGTCAGTGATGTGGGTTGCCATGAGCAGAGAGTGGTACGCTGCGGGGTGAGAATGTGCAGCCCAGGAGAGATGGAGATGACCAGGAAAGAGCTGGAAATGGAACCTGGAAGGGAAGGACCTGGGAAGGTTGGTCGGGATGGAATGGGGCCAGCTTCCAGTTTGATTTCAGAAGAGACCAGTGGAAAGTTAGGAAGCTTCACTTTGGGAACAAGGACTTGGTCGTCGACCATGAGCTCTAGTGCCTTTTTTCCCCCTTTAGATGAAAGGGAATGTTGCTGCTTTCTTTCAGACTCAGAAAGAAGAAAACAGTTGGCTTACGTGACTGTATTTGTTTGAATACCCAAGTAAGGACAGCCAGCTCCTCTGCCACCATCTTGGGGGGCAGCAACTGGAACTCTTCTGGGTTGGATGGAGCTTCCTTCTTGGACAGATGTACTCAAGTCAGTGTGTTCTTGTGAACTGTGTGTGTGTGTGTGTGTGTGTGTGTGTGTGTGTGTGTGAATTAGAAACCTTGGGAGAAAAAGGAAGCAAAAAGGATTACCACGTGAACTTGGCACATCTCTTCTTCCTAGACCTTGTCATTTTTCCTCTTGTTACTGATGTGCTTGGCCTTCTTAAAGATGTGCTTTCTGTCTGTTTCTCTGTCTCACCCTCTCTCCATCTCTCTCTTTTTGTCTGTCTCTCTGTCTTTCTCCCTCTCTCTCTCCATTTCTCTCTGTCTCTCTCTCTCTGACTCCGTGTCTGTCTCTCTCTGTGTCTGTCTCTGTCTCACCCCCACCCATCTTTCATGCCTCAGTTGGTTCATTTTTTATTTTATCCAAAATCATCCTAATGTCTTTACCTTTCTAATAAGAGCCTGGAATATTGATCCCAGAACAGGCAGCTTTCCTAGAAGAGGTATTCAGCCCCGGGCTGGCAGTTTTGGCAGTCAGCATGCGAATGCTAGGAGGGCCAGAGCGGTGTGTGCTCACAAATGTCCTAAGGTTGCATCGCCGCCTTCTGTCTTTGATTCGTTGCCATCGTTTCTCCCCCCACCTCCCTGCCAGATTGAACCCTCTCCCCTCCCCCACACAAAGGAAAACAAGCCCCAGCTCTTCTGCTGCTTCATTATCTCTTCTTCGGAACCTTTATCCCAACCTTCTCATTTTACAGATGAGCAAACTGAGTCCCAGAGGCGGGGAAGAGGTTTGCTTTCCTAGCAAGCCATTGCGCTGAATTCAAGCTGCCTGAGGTTGCTTTGTACAGTGCACAAAGTAGGAGCTTAACAAATATTGTTTTTAAATTTATTTAATACCTGCTTTGTAAAAACAGTAAAGGAGAACCATCTCCTGCCTCAGTAAGCTTCCCTTCTACTGGGGAGAGACGTTCATTTCAGGGGATCGAGGGCTGGGGGATCCTGGCTGCCTCCTTGTGCTTTTCCAGTGTGGGGTAGCACCCTCTCTGTGACAGCTTCGCCTCTTGGTGTGGCCAAAGCTGCACCTGGAAGTGATCATCGAGCAGTTCTCAATTAAAAAAGGCTTAAAAAGAAAGGAAAGCAGGAAGGCCATGGAAGCCTAAGTTTTGTGTTTGGTGTGGACTCCCTTTAAAAGCAGATTGAACCCAGTGGGAAGAGAGGGCACACTGGCTCTCCCGTTGGGCGCACTGGGCCCTCCCAGGAGGGGCTCCTGGCCTGATGGTCACAGAGGGGCCCCTGCCCATGCTGCCTGTGGGCTGGGGGGGATTAATCATTTCCTTTTGACCTTCTGCCGCTCTCCTCACATGTTGCATTGATCAGGATGCCCCACCCCCTCCCTAGAGGAGCATTCTGGGAGATTTTTTATTCATTGGAGGTTGCAGCTTGCCTGGTTTGGGGCTTGTTTTTATTTTTTAAAGTTACCTCCTTAAAAAACAAAACAAGCAAAAGCTTGCCCTTTGCTTCCTGTTTTTAGGACTGTGGGAACAGATAATGGCCTGTCCCCTGCCCCAGTGTTACTGGGGGAAGTGTGGCAAGAAATTTCTATTTGCTGTTTCAGGTCCTGTGAATGAAGACTGGGGGAATTGTTTTCAATAGAGTTTAGTTACTGCGAGAACCATGATTTTTTAAAGTTGGAAGACCTGAGTTCAAAGTATGGTGCCGATGCTCACAGTTTGTGTAACTACATGGGTGGTGTTGGACTGGGTGGCCCCAGTGCCCCTGCTGTGCTTGCCTTCCGGTCCTTGATTCAGCCAGTGGAGAGCTGCGTTAGCAGGAGGTTCTGGAGTTGGGTGACCGTCCTCTCCAAAATGGCCCCAGCCAAGTCAAAGGCAAAGCTGCTTGAGTTGTTTTTGCTCTCTGTTAATCTGGGCCTCTCTTCTCGCCTTAGTAAAGAGTGTTGAGAGTTGGCTGGAAAGCAAAAAAGAAATAAATTCAAGGTGGTCTTTGTGGGCCAGCACATGAAACTGGGGTTCGCTCATTCTTTCAGCATCTGTTTTACGAAGTAACAGAGAGACACATAAAGACCCAGAAATGATTGAACAAAAAACCAGGAAGAAATAAACTGGACCATCCAAAGGCAAATGGAAGGAACATAGAAATCTCCCTTCTTCTACTTGGGGGGGGGTGGGGGCGGGGGAGCTTGGCCATATTCTTCCTCAATGATACTGCCTTCTCTCCCTTTTTAGTGTCATAAACTATTCAGAGATGTAGTGGTGGGGGCGGGTAGGGGGCAGGGAGCCATACTGGCCTTCCCCTGGAGTCGGGAAGAACCTGGTTTCAAGTCCCACCTCTGATGCTAACTGACTCTGTGACCCTGATCAGTCACTGGACTTTTTCTGTGCCTCAGTTTCCTCTTCTGTAAAATGGGAGGGTTGGACTCGATTCTGGAGAGCCTTTCCTTTTAGATCTAAGTCTAAGGTTTGTGATCTATCTAAGAGAAGGAGGGAAAGAGAGGGGAAGTTGGAGAGGGAGGGAAAGTTCTAGAAACTGAAGGATGTAGTCACCAAACTGAGCCTTGAGGAGAGGAGATTGGGATTTCCAAGGTTAGAGGTGAAGCTGGAATAGGGGGTATTCCAGGAAGGAGGCCAGCAGCCTCTGGAGAGACAGAGCAGGACTTGTACCCAAGGTGTGTACTTTGCAAGGAAATGCAGAAAACTAACAGACTTGAGTTCTTGCTTTTGTAAAATTTTGCTGGCAAGATAACATTGCAGGGGAAAGTTTACCATCCAGATTTCAAAACCAACAGTTAAGGTAGAAATTGCAAAAAGCATTTATTAAATGCCTACTGTTTGCTAAGGATGGGGATTTAGAAAAAAAATGGAAGGAGGGAGAATTTAGTGTAGGACTGGGGGCTGAGCTATCTTGTCTTTGGATTACTCAAGCTGGAAACAGAGAAAACATCCCCCCTACTCCCAGCAACACCCTGAGCTGGGGGCCCTAGAGGCTGCGCCTGGGATTTAGCTGGGGGTGGCTGACTACCTTTGCCTTCTTGGTGGAACGCCCAGAGAAGCTTGGATTCACTCTTGGGGGGCAGTAGGGAGCCATGGGGGTAGTTTGAAGTGAGGAGGGAGTGACCCTGGGAAAAGCCATATGACAGTTTTCAGGTTGGAGATCCCACCCTGCTCAAAACACAAACGTGAAGGTTTTTTCTGTCCTAAAATACCTCATCTGTTGGGGAATGGATGGGGAGTGGCTGAAATGAAAGTGGGCACAGCCAGGAGTGGGCACAGCATCCCATCGGGGACAGGAGGCAGGAGCAAAGCTTGGCTCAGGAAGGCTTTGCAGAGGAGAGGAATTCTGAAAGCTTGTTTACTCTTGGGTTCTCTTGATTTTGAAGGTTGAGTTCCAATAGGGAAAATCCCCTGACCGACAAATAAAACTTGGCAAGAAACAAATGTGGTCAGATATCATGGAATTTAGAACTGAAAAAGCCTTCAGAAGGTTCTGGGCCAGTTCACTTCCTTTTTCAAATGAGGAAACTGAGTCCCAGACAAGTTGCTGGTTGTAAGATTGGAAGTTGAGCCCCACCAGGGACCTCCTGGGTCTCTGCTACACTCCCTGCTTTGGGGTGGAGTCCATTAGGATCCTTGTACCCCACCACTCTCTCTTAAAACAGGCTTAAAAAATATGTGCCCCTATCTTCTGTCACATAGGACAGTTTTTGGAAGTTATCAAATTTATTTACCTTAAAGTAGATACGTCTTTGAGGCGTGGTGGGTGGTGGACTTGGTGTCCGGGGAGACAGTCTCAGAATCAGATCCTGCCTTCCTCATTCATTAAGGCAAATCATTTAAAGCCTCAATCTCCACATCTGTAAAATTGGGATGTTGAGTTGTTTTCAGTTGTGTCTGATTCTCCGTGACCCCATTTGGGGTTTTCTTGGCAAAGATACTGGAGTGTTTGCCATTTCCTTCTCCAGCTCATTTTACAAATGAGGAAACTGAAGCAAACAGGCTTAAATGACATACCTAGGGTCACACAGCTACTAAATTTCTGAGGCTGGATTTGAACTCAGGTCCTCCTGACTCTAGGGCACTCCATTCGCTGTGCCACCTGGCTACCCCTAATGTGGATGATTATACCTTTAATATATACTGGCTTTTGACACAGGGTTGCGATGAGGCCCAAATGAAATCAGTTGAGCACCTGAAAACCTGTAGAGCACTGGAGATCCAGCTTGATGAGGAATGCACGCTTCACTCTGAAGGCCCTCCCAACGGGTGGCATGCTTACTTACTCTTTAGGAGGGGTAGGGAGAGCGGCTCTGCAGGCTGGCACCTTCTCTGTACCTTAGTCTCAAAGGGGAGAGCCCAGAGAGGTCCATTGACTTATCGGGAATTGACAGAGGCAAGATGGGAACAGGACTTTCTGGTTCAAAAGTCAACACTGGATGAGCTTGTTGGTCATTGTTGTGAGAATATCCAGGATGTCCCCGTCCCCTTATCCCTCGGCAGCCTCAGTAGAATTCACTTTCGGCTGTAGGCCTGGAAGAGACCATCAGGGTCATCTAGTATAATTTTGACCCTTATTTTACAGATGAGGAAACTGAGGCTCTAAGTCGACCATGGAAGTACCTTGAAGACCTGGGATTCCAACCCTGGCCTCTTCTGATCACTCAGGCCTTCCCACTGTACCGCATTCCCTTTGGCTTTAGGTGCATTGTAGAGGCCTTGATGCAAAGCATCCAGGCACTGTCCTCTGAGCTCTTCTTCCTTCTTTCCTTCTTTATTTCTACATCTTCATTTCCCAAATTGTCCCTCTCCCCTCCCCCTCCCAGAGAATCTTTTAGAACAAAGAATTTACAAGGTCGGGGAAAGAAAGGTAGTTTCAGCGAAACTCAGCCACTTATCTGCCAAGTCCAGCAGTATTTTGCAGCACTCCATCCCCATCCAAGAGGGCGAGGTTCATTCACCCAGAGGGCGAGGTTTGTCCACCCAGCTTTTCTTCAGGGCCAAGATTGACATGAATTAAAGAGGGTTTATTTTTGTTTCCATTCTGTTTACTATTTGTGGTCTTGGTCAGTGCTGGTTCCCCGGTTCTGCTTGCTTCAGCTCGTAAAACTCTTCTCATGCTTCTCTGTTTCTCCTTTTTCATATCATTTCATTCCATTTACGTGCATCACCTTGGTTTAGCCATTTCCCACATGACTGATTGGCATCTGCTTTGTTTCAAGTATTCTTTTGCCCCCAAAAGTGCTGCTTTATGTCTTGGTGCACAGGGAGCCTTTGTTCATGTTCTCCTTGGTTTGTGCCTGGAAGTGAGAGCTGTGGATCAGGGAAGGTGGATGTTTTAGTTGCCTTTTTTTTTTTTTTAAACGTGCTTAGAAACATGGTTGGACCAGTTCACAGCTCCACCAGTCGTGCCCAACTGGTTGTTAGTTTGGTGGGTGTGAAGTGTAATCTCAGAATTGATTTGGGTTTTTTTGTGGGGAGGCATTAGTGACTGGAGCTGCTTTATATGGTGAATAACTTACATGTCTTCTGAGAACTGTTTGTTCGTATGTTTTAACCAGTTCACCCACTGGGGCATTGACCAAGTCATTGTAGTCTGCTAAATAAGGGGCCACATTAGATGAAGGCTAGGTTCCTTTCCGACCTGTCCCAATAGTGATAAAGACTCTCAGAGAGTTAAGTGGCAGTGGTAACATTTACATAGTATTATGTATGGCTCCCATATTATAGCATAGATACATATCTACATATAAGTAATGTGTAGTAAGGTTTACAAAGGACTTTACATATATTTTCATTTGCTCAACAACCATATGAGATTGGTACTGTATAATTATTCCCATTTTATGGACCACAGAACTGAGGCAGAGAAGTTAAATGTCTTGCTTATGGCCATGTAACTAGTGTTGGGAGGGATTTGAAACCAGATATCTCTTGTATCTGTGCTGTATTCTATTTCTACTTTTTGGGGGGGCTGGGGGGAGAATCTCTGGGCCACACAACTAGTGAGTGTCCAAGGCTGGATTCGAACTTACATCCTCCTGGCCGCCCAGGGCCAATATTCTGTATTTCTACTTTAAAAAGCCAGCAGAAACCCAGGCTTGAAAGTCAGGTGTTCATACAATCATCATTAAATAAATTAGCTCTTGACTTACCTTTTAGAAGAAATTACTTTCTTGCCTCCAGTCTCAGAACTTAAAAAATACTGCTTCCTGTCGTGATTCTCCTTTAGAGAAGGATGTGGGATGTCCTTTTGGGACTCTGAGGGGCCCTTGTTTTTCTGGAGAGAAAGTAGCCGATTTTGGGTCACCAAGGGCAGGGCTCATCAGAGGCACCATGGCTCCATTTGGAACCAATTCCAGTTGGTTGGTTGTTTTGGGGAGGGGTGGAGAGGTGCATTGTGGGGTGTGTGTCTGTTTCAGGAGGAGGAGGATGGGGAAATGGGGGCCATGTGTAATGGAGAGAGTAGGGCAGAGCTCGAGGTCTGCTGTCCTTTGACACCAGCATTCCAGGGATCTCTTAAAACCTACTTCCTATGACTCATTTCCTGCAGGGCTTTGGGACTCCCCAGATGGGCTTCTGCCCATTAGGATGATGGTGTAAGATCACAGGCAGAAAGCTGGAGGGGGCATTGAAGGTCATTTTGTCTATCTCTCAATTGTTTAAAAAAGAAGGTTACTTAATACCTTCTTGTTTTCACATCATAGTCATTTCAGAATGTGGCCTGTCCCCCTCCGCTTACCAAATGAGACTTTTTTATAACCAAAAAAAAAAAAAGAAAACAAGTTAATCCGAACTGATGGAGAGCTGCCAAGTCTGAGTTTAGATGTGGCATTTAGTACCCACATGCCTCCTGCCCTCTACTTCCAGGCAGGGCAGACCTCCTCATTTAAAAGATGAACAGACAAGGCTAGGGAGGGCAGGTGACTGACCGCCCAAGTTCTGTCCTTACAGAACCAGCCGCCTTCCCACCATTCTGCATGGTAATTGGGTTTTTCGGTTTGGTTTTTTTTGGTGGCAGGGCCCAGCCCCCCGCTGCTGCAAGGGCAGAGGCTCTAGAATACAACTGGGGACTTCCAGTTCACTATATTGTTACCATTTTATTTTCCTTGGGGTTTCAGGGCAGCACCCCCCTGCCTCCAAGCAAGGGAGGGGTGAGGTGTATCCTGTGTGTAGTGGAAACCTCAACCAATAACCTCCAGGTTCATTTGCCTTTTTCCTTTTCCTTTTCTTAAAGAATTAATTTTAGCAGAGATGATAACTAGCCTGGAGCTCCAGCTCCAGTCCCCCCATTCTTCTCCCAGTATGGTTTAAACCAGTGATTCCAGTTGTTTGTGTAGAACATGCACAGTCCAGAAAGCTCCGTGCTCCCCCCCTCCCTCCTGGCCCTTCCCTTTGGGGTGTTTTTCATCACTGAGCAGTCAGGTTGCCAAACAGGATCAAGGAGTCATCGGGGAGGTCAGCTCCTGATTGCTCCTGGGGATGAGCCTGAATGATGCCTCACAGATCTCCAAGAAGCCCATTCACCAGGCCTGGGTGCAAGGCTGGATCCACTGAGCTGCTGAGGCCCGCTTGGGCAGCCCAGCATCCTCCCTCCGGGCTGCTCTGTAAATACTGTCCAGCAACAGCTACAGCAGCTTGGCATAATTAGATTAATTAGGACTCCATGGTATATGCATGGCGTTGCTGCCTTGTCTGTGGGATATCTTCCCTGTAAGCCCAAGAGCTTATGGATGCACAAGAGTGCTCTATTATCAGAGGTACCCCCACACCCACCCTATGACTTGTTCTGCAGAGTTGTTTATGCTATAGCTAAATACTTACAGTATGGTGTTTATCTATATGTGTGTCCGTAAATCCCCACCGGATATTTACAGTAATTTTTTCTGGGAGGATTGACTTTGATGAAATAACATCTCCATCTTGTGGCCATTTTGAATTTTGCCATGTTGCTTTTTCACAACTATAGGCATTTGTGGGATAGGTCCCCTCAAATGCTCTTTGGAATCCTATCCGATGTGGGCTCTGCCCCGGTTACATTTTATCCACCTTGCTTTTCGTGCCTTTTGGTACAGTTACAGCATACACTAGGAAGTTGGAAGATTCCCTTATGAACCTGTTAGGCTCCTTCGGGGCAGGGGATTGTCTTTTGCCTCTCTTTGGGCCCCCAGTGCTTAGCACAGGGCTGGCATATAACCTCTCTGGGCCTCAGTTTCGTCATCTGTAAAATGAAGAAATTAGATTGAGGGGCTTCCTGTGCCTTCTTGTGTCCTATGAAGAAAGTTGGAGAGACTGAAGCCGGAGCAGGAGGGAGGGAGTGGAGACTTCCTAATGGGCTTCGTAGCTCTAGTCAAGCTACGAGACCAAGGCTGGATGACGGCTTGTCAGGAATGGTGGAAGGGATGCTCGGGCACTTATGGATTGTACACAATAACCCCTGTGATTCTGGGGCTTGGCAGACATTTAAACCCTGTACCATTTTGGTCCTAACAACATTGCAATGCTTAAAGAAAAAAACTTTTCAGAAGATTTTTCAGTGCTAAGTGTGTGCACATTGCCCTCAATATTTGGCCATTGTGGGGGGTGAGAGGGAAGCAGGAGCTTGATAAATGGGACCATAAACGTTTGAGGATGTCAGATCATGCCACCCAGGCCGCCATCTTGGCTGCTGCTCAGAGATTACTAACTCGGGGCTCATGGGCGTGTCACTTAAAGTCTCTGGGTCCATCTTCTCCATCTGAAAATAGAGATACTAATGTTCCGTTACTTAATTCCCTGGGAGTAGTGAAGGAAGGCCTTTGGGAAGCTCAGCTCCAAAAGACGATCCTCTCAGAGAATCAGATGTGTAAGCAATCCAGAGGGCTTAGCCTGGTTTTAGGCTTACTGTCAGGGACTGAAAAATGAGGTAAACAGAGCATCATTAAGTGCTTGTGTGCCTGGAAATAAAGGAGTTGGAAGGGGGGATGGTGGCTGATGGAAGGCACCAGTGCCATGCTGGTCCTCACAGTACAGTGAGTCCTGGGGGAAGGCTACCTAGGCGGTAGTCTGGTCCTTCATGGGAGACCAGAATGATTGGGGTGTGGTGAGAGGGATAGACAACATGTCTGTGGCTCTAAATATGCCTCAGGTGCTGTGCACACAACAACCATGGAATTCTCTCCATTTTATAGATGAGGAAATTGAGATTCAGTGACTTGCCAAGAGTCACACGGCTAGTTAAGTTTGAGGCTGGATTTGAACTGGCTTCAGGCTCGGCACTGTCCACTATGGGCAGTCGGGGCTGTATTGGATTCTTCGCGACCCCGTTGGGGGTTTTCTTGAGAAAGGCTTTGGAGTAATTTTCCATTTCTTTCTCCAGCTCATTTTACAGGTGAGAAAGCTGAAGCAAACAGGGTGGAGTGACTAGCCCAGGGTCACACAGCTAGGAAGTGTCTGAGGCTGGATTTGAACTCACACATATGAGTCTTCCTGACAGGCACCCTCTACTGTACCACCTGTAAGATCTCACATCTCTCTGAATCCTTCTTAGAAGGAAACCTTGACCACATTTCACCCATGGAACAGTCCACTCAGCCACTGATAGAGACCGCACTCCAAAGGAGAGACAGGTAGAACATTTATTAAGTGCCTGCCTTTACCCGCTGCTGAACTAAGATGGGAATTTTAAATAGAAACAAGCAGGGCCTGGGTACCAGTTGATGGCAGCCTGGAGAGGCCAGGGTGGGTGTGAGGGGCAGGATGTGGCCATCCAGGCCCTGGCTTCAGCTGCCATGCAGAGGGGTTGCCCTCTGACCACCAAAGGGCGGCCCTGAAGATTTCTGGCTGCTATCTTTTCTGTCTTTTAACCGCTGTGAACATTTCCCCAGTAGCAGGAGCTCAGTGGTTCAGTCACTTTTCTAATGTAATTCCACCTTGTTCGGCATGATCAGCTTTTCCCAGAATCCCTAGCGCCACCCAACAGTTGTATCCTTGTCTTTGTTTTTTTGCAGCTCATCGCTTTAAGGCATTATTAAGCATGATTAATTTCTAATTAAAATTTTAATTAAATATTTAATATGACAGTTGCACTTATTTAACATGTAATTATATAATTGCATATTATATTGTAGGTAATATGTTACATAATATAAATATAAGTTATATAATTTACATTATATTTAATATAATAATAAAGTTAAATATTTAATTAATTAATAATAATAGATGATTATTAATTAGTGAACATTCATTGCTGAGCAATTTTTTAAGGGGGAAAATTGGAAATAAAATTGAATCTGCTTTGGGTTATAGGACTTTCTTTCCCAAGTAGAGAAGACAAAGCTGAAAGAAAAAAGGATGAAACTGTCTATCACCGGACCTTTAAAAGGTACAAACAAGGCAGGTGTTGATGACCTTCAGCCTGTCCTAGAGATGTGGCACTGTATGTGGCCTGCCAGCTGGGGAAAGAGTCCTCCTGTGCAGTTGGGACCCCTTAGCTCCCATGTGACCTAACTCCAGTGGGCTTCATTTTCCTCATCTGTAAAGGGAGGATGTTGGGTCCTTCAGTTCTCTCTCCAGGACTCCATCTGCATCCATACTCCCCTCTGATGACAAAGGCATCCTGTTCTCTCTGTGTCTTAATCTAAACCTGTCAAGAGCCTCCTGCTCTTTGCTTGTCCGAGTGGCAGCACCTGAATTCAAATCTTTACTAGCTGTGTGATTCTGGGAAAGTCACCCAGCCTCCTTCCTCAGTTTCCTTAGTTAAAGTGGAGAGAACACCACCTTAGTCTCCGTGTTGTGATAACGTCAGGGTCAAGGTGAGGCGCTTTCAGCCTTCTTCCCCATTGCTTCAAATTAAACCATGAAATCTGGACCATCCACCACAAACCAGCTCATCTTTAACTACCCTGCGTGGCCTTTGGCAATTCATATAACCTCCTCTTGCCTCAGTTTCCACACCTGTAAAACAAGATAGCCTCTGAGCTCCTGTAGCCCTAGCTCTGTGATCTTACACCCCAAAGCAATCTCTACTGTTCCTAGGGATCGACCTCTTAATCGCCAAACTGGGCCTCATCCTCCTCGGTCCCTGGCCAGCTTTTGACACTGTTGATCCCCTCCTCCTTCTCTCCAGGACCCCCTGGCTCCTGGTTCTTCTCCTACCTCTCTGACTGCCCATCAGCTCTCATTGCTCCTCATCTACTTAACCAGCCCTAACCTCCAGACTCACACCTCCAAGCACCTCTTAGATGTGCCAAGCTGACCTTACTCTGCATCCCTCCCTCTTACTGCTGGGGGTGTCTCAGCTTCATCACCTTGGTGCCATCCTGGCTGCCTCATGTGCCAGCTCATGCTGATTTTACAGATCCTGGTGCCAGCCCACCTCTCCTCAAGCCTGGGCATCAGTCTGATGGAAGCAGGGAAGACCCTTCCCTCTACCTCCCACCATTCAGTAAATGTCAGTGACTTCCTAGCTCCTCTAAGATGTTTGGCATTCAAAGCTCCCACGTGCCACCCCCACGCTCAATCTGCTGACAGTGGCTTCTAAAAGACTGTGGCCTGGGATGCTCTCCCCTTAGGCCCCCATTCTCCCTAATTTTTTCCACCTGTATCTTTGTGGTTCTTGTGTTTCCCCCATCAGTTCCCTGCAGACACAGGTTGTGTTGTCTTTCTTGGTATTTTCAGGGCTTAGCACAGTGCTTGGTACATAGTAGGAGCTTTATAAGTGTTTCTTCACTCTGACCAGTGGACTGTAGTCCCTCCCCCAGCCACTAGGACGGACCCCTTTCCCCTCAAGGCTGGCTCAGATGCCAACCCCCCTGAGCCCTGCAGCTGGCTCATCAGGCACATTTTAACTTTGTGACTCCAAATGCATGTAGGGGTCCTCACCCAGGATAGACACTATCAGGTTAATTCTGGACTGGGAGGCCTTGGGCTGGGTACTCCCGAACCCTTGGGACTCTGCTTGAATCTCCAAGTCTTTGCACACTAATCTGGGTCAGAGGCAGTGAGACCAGATTTCTTACCTGGTCCCATAGAGCTGAAGCCATGTTGGCAACCCTCTGGGGGTGTCTGCTTCATTTTCCTGCTGGGGGATGGAGTGCTTGTTTTTAAGAAGTGAAGGGAGTCCTAGATAATTAACATTTCAAAGGTCTTCTCCCCACCCACTTCCCCCCCACAGCCTGGTCTTATCTGGATTGGGAAGTTTGGTCTTCTGTTCCCCCTGGGGGGGTCCGTTTCCTGTACTTTGTCTCCTGGTCCCTTCTCAATTCCCCAGTCCACTGTCTCCTGGAGACTCTGAAACACCAGCCCCTCTTTACTAGAGCGTTTTATCGAATAGTTCACTTTTCTTTGGATGAGGTTTTACATTGCAACTGTACAACACCTTTACATAGGTGGTGGATTGGACACCAAGCTGACTTCAGAGAATGCTGTCTGGCTCTGTTACTTACTATCTCACATGCTCGGTGAGTGGAGAGGAGGGGAGAGCTAGCTGGGTCTCAGTGACCTCCCTACCTCAATGTGGTTAGGTTACTCATGAGCCCCCATCTGAAGGAGCCACTGTTAGTCACTGATTCTCAGCATCACTGGGCAGGGTAGAGGTGGTTAGCTTCATTTTATACGTGAGGAACCTCCAGTCCAGAGAGATTGAGACTTGGCCAGGATCATGGCTGAGGTGGTCCCTCCTGCTCCCCCTCCCCCATGAGGGCCCAATGTAGACTTGTAGCTCCAACCTGATGGTAAGGCATTAGGGAAACCAAGGGAGAGTTTTTCATCCTTGTGCATTTTAATTAAGAGGAACAGATGATCTGTTTTCTCCCAGGGTGTGCCTCACCCTGTCTGGAAGCTGCTGTCACACCTGGCCAAGGAGCAGAGGCCTGGAAACACCAATGCCCGCTCTCCCTCTTACCCTCCGGGGCTGCCACTTTCTTTTGCAGCCTTGGGGGCTCCATGGCTTGGGTTTTTCTCTATTCTGGCCCAGGAAGGGGGAAGGCTGGCCTTCTGCAGGCCGCTTCTTCTTTAGCTTTTGTGACAAAGGGATCTAAAATACCCTCCCCTTAAAGGGAGGGCCTGGAGGGAGCTGGAGAAACCCTTCCCCTGGAATTACCTGGGATCAGGGGCTAATCTAGCCCAAGGAAGAGGATTTAAAAATGTAAATATTTTGTTTACTTTTTCTGCCAGGTTGATTTACCATTAGTAATGTCTGGTGAGTTTTGATGATAAATCCCTCTTAGAATAAAGCCCCCCCTCCCTTCCCTCCCATGTTTAGTGGGGAGGAGAGTCAAATGATGACAGTAACATACGTTTTTAGGCCCTGGGATTCCACTCAGCTCTGTTTTAAGTGTTTAAGTGGCTTGACTTGACTAATGGAAAATACCATTCAGTTAGTTTTAACACTAATACTTGGTGGTCATAGAGCTGTATGGGTTAAAATGTGAAGCTGTTGTGGCCATGTGGGGGGTGGCCCCCGCCATTAGATGTGCCAGGAGGGCAGCAAGCACAGTGACTCTTGTCCCTTGAGCGATCCTTCCCCTCCATCCTCTGAAGGTCTCTGGTCATTCTGTTCATCAATCTACTTGCTAGATCCTAGATTTAGGGCAAGAAGGGCCCTTTCTGGCCATCGTTCCACACCTAGAGAAACTGAGCCCCAAAGGTACTAAGGGATTTTGCCCAAGCTTAAGGGCAGTGAGGTGACTTGGAGTCAGGAAGATTCATCTGGATACTTACTAGTTGTGTGACCTTGGGTAAGTCACTTCACCCTGTTGGCCTCGGTTTCCTCACCTGTAAAATGAGCTGGAGAAGGAAATGGCAAGCCATTGCTGTATCCTTGCCAAGAATACCCCAAGTGGGTCATGAAGAGTCAGACATGACTAGAAACGACTGTACAAAAAAACTGGCCTTACCCCTACGGCCAGCAAACCTATGTGTAGACTCCAAGGTCTCAGACTGAGAACATGCCCTTAGAAAGCATGTGGTCCAACCCTCCTAGATGAGGAGACTGAGTATACACAGCAAGCCAGTGCTCACAGGTGGGTTTTGAGCCTAGCCCTTCTGAAGTCCACGACCAGCATACTGTCCAGACTTGCTGGCTGCCTTCTTTTGTCTTCTGACTCCAAACCCAGAGCTGGTGCCAGGTTGGCCAGTTAAAGCTTTCTATTTCCCTCCAGAGGGCACGAATATTTCATAAACCAGATCCAAATTTGGGGGTCCATATGTGATATTCATTAGCATTGAATAAGCCTTCTGTGTGTGTTTTGGAGACAAAAACAAAGTTTATTAACAGCTTCCTTTGTAAGTATTAAAGAAAAATCTTGTCTGGTGAGTTTAGTGTTTTTTAGTAGAAAATGAGCAGGAAAATAAAAAATAGTTTTATAGCAATTTAATAAACTTTAAATAATTTCCATTTTAAATGCTCTTAATTTAGAACTTTAAAATAGAACATTTTAGATAGTTTAAGTACTTAAATAAGAATGGGGGGGTTAGCAGCGTACATCCTGTCCCTATCCCAGGTGGGAGGTGGGGGACCCTTGGATTCCACAGCAGGTTTTTGGGGCCCTTTGCTACGTCCACCTGCCTGTCCATTCACCCTCAGCAGGCCCGCCTGGTTCACACAGGCAACTGAAAACCACACTGGCTACTTAGTGCTTTCAAATGCACAATGTTTCCCACTGTTTTAAGAAGAGGAGTTCTAAGTTACCCAGCCCACCTACAAAGTTGCAGGGCAGCTCTTTGGAGGAGAGCCCCCCACAAGGAGCAGGAAAACACAGACAGAGGAGATTGGATTCATATCTCTTTCCCGGAGTCTTGGCCAGAGACAAAGGGGAGTCTGTGCATCCGGGAGGGGACCTGCTTTTTTATATCTATTGAAATCTAGATCTTTACAGGGATGGCGATTTGAGTCCTAGGACAAATTTTTCCTTATTTGCCCCCTAGAAAATGCATGGAGCACTTGTTAGGACTGTAAAGGTCAGGTCTGGCCCTTCAGAGCAGCTGGGAAACCAGTGATCCCTCACTGCTTGGAGTGACCTTTGGCTCCCTGCTGGGCTGTCACTAGGGCCCCAGTTTGCATTTTCTAAAAGAGTTGTCCAATTGAGATCCTGTTAGATGCTGTGGGCTAGGTTGCTGCTTGGAGAACAGGACAAGAGAAACTCCAACCTGATGGGAAGGCATCAGGGAAACCAGGGGAGAGTTTTTAATCCTTGTGCATTTTAATTAAGAGGAACAGATGATCTGTTTTCTCCCAAGACCTCACTGGACTGCCTCCTCAGAAAGACACCTCCAAGCCATCCACTCCTTTCCTCCATCAGCACTGGGCCTTGTCATTGCATAATTTAGGTTGTGCTGTGGAATTTGCTTCCTTCTAGGAGAAGTGAAGGTCCTTAAGGTCCAGCCCTGTTTGTTTTTTGTCAACCTGACCCCAGGATTGGCAGAGTACCTTAACCATGCCTTGTGTATCCTGGGCACTTAATAAATGCTCATTCACTTGAACTGAATTTATTATTGAGGAATTGAAACCAACCCATTGGGTAGCTGCTGTCCTAAGTATCAAATGACTCCTTTACTGACAGAAGCTCAGTTCTGAGGGGGTAGGTTTTTGGATGGCTTGACACCCCAAGCCCTCACCAGCCAGGGGAAGGCACCAGTGAGCAGAAAGAGCATGACTGTTGTTTTTAACCATCTCTTTCTGTCCCCCCCCCCCCCAAGTCTGCTAGCTTTTGCTTTATTTCTCCTGATAATTACCTCAACCCTTAATGCATCCCCCTCCCCCTTGTGCATTCAAAGATGCTTTGGTTATATGACCAGTGTCAAGGAGAGAACTAGGGTGGTACAGCTTGGGGCCACTCTCTGCTGGCTACCAGCTGCCAGAGTCCAGGGCTAACCTGGCTCCATGCGAGCAAGTTTATCAAAGCCACCTTAGGACTGACTTACAATCTCCATTTTTGGTCTATTTTTTCTACAATAATAGCAAACATTTATATAGCACCTGCTGTGTACAAGGCACCATGATAAGCGTTTTACAAATCTCTCAAATGATCCTCTCGACCACCTGGAAGGTGCTGTTGTAATCCCAATTTTACAGTTGAGGAAACTGAGGCAGAGAAGTTGACTTGTCCAAGGTAATAGAACTCATAAGAGTCTGGGATTGGAATTGAACTCGGGTCTTCCCGACTCCAAGTCTAACACCCTTCTTTTTGGTTGGAACTGGATTTAATTGGTTCTTGCTGAGAAAATTGATGTTATTTTCAGGAGTCATTTATGACTGTAGGTAGTGTGGTGTGATAGACGGAACGTTGCATTTGGAACCCTTTGGTTTGAACCTAGGTTCAAGTGCCCCTTCAAATCCTTCGAATTGCTGTCTTAGGTAACATCACATTGAGCTTGTGGGCCACTAGAACCTCCCCCGTTGTCTTCAGGTGAATCCTTTAGCCATGCCTCCCAGTTTTGTACTTGAGCCCACTTTTTGGAGCCCATGTCTGACCAGGCAGGGATTAGCCAGCCTGGTGGTGCTCTCTCCACTGTCTGGCTTGGGCCTTATCAAAGGCTTGTTTCCAAACTCTAGGTGATGCCCCAGCATTCCCATCTTCCCCAAAGAGAGTTGGGGAAGTCTTTGGCTCCATGTGAACCTGCTGGCTCTTCCCTTGGGGGGTGAGGTGGGGGGTGGCTCTTCCCTCCATGGGAGGCTGACTCACCTCTTATTCTAGGGACTCTCATCCATGTACAAATTATTGCCATTGGGATTCCTTCCAGGCTGAGGATCTGTGTTTCTGGCTCTCCCAAAGCAGCATGATGATCCCGCAGAGAGGCTGGGGAGGTGGGGTCTGGTTCTAATTCTAGAGGAGAGTAAACTATTCATTCTTTCCATGTGCTAAGTGCTGGGCTAAACCCCCAAACCAGAGACAGGCCTTGCCTTCCAGAAGCTCACACTGGGTTAGTGGAAGACCATTGGTCTCTGGGAATGGCTGCAGGGCGTGGTGTTCTGGTGTGGAAAGTCACAGGTGGAGGGAGGAGCTACTGGGGCATCTAGCCTCCAGAGCAGCTGGAGTAGGATTAATGAGGGTGGGGCAAAGGTGTCATGATGGGGGGAGAAAGACTAGATACAGGAAATAATTGTTGAGAAATACATGAAGAGAGGAAGGGGCGAGGCCATAGAAGTGGCCAAAGGTTTGGGTGGAGGAGGAAGGCCTTGAAGAGCCTTGAATAATCAGGATTTGGATGGATCAACCTTTGTCTATGTTTGAGGATTACCCTGACTAAAGTTGGATATTGTGGGTGTGGGGGCAAACAGTTATGTAGCACCTACTGTGTGCACTATGGTAAGTGTCTTTTACACCTTTCATTTCATTTGATGTGGTAGGAAATAGGGAGCTAGGATCGGCCGTTGCCTGAAAGCATTCATAGGTTTGGATTTCAAGCACATGTCAGGAATGGGAAAGGAAAGTCCATATTTGACACTCTACGTGGTTATGGGCAAGTCTTGTTAACCCATATAAAATGGGGCTCGTCACACCTGTGGCAGCTTCCATAGCTCATTGGGAGGCTCACATGCAGCTCTAGCTAGAAACTGGCTCTTTGTGATCCCTAAAGGGCTCGATGAGAGAACGAGGCAAGTTATTGTTCAAAGAGGACAGCGTTATTTGGGCTGCAGACTTCTAGGTAGGGGTCTAGCCCAGGATTCTTAAGCTGGGGCTCCAGAAATCTGTTGTTGTTTTTAAATTTCGATCATTGTTAATATATCTCAGTATATCTGTTTTCCTTTGTAATTCTCCATATTTATTTTGTGCATTTAAAAATGTTCTGAAAGGGGGTTCAGGACTCAAGATTAAGAGCCTGTGCTAACTCTTTTTTTCCCCCTTGATTTGGCTTTTGTGGATCAGCTTTTGTCCTCCAAACACTTTTCCTGTTCTGGTCTTTAGTATAAGTCTACCCGCCCCCCCCCCCCCCCCCCTCCCCCCCCCCCCCCCAGTCTTCTACATCTGGAAGAAATCCCCAGACCTTCAGTTAGGGTAATTAGATAGGCAGGTCCCACAGGAAGATCCATTTGCCTGGTCTGGGCCAGCCTCACTGCCTCCAACCTCTGGGGTACCCCCTAGTATTCCCCTGTGCCTCTTTGCCAGCTCCAAACTTCTGCTGGACCTGTGGGGTGCCCTTTCTCAGCAGCAAACATCTGGCTTCACTTTGGTTGCCCCCTCTCTGGCCTTGGGATTATTATTTCCATCTCCTACATTGGCATGAGTCTTGCCTCCCCAGCTCTGCTGTAAGGGCCTTGAAGGTGGGCACCTCCTCTGCATCTCTGTTAAAGCCTTGGGGTTCCCTTGGGTGCTGTTCAAAGGAAGGGCAAAAGAGCCTGGGGTGTCTTAGCAATAAAAATTACCTTTACCTCGTATAAACTTGGTGTCTCTGTCTCTGTGTTTCTCTCTGTGTCTCTGTCTCTTTCTGTCTCTGTGTCTCTCTGTCTTTCCATCCTTCCCTCCCTCCCATTATTCATCTCTCTTGTCTCTGACTCAGTAGTTCGTCTGGTCATCTTCCCAAGGCTACCTTTTTGTCGGTCTTGTCTGTACCTAGTCAGGGGCACTGATGCCAACCTCAGGGCGGAGGGCACCCATTGAGATAGAAGGATCCCTGTGGACTGCATATTGACTTAATTTTAAAATTTCATGTTGTATTTTTATGTGTCTTATTAAATATTTCCTGATTCTATTTTCATCTTGTCCAGCCTTTTGGGGAGCAGGGTGTGTGTGGGTGAGGGGCCTGCGTGTTCGACAGCCCTGCTGTTCCCTTGGCATCCCCAGCACTTGACACATTAGGTGCCTCCTAAGTACTAGTTGACAGGACTCTGGCTGGGCGTCTGAGGGCCCAGGGCTGGCTGCGTGCTCCACTGGGCCACAGATGGGCATTAGGATCAGTGTTCACCTACTAAGGGCCTAGGATGGCACCTCAGGCCTTGTGGACAAAGCAGAGTCCCAGAGGGTCGGGCTATTTATTGTATATTTTATAGGGAAAAGAAACAAGCTTTTATTAAGTGTCTCCAGCGTGCTGGGCACTGTGGCACCTGTTTTACAGATATTTATTAGAGCAGATATTTAGAAAAGCCTGGGTGCTTGTGCTTCCCCTTTCAGACCCTCTAATGCTTTATTTTCATTCCAGTACTCAATCTTCTGGGGGTTAGTCAGACATAGGGAACCAGGTACTTGGGTTTAACTGGGAAGACTGCAGAGGGAAAGCCCTGAAAACAGCCGTGCCCCCAGGGAGCTCACCTTCTCACTGTATTCCAGTAACTTTTGGGGGAGGGGTGGACGTCCGGAAAGCCCTCTTGTGGGAGGTGTTCTTTGAACTCTCTTTGAAAGAAAGTAAGGATTCTAAGTGACAGAAGGAAGAAGGGAGAACATTGCAGTTGCAGGGGTAGGGGGAGGCACAACCTGTGCAAAGGCCTGGAGCGTGGAGATTCCTGGGTGAGGAATTCCTCGGAGATTAATTGGCCAGTGGAGTTTGGTGAGGAAGAATCCCCTGGAATAAGGCTGAAAAGTCAAGTTTGAGAGTGACATTGTGAGGGACTTCAATGCTTCTAGAGGAGGTTAGATTAGATCCTCAGAGCTAGAGAGGAGCCATTGGAGTATTTCTCATCCACTACCTCACTTGCCTTATGATAACTGGGAAGTAGATTCTATAGGTGTCATCACTTCCATTTTGTGAATGAGACAACTGAGTCTCATGGGTCCTGCACAGATAATGAAGGCCAACACATTCTCCACTGTGCTGCAGGCTGGGAGAACAGATTTCCCTCCTTGCCTGCCCTTTATTTTTATAGAGGTTAGAACTGAGTCCTACATCAAGTAGAATTGGGAACCCAGAGGCTTGACTACCAGGCACAAAGGGTAGTGGCAGTGGTCATGTGGTGGCAATGGTTATGTGGTGGCAGGGGACATGGTGGCAGTGGTCGTGTGGTGGCAGGGGGGACATGGTGGCGGTGGTCGTGTGGTGGGGCACACAGTGGAGGTGGTAAAGACATTGATGTAGAATTTTTAGTTTTGCTTTCACTTTCTAGTTCCCACATGAACAAGTCAACAGTCATTTCTTAATGGCACCAAGCGTTTCCAGGCATTGGTTTCTGAAGCTCTGCTGGAGATACAGAGGAAGACTGTCAGAGTCCTTGCCCTCAAGGAGCTCATGGTCTAACTGACAGTACACAAATAGCATTGTCTTAACGTGCTTCAGACTGGCCTTGGGAAAGCTTCCGTCATGGGGAGAAATGCTGTGAATTTTAGATTTTAGAGGAGGCCCACAAAGGCCACACACCACTGAATTACTGTTAATTCCCAAGACTCTACATAATAATTAAATGAATTGGAAGACTGCCTCACAGCATTTACTCCTTTCTGTCCTCAGGAGAGCAAGTAAGGAAATATTTTAAAGTGAGTGAATGATCGGGTCTGGCTTCTTTAGCACAGGCTAGATTTTGGAGTCAAAGTATCATGGTGCAAATCCTGATTTGTACTATCTGTGTAACATTGGGCACATCACTTGGCCTCAGTTTCCTCGTCTGTAAAATGAGGATTAGATAGAAAACTGAGAAGCCTTTCAGCTCTGAACTCCGCGTTTCTGTTTTTTCCTGCAATGGGCAGCATCTTTATTTGGGATTCTTTTAGGGGAATGAACTGAAACCTGAAGAGGATCAATTTTCACGTATTTCTTATGACCAAATTTCTTTAGTTCTTTTTGTTGAAGGAGCTAAGTAATTAGTCTGTATGTATTCATGGACATTTTTTTCTTTTTAAATAATACATAATTTTTTTTCCAATTACATATAAAAACTTAATTCTTTTTTTTTTTTTAAGTTTTGAGTTCCAATTCTCTCCCTCCCTCCTTCCCCTTTCTTCTTTCTGAGACGGACATTTCCAGAATAGTCATTTTGTAGAAAAAAACTTGGAAAGAAGGAGTATGCTTTGGCCTGTATTCAGACAATATGAGTTTTTCCTCTGGATACAGATTGTATTTTTCAGCATGAGTCCTTTGAGAGTGTTTTCCATCATTATAGCGCTGAGAATAGCTACGTAATTGACAGTTGACCATACAATGTTATTGTTACTGTGTACAGTGTTCTCCTGGTTCTGCTCATTTCACTTTGTATCAGTTTGTATAAGTCTAGGTTTTCCTGAAATTAACATGCTCGTCATTTCCAGTAGTATTCCACCACCCTCAAACCACATCTTATTTTTTTTATTAAATGATTTTATTTGCTTTCAGTGTTCTACAATCACTTCCACATATCTTAGATTTTTTCCCCCTCCCTCCCCCCTTCCTTCCTACTCCCTTTCGAGATGGTGTACCATCTTATATAGGTTCTACACATAGGAAATCCTATTAAATATATTTTTACCTTAGTCATGTTGCATAGAAGAATTAAAATGAGTGGGAGAAACCATAAAACAAAACATAATACAAAAGAAAATGGTCTGCTTCTATCTGCAATCCAATTCCATAATTCTTTCTCTGGATGTGGAAGGTGTTTTGCATCAAGAGTCCATTGGGAATTTTAGTAAGTTCTTGCATTGCAATGGAGTACTAAGTCTACCAGAAAAATTCCTCACACACTGTGGTTGTTGCTGTGTACAAAGTTCTCCTGGTTCTGCTCCTTTCACTCAGCATCAGTTTCATATAAGTCTTTCCAGGCCTCTCTGAAGTTCTCCTGTTCATCATTTCTTATATAGCACAGTAGTATTCCATTACATTCATATACCACAACTTGTTCAGTCATTCCCCAGTTGATGGACATCCCCTTGATTTTCAGTTCTTGGCCACCACAAAGAGTTGCTATAAATATTTTTGTGCATGTGGGACCCTGTCCCGTTTCTATGATCTCTTTGGGATACAGTCCCAGAAGTGATAGAACCGTCATACCACATCTTATTCAGTCATCAACTGGGGATGGGTATGTCCTCCATTTCTAATTCTTAGCCACCACAAAAAGAGCTGATTTCATACACACACATACATATTTATATATATAAATGTCCTTTTCTCCGTGAACATTGCTGTTTGTATCTACTGACTTCCTCAGCATTTTATTGGTGTGCTAGAGAGAGAGGGTGTGTGTATGTGTGTTTCCTGGCAAAAAGACATTGTGCCTTTTGACAGATTTTTTTACAAGATTAATTATCTAAAAATAACTCTTCAATGGTCTTCTGCCTCTGATGAGACCAGTTAAGGCAACCATCAGTTCTCAAACTGAAGTTAATAACAGACATACCCACTGATTTACTGCTACTTCAGAAGATGTTTTCATAAATGTGAACCCCACGTGCACGTGGATGACATGGTGCATCCGTTTTCTCAAACAGCCATCCTGCTAGAATTTATGAGTATGTTAGGTGCGTCCAGGACAGTGGAGCTGGTTTGGGGTCACACTTCCCCTGCAAAAGGCGAGATGATGATAGGGGAGGTAAGGTGAGCCAGGCTGGGAACTGAGATAGTCAACATCCAGGGAAGAACCTGCTTTTTGAAGGTTTTAAAAAGTTTGATTTCCTTTTTTCCCTTGGTGCCTTTTTGTACCCCAATCCTTACCCCATAAACCCCTCTTTCCTGGTCACAGAAACGCCACAGTCTGTTGGCACTGCCTTTCCAGTCGCCGGTGCTGCCTGTGCTGAGCCAAGGGACGTGTCTGTTGTCCTCAGTTTCCCTGAGAGGAGGTGGATCATTGCAGTTAGATACACAATCTGAGAGTCAACATGAATATTCTTCTCTGCTTTTTTGCTTGCATCATTCTGTGTACATCTTCCCACGTTTCTAGGAATTTCTAACCCTGTTCATTTGTTACTGAGCAGTCATACCATGTTACGTTCCCATACTGCAGTTTGTTCGGCCATTCCTTGAACTGATGGGTTCCAGGTTTCTGTCGCCACAGAGAGTTGGACTGTAAATATTTGAGCATATGTGGGCCCTTCCTGCTGTCTTTGGCCTCCTTGTGTTGTGTGCCCAGTACTAGGATTTCTGGATCAAAGGTAGTCAGTTTTCTAACACAATTGCACATCGTTTTCCAGGCATGTGATTGGACCCAATGCCCAGCTGCACTGATAGGGTATTAGTGTGCCTGTCTTCCCACTAGCCTTCCAGCATCACTTTGGGATGTTTGAGGCTAGAGACAGAGTTGTTGCAGTTTGCATTTTTCTCATTAGTGATTTGGAGCAGTCATTCACGTGACTCATGGTTTGTAATTCTGTTTTTGCAAACTGTCCCTAAGATTTGACATCTTAGGTATTGGGGCCCTTATTTCTGTTCATTTATTTACATCCCTTCAAAATGACCTCCTCATGCAAAAAATGGGCCCCCTTCCCCAGTACAAAGAGACCCCATAGATGCCCTCTACATTCCATAGCCTTTGTCTGTGACTTGGTTTGGGGAAATTTGGGGAAAAGAAGAAAAGTGGGTGGGAGCTTAAGCCAGGCGGGGAGGCCAGGAGTATTGGCCAGTGACCATGTGGGGATCGTCATTCACTCAGGTCAGAGTTTAACTCCAGGGTCCATTCATCAGCTACTGGCTGATTGTAGCCGGATCCCAAGGGAAGGTCCTAAACATCTGCCCAGCCTCTACCTCCCTTTGAAAGTAACCAGGACTCTTCCCCCTAAAAAAGAGAGGGGAGCTGAACCAGCCCCAGGAATTCCTGCTGTTGTCACATGTTTTTCCTGAAGTCATCATGTTGACGGTTTGCCCATCAGTATTTCTTGTTGCTTGAGTTGTGAAATGGCAATGGCCAAGAGACACAGGCCGCTGCTTCCCCCTCGCCCAGGCCCAGTGAGGAAGCAGGTTTTGTTTCACTTTCTTCCCAGTGCTCTGTGGCAGATCAAAGATGGATAGCACCGAGTGCTAACCTTGGACTAGATTGTTCTGAGGTCATCTTTGGAAAAAATGGGAGGGAGGAGATTGGGGGATAAGGGCTGGTGTGATGGGCTAAGTTATAGACTGTCATAGGAAGTATATGTGTAGTAAATTCCTTGACCCTGGAGATCGAAAATGAAAGAGTTTGGGGAGTTTTGCCCATTCTGAACTACAAATGAAGAACCTACAAATTATCCCCCTACCCCAAACATTATTGTGTTTCTTTTCCCTTCTGTTCTTTTTTTTCTTTTGCAAATTTAGAAAAACTTTTATTGAGGTTTTCATCTTTTTGGGGGGAGGGGCCTACCTTCTCTCCCTCCAAGTGTGAGGCTTCCCTTCTAATAAATATGTGTAGACCAGAAAAATGAGCAAGCTCGTTGGCCAAGTCTGCTAATGGCCCACCTCATTCGTGCCTTGGTTTCCCTCATCTCTCCTGATTTGGGTTGCTGAGTTCTGACGGCTTTTCCTCTCTTGTTGCTCGGCACATAGTAGGTGCTTAATACGTTTATTGAATTACTTTGAATTGAATGTTACTATTGTGGTCATACCGTTCTGCTTATTTAAATCTGGATCAGTTCAAACAGATCCCTCCATATTTCTCTGACTCCATCACTTTTATTTGCGATAGCATCATAACATCCCACTTCCTATACTCCCAGTTGTTCAGTCATCCCCTAGTTGTTGTGGGCATCAGTTCTGTATCTGCTGCCTTGAATATTCTGTAGGCATGATACCTTTCCCCGTATCCTTGACTTGGTTGATGTGGCACGTGCCATTGTATTTTCCCAACCTCTTTCTCCCAGAGATGGTAGAGTGCTGAGTGATTGGGATGATGGGGACAGCCTGGAATTCAAGAATCTTCTCCCCTTCCTCCTCACAGACTGTAACTGCATTACAATTAGTAGTTAGCCAGATGTCCCAGAATGGGGATCTGTTTCAGGAGTCGTGGTGGGAATTGAAGGGTTGCACAGAGGAGACCTTGGGGATGTCTTGTCCCAACTCTCTTGTTTGGAAAACGAGGACCCTGAGTCATAGAGTGACTTAACTGAGCACCCAGAGCTTGGATCCCAGTCAGTATCTTTGGGCTCCCCACTTGAGGGCTTACTCACTCTACTTGCCGAAATGGAAGATGCTTAATTTTGGCTGGTTCCTGTGCATGGTCAGCGTTGTGATTTCAGTTCTCCTTGGAATTTTTGAAAAATTACCATTTTCTTCGATTTAAATTTAGAATGAGAAGGGACTTTGAGAAGCTCTGATTTTCCAGAAGAGGTGACTTAGCCTGAGTCATGCTGGCAGGAGATGTCAGAGGCGAAAGGGGAACGGTCAGTCTCATCGGCTCTGGGTCTGGGCTGAATTGTATTTCGGCTGCTGTCCAGTTTTTTGTGGTTGTTGTAGGATTATGGTAGTGTTCCCCCCGGAATTTTCCTCAGCTGGGAGAGTGCGCGTGGGAGGCTGGCATCCTGGGTACATCTTGTCTATGTCTGCTGGATGTTGGTGCTACTTGGTAGCTGTCCTGGGACAAGTCATTCCTTACTGTTTATGAAGGACCTACTGTGTGCCCAGGGAGTTCTTCCTTTCCATTAGGGGAAACAACATTTATACAGAGAAGGAAATTATTTGGGGAAGGGAGAATTAGCACCCAGAAATGAGAAGAAAGAAACGGCTGAAAGGAGCCTTGAAGGGAGCTGGAATTCTTAGGTGGGGGAGAAGGAGCCTTCCATTGATTTGGCTGGAACATGGGAGGGGCAAGAAAATGAAATTGGGCAAGGAGATCTTGGACCCCGTTGGGGACGGGCTTTCTGTTCATCAGAAGGTGTTTACCGGGAAGGAAATTCTGTTTCTAAGATGATTTGCCGTGATCCTGCTCCAAAAGAGAGCAGAGCTGGGGCATTGGGGTCAGAGGGACCCCACCTCCCTCAGTACTCTGTTCATTACCTACTTTGTGACCTTGGGCTAGGCATTTCCTTGGGAGGCCTCCGTTTTCTTCTCTGCCAAAGGAGAAAGCGGGCCTCAACCTGCCCTGTGTCAGTGTGGATAGAGCACTGGAGTCACAAAGGCCTGAGTTTGAATTCTTCTGCAGACACTGACTTAGTGGTGTGATCCTGAGTCATAAGTCACCTCACTTCCCTACCTCAGTTTCCTCCTCTGTAAAATGGGGATAAGAATAATTGCTGCTTCCCCTGGTTGCTAGGAGGACCAGACCAGATACTCCAGCTGTCATCTGATTTTCTTTGGCCTCTGTCTGATACAGGGACCTGGTGAGCAGGGTCAGGTCCCAAGGGGTGAGAGCAGCAGAGCTGTATCCTAAACTGCCCCTCTACCAGCAGCTTCCAAAGAGGCTGTTCTGCGTTTGGGGGAGAGGAAATAGGAGAAGCCTGCCTCAGGTATTGTCTTCTGGCTGAGGAGAACCGAGCTAATCTTAGGATAGGGCCCTCCTCCTGTGGGTGTGTGATCCTCCTTCCTGTGGGTGCATGGCAAGGGGAGTGAAGGCGCTCTGACAGGGGCCTAAGGATTCTGATTTCCCAGGTGGGTGCTGGACTAAATGCGTTTTCAGCAAGGTTATGAGCGCTGTTCCAAGTTCCAGATTGCTTTTAAAGACATAAACAAGTCTGTAAAATTATCTGCTCAGTCCTTTGGGGACCTCGGTCTGCGTGGGGAGGGGGGACCAGAGTGGCACTTCTCAGCCAAGAATCAACAAGCGTGGTTTTTTATATATTTTAACAACTATCTTTTGATAGAATTTTCTTTGTCATGCTATGTATTAAATTTTATGCACTTTAAAACTGTCATTAGGAGGAGAGGCCAGGGGAAATTGTGACCTCTAGAAGGTTCAGTACCCCTGGACCAGAGTCTGCCTAAGATGTCCTCCACCTTTAACTCTGGGGACCTCTAAGGTCCTGCTCAAATAGGACAGCCATGGAATGAGGTCTTTACCACCTGGTGGCAGCATACCCTTAATAGCAGGAAACAGTTCTGAAAGGGAAAACTTCCTCTCACGTCCAAGCCAAGCAGACACTACACAAACTATCTTGTGATGTCCTGGAAAGACCCCAGGATTTGGAGCTCAGCATTCCAAGTTCCACCCATGGCCCTGCTGTTTGCAAAATGTGTGACCTTGGATAAGTCATGTATCCATCCTTGCCTCAGTCTCTCCCTGTGGATAAGTGGGGTAGGTGGGCTTGTATGATGATGATGATAACAGACGTGTTAAAGGTTTGCAGAGCGCGGGCTTGCCTGCTGTTTGGTCTTCACGGCCATCCTGTGAGGTAGATATGATGGTTACCCCCATTTTACAGATGAGCTTAGAAGAAGGACCTAAAGCCTTGGGAGGGGGTCAGGCAAGCATTGGCACTGGGAAAATATACCCATGCTGGCATCTATTATTTACTACTGTTACTACTTCTTAATTTTGTTGGAGCATCTAGGTGGCTCAGTGGATAGAGCATCGGGCCTGGTGTCTGTTAGCTGTGTGACCCTGGGCATGTCAATTTACCTTGTTTGCCTCGGTTTCCTCATCTGTAAAATGAACTGGAAAAGGAAGTGGGAAACTACTCCCCCAAATAGCGTCCCGAGGAGTCCGCCACGACTGAAATGACTGACCTGCCACAACAACTTGTTTCTGCTGTTCAATGCCCCAGGCCTTTTGCGGAGCTGGATAAAATAAGCAGCTTTTGTAATTGAATAAAAGGGTTGGGATGGAAGTTCCTCCGCATGGGCGATTGACCAGTACTAAGGGTGTGGCTGCATTTTCCTGCCTCCAGTTCTCCATGGAATTCATGTTCCGTCTAGGCACATGAGAACAGTAGTTTGGTTTGGGAGAGGATCGCCAGGATATCTGGTCTTAGCTTCCATGTGGTGGGGGGAGGGAGCTTCGGGCCAGTACCTTCAGTCATTGGATTTACATGGGCATGAGGCAGTTCTAACCTGACTTAATTCAGAACGGAATTTGCTGTCAGATGTTAGATTTTGTCCAAAAGGGGCCTTCTCATTAGTAATCTAATCTAATCATCTCTAATCTCAGGCTGGTTGGATCTCTCTTTTGAGGGGCAGATGTGGAATTAAAATAAGTGACCTATAAGCATTCTGTTCTGAGGAGCTCAGCTTTGGCCGACTTCCAGGTGAGATGCCTAAAAGCTAGCTCCTTTGGCTGGCCCTTTGTTCGGCGGCAGCCTTGGACTTTGGTCTCCCCTCACCAGATGGGTAGGGTAACACGCTTCTGTGTGAAGGGTGATTGATGGTGGCTTTTACCCTGGCCTCCTGGCCTGTCCTTGACTGAAACCACCCATATCCTGTCCCAGAGTGAAGGCTCTTCTCTGATTCATTGAAAGTCTCTGGTGTGGTCATGTCCCAGCATTTCTGGAGAGCCCCCAGGGCCTCGAGTGCTGTTATAGCAAGAAGCCTCAAGAAAGAGGTAGTGTAGGGAAGCATGTGTTATTTTCTCGGTTTTACTGATAGAAACTTTAGTTAGGAGAAGTTAGTGACCATCCCCAGGTCACCCCTCTTCATTTCAGACCAGAGCATCTTTAGAGGTCTTGGAATTCTCTCTCCAGGGCCAAGGAGCCATTGCCACGCTGTCCTGTTCCTGGAGACCTCTCTCATGGCCTCTTCCCAATTATGTCTTGCAGGTGCTGCACTTCTACTGTGATACCTGCTCAGTGCCCATCTGCCGAGAATGCACCATGGGGCGCCATGTTGGCCACAGCTTTATCTACCTCCAGGATGCCCTCCAAGACTCTCGAACCCTCACCATTCAGCTGCTGGCTGATGCCCAGCAAGGTCGTCAGGCCATTCAGGTAAGTTCATCCATGATAACTCTTGGATCAAGGTCTTTGTGCAACTCAAGCTCTTAAAGGGATGCCTGGGTTCAGATCTCGTAGTGGGTACATAACGCACAGTGTGACCTCATTCCGGCTCCCTGGGCCTCTTTTGTCCTCAGCTTTCTCCCGGGCATCTCTGGTCCACGCTCAGTCACCCCAACTGATGTGGCCCCCATGTGGGGAAAGTTCCATGTTTTAGTGCCTGCTTTCCTGATGACTGCCCCCATTTTAGAGGAGCACAGCCAGGCTCTGCAGGCTTGAGCTTCTGACCCAGATGTCACACCACTGTTCAGTTGACTGTTTTTAAACGTACTTTAAAGTAGGTGAGAGCTTTGCTTTGTTGGTGATGGGCTTTTTGTGGTGTTGCGATGTTCGGAATCTCTAATTTTATTGGCTATACCTGGCTTGTAGTTAGGTTTGTAGTAAGGCAATGCTTGGGGCACAAGCCGTGTGACTTGCCTAGGGTCTCACAGCTAGTAAGTCTTGGAGATGAGTATTGAACTCAGGCCCTCCTCCCTAGTTCTGGGCCAGAACATGCCAGTGCACCAGGGGCAGGGTGATTTCAGCTGACAGCCATCACTTTACACTTTGGTACCTCCCCCTTAGGTGACAGGCGTTCATTATTAAGCATCGACTGTGTCCCAAGTCTTTTAAAACTTGAGCCATTTGGTCATGATCTGCCCTGAGTTTTGTGGGAATGGGTCTCTGGCACACCACCCCAATCCTTGGCTTTCTTCCTGTCCTCCTTGTCCTTGTTCAGTGCAGTGTGGGAGGAGCTGATGGGCCAGAGCAGATTTGGGGGTTTGAGATCTCACCGTCTATTAAGTAATCAGGGTTGTTTCCAAATGATTGATTTCTTTCCCACTGACTTAAGGCCCTTATTTCTGGTTAAGCAGGATGGGCCGGGAAGGCTCAATTTTCCACAGTGCATTTCTGTACAGATCACACAGTTGGCTGACAAGTGTGGACTGGCCGTTAATTGAAATGACTTGAATAAAGCAATTACTATAGTTTCTGTAAAATGGGCTAATCCTTGCCCTCCTCTCCGGCCTATCAGCTGTAAGGGCTGATCTGGCGGAACTCCCGGCATGGAGCTGTGTCTTCTGCTACTGCTGATTGATAAGATGGGGTAGTTTCAGAAATGTGCACTAGCTTGCAACATAAATCATGGGGAGGAACTGAGATGGTGGTCACCCTCAGAAGGGGGGCCATTTGGATGTCCTTCCTCCCTCTGGCCACACCATCACATTTTCATGAAATGCATCATTCCATGAAAAGCTGTCCTCCAACCCTACACCTCTCCTCTCCTCCTTTTTTAACCTTGCCTTGGTTTGGGTCGTTTTCTCCAATCCACATTCACTTCCTGTTGGTCATGTTTTCATTTGCCCTGAAAGCTACAATGAGCCCTCTGGAGACCCTGGCTTAAACCGCTGCAGGTAGCAGCCATGTAGGTGAGGACTGGGTCTCACTGGAGCACGTAGGGGAGGATGCCAGGCCTCCAGGTTTGGCCCCAGCCTAGCTCAGGGAAGGGCTGAAGAGGGTGGGGGTGCTGGACCCACAAGGGGTGGTGGGCAGCATGGCCATCCATGACCTGGAAGCCTGGCCACAACTTTTATGTAGAAATTTCTGGCAGGGGTCTTTGCTTGGCTTACTTCCCACACTCCAGAATTTCCTTCTGGGCAGCAATATCCTCTCTGCCCTTGAGCAGAACCAGCTACTCCCTGGACCAAGTTTTGCCAGGAGCATTAGGTGGGAATGAATGCTTTAAAAAAAATGAAGTGAGAGAGATTCCCTGGAGATTGGAGGATAATTGAACTTTATTTTTATGAGTTAGATACCATTGGAGAGGCTGTGTGGTGTAACTGGTCAAGGACCGGTTGTGGAGGCAGAAAGACCCAAGTTCAGGGGCCACTTCTGACTCTTGTAAGCTGTGTGTGAGTCACCTGTCCTCTCTGTCTTGGTTTCCTCAAATCTGTAAAATGGGTACAACAGTAGCTACCTTGTCCACTGTGTTGTGAGGCTCAGAGGAGGTCCTCTTCGTAAAGCGCTTTGCTAGGTTTAAAGGTGGGTCACTGCACGGTCTTTTTTGTGCTGGAGACCCAACCTCCTTCTCCCTTCCAAGGAACACCGGACCCGAAATCCTACTGATTTCTGAAGAGGTGCTGACCCTTGGAGGGTAATGGGGAGGGGCTCTTGCCCAGGCTGTGGGGCCGGGGGTGGCTGCCTGAGTTCTGGCTCATAAGAATCAGGCCCTGGCCTGTTTAAGGGGCTTTTCATCCAGGATCTGAGCTGAGAGGAGAGTGAACACAGCCCCCTTTATGGCCCGACACTGGACCCAGGGGACCAACCTGACCCCACAGACCCACCCTTCCTCCCAGCCTTGGAGGAAATTAAAATCCTTTTTTGCCTAACCAGTTTCTTCCCTGTGGGAGCTTAGGGTAACATTTGCTGTGGAAGAATTCAGTTTGGTCCAAAGTGGTTTGCTGTGTGCCTAGGAAGGACTTAGTCCTTGGCCTGACAAGCCACCAAAGGGACTTCTTTTTAGCCCCATGAAATAGGAAGCAAATTGAGTAATTGCTATGGGAGAGAGGCCTTTGAGCAACTCTCTGTCCTGTGACTTTACTTTGCAGGAATCGAAAAGAGAGAATGTGAGTGTGTGTGTGTGTGCATATAAGTATATGTATACATGTATATATACACATACACACACATATTGCTTGCCTACTGTGTTCAATAGTTGATGAGCATTATTAGGTGCCTGCTGTGTGCTTGGCGCTGGCCTAGAGGCTGGGGATACAGAGACCAATCCAAAAGAGCCAAAGAAACTACCAAGGAGCCCAGGGCGCAGGAGTTGGGACTGCAGGTTTTGGCTCCGTGGGGTAGTTCATACATGGAGGGGGTGCCAGCCTGGAGTCAGGAAAACCTGAGTTCAAATCCAGATGTTTACTAGCAGTATAACCCAAAGCAGTGTACCTGACCCCCGTTTTCCTCAGTTTCCTGATCTGTCGAAATAAGCTCCCTCCCAGGATTGTGATGAGCATTAAATGAGCACTCAGTACAGTGCTGGGCACACAGTAAGTGTTACATAAATGTTAATTTTGGTTGTTGCTATCTGTAATTCTTATGTGTGTAGAAGCAAAGCTGTAACTAAGGCAGGGTGACTGGGATGTTGCTCCAGGGCGCTGAGGAGCCTCTGCCTTCTGTCTCCTCTGGTGTCATGTATGTACCTGTGCCTGGGCCTGTCCCTTTTATGTGACCAGCCACCCCCTGAGGACAGACTCAGAGCGCTTTCGTGCTTCTTCACCTCCCCAGCTTTTAGCATGGTGCTGGGCACGTCATTAAGATCTTCATAAATGCTTCTGGACTCTGATTGGCTTCCCTGCTTTCAGGGTTAAATGCACCTGGACAGTTGGCATGCTAACAGCCGACCATAGTGCCACTTTCTAGCTTACATGTCTCCTTTGACTGTGTTGGAAGGGTTAGCATCCAGACCCTGAGGCTGAGAGGGCCGCTTGGCCAAGGTCCCAGTCCTAGAACCCTTGCAGTTCTTTCTGCTTTATTTTCACTGTAGCCACTGTAGAGATCTTTAAAATCAACTACAAGATATTAAGTAAAAATGGGGACCCCCCCCTGCCCCCACTGAAATGTATTGGATTCTAGGGAGGTGTGAAAGGGCCTTAAGAGAGAGAGCACTGGGCAACCTGCTAGTGAACCCTCTGTTATAATGGCCCTGGGGTATTCTGAGATGAGATCTCACAGGAGAAAGCCTGTCATATGTTCACCAATGTCTGTCCAGGAGTTCCGTGTGGTACCTGGGGGCTGGGCGGGGGATGTCCTGGGCTCTTGCCTAACACCTTTATTAAGAAGTTGATTGACTGCGCTGCCAGGCACCATGCATGAGCTGGGTCTCTGCCTTCCTTTGTTTCTCCAGCATTTAGCTTAGTTTCTTTGCCTATTAAATGGTGAGTGGGTTTGGTGGAATTTGGAATCTCTTTCCGGCTGCCAGCTTTACTCTTTGCCATTTCTAGCTTTATAGTCTGAGAGTTTCTCCGCTGCTTTAAAAGGAGCCACTTTGCCCTATGGTACCCACCGTGGCTGCCTTATCACTGTCCCCCAGGTCAGAAGGGTAGCCAAGTAGCCCACATTTTGGAATTTCAGCTCTCAGGTCTGTGGGCTGCCTCCAGTCAGGGTCTCCTGGGGGCCCCAGCTGCAGATGCTGATAACGCCTGCGTGTGTGGCAGTGATAAGATATCCTGGGTGAAAGCTTGCTGATCTGCATGTGGGCACTTGTAAATATTTGATGATTTTGGACTCACGGCCTCACTCTTTTTCTGGTTTTAGAGCCCATGGCTGCCCGTGTAAAAGGGCTAAATGTCATAATAGCTAGTGTTTCTGGAGTGCTTTCCAAATGGGATCATTTGATCCTCCCAATGCTGGGACCAGGATGTACTTGCTGTTAGCCCCATTTTGTTGATGCGGATGCCAAGGCATCTGTTTAATGGAAAGAACCACCAAAGATGGGCTGTGTGTGTGATTGAAAATTTGTGTTTTTTGATGAAACCCATGCAAATGGATTGAGTTTTCCTTATCCACTGAGACTGCCTAATGTCTGAGGCACAGTCAGTGTGGGGCTGACTCAGCAGCATGTGTGAAATCAGTTTCCATTTTTACTATAAATATTTAATTGAACCAAAGTGCCCCCTCCTCCCCCCAGGGGGGGATTGGGTAAATCAGGAAATTTGAGAGAGACTCTAAAACAGAGGTTATAACCAGGAATGAAAATCAGTTTTTCCTAATGCAAAAGAAATATTTAAAAATAAGATAGAAGCTATCATTGACTTTACTTCACTCTTATCATCTTAATTCTTACTGTGTCCTAACTATACCACTAATGTCCAAAAAGCTCTGACCTTTTGGCAGAATTACAAAGATCCCAACATCTTGAATAAAAAAAGACATTTCCCCCCACCCAGTGATATAGACCAGCATAATCTGCCCCTTCAGGAATCTTACTGATTGGGGACTTCCCCCAACATCACATGTTCGGAGTTTGCCTGTGCCCTCTCTGCCAAGCCCCACTCAGGGACCTGACCACACTGGTAGGCTTTCCCTGGCTCATTTACTGTCCCATGGGGCTCAGGGCAGTACTAGACGTGTCCACCCTCTGTCCCTTGGCATTCTCTCTGAGGCATGTGAGTCACTATATATTGACATCATCTTTCCCCGATCTGGGACAGAAGAGGGAGAAGAGGCGGGGTGAGCGCCCACTGGAGGGTTGTGTTCTTCTCTCAGAATTGTCAGTATCAGTTAAAGGGGTAAAATGAATGTTCAGGACCAGGAGTTTGGAATTAAGGAGTTTGTTTACCATATACAGTTATCTTTTAAGATCAGCCAACCAAAAACATGCATTTAAGTGCTTATTGTGTACCAGGAACTACAGAGTGAAGGAAGAAGCAAAGCAGAGGGAGATAAGTTGAACATAATTAAGTGAATATAACGTATCTACTTTTGGTCAAAGTCAGCCTTTTGGGGGTGGTGGGGGAGACTCATTACCAAGCAGACAGCCTACAACGAGTCACCTGCAGAAGATGTTTGAACTGAGCCTTGAAGGCAACCAGGGATGCTCAGGTAAGAAGGAAAATACTTGGGCCAGGGCAGAACCAGTGACTGCCTAGAAGTGAGTCATGGGAGTGTCCTTTGTGAAGACCAGCCTTCAGAAGACCTATCCAGCTGCAGGGTAGACTGCATGGAGTGGGGTGGAGGTGTAAGAAAATGCAAAGCTAGGAAGGGACCAGCTTGGGAAGCTGTTTCAGTGCCCAACAGGGTTTCCTGTTGGATTTTGGAGGTTATGGGAGTTAAGGAGGGCAAGTTGGAGTGAGAGACACCAGGTAGAAGGGCTGTGCCCAGGATCTCAGATAGGCACTTTGATCGTGACCCATGGAGAATGCCCATCCAGAGGAGGGGGCTGTGATTGCTTTGGGGGGTGCTGGTTTTCTGTCAGTCCCTTCACAGTCTTCTGGGCTGCCTCTTACACATTAAGGGAAAGCCATTCCAAAGAGTCAAGGCCCAGAGTCCCTGATCCAAGTAGAGGTTCTTGTGCTATTCGGACTGCAAAGGTCTTTTGAGATCATTAGGCCAACCCCCATTTTACAGATGAGGATGCTGAGAGCTTGTCCAAGGTCACACAGCTTGCTGCCTTGCTTCTCATCTCATGGGAGTCTCTTTGTGGCATTAGGGGCAGTGGGGTGGGAAGGGTCAGAGAGGAAGGAGGAGTCCCAGTGTGGAAACTCCATCGTGGCATGCAGATTGGCAGTTTATCCGCAAAGACAGCCATTCCTGCTAGGATCTTGAGCTCTAGTCTTCCTTATTCTCAGGCTAGTGTATCTCCCTTGACTACCCTGTCTCTTATACAAATCTTGGTGGGTTTTTAAAGAGGCATTAATATAACAAGTACTTAAAATTACTAAGGTTTCAGTTGAATTCTTCATGGATAATTTCTAGCCAATTTTTGATGGCTGAGGAAATCTTAGGAAATCTGATTTCTTGCCTCAGCAGGACAAGATTTTTTGTGTACTTGATATAGTACAGAAGGCTTTTAGGGGATTTGTTCCTAACACCTGTATTCTGATTCTAGCCAACCAACACCTCTGGGCAGCAGTTTGGGGTGAGGGCAGGTGGGGAGTCTTGACTGTGGGAGGGGGTGTTGGGGGTAGAAGAGACAGCTGTTAACCTCCAGTGCTGCCCTCCTGGAAGCAGCTTTTATTCTGTCAAGGAATAGGGCCCAGGTGTGGGCTGCGTCGTAGTCACAGCTGCTTGACAATACATGCTACATTTGATACTGCATTTCAAGTTTTCGCCTGTAACTCAGCTACACTGGTTTTCCCTTGTCAGAGTATCTTTTAATAGTCCTTACATACACCGTTTAGGTGTAATTTCTCATACAGAGGAAACCAGGGCTGCCAAACACTCCTTTGGTTACATGTCAGACAGGTGCCAGTCTCTTGCCGTGCCAACCCTCTGCTCAGGAGCAGGGCTGTGTAATAGCGGCCTCATGTGCAAGGCTCCGCTTTGCGATCGCCATAGCTGCTATGGACAAACATCCTATGTGCTATTTTTTTGTTTTTTGTTGTTTCCAGCTGAGCATTGAACAGGCACAGGCTGTGGCGGAACAAGTCGAAATGAAAGCAAAAGTGGTACAGTCTGAAGTCAAGGCGGTCACCTCAAGGCACAAGAAGGCCCTGGAGGAGAGAGAGTGTGAGCTGCTGTGGAAGGTGAGACAGATGCTTCACCAGATCTGGCTGCTCTTTGTCCAGCTGCCGTGAGACAAAGCCCCATGTGCGCCAACACTAGACTTTCCAGTAGTGCTAATTTTAGACTTTCACGGGTTGTTGTTCTAAATTCGGAACATTGGAGTACTTCATGGAAGTGTTTTGGGAGAGAAAGGGCCCAGCCCTTGGTGTTGCCAGGACACACTAGCTCATTGTATGGTCCAGCAACAAGGGTGCTTTTCAGAGCTGGTAGACACCCACAAATGAATGACGCCTGCGTACAGAACACAAGGGAGATGACTTTTTAAGGCCAGCAAACTGATAGGAAAGAGGCCTTTGGGGGAATTGCTGGATGGTTCCATTTCCTGGCCCATCCAAAAGACCAGTTTCTTTTGTGTTCTTAAGGCCTTTCCTCCAATTGTAGAGAATGAGATGCCAAGCCTAGAGGGCGATTTTAAACCAGATGGAGAAAATTTTTGACTCATGCCACTCCCTAGTGCCCCCATCACATCCCTCCTTCTCGCCCAGCCTCATTCGTCACTTAGGAATCCAACGTATCCAGAAGGAATATTTAGACTACAATTACATTCCCAGACATCAAGATGGTGGCATTCATCAGCATGGACCAGGCCACCATGGGTAATGTAGCCAAACGCTTAATCTGCCTAAGAATACGGAGCTGGGCAGGATGTTTACCAAACAACGCCTGTGCTTTTCGGTGGGATGGTAGAGTGTGACATAGGCCTATTTTTATGAAAAACCCTTCCTATGAAAAGTTAGCCAGAGACAGAAACGGATGGGCCTTTATTTGGTAGTTATTCTTGGAAAACAAACTGAGTCCTCAAGTCTTCAAATGCTTCATTGTTCAGATCTTAGAGAACATCCCTAAATGTTAATTAAAAGCGGGAGAGGAGCTGGCTACTTGGTGCAATTTGAGAGGACTGTCTGTAGTGTATCAAACTATGCAGCAGACTTGCCCTTCTGGATTTCTGCATGAAAGGGTCTTTGTCATCTCCTGGAGGTTGGGGAGGGGGTTGCTCACCTTCAGTGATGCAAAACATCTTTCTTCCCCTGACCTAGCTCTGGGTTGGAGGTGCTGCTGTCTTCCATCCCTCAGGAGAGAATGATGAATTTCTTTGTCTAGTCATAAACATTATAGAGTAACCTTTCAGAAGAAAAAAGAGCAGTCTTATGTTTATTGTAAATGATGGGTTTTATTTCCTAGAAAATTCCTTTGTATTTTCACTTCAGTTTTCTTTCCAGCTGCTGTTCATGTCAGCATCTTGCATTTAATTAATTCATAATTGTTCAAACCAGCTGATTTCTGCAAATCACTCTCATCCTATATATTCTCAGTGTATTTGGCTCCCTAGATTCTGGCAGATCCTCTCCTGCAGCCTTTTGGGTCCATCGGTGGCTTCCCTTCTGCATGCCTGTCTTCCCCAGACTTCCTTTCCTCTCCAGGTGTCCATCTCCAAGTCTGTCACCACAGACTTTCACATTTGTCCTTTATATTTTCTGATCTGTTCAGATTTTCCGCGACTGTGTGTTGTCCTTTGACTCACACGACTGCTCTTCTCGATTGCAAACCTTCTTCTGGGAAACCTTCCCCATTCCCTCGTTAATATTAACTACACTGCATCGGGCCATCCAACCTTCCTCTCTCTTTTCCATTCAGCACCTCTCTGTTTCTCTTCCTCACAGATGCTAAGAGCCAAGATTTTTGTTAGTGATGGACCCAGTAATGGTGGTCTGTATCCTGAGGGCTCACTGGTGCTTTCACAGTTTACCTCTGTCTCTCTGGGGCTCCTTAAATGAATTCTGTGCTTGGTCAGCTTTGTTGCTGAGTATGTATGCCGATGAAGCCAATGTCACTGGTTCATCTCAGGAAGGACCAGCCAACACTCCTGCAGTTCTGGACGAGCCTGCACGTTGGCCATTAAGCCTGGAAAGAAGGCCCAGATCTCAATAAGTAGAGACTTAGTGGGGCGTTCTAGGCATAGAGGAAAGCCTGGCTGTATTTTGGGGAAGGAGGCTCATCCATTTTGCTTGACTAGGAATACAGGAAACAGCTGAGTTGAAGAGTCATCATGGGAACTTTGAGAAAGGGACAGGTCCTGGACCAGTGGTTTCATGAGATTCAGTGAGTCCTTGATGAGCTAGTTCCTCCGATGAGGCTGGACAGCATCTTTGTGACATTCAGAGCCTTTGGGAGTTGTCTAGATCACAGAGAGGTGGAGAGACCTTGGCCAAGTCAGATTCTCCAGATTCCAAGGCCACCTCTCTCCTCCACATGGTGGTACTTCAAAGACTAAGTGAGACAGGATAATTGAACTGTTTGAAATTAAAGCAATTTAAATTGAAACTATTTTAGTGGATTTTTTTTAATATAAGGATGTTATTTATAGTGTCTTTTTGGTGGTCAAGGACAGGTGTGGTGTCCCTATTACTGAGAGCGGCAGTGCTGCTTCAATGGAGAGACTTGCAGCCCGCTGGCAGACACTGTAACTCACACCTGGCCTGGGTTGGGTGGGTTGGTGGAAGTACTGAGGCTAGGGGGAAGAGGGATTTCCATGGAAATGTTGCTCCAAGAATTCTGGATCTCAAGCCTCAGCTTGACTATCTCCGGTATCAATTGACCATTTCTGCTAAGCTCCCCCAAAATATTTTGCCAGGTAGCAATTACAATGAAAAGACCGCCAGAAAGAAGCCAGACTCTGAACCACTAGGGAAATCCCCCTTGGCAACAGCTAAGTAACACTCTGTAAAAAGAGCATTAAAGTCTCTGTAACTTCTCCCTCTCAGCAGATGGTTAAATACATAATAAAATGATACCAGTGAGTACTGGTTATTTTGGTTTGGCTTTTTTTTTTCTTTTTTTTTTGTTACAAGGGAGGGAACAAATTTTCTGGGTTGATGTATTTCTTTAAAAGGTCTGATACAAAACCCTAAAAGTCCTTCAGTAAACAAAATTAGATTCCTGAGAGTCTGTTGATTGTAAGGGGTTCCAATGACTCAGTTTCCTTCTCAGGCCTGTTGGGAGCTTTTTGTGCCCCCAAAGATATAAAAGTTGACTGTCACTCTTCACTTTTCACATATAATTTTCAACAAGGCCTCTTCCTTTTCTGCTTGTAGGTGGAGAAGATCCGACAGGTCAAGGCCAAATCTCTGTACCTACAGGTGGAAAAACTTCGGCAGAACCTTAACAAGCTAGATAACACCATCAGTGCTGTGCAGCAGGTCCTGGAGGAGGGGCGTGCCATGGATATCCTGTTGGCCCGAGACCGCATGTTGGCTCAGGTCCAGGAGCTGAAGAATGTCCGGAGCCTCCTAAAGCCCCAGGAAGATGACAGAGTGATGTTCACCCCGCCTGACCAGGCCCTGTACCTGGCCATTAAATCCTTGGGCTTTGTCAGTAGTGGGGCGTTTGCCCCCTTGACCAAGGCCACTGGGGAAGGCCTCAAGCGCGCCCTCCAAGGCAAGGTGGCCTCGTTTACGGTGATGGGGTATGACCATGATGGGGAACCACGCCTTTCAGGGGGGGACCTGATGACCGCAGTGGTGATGGGGCCTGACGGGAATCTGTTTGGTGCCGACGTCAGTGATCAGCAGAATGGCACGTACCTGGTCAGCTACCGGCCACAGCTGGAGGGTGAGCACCTAGTCTCTGTTATGATCTGCAACCAACACATCAAGAACAGCCCCTTCAAGGTGCTGGTCAAGTCTGGTCGGAGCTATGTGGGTATCGGGCTGCCCGGCCTGGCCTTTGGCAGTGAAGGCGACAATGACGGGAAGCTGTGCCGCCCTTGGGGGGTCAGCGTGGACAAAGAAGGCTACATCATCGTGGCTGACCGCAGCAACAACCGAATCCAGGTGTTTAAACCCTGTGGCACCTTCCATCACAAGTTTGGCACGTTGGGCACCAGACCTGGCCAGTTCGACCGCCCTGCTGGCGTGGCATGTGACTCCTCTCGGAAGATTGTGGTGGCCGACAAGGACAATCATCGCATCCAGATTTTCACATTTGAAGGCCAGTTCCTCCTCAAATTTGGGGAAAAGGGCACAAAGAATGGACAGTTCAACTACCCTTGGGATGTGGCGGTGAATTCAGAAGGCAAAATTCTTGTCTCGGATACGCGGAACCACCGGGTCCAGCTGTTCATGCCTGATGGGACCTTCCTGAACAAGTACGGCTTTGAAGGGGCCCTCTGGAAGCACTTTGATTCCCCCCGCGGCGTGACCTTCAATCATGAAGGCCATCTGGTGGTGACGGACTTCAACAACCACCGCCTGCTCGTCATCCACCCGGACTGCCAGTCTGCCCGCTTCCTGGGGTCAGAGGGCACGGGCAATGGGCAGTTCCTTCGCCCTCAGGGCGTTGCTGTGGACCAGGAAGGACGCATCATAGTTGCCGATTCCAGGAACCATCGGGTGCAGATCTTTGAATCCAATGGCAGTTTCATATGCAAGTTTGGTGCTCAGGGAAGTGGTTTTGGCCAAATGGACCGGCCCTCCGGCATCGCCGTCACTCCAGATGGTATGATCGTAGTGGTGGATTTTGGAAACAATCGAATCCTCATCTTTTAATGGAAACTGTTGGCTTTGCTGTTTTTCTGGTTATTTTTGGGGGGGGTGTTTTTTTTTTTTTCCATTTTGAATTTCAAAGAAGAAACTCTCAGGGAAATTTTTTTCTTTATTATGAGAACAAAAAAAAGTACAACGTTACTGAAGACCTACCTCATCTTTATTTTTTTACAGATGAATGTACTTCTCCTTCTGCAGGGATTGAGCCTGGGAAGTTATCGATTCTATCTACCTCATGTTCTTTGGGTCCCCTCCTCCCTCGTTCCTTTCCCCACCCCCTCCCTTCTCAGCCCAGTGCAGATTTTGTATTTACCTCCATCCCCAAAACGGGTTCTTGAATGCACAAGCCGACGACTGGATTGGTTATCATGCTGTCACTGGATTGGTCGTGTGTGATCCAAGTTTTCTAGAGGAAGCCCAATGAGGCTCTCTAACTTAAAAAAAATACTACAGAAAAATGAGATTAAAAAAAGTAGAGTTAGATAGTTAGAGTGTCTGTGTTCTGGATTCTAGTGGTTTGTGGGTTTCTGCCTGTGTTAAGTGTGTTTTGGTAATAAGCCTTTTAAAAACTTTTAAAAATGCTGCAACAGAGAACATTTTCCTCTCACCTTTTCATACCTCAGTATGTTTGACTTCCTGTTCAGCATCTTTTTCTTATTTCTGGAAAATGTGGGTGGGATGTGCCAGCTCAGAAGAGCAGGTCTTTCCTAGTTTGGGGTTCTATTTTAGAGGAGTATATGCAGCATCCCTGCCCCAAATGATAAAAACCAAGGAGATGGTGCACATCTTAAGGTTTTTGATGACTTTTATTAAAATATTCAGTGTTTTGGGGGGATGGTTTTGTATGTGGGGGTGTAATCTGTTTGAAAAAAATGGTTAGGAGCAATGGAAGTCATCTGATTCTTGGATTTAAAACTTTTAAAAAATGTTTGGAGAGTGCGTGTGAGTGTGTGTGTGTGTGTGTGTGTGTGTGTATGTGTATGTACGTACGTACGTACATGTACACACACATCAGTAGAAACAGAAACATGCGGAATTGTCAAAGGTTTAGAATATAGCCGCATGTTGTTGTTTTGTGTACTGTCACTAGGAGTTTTGTTTTCCCTAGGAGAGATGGTCGTAGGTGGAACAAGAAAGTTTTTATTTTAAAGCACAATTTTTTACAGCTTTGGAAGTTCAGGGAACAAAACCTTTCACTGTCAGATTTGTTAACATTTCCCCTAGTTCCCTTCCCTCCCCCAACCAAAAAAAAAATGTCTTGGATCTTTTGAGAAGTCACTTTAACGGCATCATTTGCTGAAAACTGGTGCTGCACAGGAGACTTGATGTAGTCAGCATTAATCCTTGGAGTGCTTTTGAATGTAAAGATCTTTTCCCCTCTGAATATCCCTGCTTCAGATGTCGATGGTGACAGGTGAAAGTGAGGGAGGAGGCCACCTCCTCCTTAACTCTGCTTCAGGCAGTCCAGTCCCAAAGAACCAAAGACAAGTGGAGCATCTACCATTGAGCCCAGTGTCCAGACCTAGGGCTGCTTGGGAGGGCATGCTGTTTCTAGCAGGGCACAAGTTTCTTCTCGTGCCTTTTTCCAGTGGCTCCTTATCTGTCTTGAAGGAAAAAGCAAAAATTGCGCCCATTGTGCAGGGGCAGAGCTTGGCCTTCCTTATTACTCTGAGATGACCAGGGACTTCTCACTTTGTCTTTTGGTGAGTGAGGATTTGGGAGCTCCCTATTTTTCAGTGGTCAGAAGCTTTTAATGGATCAACTTCTGTTTCCATCCAGGAAGAAGGAATGAACCATTATTTCCAAAAGGTCATAACCCAATTAATCTATTGACTTGGGAGAGAGCTATTTCTTTTTTTGATATGTAGAAGATAGCACAAAGTGGGTCACTAAATCCCCTTGTCCAGACACCTTTTTCGGGCAGCTTTGTCTTTGCCATTGGTATTGGATGATGACTCCTGGTCTGTCTTCTGTTTGCTGTCTTTTTCCTTGCCTTGTTTTTTTCCCTCTTCTCTCCCTTTTTATGTTCTTGAGGTCTTCCATTCTCTAAACTTTAAAGACCTTTTGTACATCCAAGGAAGGGAGGACACTCTATCCACAAAATTCTGTGTATCTACAAAAAAAATCGCATGTGTCATCACTACCTCTTACAGCAGATGAAGTATGGAAGGTAGAAGCCAGACTGCTCTCTTCTGTGGAAGATGAGCCTGGCAAATCCCTTAGTGTGTAGGCAAGGCATTTACCAGCTATCTCGAAGGAGGGAAAGGGGTGAGAAAAGTTACATGTGAATGGTTAACCCAGTGCAATGCCTCTAATTACGAAACCTTGCCCATATTCTTTAGCTGTTCCCACATTTGTCCCTAAATTCTTTCCCATTGAATTTTTTTTTGTGGTTAAACAACAGTTAGGGAAGGTCTTATTTTATTAGTGACAAAATACTGTCCTAGCATCCTTTAAAATACCAAAGACAAGTGGTTTAAAAGCTTTAAACATTTCAATTCTGGGAATCTTTTTTCTTCTTACCCCTGACCTTCCTGGTTGGTTGGGGTGTTCTGCCCAGGAATGGTAATGTTCCCTTTGCTTGTTACTGCAGCACATCTTTCTGTTGTGCCTATTCTATCGTCTCCTGTTCTGTTTCCCCCAGACATTTTGGGGGATACTTTGAGACCTAAGTGACGCATTACCTTTTGTTGATTGCAGTAACTGATGCATCAAGAACTTGGTAGTTTTGGCTCTGAAGTTTGGCTAGCCATCTTGTCATGTGTGAACATAGATAACCTTCACTGACCTGTATGTGGAACACACTCTGAGTTTAAGTGACTGAAATCAGAAGTGGCTGTCTTCCTTGGTAGTGTCGCTCCTTTTAATTCAGTAGATCGACGGCACTAATGTGCCTGGCTGTCATTCAGAGTAATGTAGGTCACATTGGGAAAGCCATTGTTTGTCAAACATTACCATCTGTGGATCCCCACCGCCTTTCCTCTCCTGCTAGAGTGCTAAGCACTCCTGAAGAATGCTAGTCTAGCTTCCAACCAGGTGGGTCTTCAATGACAAGCCAGCATCTGCTACCCCCAGGGCTGTGGCTATTCAGAAATCATCCAGTTCTCTGCATGTTTACTTTCTATTATTAGGTATCCAGGAAAGGTAGAGCTTAGGTAAATCAGCTGTATGAGAACAGGAGAAAAGGGAGCACTTTGCTTCCTATGAAGACATGACTTTGAGAAACCTTTCAGGTCTCTGCTTTGGTTTAGTACAGTGCGTGCTGAGGGTGGGAGATCTGGGAGGTACAAAAGAAAGGTGAGTTAAGGTTTCATCAAACTGTAGTTTGACCTGAGAAAGATGATTTGTGCACTGCCATCTCCTGAAGCAATTTAATAAATCAGTGGATAAAACACTTTGGGTGGGGGGCTGATGACCTTTCAAAAGTGTGGTCAGCTAAAACAAACTGCTTTCCTGCAGCTAAAGTGACCATTAGGCAATCCTGCTGCCAAGCCTGTGAGACAGAACACATAAGCGGTAGCCCTGACGCTGTATAATGCAGTAAGTACCCTAGGTGAAGTCGAACAAAACCAGTTGGAAGTATAACTTACTTGGGGGAAATCCCAGAAGAGACGACCATAAAGACGACCTAAAATCAGACATTGGGCCAAAAACTTGTGAGTTGCAAACAGAATGAGGGCACTTCGTGTTTGGCTTCCAATGGGATACCTCGAGATCGCTTTTTTTAGTTAGTTAAGCCAAAGCTTAATTTATTTGAAGAGAGAAGTCTTTAGGCTTGGTCTAGCAGAATTGTGTTTGTTTTGTCTGTTTTCTTTCAAAGATTGTGAGATTTCTGTGTTTGGTAAATGAGTGAAAGTTGTGCCAAAGTTTTGTGGGTTTGGTTTTTTTTTTTTCTGTTTTTGTAGTGTTTTCTTTAAAAAAAAATCTACGTGGTGCCAAAAAAAAAGGAACTAGGGTATTTATTTAAACACCTCTCTTTGGAGTTTGTTTCCAACAGTCTGGAGCTGTATAAAAATCAAACACTGGTACTTGCGTTAGACAAATATGCCTCTGATCCTGAGTCCCTCCCTCTGAGTCCACGGGCTCCCTGCTCGATGATGCAGGATGCACAAACGATCACACCGTTTTATTTTTTTTTAATCTTATCTGAAAAGTTGTTGGGGTTTTTTTTGTTTGCCTTGTTTCTACCTCATTTTTAGAGAGACAGCATCTACCTCACTTGAGCACTCAACAGGTCTCTGAAGAAATAGTATTATGTGAATTCATTTGAGGAAAAAACCCAGTTCTCCCATGCCTGCAGAGTCGAACACATCCATCCATCGACCTGCGGGGGATTTTGTTGGCTTTCAGGAGGACTGTTCAGTTGCCTTTGTTAGAGAAACTCTGATTTAAACCAAATGTTCTTTAAAAAAAAAATACTTAGTCTCCAGATCCAAATAGTTCTTAACAAAGTGGACTCTTTATTTTAATGAAGAGTTACGCAAATGTGTTTTAAAAATCCACTATTTTCAGTATTAAAAGCAAAAACTATTAGTCATTTGAAATCTATTTGGAATTTGAATTTGCAACCTTACATCCTCAAGACCTTTAGGTCTTCTCTCTTCAAGAGAAAAATATTTTATTTTATCTTATGTTTGGATGTTTCCAAATACATCCTGTTAGAGAAGATTGTATTGCTCTAAATGCTTTGGACAGCAGAGCTATCTATACCAAATGTTTGAAGGGAATGAGAATTGTTTTGACTTTGTGATTGTACGTGGGATGTCTTCCACCATGACCTGTGGTAACCCATTTCTCTTCACATTTGGGGAGAACTCTGAGTGAATGTGGTTTTCAGTTTTTTGTTTGTTTGTTTTGCTACCAAAGGTAATCTGAGGGGGAGGTTTTTTGGGTTGTTGGTTTTGGTTTTGTTTTTTTTTAAATAATAAAAGTTGAGAAGCACATTACCAGAAAGTAGGGTTGATTTCCCACACCCCCCACTTCCTGTTTTTCTTGGTAGCTTCAAACTTGGGGGTGGGGGAGGGATGGTAGTATCCAGAACACCCCCCAGAGTTCCAGTGCATTCGGTTTGTGTCATGGTGAGAAGACATGCCTCTATTTAAAATAAAGAAATAAAATGATCTTACGGGTTAACATTAAGCCAGATAGGTGGGAAGTTTCCCCCTGCCATTGTTTAACCAATGTTGGTTCTAAAAGCTTTGTGAGTCTTTAAGCATGGTCTTAGACCCTGTGAATGATTGTATAAACGTTACATACTCAGGTAGGATTGGTTGTGAAGCTCTCCTTTCACGGAGCATCCAGACTGAATGTTACCTGTCTATCAAGTGAATGGAGTCACTGCCTGCCAGGCCTTTGCCTCTTTCTGTGTGTAGCTTCTTCAGTCTGCTTAGCGTTTTTTGCCCCCTGAAGGATATCTGCATCCTAGACCTGGGGTTCTGTGTTATCTTCTGGTGGAGGGTGGGTGTTTTCCTTTTTTTTTTCCCCTTAAATCAGTACAGGTTAAGTGGTGGGGTGGGTTGGGTGGGGATCATTAAAAACTAGCTTATAAGGTTTAGTAGGGTGGGTGGGAGGGGCCTGTTAGCATGGTTTCTGAGCACCTGGCTTACTCTGTTGGCTGTTGTGTCTTGCCTTGGCAGAGACACTGTACTCCAAGTATACAACATGGGACTGATAGAATTGGGTCTTTTTTTGGGAGGGGGTGGGGTGTTAAATACAAAACCAAGAGGTGGATGGGAAAGGAATCCTGGTGTCCTTAGGACAAAAGTAAACTTTGCTTTTTGACTTACTGAGGTCAGACATGATCTGGAAAGACCACTGCTCAGAGTAGAATTTCCTTATTCCTCAACAGCTGGGCAACTTTCTCTTTGACTATTCCCCTGTTGCAGGAGTGGAATTCCCTAGGGAAACTTAACTTCTCAGTACTTAGTTGGCATTAATTCATCTTAATTTGGCAGACTCAGTCCACCTCCCCTAGAGGGGAGAAGAGGAAGGCATGCCCTTTCGATTTCCAAAACAGTTCTGACCTTCGAATCCCAGGTCCTGTAAGTAGCCAGACACAACAGGCAATAGACAGAGGTGTTCAAAAACTCCTGTGTAGACAGAGGCTTCTGAATGTATCACTGTGGTCCACAGAGAAGGCTGGAGAAGGTAGCAAGGAGATGCAGTGTCAGCTACCAGCAGCCTTAAAACAAAGTTGGTGTCTCTTTGGACATTAAAATTGTTCCTATGCAGTTTATTTTATTTTTGTTTAATCAAATAAATGTGAGGGTTTTTTTTTCATCGAAGCTGTGTCAGTGTGATTTATTCCTAGGGGGAAGCCCTTGTCAAAAAGGCTGAATTCTTGAAATTTGGAGCCCAAATGTGGATTTCCATATAACCTTAAAGCCTTTTCCGCTGCAAAGCCTCCCATTTCTACGACTTTTGGTAATTTACTTGTGGCTTCTGGTCTTCCTTCCAGCTCCATCTACAGTCCCCTGCTCACGTCATACATAGCCTTGAAATTGGGGCCACATCCCTGTGTCTGTCCCTTAACTATTGCTGCTAAGTCTTCTGTCCCCTTGGGCCTCATTTACTCCATGAGGAGGCCAGACTGGGTGATCTCCAAGGTCTTTCCAGATCTTAACACACTGAGTCCTTTGGCAAATTCAGGACAATTGTTTAGTGCGGAGACCAGTTGACCGATTCGTTATTTGGCAGTTTAAAGTTATTTCTCCTCAAATGTCGTAACCTGCTGCCTTGTAGTGACAGGCTGGACCTTGCCAGGTGGTCCTCCAAATGTGGTAGCAAAGATGGTGGCTTCGAGGTGAGTAGGGAACCCCCCAGCTCCCCTGGCATCAGTTGTCCCAACCTCATCAGGTCTGTTGGGCAAGTAAGTGCTGAAGGGTAACTTGTTCGATTTTTAGTTAGCAGTATCCTAAAGAGTCCTAAAATGAAGATTTCCTATTTAAACCTTTCCATGTGTACATTTTGTATCTCCTTTTTTTGTCCTGTTACCTACTTGCCATAATTGACCACAATCACTAAACTGTCACTTTGTTACAGTTGGGGGTAGGTGGGTGGAGGATGGGAACGTGTTACTGACTGGGAACTCCCATGAAGAAAACTCCCTCCATCAACGTCTATCCTTCAGCTTAGTCGTTTGGACGTCAAGGCTAAGCGCTTTGTCAGAGGTGTCAAATGTTTGGTTTTGCTTCGCTGGCATTCTGTGCCTTGACGGAAAAAAAGAAAGCTGCTTTGGCACGGAGTTGCAGGAAAATGATAGCCCTGGATTCTGTGGACCTGGGTTTCAATTCTGCCTCTGACATTGGGCAGGTCACTGCTCCTCTCCAGGTACTCATTTCCTCATCTGTATAAAATGAGGGTGGAAGGTTGGCCTGAAGGCCTCTGGAAGTCACTCCTTCCAGCTGATTATTTGAACAGTGAACTTGGGGTTGGGGGGCAGCCTCCAGTAGTGGTCCTGCCCCTCCTTTAGTGAAAGTACCACTCATGGAGCCACTGGGAGTCAGTGGGATGGGGGGTCATCCTGACCTCCACGTGCCACCAGGGCCGTCCACCCTCAGGGCCCAAGCCCTAGGGTCTGGTGGAACGAAGCAGTGCTCATCTGTGCCTCAGTGAGGAGAGCATCTCCAGTGAGTACCCTCAAACGAGAACATGACCTTTGGGCAACATTTCCAGATTGGTGGGAGGCCAGGAGGGAAGGTGGGATCAGATGAGAGCTTCTGGCTTCTAAAGCTGCCCTCCGGGTTAGAAGTGACCGTGGAGGCCATTTAATCTAGCCCCTTCCTGTTAGAGGGTTTAGAGACCTGCGCCGAAGGATACAGGAGTTGTGGGCCCCATGGAATCGGGCTGAGAATATTATTTAAATAATATCTGAATGAGGTACAACACAAGGAGCTGTCTCTGAGGCAGGATTCAAACCCAGGTCCTCCTGCCTCTAAGGCCAGCACCATCCATTACACCGTACTGTTTCATTTTGAACCCAGGGCTCTTGTCTCTGAGCAGACTTTCGTTCTTTTTATTACAGGAGACAGAAGGGTCAAGATCAGTTTGCTTTCTCTCTGGTGTCCTCTCTCTTCTGTGTCTGATGATGGCCTCTGGCCCTTCCAAAACAGCATTTGTCCGGGTACCTACTAGGTGCATGGCACCAGATGGATTATGATAGACTGTTGTCGAGTAGCTGGGGCTCTAACTAGAGGGGGATGGGGGAATTGCAGGGATCAGAAGGGGAAGGGTGCCAGGTGTGTGCCTAGGGACTTGGGCTCCCATGCTGCCCAGGAATGAGGGGAACTTGACCTCTCAACATTGAATGCCCTACAGTGTTCAGGAGACCATGCTAGATGCTGGCATGAAATCCATCCCTGCCCTCAAAAAGCTTATGTTTCTACTGAACAGACTTTCAGGTAAGTGAATGCTTCATGCATGCTTTAGACTGAAATTCCTGGCCTGCCTATTTAGACCTTTAGGTCCAATTGTTGCCAGTGCCCAGTAGCTCCTCCAAGGCCTGTAGGGCAAGTTACTTTCCCTTTGGGGCCAAACTCAGCAGCAAGGGCCATTCAGAAGCCCAGGTTTCCATTCATGCTCAGCAAGGCCACTTAAGAGTTAACTTGTGCAAATCACTTCTGTCTGGGGCTCCGTTTCCTGGCCTTTAAACAGCAGGACAGAAGAACTGGCAGATTGAAAGGGCCTCATACTCCCTCTTACGCTGAAGGAAGAGGAATGCCCACTATCACATGCTTGTCTTTCTCTGCTTGAAGACTTCCAGTAAGAGGGAACTCACTGTCCCTTTTTAAGGCAGCAGTCCATTTCACTTTGAGGAAGCCTGGCATTCCCTCTCCTTTCCAGTCTCCTGAGGCCAAGCTGAATAGGTCTAATGCCTTCTCCCTACACCAGCCTTCCAAATCCCTGAACAAGGCTCTCCAGGCTGCCAGAAGGAACATTGGAGATCACCCAGTCTTCAGTTTTACTGCTGAAGAAGCTGATTGTTCATGTCTGAACCTCTTTGCCCTCTTGGTTTATCTCCTTTCTTCCTTCCTCCAGTTTGGTGTCTTTCTAAAGATCTAGTCGCCCAAACTGAACCCAACGTGCTGGGATGGTCCGACCTGGGCAGAGCACAGTTAATTTTGACCGTCTCATCCTTCAAAAACTCCTAATGTAGCCCAAGGTTGCATCAAACTGTTTCAGCTCCTACATCGTACCACATGCCCACTAAGACTCCTGGATCTTTTTCAGGCAAACTGCTATGCATTATCATCCTGTACTTATGACCCAGGTATAAGCCTTGAAGATCTTTTCTCCTTCCAAATTCAGTTTCTGCAGCTGTTCAGAAATGGATTGGACCAAACTGACTGCAGAGTCCGTTCTAGCACAGCATCAGAATCTAAGATCATGCACTGAAAGATACTGAATTTAATTTTTATTGGACTATATCCCAAGCACATTAATTAAGTCCTAAATAGTATTCCTGAAAATCGGAATAGATTAGATTCTGGACATCCAGGGCCTCTCTCCTGGGGGGCGTAGGAGTTTGAGAGAAAAGTCATTGCTGTTCAGCTCCCATGCAAATCAATGCAGCTGTGACAATATGTGGGGAGCTGAGAAACCCCGGCATTGGTTTTCAAAGGCTTTGAGTGATGCTGCTGCCTTCCAGCTAAACCCATCAGGAGGTGGGAAATGCTGAAACAAGGCATTAGCATTTGGTGCATGTGAAAACCCTGCATTCCTGGGGGGAGGGGAGGAATGAGAGGGGAAGCCAGGGCTGCCCGCTATTCACAGCCGAGGACCACACAGACACTCACTATCTACAGGAGCTCCCAGAGAGGTGGGGAGAAGGCTTTCTGGGGCCTCCCGAGATGCATAGGAAATGGAGCCATTTCCCTAGCGGCCTGTGCATTCTGAAACTTTACAGAAAAGCAGGTTTTCCAGACGGTCACTACAATGGATGCTTCCCCCAGGACTCCAGGGTTGAATTCATTTCATCTTTGTCCACTTGCACCCAAACCCCGACTGGCTCTGCCAATTCAAGCAGCTGCATCTTTCCCGTTGTCCCCCATCTAAAGCCAGACCTTAAACACTTTTTGCTTCGGGGTCAGACCTGGTTTCTTGGGTGGGACAGGCCAGATTCAGAACAGAAGAGGCTCCTCAGCTCCAGCTAGGCGGTCTAAACAAAACAGTGGGAGCGATCAAAAACTGCACCAAGACTTTTGGGACACGCTGCATCTGTACAAATTCATCCCCATCACAAACACAGGTTCTGGTTTTCTTATTTTTTTCTCTCTGTACCCTCAGGGCATAGCACATAGAAGGCCCTTGGATTTTAAAAGGCAGGCCGAGTGCCACAAATAATCCACTTCCCTTCTGGTCCCGGCGTCACAGGGTGGTTGGGAGGGTTACCTGAGACATAGAAATGCACAAGTCTTTTGCTACTGGCCATTGGTATCAATCTGTGGGGAGAGAAAGGACAAGAAGAGGGCTGCAGTGGCCGCCTGGGAGCTCAGGCTCTGAGAAGGCCAAGAAGAAATTGGAGCTGTTACTGTCACCATTACTGTCTTTTGTACTCTGACTAGCATGGTGCCTGGCATCAGTAGGTAAGCACTAAATAAATACAATAGTCACAAATAGAATAAATAAAAAATAAATACAACGTTGGATTTTTCTGAGGAGTTTAAGGGCCTGGAGTGGCTAAAATTATCCTCTGCCCTGGAAGTCACAGGGGGCCACTTATCTGGGTTTCCATCACCTCCTTAAAACGAAGGTTGGGCTGTCATGCTTCACAAGCCCATGGACCACAGCTTGCCAATACCGTCCAAGGGGTTTTCTTGGCAAAGACATTTGCCAGTTCCTTCTCCAGCTCATTCCACCAAGCTGCCCTTAAAATGTCCTGGAAAGCCCTCCGGTATCAGCAAGTCCACTCCCAACTCAGAGCTCAGCATATCAGGATGCCCAGGGTCACATTGAGGATTTCCAGTGCTCTGCCAGGACCTGTCAGCTGGGAGATTTGGGAAACCATCTGGGGCAGGGATTCTTAACCTGCTGAAACCTGTGGGTGTTTCTCAGAACAAAGTTTTTAAACTATATATGTATTAGAAAGGAAAGGGAAAGCAATTACACTGATATCCAAGTTCATGGATCCCTTCAAATCAATCAACCTATCCCAGTTAAGAATCCCTCCATCGAGTAGCTGACACAGCTGAGACCCACACATTGTGCATTCCAGCTTCTGTTCTGATGGGGGTGGGGAGGAATCTAGTTTCAGTGAATCTTTAGGATGGCTAGCTTGCTCCCTCTCCAGAGCAGCAGCAGCACCTAGGACACTGTTAAGTTTGAGGTCTCTCAACCTAAGCTCAGGGGACCTCAGCAGGTCTTCTAAGTTCCATCTTCTCCCGCTCAGGGGCAGAACCAGCTTGGGCTCAAGTCGAGATGTCTGTGACTCATCTGCTCAGTAGGTTTTGGGGCCACTGGCACCACTGGCCATTATATAATGGGTCATCTTAAACTTTGTCTTGGTGACCATCCCTAACCTTTTCATTCATGGAAACCAGAGACTTTATATCTTTTCTCTGAACAGAATTAAGAGTGGGAAGGATCTCAGAGATTGTCCAGCTGGGTCTCTTCACTTTATAGATGAGGACCCCAAGCCCACAGAGGTCAGATGCCTTGCTCAACGTCACAAGAGTTCCTCAGACAATTCCTCAGGTAAACTGATATTTTTCCTGAGTTCAAATATAACATTAAAATCCACCCAAGGATGGGAGTCCACAAGGTTGGTCTAAACAGATCGCTATTAGGGAATAAAAGGCTCATATAAGGGACTGGGTAGGCATACCTATGGCAACCCTCTCTGCCTACTCCAAAAATAAAATCCAACAACCTTAATGATACCCAAAAGCCAATGCCCATTAATCTTGTTTTATATAACCTTAGTTTATTTAGGAATCTGGCTAACGTTACTACCATCTTAAGATTACTTTTCTAAATTTAGCAGCTTCAAGAGTTAGGGGAAGAGAAAAACTCCAAGCTTACCCTCTTTACAGACATGTATACCTGCAAGGAATCTAATGAAAAAAGCTGTAATTTAGCTGGCTTGGCAACTTACTTGCCATGACTTTCCCATCCATCATCTTAAGTGATTTTTTTCCCCTAAAGGCACCAAGGGAGCATCACTTACCCATTTGGTTACTTATAATCTCTTTTGGCTTGGGGAGCACTTGACTCATGATGGCTCACTTGAAAATCACTAATTAGCAACTGCCAGTGGATTTCAGGGCCAGCCCCTCAGCCACATCATCTCTCCTGGAGGAGCTTCTTGGCCTCGCCCTTTGGGGGCTGATCTGGCCTGGGGTGGGTGCTCCAAGAACTCTACCGAACATGCCCAGCTGGTCCCGGGAAGTGGCAGCCTTCTCCAGGCAGTGCTGTCTGGGCAGCCTTTGCTGCTCTCCAAGCAGAGGGGCTTCCTCAGGCTTGGCTGACACACTAAGGACCGGCCCAGCAGGGAGGGATGCTTTGCATTCTTTTCCCCACATGACGCCAGGCCTGGGGAGGATTCAGAGCAAACGTTGGGCTCGGATTTCTCATCTGGCTAGTTTTCCTAAACTACACCCAGAACTTGGTCAAGGACACACACAAGTCACAGGTCAAGTCAGTGCTGGGGGTTTTCCTTCTCTCTATGGCACAAGCTATGCTCTAAACATACTGCCATGCCCCTATGCCAACGCAAGGCAGGTTGTTCCTCTGGTGCTCCCCTTGGGCTCCCAGTCTTTAAACAGCTGCTGCTTTGTTCCCTTTCTAAAAGCCAGTTATCTTTTCCCTACCTTCTCTTCAGGCCCTCTTGGCTCAGAACAGTGCCTGGGGCACAGCAGGTATTAGAGAAATGTGTCATGGCCTGGGGGAGGGAGCTAAAGGGAAGGCTCTAAAGTATGACTTTATGAACCAGCATTTCGAAATGACTTAAGGTCATTTTATCAACTGGAAATGGACATTCACGCATGGAAATGTGGAGCAAGGCAGGGCTTGGTGATCCCCCCCCCCCATCAAAAGATCCACAAAAAGCAGCTGCACAAGGTCCTTTATTGGCCATTACAAAAGATGCTAGGGCCTTGGATCACTTTCTCTGCCCTGGGGGGAAAGCTGGCATCTGGATGGGTTGGATGGGCTGAGCAGGTGGGAACACTGGCTTCTTCCGCATTTCGGACAGCGTCTTCACCGAAGGGAGCAGCTGGTTCCTTTTGATGATCTGTAAGGCCAGCTGTGTATTACCTGAGTGGAAAAAGTTGTGAATAAGAAAAGCTCACTGGGGTGGGCACAGGCAGTCCAGCTGTGGGCTGGCCTTTGCAGGCTTGCAGCCTCCATTCTCTGAACATTTCTCTGACTCCCTTCCTTGAGTACCTTGGTCAGCCCACTTCTGGCTCACCACACTGACCAGGGAGGCAGAGGCCCAGCTTCAACTCTGCTCCCTGTATTTCTAGACCAGCATCTTAATCTCCCTGGGATTTTGTGTGCAAAGAAGGGGGCTGGACTCTAGTTCTAAATCACCGCTCGCCCCTTAGCAGAATAAAGAGGAAAGTGTCTGGCTATTCCTGCTGCTGCTGCCCAGTGTCCTGCCCAGAGGCCCTGATGCACAGAGAGCTGAATCCTGCTCTAAATCCTTTTAGAGATGAGGCTGTGGATCTACTTAGTGTCTGAGTCAGAATCTTGACTCTCACTTCAGCATTCTGTCACTCAAGCTACCTGGGTCTTTTGCTTTTAAAATCTGAGGGATGAAATGAGTGTCCTAGGAGAACACACTGGTAGGTGAAACTTGGGGTGCCTGAAATCTCTCCTGTCTTCTAGGCCCCCCAATTCTCTTAGTCCATTGGAATTCTTTTCTACCAAACCCACATTCCACTGCTATTCCTTCCCAAGCTAAGTTTTATTTAAAAACAAAACCAAACTTTCCCCTCCCGCTTTTCCTCCAACCTCTGCCTGCACCAGATGCAAATTCTATTGATCCCCAAAGCAACACTAGAGGGAGGAGCAGGCACATGGGCCTCCCTTCTTTCAGGACCAGGAATGGATTCCATCTGTAGGCCTGGGGTCAAGCCCAGATTGAAAGCTGCATAGAAAGCTTCCTTCATCTGGCACCATGTCATTCAAGGGCTGGCAGGACACTGCCCAACTGATCTTCTGGTCATTTTATCTCAAAATCCCTATGATCTGACTTTTTGCCCAATCATTTGCATTTCAAAATGACAATCTATCTGCAGCAAGAGATCAGTGATCCTTTACAAACAGAAGGCTCCTTGCTCTTGTGCCCAGACTGCACAAAAAGGAGTTCTCACTCACAGACAGTGTGGGAATTTACGGATGTTTTTAAGAGGTCAGCCAAATGGATTCAATTTGTGATTTCATGAGTCCAGGAAACCCTGGGTGAGCCTGAGATGAAAAAGGGCTTGCCCAAATGAGCCACGATGTGTCAGAGGCAGGGTGATACCACATGGCCCTCGAATTTCCAAGAAGTGACAGAGCACTGATCTTGAGGAGACAAAGTCTTGTTTTGGAAACCTTGGTCCCTTCTCCCTTGTGGGTTTTTGTATAACTGAAAAGGGAATGGAAAAGAGAGCTCATACTTGGCGTGAGCTCTTCTATTTTCAGAGATGTGAAGGATCCGGACACCTATTTGCTTTCACCAGTTCTGATTCCTTACCATTCTGTAGTTCGAGGTAGACAGCCAGCAGGATGGCTTCGGGTGGTATTTCCTTAGGATGGATCATGGAAGCCGCCTTTTCTCAAAATAAAACAAAAAGAAGTTAGCAAAACCATAGAACTAGTGAACTGAAACAAGAACCCGAGAGCCTGTCAAGACAAAGGAGCAGTGCTTTACCAGAGTCTGGGCCAAGAGTCCGGGGTCAGGTCACCATAGCGCACCCCCGACCCTCTCCCCTAACATATCGCTCTTCCCTCCATTCCACAGAGCCACCAAGGACTTCACTTCCATGGGTTTTGTGCTTTCTCGTAAGTCTTCAACATACCTGCTGCTAGAATCTAGAGACCAGGGACTGAAAATCATTTCTATGTCAAGGGCCTTGTGTGTGAAAATCCTGGGTGTGCTTCCCTAGGCATCAGCCTCCCACTTCCCATAGAGGCACCTATGGTTTTCCTTTGTAACCCTTCATTTAAAAACATTCTGAGACCGCTAAAGGATACAAAGAAGGTGAAGAAAGGGCACAGAACTGTACTTGTACCTTCACAGCAACTGCTGTCCCAGTTGCTCAGCTGTTTCAGTTCTGTCCCCTCTGGGGTTTTCTTGGCAAAGACACGGTAGTGGTTTGCCATTTCTTTCTTTAGTGCTTTTCATGGATGAAGAAACCTAGGCAAGCAGCCTGCCACACAGCTAGGAAGCATCTGAGGTTATTTCTGAACTTAGGGCCAGGTGCTACACACCCACGCACCCACTCACATTCAAAATAAAACAGTACCCCAAAACAATGCCCGGAATTTCAGAGCCAACTCCTGCTGCCTTCTCATGGTTTCTCCCCGACCTGTGCCTTGTCTGGCCCAGGGACAAGGCCATCCACTCTCCCAGACCTTCAATGATTCCATCACATTTCTGCCCATTCTCCAAAGCTCCAATTTCCTCCAGGGCACATGCACCCAGCATCTTCATTTCTGTTGCTGCTGGCCATTCTCTTTCATATCTCTTCTCCTCAGCCCTCCCAGACTAGTTTTCCCTCCTTTCCACTCTCCTTGCAGCCACTCTTGTCCTGGCTTTGTCCCTCTTCTGCTTTTGGAGGTTATCTGATATTTTTCTAGTAATCTACTTGTAGGAGGTTTCTACTACTGCAGGACCACCATGCTTGGGACAACAGACTGGGAATTAATTGTGAATCATTCTTGTTTCCTTTTGGGGAAGGAGAGGAAATATGCATGTTACCTAGTACAGGGCTATCAAACTCAAAGAGCAATAGATTCCTGAGGACCAACATGTTAATTCAGAAAACCACAAATGCACATTCTCTACATTACATTATAGTTTTATCTTGCTGAACATCTCCCAATTAGATTTTAATCTGGTTCTTTGACATTTCTGGTCAAGTACATGGAATGGAATAAATCTCATTACACTATTGTCACCTCTCATCCACATTAGAACATAATCAGAATTTCACATTCTGGAGTATTATCCAGTGACCTCATCTGGCAGATGAAAGTGAGGTGCCCTAGTAGCAGATCTAGGAATAAGACCCCACATCTCAGCTCTGTCCCAGACTCAGTTTCATTTCCAGGACATTACCCTAAGCTCCTGCTGAACACTGAAGAGTTAGTTGTAATATGTCAGTAAACTCTGAAGATAAGGTTAAAATCTGAGACTACTTTCTGCAGCCATAGAAGGGGAGAGTTGGTGAGATGGCCTGACCAGTCATCTTGCCTCTCGGAGGGGGCTCTGGCTAAAGAGGCATTGGACAAGCCAGAACTTAACCCTACAACATTTTCTGTCTCTTAGAGCATCCCTGGAGGGGACATCAGTGGACATCACAGCCAGTCCACAGACCCTGAGGAAGTGGGCCCAGGGGATGCAACTTGTCCGAGGTCACATGGAAAGTGTGTCGGAGCTAGGATTTGAACACAGGCTTTCTGACTGCACAGTCAGAGTCTCATTAATTACATAATTAAGGCCACTTCACCAAATGGAAAAATTAAACCACAGCAAATGCCTTAGACTTATTAAGCCTTATTTGCCTAATAATTTTGTTTCCAAGAAATTAAACTGGTAATAAAATATTTCTTCAAGATCCTCCTAGTTGTCCGATTATTTAATTATTCATTACTCCACCTTCTCAATTAAGGAAGGCAGCACCCTGCCCCGTGCCTGACTCATGCCAACAACCCTGCCCCTAAGGCCTCTGAGGCTCAGCCATAACTTGCTGCCCCATTCAGGACTCTGTCCTCAAGCCTTAGGACTTCAGGTGTCAGGGAGGGTGTTCTGAGAACACAATCAATAGGTCTTCAGGCCTGCCCCACCATCACACACATGGCTCTGCTTAGGCATGTGTGTCTAGGTATTCAGGCACTAAGCATCCTGTTATTCTCCAGGTTCTAAACATAGAATGCCAAGAGCAACAAGCAGCCCCTGGTATTCCTGACCAGGTTACGCAATGTTTCCAGGTGTAGGTGAGTCTTGGAAACTGAGGATTACAGATGAGCACCGAGTCCAAGCCAGAGAAGGTCACCGTCCCACCCGGGTCTCCTGCCCCCAAGGTCATGGTCTTATTTTCACTGTCCCTGTAGAGGGTGACAGGAGAACTCTTTCACAGGAGTTTTGGGACCAGGAGAAAGAAGTGTTGAGTTGAACAGGAAACACAACTTCAATGACACTGTGGTTCCTTGGTGTTCCTCTGGTTATTCTGAGAAGATGGGTTCTTCAACTGGGAAACAATGCAGATGGAGCCTCAATTTGGGGTTCCTGGAGAAAACGGTGGTGAAGCACATCACGGGCTTACCTGGTGGAGACACTTGCGAGCCTTGTCATATTCGCTGCGCAAACAGTAGGCACTGCCAAGATTAAACAGCATCATCGTTCGGGCAGAAGTGACAGAGCTTGGGTAGCACTGAGGTGTTTGCTTGCCAGCTTAAAAAGGAATATTAATGTTATTAAAAACACAAGTCCACTGAAAGTCAACGACTAACTTGAGAGCTTGAGGCCTCCAGTGTGTGGGAAGGAGACCAGGCTCTCCTAGCTCCCTTGCACCCAGCGCCCTCATCTACACTTGAGGCTCCCTCGCACCCAGCACTCTCAATCTACACTTGACACTAAGAACTCACACATGCATCTTACTTACAGGGCTCCATTGCTTCATTTTCTCCTCTGTCAGATCCTACAGCAAAGACAAAAAACCAGTCTGAGGCCAGAAGGGAATCATTTCTGAAAACCTGACTCTTCCATGAAACAAGAACACTAACATTAAACATCTCATTACGACTTTGAGTTTTAATTTGCAGTGAATGATTTCTCTTTATCTAAGAGCATGGCAGCATCAAACCCAGGAGATCGGCTTAAATGGAGGGGAAAAAGTTCAGCCCATGGGCCCCTGTTCCAACTACTCAAATATCAACTGACTTTTCTTAGCTAGGACTCAGACCACGTCTTCAGAATGCCCCGACTGCACTTAGCAAGCCTGTAGTTTAATTAAACTGTACTGTTCTTAACAGTCAGATCACTGTCACTCACCTCATTGGGCCTAGCAGTCTAAATGGACTAAACTGAGGGAAAACACAGTGAGTCAGGACTACAATGACCCACTCTGACAGACAGCCCTTTAAAAAAGGCAAAGTCAGACCAAGTGACCGAAGCCTGCATTAGCCAATTATTATAAAAGAAACATCATTAAAAGGCTGGGAAGATGCTATGGAAAACTTGCTTTCACAATGGCTGCAGTCTTAAAATTTCCATACATCATGAATTACAATAACAAGGCAGTAGCACCGTGGCCCATGTCTAATCAAACGTGTCTTCATTAACCTTGGTCCTGCTCATTTGAAGAGATCCCCAAAGACACATCAGTGACATTTTCAGGGTTCAAATGCGTAATGGCATCAGAGATTCTGTCAAGAGAGATGAGGGCTTCTGCTGCGTATAAATGTCCCAAAAACCTGAAGTAGGAAACAAAATAAGGAAATCAATCCCAAATGGTGAAGCATTCCACCACAAAATCTTTAGGAGACAGGCCTGTGTTTAAAGGTTTCCTATTACAGTCTTAGTGCAACAAATGAGGTGGAATAAAAAGAGTTTAAAAACAGTGGACACAGTCACCCAGCATCACTTAAATGTTAGTAAATCATATTAAAATGACATGTTGCTGTTTTCAGTCGGGTGGAGTATAACTACACTTGAAGAGGCCCCTGATCTGACAGGATCCTGAAATTCCCGAGGGCTTCAGAGTTTCCTCCATTGTAGGGCAAGTACAATCAGTGGACCAGATTATGTCTACAATTGGGTCCAGCTCTCAATCCTATGATCTTTCTTATATTCTAATTTTTTTGGAGGGAAAGGTTCTAGATATATGACTTCATCAGTGTGGGAGAACAGCCCATGTTAGATTTATCTCCACAAGTTACAACTGCCCATCTGTCTGTAACTTAAAAACTTAAAAGAGTTGCTAGAGTTACAAAGAGGCTAGATGACCTCATTGGCAGAGCTTGAACCCAAGTCTTCCTCACTCCAAGGCCAGGTCAGAATTAGACAGGATGCTCAGCAGAAAGGCAAAGACTTGCTAATAAAATTCTGAGGACAGCCCAGCCAGTCTCCCCACTGCTTACTGGGATGCATTTGTAGTACACTCAAGAACTTAAGACTCTGAGGTCTGGAAAGGGACTCTCAGTGTCTTGCTACACAACAGGTACAGTCTGTGTCTTGCCCAAAGACACGCTGCTGCTTAGTGGCAGGGCTGGTCTTCTGAGGCTTCAGTCAGGGTTCTCTTCTTCATACCCCAACTGTGACTCTAAGCAATTTCAACAATAGTCTATAGATGCTCTATCTTGGCTGCCCCTTTACTCTATAGCAGAGGTGAGGGCAGGGAGGACAAGGCTGTGGAGCCCTGCACAGAATGTCAGACTTTGCAGATGTACCCATTGGTTTTCCTTTAAAAAAAAAATCCTTTGTTATAAGAGATAGTTCTCTGAGAAGAGGAGAGGAAATCTAGGCAATATAAAAACAAAAAAATATTAATTATAAACCTGTCTTAGATCAGTGTAGAGATCTTATTCTTCCAGAGATTTTTTTGTCCCCCCATCTCCCTTTCTTTCTCTTGCCAGTGTCAACAGCCTAGTTCTTGCCATCTGTGCTCACTTCACACCTGTACTGCAACAACAGCTTCCTCAGTGGCCTCCCTTTCAGCCTGCATATGGCCACCTAATTAATCTTTACAAAACACAGCTTTTTTGTGACAGCCTCTTGCTCAAATATGAGCGTGAGCTGTGTGTTTGTCCTTCGTTGCCAAAGAAGACCATGCCATCAGAGACATGATGACATGACTTGCACTTGTCTTTGTTTTGAATGAGGGAGGGCTGTGCAGGTCACCAGCCTCATTTCTCCTCCAGAGCCATCTGAATCCAGTGACCAGATATTCATCAGGATAACTGGAAATGACCCAGGATGAGGCAACTGGGGTTAAGTGACTTGCCCAAGATCACACAGCTAGTGAGTGTCAAGTGTCTGAAGTGAGATTTGAACTCAGGTCTTTCCGACTCCTGCACTGGTGCTCCATCCACTGCACCACCTAGCTGCCCCACAAATGTGAGCTACCAATTTTATAAAGGAAGAGTCCAAACTCCCAAATGGACTAGCTCAGCAATTGTTTCTGATCCAAACTAGCCAGCCCCGTGGTGTGTTACAAAGAAGTCAGAGGACCAAGTCTGTGCCTTAGCTCTACTCCTGAAGCGTTTGGGCTGGGCCTCGGTGTCCTCTCTATATAATCTGTAAGGTCTTTTCAAGCTCAGTATCAATAATACATAACAGCCCCCCAACTGAGGTCAGTTCAACTGCACAGATAGTTAATGCTTACATTCTGATTTATTAAGCAACTTCCAGCAGAATCTCTCCATGCCAGCAGAATCAGAATTCTCTCCAGTTCAGGCACAGTCCAAATGTACCGCTACTCTGGCTCAGAACCTGACATTCCTTTTCAGGGTTCAGCCTCACGATGACCTTTATGATGCACCCACAGGGTCACTGCATCCCTCATGTACATCAATCAGCAAGCAGGAAGACCCTGACCAGCATCTGGCCAGGCACTGTACTAGCTTCTGAGAATGTACAGTTATCCTGTATGTATGTATCTTTCCCTATCACAGTTTCAATATATTGTAGGTTGGCTTAAGAAATTAAATGGGAATTTTTTTTGGAGTTTTGTAAAAGCTGCAGATGACATACGTGTAGACAACACAGAAAAAGTTTAAAAACTAAGAAAGGCCAAAATACATGTATGATATTGTGTAATGACTTCTCTGGTACAAATGGGGGGACAAAAAGTTTTATGCACATTTTCCAGATTGTGGGGATGCTGTGCCCCACAATGTGGAAGGGCTGCAGTCTTCAAGGAGGTCAGATTCTGTTTGAGGAGATAATATATACGTGTAGAAGAATACAGAAAGTAACTCTGGGGAGAATCAGGAAAGATTCTAGGTAGAGAAAGGTACCTGAACTGAGTTTTGAAGGTCACTCAGTAGTCTACGAGGTTTAAGGGAGAAAAGAAATCATTCCAAGGTTGGGGGACAGGCTTTGCCAAGGCATCAGTTCATTTCATCCTCATCATATTAACTATTTGAGATAGAAAGAACAGACATTATCATCATCTCCATTTTACAGATGAGGAAACAGAGGCTAAGCAAGGTGCAGTGACATGTTCATGGTTATATAAGCCAAGTAAGTGACAGCTGAGACTAGAACCCAGGTGGCCCCTGAATAAATGGATAACAATGAAAAATGAAAAAAGCACTCATTAAGAGCACATGGTGTAACGTGCACTGTGCTGGGGAGAACAATGTACCTGCCCTTAAGGAGTTTATACTCTGGTGCGAAAAACCTCATAAAGATGAGTAGTAGAAAAGGAGAGAGCTGACCTAAGATCTCCTAGGAATGATGACTTGAGGCACATAACAATCCAATGATAGGCCCTCATTTGATGACGATTCCAAGAGTCAGAGGGAGAAGCAGGAGTCAGGGAACAGGAATACATGGAGCAACCAGCAAATGAGGGCCAGCTAGAGGTTTAAAGTAAAGCATGGTCTACATGTAGCAGGCAAAGCAGTCCATGACAGTCACCAATCAAGAGAGTAGAGGCCTAGTGCAAGATGCTAAAGATTCCAAAGAGGTCCCACGACCAGGATCCTGCACCTGTTCACTGTCCCCAAGCGCCCAACCACACTGCTTCTCCTGACCTCTCCAGTTCCATCCTGAGCTCTATCTCTGATTGCTTAAGAGCAATTTCTAGAAGGAACAAATACCAGGACAAGCCACCTTGCTGTGCACAACGTGGACTAGTTCCTAAGTGCTTCTACACTGAGAGATACATATTCATAAGAATGACAGATTTTAAATGGTCAACACCAGATACTCCTCATTAGATCTGTAACTATATGGCCTTGCTAGCTCACAGATGAAGGATGTAAGAACCTGTCACGTCCCTCACCAAGACAGCTTGAGTGACTCTAGACGCAGGACCAGGACTCCACCTCCGTAGTCTCAGGACAGGGATGGGCCACTACACAGGGGAAGGGTCATATTAGTAAGAGACATCTCCTCAAGTTCAATTTTGTTGGCTGAGGGTATGAAGGACAAAACAACTTTTATCATGTGTAACAAAGTCAAACTTACTTAAGAGATCCTGACAACTTAGGCTGTTGAAGTAATTTGTCTGCATGATTCAGAGCCATGAGGTTATCACCCAAGGCCAGAGCAACGTAAGAGCTACAGGCAAGGATCGAGCACCTGGAACAAGAAAATGAGGGAGATACTAGTTAGAATTGTGAAATGTGAAAAATTGACAAAATACACCCCTGATCACTTATTCCAGGGAATAAGACAAACAGAAGAAACTCCAAGGCTTACTGGGAGAATACTCATGGCTACAGCTGATTTCTAAAGCACATTCTGGCTTTATGTGTTTTACAAACCACATTATTTTTCACAAATTACAAAGGTTTATTTGGCTTCAACCTAATGTAATACAAAAGAGCTGCCTAATTGAAAATTGTTTTAAAAAAGCTTTCTATTTCATGGCCTGCTAAGGAATGAGGAAGGTACTTCCATTGATGCGGTCAGTTTATTATCTTGGAAGGAGAGCTCATTCCCTTCCGTGCAGGTGTACAGTCTTGCAAGAACTAAACCCATGGCATAGCCTGCTAAAAACCAGTCCCCGTCTGAACTCATCTAAGCACTATCACGCTGTGGCAGGGGAATTATCTGAGGCCTGGTGTGGAGGGTGGTAGACGATACAAGAGACGGATTAGCAAGGAGGCCCATTTGATTGGGACACCAAGTACAAAGGGAGTAGTAGCATGTCATAACCTCAGAAAGGGAAGTGGCTGTCTGACTGAGAACGGTTTTGAATGTTAGGGGACTATGTCATTCATCCTAGAGGCAATCAGAAGCCACTGGGCTTGCTAAGCAGGCAAACAGCATGGTCAGATATGTCCCCAGAATATCATTCTGGCAGATGTGTAGTGGATATATCAGAGAAGGGAAAAAAATGGGGCAAGAAGACTGATAAAACTATTGTAATAACCCAGGGTGGGAAATGGTGAGTTCCTGAAATAGGGTGATGGCCATAGAGAGGATGAATGGAGGGGGGATGGCTATAAGCAACGTGGAAGGATAATCAATAAGACTTGGCAATTCACTGGTAATGAGTAAGGGAGAGTAAAAAGTTGAGGACGACTAAAGTTGTGAAGCTAGGTGAAGAGGAACTGAGTGGTATACTGCTGCTTCAAATGCTTTGCTACCACAAAGGGGGCTGCTGGAAATATTTTTCTATATTAGGCCTTTGTCTTGGTCTTTGACCTCCTTGGAATATCTACCTAATAGTGGGATGTCTGGGTGAAAAAGGCATTAAAAGTTTCATAATTTAGGGGCAAAACTTGGCCCTGCTCCCAACTCTCCCAAGTTGATTTTCCATCATGACCCAAAAGCTTTCTTGTCCTGAAAAAAATCAACCCATCCCAGCAGTCCCTTCCTCTGAGTGGTCAGTTCCTCCTGAAACCTTTGCCCTTCCAGCTTACCCTGATGTATTTTTTATTAAAATGCAAACTTTGTGAGGTGGTCATGGGTAACTCTCTTTTGGTCTCTCTCCATATTCTACTCCAGTGTTTAGCTAGTGGCTGGTACATGTTGTTGTTGCTGATGTCCAGAGCACCCGGACAATTCTCTGCTCCCCCATACTGCTCTCCGTGTGCCCACCTTCCCCCAACTCCTCTCACACTAAGTGATCTCATTTTAAGTCATCTTTGATCATTTTCAGTGCAAAGTAAAACCACAGTCAATTTAATCTGCCTTTCTCTTACTTGTGATTTAGACCAAGTTTTCAAATGGTCGTTTGTAGTATGCAATTCTTCTCTTGAAAATTGTTCCTATTCCTTGACTTTGTTAGGGATTAGAGTCTGCCTTTATATACATAGCTGGGATATTAGATTTTTTCAGTGATATTTGACTCAGCTGTTTTTTTTTCATAATGTTCTCTTTTTACTTCAATTTCAATGACTTCATTTGTGCAAAAGTTTTTGAATTTTATGTAACCCAAATTGTCTTTTTTGTTATTGTATGTTGTCCCCTATTCCTTATTTGGTTAAGAATTCTCCCTCTAACCCTAGTGGTGAAATGCGTCTTGTCCTAGTCTCCAAGTTTTTAATGTTACCTTCTATATTCATTTTGGCTACACATTTTGAACTTGTATTACATGAGATAAAATGTTAGTAGAAACCTATTTTTTTCCAAACGGCTTTCCCTGGATAGTACTTTGACCCTGTATCAATTTCTTGTGGGAATTTTAAATTTTTGCATGAATATTTATTTATGAATTGGCCTACAGTGATCTTGGGTTAGAACATAAAAACCACATTTATGTCATAACCCTGGAATAATACTATCTTTTTGAAAACAATTTTTTTTTATTGTGCAAATCCTAATTACACTTTAAATGCCCATTAGGATTCACCTGTAAATTCTTTTGGCCCAGGATTACTTTTTACCCTTTGGCATTTTCCTAATGGCTTTACTGACTTTTTTTTTTCTGACATTAGGTTAAGAATTGTTTTGTTAATTTCAGTATTTTATATTTTTGTAGATATTGATCTGCTTTCTTTGAATTCTGTTTTTCTGACACATGGTTTTACACAGGGGTGTCTAATAATTCATTTCTAGTCTGTTTATTGTGAATTTACTTTGTCCATTTTTTATATTAATGATTTGATTTTTCTCTTTTTCTTGATCAGGTTGAATAACAGCTGACGGATTAACCATTTTTTATCTACAAGTTTATCTATTTCTCCTCTAAATTTATGGATTTCTTCTGTCCTTATTTAGGATTGTTAATTTGCAGGTTTCCCACCCTCTGCTTATTAGTTCACTGATTCTTTTAGTTGGTTAATGACACACTTTTTCTTCTGAGGACTCCATTCACTGCATCCCCAAAATGTTAAAGGTGAGGTTTCTCATTATTATACAATTATTTGTTGTGTTTCTGATTTATTCCTCTACCCACTCACTATTCAGAATGCCATTACTTAGACTCTATTTAGGTCTGGGGTTTTTTGCTTTCATTTCCTATATTATTATTTTTATTGTGCTATGGAATATAAAGGATAGATATTCTTATTTCTGTCATTTTATATTTATGATTTCTTTATGTCTGCACACATAAAACTACCATGGGATGCAAGAAATATATCCCTGATAGTCACCAAGTCAGTAAAATTTAACGTTTCCAAAACTGTCTAGCTCCACACTCTCCTTCTTGTTTATCTTTCTAATCATTTTAAATTGATTTCTAAAAATATTACTTGTTATTATTATGGTGTTATTACCACTCTCTTTATGTCATTTATCCAGAGGATGTTTTATAAACAACAACAACACCTTAGAATAATTATTTTCCTGTGCCTACAGTATGGCACGCACTTCAGACATTATGACATAATGTAGTTTTCCCTGTTTATCTCTAGCTAGCATCACTGATTTTTCTGTTGCCTTATCTGGAATCAGGACAAACATTGATTTTGTCAAACTGACTCCATTTCCACTTCTGTTTTTAGGTATGTTGCATTTATGTAGTAACCTTCTTGGGTTTTTTCAAATTAATTATTCCTCCATTTTCCTTCTTTTTGTTGGGAAATGTAATCTATTTACATTTACTGTTATCACTGTTAAGCTTGTGTTTTCTTTCATTACACATACATACACAATCCACATTCCTAGTATCTTTTTTCCCTTCATCTTAGTAGTCTGCCATATGTTTTACTTATATCTAATTCTACTGGTCAGCCTGTTGGTTCTTTATCTTCAGCATTTTTTTGGGCCTCCTTTATTAAGGTATTGACCCGTTTTTCATGCTTTTCTTGCATCTCTCTCATTTCTTTTCCCAGTTTTTCCTCCACCTGTCTAACTTGATTTCCAAATCCTTTTTGAGCTCTTCCATGGCCTGAGCCCATTGGATATCGATTTCAGATGTTTG
>CM053770.1:18263702-18283702 GCA_028658325.1 Potorous gilbertii
GCAATCACCTGTTCCCCAAGAAAATAACCTTCTATGGTCTTATTTTTTTCCCTTTTCTGGGCATTTTCCCAGTCAGTTGCTTGACTTCTGAGAGTCCTCTCCACCCCCGCCTAGGTCTGCCCGAACTAGTGCTTGGGGTCTGAGATTCAAATGCTGCTCCCCAGCCTCAGGGCTTTTGGTGGCAGGCCTGGCTGCTAGTCAATGGGAGCTTAATTTCTGGTGCTCAGGTGGGGGCAGGGCCGCCTCCCAGGCTCAGTTCCCTCAGGGGGTTTATGCAGAGACCTTTTGTAATGGAGCTCCTGCCGAGATACTGCCTGCTCTGGGAGCCTCTGGCCGCCCACTGCCTCTGCCGCTGCCTCCTGAGGGGGCCTGAGTCCCGGAGACACCCCGACTCTCTCACTGACCTGTGAGTCTGTGGGTGGAGGGACCTTCACGGCCGCTGGAGAGTCTGTCCCTGAAACCTGCTCAGATCTGCTTGCTCCTCTCTGTGCCACGAGGCCAGGGCAGGGCAGGGCTCTGCTCCCGTCCGGTGTACGATGGACCTTTGGGATCAGTTTTTCAGGGCTCTCTGGAATGGAAATCTCCTTCACTGTGTTGCTGTGCGGCTTTCACTGTTCCAGAATTTGTCGGGAGTTCTTTTTAGAGGAAATCCATGGGCTGTGGGTTCGGAGCTAGCATATGTGAGTCTTTCTACTCCACCATCTTGGCTCCGCCCCCCCGAGCCTGTTGGTTCTTTAGAGGGAATATTCCAAATTCCTCCCTTCTGCTGAGCATTAAGTTATTTTCTTTGTTACTTAGGTTCAGTTTTGCAGGATATATTATTTTTGAGTTCCAGTTTTTTTTCTTTCCTTTTCAGAATATTATTTTCCAATTTTTCCTTTTATTTCTTATAGAGTAATTTTGTGTTATTCCTATTGTCCTGGTAAAAGGTGTTTTCCAGGATGTCTACAAAATCTTTTGTTTTATGATGTTATTATGACATCTGACTACAGTATTTCTGGACAAATTAAACTTGAGGATTTTTCTGGTTTTTTTTTTTGCTATCGGTTTTTGAGCACTTTTGGCAACTTCCTCGTAAGAACTTCTTGAAGCATGGTACTCAAGTTTTATTTTTCATTATTTTCTGATAGACCTATAATCTACATTTTTATTTTTTAGAGTTCGCCTGTATATTTTAATCTAACCTTCTAATTTTCCTTTCACTTATGCATTTCCATTCTGTTTGAAGCATGTCTCTATTTTTCGTTCTACATTTTTTACTCTTGTTAAATTTTATTTCTTCCATAAGAGTTCTAATTTCTGTACTTCTATCTTGGATGGAGCAGTGAGGTGGATTACTGGATAGAACACTGGGCTTTGAATCAAGAAGACTCATCTTCATGAGTTCAAATCCAGCCTCTGACACTTACTTAGCTGTGTGACCCTAGGCAAGTCATATAACTGTTTGCCTCCATTTCCACATCTGTAAAATAAGCTGGAAAATAAAGCGGCAAACCACTCCAGCATCTTTGTCAAGAAAACTCCAAATGCTGCTACAGGGAGAACGATATACCTGGTTTCCTCCTTTCCCATTCTCATTCTCTTAGGTTCTATGCCTTTTTCTGTAGCTAACTCTCTTTGGTCCCAAGGCTGAACTGGGGGACCCTTTAGGCAGTGGCAGTGGAGGGTGAAGTTGGAGAAAAATTCTTGAGAAATTTTAAGAAGATTTTGCATCCAGGTCTCTTTTCCATCATTCTTGCACTTCTATAAGCTGCTTATTTCTACTTCTAATTGTGAAATATCTGCAGCCATTCTTGAATTTCTGGGCTCCTCTCCACTCCACAATCTTTCCCCTTGGATTTCATACTCCTCCCCAGGGGCCATTCCTTCCTTCCAAGCCTTGACACTGGAACACAACCGGTGGGACCAACTCCAAAAGTCAGCGCCTCAAACTACAAATTTCACAAGGCAAACCAGGGCCACCAATGCTACCAAGTGGCTGTAAACCATGGAAAAGGGCAGTGATGCCAGTGAAGGAGTACCAGGAGCAACGATCTGGGAGGCATTTGGCTGTCATTTCTTTTTTCCTAGAAGAATCATCTTGTTCTGGATTCTTTAAATATTTGTCTTCTTGTCACTGTGGTGTTTGCTCCATTTGGCAGCATTTTTTTCATTTATTTAGGGCAGTAAAGAAGGAGCTGTTTCCTTGGTTACCTCTCATTTTGCAATCTTTTCAGGATTCCCTATAGCATGTCTAATCTTTTTATCAGGTGAAAAGATACTAATATCTTGAATGAAAGTGTTATCAATTAGATTCTGAAAAAGTAGAAATGACTAATTCAGACTTCTGGATTCAAAAGAATCTAGAAATTGAGAAGAATAACGTGATAGAGCAAACACTATTTCAGTCACATCCTGTGATGAATTCATCAGTGTAAACACTGTAATTTCTCTCCCCAGGGTAGAAAGGAGTTGAATTTTGGTCCCTTATAGACCATGGAATTGGAGGAAATTTGGGGCAGACAGTACAAAAGATGCTGTTTTGCTGTATCAGGAACAGTTTCCTGTCCCTGAAGGGCAAAGACTCACTCAGCTGCCAAAGCCACAGTATGAAAGAGGAAACCCCATCCACTTCTGGACTTGGGCTCCAGAGCCAGTGACACTATTTCCCGAAAGTTGTTCCCAGTGAAACTGACCCAGAGAGCCTGGCAGGACTCTTCTGAGAAGACCCCTGGGTGAGCATCAACAGTTGTCCTAGAGTGTTGTGGCAGAATGAGAGCTCTCTTCATGAGGCCAGGGAACAAGCCTAATTTATCTTTCTATCCCCAAAGCACTGAGCATTCTTAATAACACAGATTATCAGCTGATCACTGTACCTGGTGAGATTTTCCCATTTCATAAAAACAGCTCTTTTGAGGTTGCATCCTCAAAGCCCAAACCTTTCTAAGATGCTTGCTACAGGGCTTCCTACTGAGAAAGCAGATTAAAAAAAAATCTGCAGGGAGGAAATCTGAATGCTGTTGGACAAGTCTTACATCAAGCATGCTGTGGGACGCCTGTCCTAGACTTTTCTGACAGTTGGTGGGCTACTCCAGCTTCCAACTTCTGGCAACTGTCAAGCCCACTTTGAGTCCAGAAGTCAGTCATGTAATTTGTAGCAGGGCCTGGAATTCCTTTATTCCTCTTTCCCAGGAAGCCCATACATTCATTATGAACAAGGAGGCAAAGAACCTCTGTTTTCCTCAGTTTTCTACCCTGGCCTTACAATGCCAAGATGTCACATCTAATTGCCAAAGATAAAAGTTCCAACAGAACAAAATCAGTTCAATTAGTTTTCTTTCCAATGTGAAGCTGCATAGTTACATAGTAACAAATAGTCAAGATTCTGGTTAAAATTCACACTCACACCTACCCAGTGATCTCTCCCCCATATGCATCCTCCAACCAATATGTGGTATTCCTCTTTCCCAGTGCATTACGGCTGCCTCCTCCTTTGTCCCTGACTTCACCTCCATCTTACTTACAGCCCTCACCCAAGTTTGTGTTCAGTCTGGTAATTCTCTTTTCCACTACAAACATATGAGGCCTGATTTCCCAGGACTACTGTATAGAAAACACTGTTTCTGATGGCTGCTGCTCAGAACACTGTTCTCCCTACCCACACCCACCCCCACACTCCATCTTCGAGTCACTGTCCAATCTGCTTTACCAAACACTCAAGAGATCTGACAGTTCATTAGACTGGAAGAATTGGACCACAAGGAAAAAGACAAGCTACCTCCCCCTGCCCGCCCCTCCCCCCCATGAGGGTCTGACCAAACTCCACAGGCTCTGAGCCCTAGTCCTATGGAACTCTGTGTCCTTGCAACTTGGACCACAGAGAAGGAGAAAAACCTTCTTTCAAACCACAAATCACACTAAACAACCTGTTGGATAAGACTGCAATATAAGGTTTGCCACCCCACATATCCTGTAGTTAACTGAACCAGGCATTTAGATGAACTTAATCAAGGTTAAAAGAGGCCAGAATATGGCAAAACCACCTATTCCCAATCTGTTAAAGGAGAGGAGAACAAAAAGTACCTCTGTCAAAGAGGCAAACTGATGCCTCAGTCTATCAGCAGACCACAACCTTCCCTCAGCACTCAGGCCTCATAGCTCCACTCCAGCTGACTCACCAGCCCCCAGGAGGACAGCTCCAATTCCTATAGATTTTAAGGTTTGCCAACCACCTCTCTGTTTTGTTTAGTATTATCACCCCCACAGTAGTTTCCTTTTGCCTAGAGGGCAGTTCAGTGATCTGTCCAGGAGGGCACAACGTCTGAGGCTGGATCAGAACCCAGGTATTCCTAACTCCCAATTCAACATCTCAGCTTATACAACTACAAGGGTTGACAGGTACTTCCCCCTCTCTTAGAAACATGTCAGATTACATCAAATCCAGCTATAGAATAATAAGCATTCCGTCTACTACATGGCAAACTACCATTTTGCCAGCAGATAAAGTAGTACAGTCAGAGATGATAAACAAGGGTCAAAGTGGTTCTCAAATTCATCCTGTTACTTTCAATTAAATGTTTATTTATCAGGAAATTTTAAATTAAATTCCCCTCTCCCAATTACATCAAGTGAGTTAGGGTCATCCTCTGCCTTATCTTCCAAGGAGAAACAAGACAGACAGTACCATGGAGGTCACCATGGGGGTCCCTGCTCCCATGGAGTTTACAATCTGTAAAACATTTGTCTCCTCTGTGCAGGTCTGTGTCCAGAGGCAGCATGGATTTTTCCTCACACTAATGTAAATTGTTCCATCACGACTTGATAGTCAACTGGACAATAAAGGTTCATCCCAGTAGGAGCCAGATCCAAAGACTTGTATCTCTATGTACAGAGAAAGGGCTAGTCAGTCTTACTGAAAAGTTACAGCTGGAACAGCTCTGCTGTTGAATATGCAGACATCATCTTGACCAAACTATCCATCAGACTAAAGTGGCATGCACTTTAAATCAGCAACAGCAAGTCACAAGAATATCAATTTTTTTCAATATATTTTAAAAAATAATTTTTAAACCTATTTAGAGGATAGCTCATTTATCTTTAAATAATCATTTTAAAAAATTAACAACAAGCCACAAGAGCATTTGTTAAATTCAATGGAGAAGAATCTGCTCTATGTACTTTTGTGGCCCGAAAGAACTAAAGAAATGCCCTGTGTTCAACAGAAGATGCCCAGAGAACAGACAACTTAATGGGCTGGGGTCACCGGAGGTTTCCTTTTATCTTTTTTCTGCTTATATTTTTGTAGCAAATGACAAATGAATAAAAATTCCCTTTTCCTGCAATGTTTCCAGCCTTAATTTAGGGTTCACCCTTTCAGAAATTTTAATCCCCACACCTAACAGCAACCTTAATGACAGTTTTTGGGAAATGAGAGTTCCACTAAAGTTTCAACTTCAGAGCAAACAAAAAGATAACTGTATCAGATACAAAACGTGGAAGACTTCCAGTAGAGTCATGTTCTCTATTGGCTAAAAGAAAGTGGAATACTGGAAAACAAAGTGAGTTACTAGAGACTCTAAGTGAACTTGTGAATTTCTTCACCACCACCAGCTTTGAAGTATTCTAGTACCCACACTCAAATACAGATTGGTTTGATTTTACATTTCAAACCGTGGGATTTACTTTATCATGCAGGTAAACTCAGGAGGCTAAATAAGGAAGGACCTCATTGAAATACTGTTGAAATGAAATCACTTAAGCTTAATGCAAACAGTAACAAAATTAGTTATCTGCCCAAAGTCATTCACTGCATTGCTAAGCTACTTGCTTTAACAAGCTATTAAAGATAGAGATCGAAAAATACTGGGACTGAGCCCAGTCCTAAGTTTGTGGGAGTACACACAATTTTAAACATACAACTTACTGAAGTCTCTGCCATGTAAACCTTAGATCTAAGGGCTAAAGTGAAGAACTGCAGCATTTTCTGTCAAAACACATCATTTTTCTCCTGTTGTCTTTTCTTCCCCTTGTCATAACTGACAGGCAAAGGAAACAGTTTCTTACCAATTACTGGTAGCTAAGGTCTAGTTCTAATTATTTTTCACTTACAAAATTAAAAAAAAGATTGGCTTTAAAACTTTAGATACATTTTAGGAATATTCAAAATTCTGAACATTTCATACTTGTCTACTTGTAGCACTCATTTAAATCAAGGCTCAAACATTTTTTTACTCCAGTGTTCAGAATAAAATGCCTGACTCTCAACTTCTGGTGTTGAAGAAATATTTACAATAGTGCTTTGATCTGGGGGGCAGAATTGGCAGTCATCCGCTTGGCCCTTCATTTTAGCCCAAATAAGAGCAGGCCCACAATTCAACTACATAATTTATCTGAGACAGTCTTCTAATTTTTTGTTGTATCTTTCTTTATTAGTCAAGAGAACTTTTCAGAATGGTTCCGTTTTAATATAAAATATAATAACATACTGAAGGCTTCATGTGTTTTGCCTGTGGAAACACACCTCCAATTAGATTGAGTATGTATACTGAATATATACATCTGATGCCTGCATATATACATGCACACATGTTGATACATATTTAGTCCTATGTTTATTTTATGTACAAATACACAAAAAGAATGCACGCAAGAGGACGTAATAAGAAATGGCCATTAGAACAGTCATGATAAGTTATTGCGTATTAGTTATGCTAGAAATAGGAAACGGTCTATGTGATGGTTGCTTTGGGCATTACAAAGGTCAAGGGGTTGAACATAACAGCCCAGAGAAACTCAGCTACACACTCATTACATGCATCTCCCTTTCCACAGAATTCAAGGGAGGAGGCTTCAAGAAAGTCTCAAGTCAAAATGAAGCCAGTGCAAATGTTCCCCTGGACAGAAGCATTCAGAGAAGTACCCTACTAATCGCTCTCATCAGTCTGAGCTCAGACATTGATCCGCCCTCTCATGCCCCCATCCAACCTTTTCTAGCTCTGAAAATGATGACACAAGCCCTCTGCAGCCCCATCCCCAGTCCATTTGTCTCCACAATGCTGTCACAACTGCCCCCTCTGCAGCTCCTCTTAGAAATTGACCCCAAGGCCCATTCTCATCTTGTTCCACTCCCTTTGTCCCATCTGCTGCACATAATAAAGCTTAATATATATACGAGCTAACTAATTTTTAACAATTCATTGTAGTGATCCTGAAATTCCCTCATGTAAACTGTAAACTACTATTTCAAAAGGTGCTTCTTTTTTATGACAAAAGGAAGTGATTCTCTCATCCCAGAATTTATCTTTCCTATTCTCAGGATGTACAGAAAAAAGAGCTGATTAATCAAGAAAGGAAGAAGCATTCAAGAGAGGAAATACTCCTTCCTGTCACACTTCGCTTAAAAGTTATGCTCAGGAGATAAGTAATCACACTAATTTTCAGGTTCATCCGTTCGGGTTCATAATGGGGAAAAAAATGGAATTACTAAAGCAAACAAACAAACAAAAAAACAAAGCCCTGACTTTCTCATTCCCTCAAATAAATTTATTCATAAATCCATTTACTGAAAATTACAACATTTTTATTACAAAATTTCCCTGCCAAACACAATGAAATCAAGTGACTTCACCAATAACATTTCAAACCATGAGTAAACAGTAGGCACAAAGCAGGTCTTTCTTGGGTGAATTAAAGCCTGTTGGCATTTCCCCCAAATGTTTTCCTGATGCTCCTTCAGAATTTCCCTTTAGTTTTCACTGAAGTTCCTTGATTTGAAAACAATTCCACTCTCTAAAGAAATTAAATAAATTAATGTCCCTTTAGTTTCTGCACAGAGGCTACCAATAAGCCCAGTGCAATGTTTGCCCCTCAGCTCTGAACCCAGCTCCTTGGGCTGGATGTAGCTCCTGAGACAATAACAAATCCAATTTCATACAAAGTTTGGGATTCTATTGCATTGACAGAGGCATTTCACATCAGAATACTGCAGATTATTTTTCTTGCTTCTAACTTTCAGTGAGAATCAGCCTCTCCAGATTGCATTTTGAGGGCTATCTTAAAGTAATACCCTATGCAGAATCCAAGAACAGCCTAATTCCAGGATATGCTTAATTAATGCTGAAAATACAATTGTCAAACTCAAAAGCAAACTCAAAGTCAACATCTCCTTTCTAACAGAATCAGGGGTTTAAAAGATGTTCAGATTTAACTTTCCTACTTGTACCCGAAAAACCACAAAGGTGACAAGAGGACTCAGAAGGTAATTACCCAGGATTTAGAGAATATTACTGACAGCTGAAGTGGGAAATTACTGTATGCTTTGACAGAAATAAATAAAACAGAAGAGAGGGTGTAAAATAACCAAGCTTTGTTGTTGTTTTACTGGGCAGAAGAAACATGTGCTCCCAAGCACTCCTCTTGTTATTGGGCTAAAGAGAGCCTAAGAGCTCATTGCTGAGATCATTAGCCAACACTTCTCTCCTCCCTTTCCTGCCCCTACCCCACCACACTGAATACACAAAAACACTTTAATTACAAAAGAACATTTGCTCCACCACAGTTATCTCCAAAGACATTACAGGGGAAAAGAAATCCATTTCCAAGCAGGGTTACTCCAAAATGCATCCAATGACAGTGATGAAAAATAGTATCTGACTGCAAAAGAGAGGTTCTTTCAACAGCTTGTGTTAGTCCCACAACACATTCTCAACAAGTAGGCTGTGTCACCTTTCTTGTACAACCATAAAAGATGTCTAAAATAATACTGGATAAATTCTTACCTTCTTTTAATTTTAGGGATTTCAATGAAATTTGGCACATGGGTCTTCTATACAGGTTACTATGTGAGCAGTATAATCCCTACTTGAGAATTTCCTTTCTTTCAATACAATTATTGCAAGTTGTCATATTGTTCAGTAAGTACATGGGAAGTGGGAGGGGGTCGAGGGAAGAACATAAGCATTTATATAGAGCCTGTCAGTGCCAGGTTTGGTGTTAAGCACTTACCTCATTTAAGCTTCCCAAAGATCCTGCAAGGTAGGTGCTATTATAATCCCACATTTACAGTTAAAGAAACTGAGATAAAAAGAGGTCAAGTGACTTGATTATGCTCTGAGGCCAAACCCTTAATCCAGGCCAGGTATTATATCCACTGTGTTACCTACCTGCCTCACTACCGAAAATCTATACTTTCTCAAGAAATAGTCATGGTATGTGAATGTAAAATGGATTTCCACTGTGTCACAGGATATGAAACATAAGAATTCAGAGAACTAAAAGAAGAACTCACATGAATTGATGCAGAGCAAAAGCAGAAAAACTGGGAAAACAATTAACAGTGACCACAACAACATGAATCGAAGGCACAACACAGCAGAACTCAACACTGTCTAATGATCCCCAAGAACAGCAGGAGTGAGGGACGTGCCGACAGTCAATGTGCTGGATGGAGGACATTTGAAAAGTTCGACAGACATCATTTCTGGGTAATTACTCATTATTAATAAAAGTGTCAATGACACTCTCAAGTGCCAAAGACCAATCACATTGTGCACTCACAGTTTATATGCCCTTGAAAAACTGGGTGTTCCTGAGGGTAAAAATCAACTCTGATTGGTTAACAATTAATGAGAGAAAGAACATTATATATCGAGAGGACCTATTCGGAAGACCAGTTTTTGGAAACATAACTGACTATGTCATTTACTTCTAAATTACCCTCAGCCTCGGGCAATCAATCAAAGAAATTTATCCCCACCCAAAATTGAGTAGAGCACAAAGGGCTTCCTCACCTTAGTAAGGCTGGGTAGGGTCTGACCAGGAATAATGAGAAAGTTAATTCAACCTTCAGACATTTTGAAATGAGGACTTCAGAAAAAGGGGGAACTCTGGATCCCTCCAAATCACTGGTTATTAATAATCATTTTTCTCAGATGGTTTTTGCTGAACTGCTTTTTCCCCCCTTCAAAAATGACTACTATATAAGGACAAATTGCACTAATAATTTTTGAATGGAATTTGTCAATTTTTTTTTACATCTTATAGATCTTTTAACATTGAACAAAGCTTATGAAAAGACTGAGTCATTTACTTCTGCTCTAAACTAAAAAACAATTTTATTTTGGCACTTACCTTAAATTTTCTAATTCCTGTTTTCTGAGAGGAGAAGATGGTGGAGCTGGAATGAATTTATCGCCATCATGACTTTTACTGCTGAAATAAAAACAGCCTATTACTTATATAGATTGACTAACAAGCCCCTTAATTTTTTTTTCCGAACTACCCCTTATCATATACTTACTACTAATAATTTCCCTACCATGTAATGCCATGTGATGCTAAATGATAAATGTTGATTAATTTGCTATTATTAATACTGACAGCTATTTCATACATCAATTCTTACTTATGAGAAAATTGCCCAATAAGTGTTCCTTAATTTTTAACATAAGTAAATGGATATATTACGTGGTAGATATATTACATGGTAGAAAGGAGGGAAGAAAGGCAAGGGAGAGAAAGGAGGGAAAGAAGGAAGGAAGGGAGGAGGGAAAGAAGGAAAGATAGAAGGAAGTAAGGAAAGATGGAAGAAAAAAGGAAGGAAGGGAGGAAGGAAAGGAAGGAAGGAAAGGAGGGGAGGAAGAAAAAATGGAAGGGAGGAAGGAAAGATGGAAGGAAGGAAGGAAGGAAAGAGGAAGCCTTACATAGTCCTACCAGGTACTGTGTTAAGTGCTTCTCAAGACCACAGATCTGTTAACCAAATACTAGAATATAAACAATTCTTAAAATTTCTTAAGCACTCAACAGTCATGATGTCATCTGAGTCTCAGAACTTGCCATGAATGGTTATGTGGCTTGCCCTTGGTCACATAACTTATCTCAGATGTAGAATTCAAACTCAGTTCTTTCCAGACTCCTCCCACTTAGGATCAATTGTCTCACTGAAATGAAGCTACAACGATGCTGAGTCTTTCCTCTCAGCATCAGTTCTGGGCTGCTTTCTCCCCAGATCTCTCAGCTCCTGGGCAGCTTCTTTCTCATCTCTTGGTCTGACGACCCTTTTCCAAACATAGAAGCATATGACTCCAGAATGCCCAGGCTCTTCCCCTAAGGTTTTCTTTGGGTGAATGACTCCAACCTGACTCAGCAGCCAGGACAGAGGTCTTCGTGGCTGCCCAGTAAGAACTCACATCTAGATGTTGCTCTAATACAATGAACTCATTTACAACCACCACCACTACCACCTTCTTTACTCCAACATTTAAACTATTTTTTCTGGTTTTTAATCTATTTCATCTTCTAACCAAGAGCTGAAAGGTCACTTCGTCCCTGACAGCACAGCCTTCTCTCCTGATGTAAATGAGGCTCAGCTTTAAATCAGCCTCCTCCACTGAAGTGAAGGACTCACTCTTACTGGACGCCAATGGTTACAAATGAGGGAAAACAAACCAAGAAACCAAATTTACATCATGCTCACTGAAACCACAAGATCAGCAAAGTGTCAAGCGCCTCCCTCTGAATAACCCAAATCCCTTCTTGTACTATAATGCTGTCTGCAGACACTGAGGCCCCGCCTTTCATCATCACTGAGCTGGCCCCCCCTCCTTCACTCCCATGGCTAGTTACCAAGCACTGCTGATCCTTCCCAATGTCTCTTGTACCCGTCCATTTGTTCCTTATCATCCTCCAAGTTCTCACCTGCCTCATCCTTCATTTTAAATTGGTTACCCTGTCATCACTTTAAGCTGCCAGTCTGCCACCAGCCAACGCTGAAGCCACTTACCTTCCTTCTATTACAGAAACACCAGCCTCCCAATCACCCAGGCTCAGAGCACCACAAGGACCCTTCCCTTTCCTTTGAATTCTACCATGAAGATCTCTCTTCCCCTCACTAACAATGTCGCCACTCCAGCCCAGGAGTTCACTTTACTTCTCTACTACCATGGCAGCCCCATATCCAGTCCACCAACTTCCAACTCTCTCCAAACCAAACTATCCTGAAACTACCAGCAGATAACATTCTGCCTGAAATACTGCTTTTCTTACATCAATCACTCTCTTGTGCTGTCTAGACTCACACCTGGCATCCCAAGCTCTCCGTGATTTGTCTTATCAACATTCCCTCCCACTCTTTCCCTACACAAACCGCAGACTCATGCATTCCCACCCGTTGGCCTTTACGTATGCTATTTCCCTCAGCTCAAACATCCTCCCCACTCTTCTATCGTCTTGAATGCTAATCATCCTTCATACACTACATATTCTGGAATGCCTTCCCCTATCACTACTACGACCATTTCCCTCCTTGTAACTCTGAACACTGTTCTGAGTCAGTCATTGTACTGTTGATACTGTAAAATAATTTGCAAACCTTATAGAGCTATATTAATGCTAGCTACTATTATAATTAAGAGTAGGGCCTAAAAGAGGCCTGGAATCCAGGTCCCTCATTCCAAACCCCTCATTTCACAGACTTCTACTTATCTTATGCATGTCTTGCCCTCTTTCAACTACAGTGTGGGTTTCCTGAGAGCAAAGACCATGCACTTATTTATACTGGTCACTGTTCCTTGCACAATACCAAACAAAGAGAAGATACTTGATTTTTTAAATGAATAATTTTGTTTTTATATTCTAAATTTTTAAAGAATATATTTACATTAAATTACCAGTCTTTATAATATAAATACTAGGAGAGATTCAATAATTAATAAAAACAATAGTGACTCAATGAAGAAATATAATAGAACCCTGAGTAAATTTCATCATAAACATATTCTGCTCTTTTGATTTACAAAACAATTTTATGAAAGTTTAATTTTGCTAAATGCTTATTATATCTTGTCAGAGGCAGTCAGGATGCAGTGCATAAAGAACTGGCCTTTGAGGTCAAACGCAAAGAATTCTCAAATTTTCGTTGCTGTAGAGTATGCTCCCTTAATCTCCTTTACAAATGGGCTCTGTGGCCTATCGCCCCCTTTCCCTGAGCCAGGTCACCCGTGATCATCTGCCGCAGCCCACTGCCTGATGGGGGCTACTCAGGAGCTGCCACTAAGGTTTACATCATCACAAGAACAAGCAGCATGGCAGCAATCCCATCCATCTGTTCACTTGTAGCAATCCATGACTACTACTGAAGGCGTCTGGGTTCCACTTCCAGCGACAGCTCCTGTGGAAGTTCTGAGCACTCTGGGGAAGTGATTCCCCTACCATCCTGATCTTCCCAAATCAGACCCAGGCCACTAATGAGCAAGTTTCTTCTTCAGGAAGTTGAGTGCTCCATTCATGACAACTGTATCGGAATCCCCAGAGCACTCAAGAACTTTGCAGGATGTTCACGGCACGATCACCTGTGATATGGCTCAAGAGGTCACGAGGAAGCAACATGTCCAGCACTGGGCCTTCTGCATGAGCAGTAGCATCTTCCTTGCTGCGCCTCCCTCACTTTTTTCAGCAGCCTCAGTAACTTGTTTACTTTGTACTCAATAGAAAGTAATAAACTTTGAGCAGCCTTAAAAAAACAAGACTGGCCTTTGAGACAGGGAGACCAGGATTCAAATTCTGATACAAACTGACTCTGAACAAATCACTTAACTTCTCAGTGATCTAGGCAACTCTCTAAGACTGTAAGTTACAGAGATTGCACCAACGTTCTACACTGGTAGAGGGAATTTCCTCATTTGGGAGTTCCCTTTATCAATGAAATTATAGATCTGGGTTAGATTACCTGCAAGTCTCCTGACTTTCAGGATTTTCTGCACTCCCACCCAACTGGTGGCTGGTTTTAGACCCATTCTCTTGCTTTGGGTCCTGCTGGTCTTCTGGTAACAGCAGCAAGGCATTCCTGAGACAAATGGCTGCAAACTCCATACTGGCTACAGGAATGGCGGAGGACTGTCCATCACTTAAAGGAATAGAATTAAACGGATCAAATGAAAAAAAAAATTAGATACAATGTTTATGAAGATGGATGCTAAGTGTCGTTTTAAAATGCCTTGTTTTACAAGTAACAGATATGAAGTCAGGGGTTATTTTTGTTCAGGACGTGAAAATCCAACAGGCAGTTATTCCCATAAGAATCTGTGAAAGACTACTTGAGGCCATTAGATGCTGGCTGTCACCTGAGAAATAGGGGAAAATCTAGCTGGAATATTTATACAGAACTTGGTCCTTGGAATATAAATTGAACCACCATGCTGGTAGCTAAGGATTTCCAAGCCATTTTGGACATTTGTATGTACCAGTAACTAGTCTCTGAAGGGCCCTTTAAAACGACAAATTATCAAATGAAATAAATTCTACTTCAAGGGAAAGGAGCCTGAGTGATGGACAGCCTAGGACTCATCACACATCCCTAGATGCCCTTCTTGCAGAGAGGAGGTCTGGAGCTGACACGACCAGGGATCCTCCAGAACCGGCTATGGAAGGAGGTCCAAGTGAGCCCAAAGTCAATTTCCAAAGCACTTTGGGAAGTAATAATAATGCTGGTTACAAAACAGTCTCATCTATGAATTAAATCAGTAGCTTCAAAGGCAACACAAGAACAAAATTGCTACATGCAAAAATAGAGAAAGGTACAAATAAGATGGGCTGGCCTCCGTGCCAAGTACTTACTTATACACGGCATTCTGTATGGATTGTGATGCCAGCACTATCTTTCGGTGATAGCCTTGACCCACAATGGACTGCACAATGCCCTTTTTGCTTGGAAGACCTTTAGTCTCTTGCTCTGAGGTCTATAAAACATACAAAGGAAGTTTTTAAGAAGCCTCATGGTCACAGTCAAAGGTTTAACTGTTAAGAAAAACTGCCAAACTTTGCATTTGTTTTAATTTCTGAAGGCCTCTGGAAGAAGGTAGGGAGTGATCAGCAGAGATAGCTGGTGCTAGGGAAAAGAGCAGACACATCTGCAGTGAAAGAGCAGTGGGGGAGCGAGCCCAAACCTCTCAGATTTGGTGGTAGCACTGAGGACATGGAACAGGTAGGGGGAGACTGTCAATTCACAGCATGAAGCATTTTAATTTTACTTCGTAGAAATGTGTGAGAACTGAAGAAAAAAGCAGTGACAAATGAGTGACATGGAAGGAGACAGCCTCAAAACAACTAGAGCCTCAAACAAAAAAGGAGCTCCCAGTATAGACAACTATAGCTTCAAGCAAAAAAGGAGCTCCCAATATAAGACAAAGGCCTAGTTTGGTGGTTTTGTGGAGCACTGTTCAATGAAAACTGCCCAGATACTCACTATTTATGCCCATAGGGAGAGGGCCTCCACACTGGGAGGCCATGGCCTCCTAGTGCAGGGCCAGGGTGTGTGCCAAAAGAAGGTTCCTGACTCTAGCTCTGTCTCTTGTGGCAGCAGGACCACACATGGCTGGGTACAGCTCAACCCTCCTGAGGTCAAGCTTCTCTGTAAAGAACAAGCTGCTGCCCTCATTCATCTGTTCTAGACATCCCTATTTTCCATAATTAGAGTTTTTTAAAGCATGAACTAATAAAAAGCAATTTAGTTATTATGAACTAATCTAACCTCCTTATTTACACTGATATCCAGAAAAGATACGTGACTTTCCCAGGGTCACATAGATTATACAAGTGGCAGAATGTGATCGCAAATTCACTGACTCCCAAATCCAAGGCCCTTTCCTCTGTACCATGTTTCTTTTTACCATAAAAATATTGTTTGCTGGTCCCAATGAGAAGCATCACAGTGAAACAATTCTGACAGAGAAGATCTGGTCTGTGGGACCCTAAACGAGGAGCTAAATACCTGAGCCTTAGTTGCTGAATCTGTAGAAGGAGGAGGTTTGAGAAGAGCAGCGTTACAGATCTAAATTTGATTGTTTCCTCTTTGAGCACAGTTTTCTAGAACCCAGGACTCACCTTTCTGCCCTAATGAGGCATTAGAATAGGACTCTTGATTCCCTATTAATCAATGACTCTGATTCCCTATTAATCAAAAATTTAACAGATAGTCTAAAGGACACAGAACAGGGAATTCCCAGGTGTATTAAATCATCTTCCCCCTTCTCATCATACAGAATTTAAAATCTGACATTTAAAAGATTACTCAAGCCCTCCTTGGGGTTGATCAGATCAACAAACCCTCAATTGCCAAGGCTCCTCAGAAGATTTTCCAGCTATAGCTATTAACTACTGCTACTCATTCCCCAACTTGTAACCTTTATTTAAAAACAAAAAAAAAAGAAGCAGGGCCAGGTGCAGCCAGAGACAATGACCTAAGTGCATTCCGGGAGAATCCACGGACCCCAGGATGGTAGCCATGACCTGACAGCAGCAGCCTCGGCAATGAGAAAAAGAAGGAAGGAGGTGTAACCAACCTGTATTTTTTTCTGGTGGAAACAAATGTAGCCCTATCATGTATCTAACCCCACTTATTCAGAAGCACAGGAAAAACAACTCCCAAGCCTGAGGAAACTGCCCATCTGCTTATTCCCCCAAAGCAGTGCCTCTCAATGTGGCCTTCTGGGGCCCATAAGGTCAAAGTTGTTTTCATTATCACTAAGACATTTTAATTTTTAACACAGTAAATGGCCCTAGATAGAAACTATCCCAACCAAAGTTGCTTGGGGAATGGCGGGGGTTCCCATGATATTTAAAGAGTATTAAAAAGGGGCCTATTCTAGGCCTTCAATTTCCTGTGTCCCATCAGCCTACACAGGCCCCTGGTGGGAACATTCTTCAGCCTTGTGCTAACCCCACTAACTTTGTAGGGGCTTTGGTCAATGACTCTTTTAAAAAATGGATAATGTGTACTTTAAGACAATAAACAAAATTTTAACAAATGAGCAACAGAAAAGCTACCTAATAGAATGAGTGAAATGAGGAAGACAAAGGACAACGCTGTCCCTAGCAGACGGCCATTACTCACCCCCTTGTTGGCGGCGATGCAGCATTCGGCCAGCCTCAGCCAAAGGCGGGCGTTGGAATGATAAACCTGGACAGCTTCGATCAAGCACTCGAAGGCTGCCAGAGGCCGGCCAATGTGCAGCAGCTGAATGCCACAATTGTAGAGGAGCTCATAGCGCTTGTTTGTCAGCAGGGTACACATGGGCCTCCCTGAGAACTTCTTCCCTGGCAATAAGAAAAAGATTGTTATGGAAGTTTTCAGCTTAATGCTTATTTTGCACTCACTCCACACACTAACGGAGAATTGTCCAATTAAGCCACCTCTCCACTTGAGTGGGTATCTCCACATCACGCCCACTCTGCCTTCCTCCTTTTCCTGGTGTGGCTGTGCCCTCCCCCCACAACACACACTGACCCTAATTGTTCTGGCAGGTGCCTCTGTCAGGACACATCCCTGGTCCCCCTCTGGCAGGACTGCCACCTTCTATTCCTGAAACCACCCCTACCTAGAAGCCAGGAGACGTCAGTGTAGGCAACAGGCCCCATACAGCTCCGTGTAGCTCACCCTCCCAGCCTCAGGCTATTCCCTGGAAGCTCTGTTTGCCTGACAGACCAGACTCAAAGCAGCCTGATGGAATGACTGGGGCCTGATCCCACCTCGCTCCCTCATAGCGAGATGGAGGGGTCAGCTCAGATGTCTCTGTGCTGCTCTCTAGCTCTACATCTGCTTCTGAAACCTCAGCACCTCCTCCCTCGGAGAAGCTTGAGATCCGGAGTCCCAGGCTGCTGACTCAGGACACCTCGGCAGCCAGGAGGATCGTGCATGGATGGCACCTGTGCCTGGCACATACCTATGCTTACACTTATAAATAGACACAAACACACACACACACACACATATACATACACACATTTGCTGTCTCTTTGTCTCTTTCTCTTCTCACTTGATGAAAAGGGGGCACAAAGGCTGATTTTTATAAACTCAGTAAGTTTATTTTTATTTATTTATATAAATTAATATTTTTTTTTAGTTATAAAAATTATTTATATTTATTGTAACAGTAATTTTAAATGTCAAAATTTGTCAATGTTTATTGAATGAAATGGAAATGAACCAGGGAAATGTATTTTCACATTCATTTACCTCACTGGAGGCAGCCAGGTGGCCTAGTGGATAGAGTATCAGTCCTGGACTCAGGAAGATCTGAGTTTAAACTTGTCCTTGGACACTCACTAGTGTGATTGCGGACAAGGCACTTCACCTCTAGCTGCCTCAGTTTCCTCATCTGTAGAACAGGGATGATAACAGCACCTGCCTCCCAGAGTTGCTGTGAGGCTCATGAGATCTTGGTGCCCAGTAGGCACTCCAGAAATGCTTACACTTTTCTCTCTGATTTTTTTCATTTTAAAAACTTGTTCTGAATTTACACCACCAAATAAAATGAGCCCTTCCATTTAGAGAGTAGAACGGAGAAAGGGACAAACCAGAAATAGCTATTACACATTTATCTGTTTTTCCTTTCAAGAATATAATAAACAACCTCTACCTTCAAAGCTGTCCTGAGTACCCACAAATTCTTCTGCGCATTAAAAAGGTACTGCAGTTTTCTTTTTCATTTACTATTCTGAAATTTAACCAAACTGAGCAATACCACTGGTGACTGTGATGCCTACTGACTCTTGGCCCTCAGTGCTGACAAGATCCTTTTCGGCAACTCCTCTCACGAGCATGCCCATCCGCTCCCTACACGATCAGCTCAAAGAAGGTTTACCTGGGTCGGCGCTGCCTGCTCCAAGCTGGGCACAGACGTTGTCATTCTCTTGGAGAGCCTTCTTAAAATAGAAAATTCCCAAATTGTGTTTGCCCATGGCAAAATGGATGCAGCCCAGATTGTTCCAGAACATGCACCTTAAGCATTCACCTGAGAAAAACAAATACAGCAAAGGGAATGAGGCCAGAACACCATGTAATGGAGGCGCCTGTCAGTTGCCCAGGCTCCCATCTCTCCTATGTGACAGAGCACTCACAGAGAGAGTGTGGGCAAAGAAAAGCAGAAGCGTGGCAACCCTTTCTTGGGGAGCAGGCTATCTTCTGGGGTGCAGCCAGACCATGGGCAAAGCGAGGCCACTTCAAGGATCTGTGTTCTGGGGGATGCAGGAGATGTTCCCTATGAAAAGACCGAGCCCCTGATGGGAGGCACTGTGTACTTTACTAGACGGGGCCTCAGCTGACAGAGCCAGGGACCATCACCAGGCCCCTCCTCCAAACCCCTATAATACCCCTTGTGCTTGTCTGGCCCAGCCTTTCAGGACAAGGCCCTCTCGATAACATGACAAGGCATGGCAGAAGGTCGAGGGGCAGCTCATCCTCAAGCTGTTATTGTAGAAGCTGAAGGAAACACCCTGATATGGGCAAGATTCAGGGAGAACCCTTCTATCCTCATCAACAGATTCTGACAAAACAACCCTCCAAAGGATGGAAATCAGCCCCTCGGATGGTCACATGGGTGCTTAGAGTTACATCCCTGCAGGATTCATGATGTCATGGGAGGGCTTGGGCATTATGATGTATTAGTGACATCACTGTGAACTCTGTGCTGAGGCATGTTAGAGGAGGTCTGCCTGTAAAATTCTGCTACACAAAACCTGTGGCTCTATGTAAAATCATTCTATGACAATTTTTGCTAAGGAAGTGGTCCAAGGGCATAGACATTTAAGATGACTCGACACAAGTTCATGTACGCGTGTGTGCACACACGTTTGGCCAGGAATATATTTCCTATCAGTGCTCCACAAATTAAGATATGTATTTTTTTTACTACACCAACCCCACTCACAAACTCAAAAGCTCCCCAGGAGCAGGTCCTCTGAGGAGGAAACAACACTATTTTTCAGACTGATGCTAAAGATGAGCCTGGTGATGGAGAAGGGGGCGGGGAGAGGGATTTCTCACTTCTCCCACTGAGCTATTTGTATGCTCCATCCCTTTCTGGAGAGAGAGAACAGAAGTCTTTCTCAATGGAAAGGCCTGTGAGAGCAAACAGAAATAGTAATAATGTCGACCAATGTCTTAGCGGAGAAGCTAAGAGACGCTGGAGGCCAATAAGCCAATCACCTGTGACCTGTACTAAGTGAGCACCCCCACAGCAGCCTCTTTC
>CM053770.1:18288702-18311904 GCA_028658325.1 Potorous gilbertii
ACACATCCAAACAGAACTCATGATCTTCTTCTCCCCATCCCTATCCCTCCCTAGCCCTCTCCTCTGTTAACCTGCTAATTACTGTAGAGGGCATCAACCACGTCCTCTCCCTGTCCCCCAGTCCCTCAGGCTCACAGCCTAACTATCACTGTCACTCAACCCCATCATCTATGCTGGTGCCAAGTGCCTGTCAATTTTACCTCCGTAACATCTCTCGAATAGACACCCTCCCCCACCTTGCCCCCAACATTGCTGCCACCCTGGGCCAGACCCTCCCTCCTCCTTTCACTCTATATTACTGTACTGACCTGCCATAACAAAGTCTTTCCCCACTCCAATCTATCCTCCATTCAGCCACCACAGGGACTTTCCCTAAACGTCAGGTCTGACCATGTCAGTCTCTTGGCCTCCCACTCCATAAACTCCCCAAAATGCTCTCTCCAGCCTTGAGCGCCCTTCATAACCTAGCTCCTCTTCCCTTTCCAGTCTTCTCACACCTTACTCCCCAACACATACTCTTCAATCCAGGGACACAGGACCTCAGGCTGTCCCTCAAAAACCATACTCATCTCTAGACTCCAGGCCTTGTTACCAGCTGTCCCCCATTTCTGGAAGGCCCTCCCTCCTCTTCTCCTTAAAGGCCCACCTCAACTCCTTCTCCATGAAGTTTTTCTCAATCTCTTTTAATTCTACCTCTCCTCTTTGCTGACTGTTTCCCATTTATCCAAGATATTTATTTGTACATATTTAATGATGACAGCTAATACTCATATAACATCTACTATACACACTAAGTGCTTTAGAATGATTATCTCATCTGCTCCTCACAAGAACCCTGGATGGTAGGGTGCTCCTGTTATCCCTATTTTTACAGATGAGGAGACTAAGGTAAACAACATTTAAATGACTTGCCCAAGGTCACATAGCTCGTAAGAGTCTTAGGTTCATTTGGAACCCAGTTTTTCTTGCATTCTGTGCACTCTGGCACCATCCTGCTGTCTTTTCTTTGCTTGCTATCTATCTTCCCCATTATTAGGCTATTAGCTTCTTCAGGGACAGGACTCTCATCTTTTTTCCGATTTCCAATGCTCAGCAGAGACTGACACACAGTAGGGCCTTACTAAATTTTACTGACATACTGACTCAATTTCCACTACAAGTCGGGGAAGGAATGGGTCTAAGTACGACCCTGAGAGGAACCAGGCTGATGGGTGAGATGTCCTCAGCCGTGCTTGGTTTTGTTCCAAATCAGCCCTGTTTGCCTCAGATCACTCACCTCGTTATTTTTTCCATTTTTGTTATTATTGCCCTGGGAGATCATTTTTTCTAGAACAGCAAGGAGGTGCAGAGCTTTCTCAGCTTGGTAAGTTAAAATATAGAGATCCACAAGCAAGAAGCACACGGCCTGTGCAAACTTCTCTTCTACATAACACAAGAGAAAAAAAGACATGAAGAGAGATGCATACTTGTAGCAAACGAGGAAATACAATGAAGTCTCAGAATACAAACTCCTCAGGTCTTTACTGGAGCCTGCCACCATGCTCTACATCCATCAACTGGATCCCTGAAGACATTAATTCAGCCACATCACTGAGCCTCCAAGGGTCTCAGTCAGTGTCTGTCGAAGTACAAACCTATCTTGGCAAGGACTATACCACGGAAATAAGATGAGTTCAGGGTTACTTCACCTAGGCGTAACCTAATCCTCAAGGTATTAGGGGAAAGATTTAAGAGGTCTATGAACTTGGAGGGGAAAAAAAGGTTAGACTTTAATTTCAATATAATTGTTTCCCTTTGCTTTTATTTTATGTACTTAAAAAGATGATTCTGAGAGCAAACAAAAGGGTCCAGGCTCAAGACACACAGAAAATAGGAATAGCACTGTATACGGACACAAGAGAAGTGGGTTTTACATTTGGATTCAGAAAAGCAACACTTTTAAAGCCTACTCTTGGTATGGAATTACCAACACCATCAATTTCACATGAAATTATAGCAAATTTTCTTAACAGAAATGAAATCAGAATTCCCTACTGTTTTAGTTTTCAAAATGGAAAATAGCAGCATTCCCTCACATTCACCTCTCTGCTTTTACATGCAGCAAGCAGTTCTGCAGTTAGGAGAAAAGATAATTCTATTGCTCCTCCCCTGCTTACCTTGTCCAAGATTCCCAACAAGGACTCTATGCCCCAAAAGGGCCCACCCTCAAAATCCTGAAGCCTCGTAGGAAGGAGAAAGCTGAGACTACATGTTGAAGCCTCACCAGCCATGACCCACCAAGCCATTTCCAAGAATTCTGAGAGTTGTACTCAAAAGATGGAAGAAAAATACAACGAACTTTTTGAGCTTCCCATAAAACTGTGCTGACAGAAGGCGGTGCCTTCATAGCTTTTCTTTTTTAAACTTTTTCTAATTGTCAGAAAATAGTTTGTTACCACAATAACTTTCAGTTTACTTCAGCTGAACTGCCATTTACTCAAAGCCTACGATTTTGAAAGTGCTGTGCTAGGAGCCAGGGACATAAAAATTGTCGTGATATTTGTCCTCTTGCAAACCAGCAGGAGATAAGAGAACATGTACCCAAATACTTTACCCAAATACAATATAAAATGGAACATGGTGAGTAAATGAGAGACAGAAAGAAGTCTGGAGAGGGTGAAAAGGAGTGAAAGCTTGCTTCACGTGTGGTGGGGCTTCATGGAGGCATATACCTGTATGGTCTGGAAGGGCAGGAATCCAAGTCAAAAGGCATCTACTTCTAATTACAAGTTGCCATGAGCAAAGGCAGAGAACGTGGAAGCTATAAGGCAAGACAAGTGGTCCTTCAGAACAAGACGTGGGAGAACACTAGAAGAGGCTCTGTATATATGTGCTCGCCTGCATGGGAGAACACTGGAAGGGGCTCTCTCTATATATATATGTGCTCACCTGCGTGGGAGAACACTGGAAGGAGTTTTGTACACATGTGCTCTCCTGCTGTCTTTTTGATTAGACTGTGAGGCCCTTGAGGACAGGGGCTGCCTTTTGCCCTTCTTTGTGTCCCCAGTGCTCAGCTCACTGCCTGGCATACAGTAGGTGTTAAGCAATAAGGACCTACAAAAGGGTTTTCGGCAGAGGAATACCGTGGCCCAATACACAGACAGATTCATTGGCAGCAGGATGAAGGTCAAACTAGAGTAAGAAGGGCTCAGAACATCAGCTACAAGATCAGTGAAAAGTCTTTAGCAGTGGTGCAGTCATGTGGACCTACAGGTCTATAAGAGGGCAGTGGGAAACGAAACACTGCAGTAACAGAACTGACAGATGCTGGAAGTGAGAGAGCTAATTAACAGACTACTAGATTTCAAACAGGAGGATCAGGCAGCATCAACAGAAAAGACAGTCACAAAGATGAGCAGGTTTGGGGACAGAGTTCAGCCTCATTTTAGGCATGCTGAGTCTTGAGAGGCTGAAGACATCCAGGAGGAAATGGGGACCTGGAGCTCAGCAGAGTTCAAGGCCAGAAACACGGGGCATGCAGCAAGAAGAGAAGCGAGTCAACAGCACATCAATACTGAGAGGTCAGAAAAAGGAAAGCAGCTTGCACAGGAGACACAGGTGGGACAATCAGAGACCAGGAAATAGCCCAAAGGTCTTAATAAAAATTATTCAAGAACTAGATGAATTAAAAAAATATAAGTCAGAGAAAATGGGTGACAAATTACTTGCTTCATTCAGTGACATACCAAAAGGTTCTATGAACTGATAGAGTTTCTCTCCGGCCGATATTGCCTCAGCATGCTGGCGCAGGTGATAGAGAATAACAGCCTGGTTATAGTAGAGCATGCTATTTTCGACATCATCTAAGCCATCCATTTCTTCAACAGCTGAATGGACCTGAAAAAGAGTCCATAACACCTTCTAGTTTACAACAAGAAAACAAGGGGCAGCCAGCATCGATGGAACTGACCCAGGGGAACAATGTGGCCCTGAGCAGCGAAGGCATACCTGATTCTTCAGCTGGTTCAGTGTCGCTCTCAAATGATCGGTGGTCGTCTGCTCGTTTTTACAAAACTCGGCCACTGCCGTGTTCAGAACGATCTTGTAGTCATCTTTGTTGATGTCCTGCAGGCAGGCGAGGTGCTGGAGGCACATGTCATAATTCCCAGCCTGCAAAGAACACATAGTACTTATCAACAGAACAAAATCCCTCAGATTAATGAAAAGAGATGTTGGTCACCAGCTCTCACTATCTAAAGGCATAATATTAAGCCACATTTGTGGTTTCTACTCCAAGAAAACTGATGAGTCTAAACTCCCAAGAGTTTAGGGTAAAACTCCCGATCCTTCTAATATGGGAAATGCTTTGGCATGGTACACAACATCCTCAGTGGATCCATGACAGGCAATGAATTCAAAGAAATCCCAACTCTGAATTTAAACAAAAGTTCAAAAGCCTATGGAAACAAACATCAAAGTATAGTTCTTTTAGTTTTATGCAAGCAATACAACAAAAAGGACGCTCTTCCAAATCCTTTCAAGGGTCTTGAAAAGAGTTTAAATTTCCTAAGAACTTGAAGACTCATGCTTCTCAAAGACAATATTCTTAGAAGCAACAAAAAATTTCCAATATGAAAGTAGTTTCTTGAAAATTTAAGAGATTAACATAAAACATTTTGTTACCATGAATGCTTGAAAAGCATTGCTTGATAGTTCCTTCTCTTGATCAGTGATCCCAGAAGTAGAAACTGTTCCTTCATGTTTCTCTGTTCCTTGATCTATAAATATAAAATTTTAAATTTCTTTAGAAATCAAAAGCATTCCAGTATTTTTCTTATTAAAAGCTTTTCTTCTCAGTTTATTTTCCTTCCTAATTAGTCATAATTACATTTTACAAATAGTATACTCTTTAACTACAACTGTTAATCACTTATAAAAATGAAATTCGAAACCACTTCCCTTTTCTGAAGTTGGTGGTCAAACACAATGAAATTTCACCATCCCTTATTTTTAGAAGCTAAAACTTTTTCACAATAAAGGTACTAATGATAAGATATTGTGCTCCATAAAAAGTATCTGTTAAGTCTACAATCAACAAACCAACAAGCATTTTCTGAACACTTGCTTTAAGTGCTCCAGACAGTCTAGAGATCAGACACATAATAAGCAGCCCTGCTGATCATGAACCTGTGGCTGTTGCTCCACCAACAGAAAGCCACGCTAGCTCCTAAACTCTGGGTTACTTCAAACTATACAGTTTTAGGGGCAGAACCTCCTTACTTTAAAAATGAGGAAAATGAGGCACAGAAAAATTAAATTTAAAAAAATGAGGGAATGTTAGAATTAGAAGGGCCCTCCCTACCTGGAAGACCACTTATAGTTCAACTTCCTCTTTTTACCCGCAAGTGAAACCATGAAAAAGTTAACTTAAGCTTCCATTGCTTAGGGATAATATAATGAAAAGCAATGGTGCCACTTTCAGTAAGAGTTGAATGAAGAACACATCTCACTACAATGTTTTTCCCTTTTCAAGTTAAGATTTTTTTTCCTGAGGTTAGGATTAAAAAAAAAAACTCTGAATAAAGTTTATGAGCTCTACTCAAGAAAGTACATGATGCCAAATCATTTTTTAAAACTGTTACAAAGAACTCCAGCCTTGTTTTTTTTTAGTCACTCAGTCATGGAGCACACTCCCCAGTTCATATTTGGTTTTTACAGATCTGGGCTAACCTATATTTAGATGGAATGATTGTTTGGCCTACGGGAAATTTTCCCCCTATTTTCAACCCGATGGAATTTGGAGCCTTGATGTTAGATGAGTGATAAGAATCTAAATCACTCTTTGGAGACAACAAGCTTCCAGTTTTTTTTATAAACTTCAAACCCCCTTTTGTCCATAAATCATGTATTAGTGCCTATGAGGCATGACTGTTGACATTTACAAATAGATTATTCTCTAGCCCTATTCACAAAACACAGAAGTTTTGTTTTAGGAAGGAGGAAGCAAAGAAACAAATATTAAAAAGTCTAATCTCTGAGGTTAAAAAGTAAATGTTTATAATTAATGCATATTGTTGTTCAGTCATGTCAGAACATGTCAAGACTTTTCTTGGCAAAGCACCTGGAGTGGTTTGCCATCTCCTTCTCCAGCTCAATTTACAGATGAGGAAATTGAGGCAAACAGGGTGAAGGGACTTGTTCAGGATCACACAGCTAGTGTCTGAGGCCACATTTGAACTCAGAAAGATGAGTCCTCTTGACGCCAGACCCAGGGCTCTATCCACTGAACTAACTGCTGCTGCTCCTAATTAATACAAATGATCCATCTACAAATACTGATGTGTACCCCCAACTTCTCTCTAGAGCTCCTGCCTGGTACTTTGAGCTCTCTACTAGAGTCAATCACCTGGCTATCTTTGCTTGCACCTAAAACTAAACTCATTGTTTTCCCTCCAAAACTTGTCCAGGTGAAACATCATCTTCATCATCTTCTAAGCCTTAAACCTAAATCCATCTTTACTTCTTCCCTCTGTCTTACCCCAAGCATTCACATCCTACTGTTACTACACTTTCTCAAGGGGTTCCTCCTGTGCATTCTCAATGCAGCCACCAGAGAGAAGCCTCCCATTTCTTTTATATGGACCAGAACCTTCAAATTTTTAAAATCTGGATTCCTATCAATAACAAAATCTTTGAGCATACAATCTTGATACCGATTTTACTTATTTACAAATTGTATCTTTTCATGCTACAGTACTAATAATTATGAACACATATAATAGGAAACAATAGAATTAAAGAATGAAATAAATTAATATTTTTTAAATTTCATTTATTAATGGTACAAAATACATTTTCCTCTAAAATGTCATTAAAATAACCTAATTGAATATGTTATGCTATATTTCAAGATGCTGGTTTGACATTTAGAAGGTCCAAGTTCAATTTAATACTTGGTTTTAACAGCTGTCTGTGAAGACACCTCCCAGACACATGGATTCCAACGGAAGAGCTGGTCAAATTTACAAACACTGACACTTTCTCTTCCAGTCCTTGCCACCGATTACAGAGGGTTTGGGTGAAGTTGAGCTAGTAAACATGTGGCTTCCATAATGTCAATCCATTGCCTTTGTAAACTTACTGGAAAATATTTCATTTTTTATATTTTTACAGACTGGTTCAAAACCCAATGTAATTCATAAATACATTAGGAAATTCTTTTTCCAAGTTTTAAAATGTGCAGATATGGGTATTCTGGTCAGTTATAAACAATTTTTAGTAATTCAGTATTCAAGAAAGGATGGTCAATATAGAGTCAAATGCTTCCATGAGGTCAAAAAAGATAAAGATGGAGAAAAGCTCATCAAATTTGACAATTAAGAGATCATCGATCACTCTGGAACAAATGGTTTCATTTACTTGAGGAGTAAAGGATAAAGACAACCTGGGGCTGGGAGCCTAGAACCTGCTTATCCTTTGGTTCACCTACCCCACTGAAAATGAAAAGGGGACAAAGGAAAGGGTACCTGAGCTGCTAGTACAGTTCACAGTCTTCCCCCTCCCCCCACTCTATCCACCACTCTCCTGACATTCCAGACCTCTAACAGCATCTTCAACAAGGCAGGTGCTTAACAAGCATTTGGTGAATTGGAGTCTACAGCTGCTAAAAAGAGATACAAAGCCACCCAAAGGCCACTGTCTTTCAACCATTACTGCTCAAACCTCCTTATAAGTCTTTTAAAAAAAATGCTCCTTATAAATAAGTTTAAAAAAAAAACCAATAAACAACCCCAACTCCTGTTCAAAACATTTTCCTAGTCTTTTCCACATCTGCTAATGTCATAGTAATAAGGCATTAAGCTCTAAGAATCACTGTTCCAAACATTGGAATAATAGCATCGGTCAAGTTTCTGGCTTCTATTATAAATAAAATGACCACACCATTAAGCTCTGGGTTTCCCAGCCCATTAACTCCAATACGGGGGAGGGGGAGCAGAGGGGGTTACAAGGTCACAAGAATGTTGGACTTAGCTTTAGGTGAAAGGTCACTGACAACAACTGCTGTTATTCCTCTCCTTGTAACTCCATCAGTTTCAAGTCCTCCAACCCCAACCTGACCAAAACTAACTCCCACCTCCCTTGTTGGTGGATGAGAAACTCTGCCAATCTGGCAGACATAAGGAATGACAACTTTCCCCCAGAAAGGAGAACCAGTTCCTTAATTCAAGTGTCCCATACCCTACCCCCTCCAGGAGTACAAAGGGCCTTCCCTTTACCCATCATGGGGAGAGACAGCCAAGTTTAAGATTACATGAAGCACTTTATTAGTCACTGGCCCATTTCCCCACATGGCCCTTCTTCTGGTCTATGGCCTAAGTCTTGTCACTTCCAACAGTACTAGAGCACCACTCAGGTCTAAACAGGCTGCTGACCAAAATTAACTGATTAATCAATTTTAAAAGATAATACTGACCCCTTGAAGAAAGGTTTGCCTTAAATTAATTGCTTACCTCTGCAAGTTAAGCTTTTCTTTAATTTCTCAAAATTCTCCATTTGATTTATGATGACTTGAACAACATCTTAACCAAAACTTCTTGGTTACAATTTAGAAAAAAAAGCAACTTAATGAGGCATGTGAGAAATTATATTTTTCCTCTCCCATTCACATGATGGTTAAAAAAAAATGGCTTTCTCTAAGTAATACTTGTACTAATAAATTTCCAAATGCTGTTATAACACTTTGCAAGCTGAATTCAATAAGCCTTTATGAAACACCTACTGTGTGCTAAGCAGTGAGAGGCACTGAGGCATAGAGACAAAAACAGAAAGTTCTCCAAGAACCTTCCATTCTTCTAGGGGTTTGGGTGGAAGACAATATACACACAGAGAAGTAAACACAAAGTAATTTCAAGAGAAACACTAACTACTGGGGGGACTGGAGTAGCCTTGGCATAGCCGGATGGCATTTGAACAGAGCCTTGAAGAGGGAATTCCAAGAGGCAGAGCATTCCAGAAAGGAACAAGGCAGGAGGTGGAAAGAATTGTCAGGAAAATAGCAAAGAAGCCAATGCAGCTGAGACAGGCTGGGTGTGAAGGTGGGGAATGTTCAACAAGCTTGGAAAGAGAAATTGGATCCAGGCTGAAAGGGCACTCGGTGCCAAATCACAGAGATCATATTTTTATCCTAGCAATAGGCTGTTAAAGAAAGCAGTACCTTCAGAATATCAGTTTGGCAGCTGTTTGGAAAAGGGAGAGGCTGGAGGCAGGAAACTAATTAGGAGAATAAGCAATGGTCCAGATGAAAGGAGATGAGGACCCATGAATGTGGAGGAAAGAGATGGAGAAGGACTCCACAGGGGAAATCAACAGGACTTAGCAAATGATCAGACATGTCGGTGAGGGGACAAGAATGACTCCAAGGACTATGCCCAAAGGGCTATAAAACTGTGCACACCCTTTGAACTAGCAGTTCCACTTCTAGGTCTGTATCCCACAGAGATCATAAAAAAGGGAAAAGGACCCACGTGGACAAAAATATTTATAATAGCTCTTTTTGTGGTGGCAAAGAATTGGAAATTGAGGGGATACCTTTCTATTTGGAAATGGCTGAACAAACTGTGGTATATGAATGTAATGGAAGACTACTGTGCTATAAGAAATGATGAGCAGGCGGACTTCAGAAAAACCTGCAAAGATTTATATGAACTGATGCTGAGTAAGTTGAGCAGAACCAGGAGAACACTGTACACAGTAATAGTCAAAGTGTGGGATGATCAACTCTTCTCAGGAATGCAATGATCCAAGACAATTCCAAAAGACTCAAGATAGAAAATGCTATTCACACCCAGAGAAAGAACTATGGAGTCTGACTGCAGATCGAGGCATTCTACTTTCTCTCTCTGTTCTTTCTCATGGCTTTTTTCTTTTGTTCTGCTTCTTCTTTCACAAAATGACTTATATGGAAATATGTTTAATATGACTGTACATTTATAGCCTATATCAGACTGCATGCTGTCTTGGAAAAGGAAGAGGGGAGAGAAGAGGGAAATTTAGAACTCAAAATCTTATAAAAGTGAATACTGAAAACTAAAAAAAAAGAAAAAAGAATGACTCCAAGGACACAGATTTAGGCAAACAGAAGAAGGTGGTACCCCATCAGAAATAGGAAAGGGTTAGGAGTAGGGTTAAGGGAAAGCTATGAGTTATTAGCTCTTGCTCAGTTTGGGGTCCCTAAGGAACACCCCAGGGGAAGTGACCAAGCCTGAAATGCTCACCTCTTCATCTGGCCTCCTGGCTTCTTCACTTTTCACCCAACCTGGGAACTTAATTAAGCCTGCTCCATTTCTAATCTAGGTGGGTCTACACCACCTAAGGCACCCTGGGGTCCCCACTCTGATCCGGGGAGGCTCCTTGTCATACGGATACAGACCTTACTATACACCCAATCAACACTGCAGGGGGAGGGCACCCAATTCAGAGTTCCACTGGCCTCAGTTTCCCTAGCAGATATGTACCACTACGTGAGGCTAGCAATGTTGTTTTAAAAGAAAGTTGAGAAACTAATTTCAAGTCAAAGGCAATGAATGACTTCACTCACTGTGATTTATGTAAAGATCATCACATTTATGAATTGGGTGACTTTTACACATATCTCAATTCAGGTCAATAAATATCTTTTAAGCACCTGCTATAAACAAAGCCCCTAGTGGTAGATTCTAGGGATACAAAACCAAAGAGGAAACCAGTCCCCTTCTTCAAGTAGCTCAGAGTTTCCGAGGGCAAAGGTGTCACACTTATCCCAGACCAGATGTAAATGTAACAGGGAAATATTAACAAAATAAATAAAAATAGAATGCAACAATGACAATGTTAATTTGTGGTTTTCTAAGTAGACACGTAGGATAGAGAGGGAGAGAGCACTAACATGGGGGGAGAGGGAGAAATCAGGAAAGGCTTTCTATAGGAGATGCCCATCCCCAACCATGCTCTTTGAAAAAAGCCCAGGATTCTAAGATAGGAGAAGGAAGGAGAAGGGAGAGAGGCAGGAGACAGAATATGCAGTCTGGGGACAAGCTAGTAGGCTAGTCTGCCTGGAACAACAGGGCTCACAAAAGAAGTCTGGAAATGGTGCCAGAACCAGACTGCCAAGGGTTTAGAATGCCAGGGTGCATCTGGATGCATCAGTGAAGCACTAATGTCAAGGGAACAATGACTTTGGAAGCCCTATGAGGGGCTGGTCAGGGAGAAGAGAGGCAGACTGGCAAATGGAGGCGCAGTCTATGGGACAGGTGGGAATGGCCACCCCAGACAGATATGACAAAGATGGAACAGACTCAGGTATCAACTGACTGGCTGAAGTGAGGTGAGTGAAGAGCGGTCAATGGGCTGGGAAGAGGGCGATGTCCCAGGTTTGAGAGGAACTTACAACATCTGTGGAGAAATGCCCAGTCAATAGCTGGCCATCCCGTGGCCAGTAAACTCTCTGATGGAGGCATGGTCTTCAATTAACAGCCTCCAGATTCAGTGGTTTTTCCACTCAGTTAGCAAATCAGCATTTGGCTCCAGTCTCATCCCTGCCCTGCAGAAGAGAAGCAGGATGGGGCCGTGAACAAGGGTCTGGAAAATTCAAGCCGTACAATGAGGGGCATGCCACTATGGACTGCCCTGGGCCTCAGTTTGCTCATCTGTAAAATGAGTGGGTGAAATGAAAGGATTGATCATGTCCCTCACAGACAGTCTGAGTTAAAAGATACAGGACAAGAGTTAAACCATGTTTCTGGAAACTCACTTAGTCAGCAGCAAAGATCAAGTCAAGTTGCTCCCTTTTAACCCACTGCTTGCTTTGCTAATCTACTCTTTTTTAATGCTTACTTAATAAAGATTAAGAGAATAATTCCCCCAGAAAATACTGCTGCACAGCAGTTTTCATTATTTTTGGCTTGCATGTTACTTTGGGGTAGACCATTTATCCTAGTCAGGATAAAAGAACACAAGGAACTTAAAGAACTGAAGACGCAGCTGCTCTCAGTGACTTCTGAAGGATTGTGGACATGGGGTGGAGACAAGATGGCAGCACTAGAGGAATAAGCAGAGCCAAGATCTACCCTATGACTCTTTTCAACAGATCTAGAAGATGCACCAGACCAAGGCCTAGGGGGGAAATCCAAGAAAAAGTCACACTGACGGTTCATTCTTCCAGCATAGCTTGGCACAGGGGGGACAGAGATTTTTGGACACTGGGGGCAGGACTGTACACTGGGGCAAAGAGAGATCTCAATCCCAGCATGGAGGGAGCCCAAGCACAGACCAGACATATGAAGAGATGCCAACCAGCATCTTTACTGCTCACCATCCAGTTCTAGATCACAGATCCAGGGCTGAGGAAGGAACCTACACCTAAGGGACAGCATTTTCAGTGTGAGCAATCACCTAGCAAGGAGAAGGGTCAGGTCTTAGCTCCAGGCTCCAGAGAAACAATCAGGGCAGGGATCTCAGACCAAAGAGGAACCCGCAATTCTTTCCTTTGAAACAGTAGAGCTTGCCAATTGGCTGATAGGGGCTGAGTCCAGCAGCAGTTTAATGAAATCCAAACAGGGCAAGTCCATAGGCCAGTTGCTCAGACTTAAACTCAGATCAGGAATTTGAGAATTAAGATGAAAAGGGCAGAAATCAGATTCTGCTCTGGACCATGGAACACTTGCAGGTCCTCATCAGGAGCTGACCTTGAGATGCTGGAATGACACAACACCTATTAACACAAAGAAAAAAGCAGTGAAAGGATCCAGCCCAACACTAAGTCGAAAGTCAAGAGACATGCTGAAAGAGTAAGCAAACAAAAAGAGAATCTCACCATAAAGAATTATTATGGGGACAGGGACGTTCAAGAAATAAACCCACAAGTAGAAAATGACTCTAAAACATCTTCAAGCAAATCATCAAAGAAAAACAAACTCGGGCACAAGTTTAACTAGAATTTCCACAAGAGATAAAGGCAGAGGTTTTTTAAAAGAAGCTTTAAAATGTTTTTATAAATGAAATGATAGTTCTAGAGGAAAAAACTGGAAAAGAAATAAAAGCTATGGGGAAAGAACTGGGAAGGGAACTAACAGTTTAGCATCAGAGGAAGAAAAACTTAGCTAAGCAACCAACTCCCTAAAACTTAGAATGGACCATACAGAAGATAATGACTCCATGACATAAGAAGGAATATTAAAATAAAACCAAAAGATTAGAAAATAAAAAACAAACAAACAAACAAAAAAAACATAAGCTTTCTCATAGCAAAAACCACCCTGGAAAACACATCAAGAAGAGATCACTTAAGAACGGTTGGATTACCTAAAATCCATGACCAACAGTCTACACATCACATTTAAGAAATCATTAAAAAAAACTGCCTGGAAAAAAATCTACCAGTCTCCTCATGGAAGAAAGCCCCAAATGAAAACTCCCAGAAACATCACAGCTAAATTCTGAGCTTGCATATGGAAGAAGAACGCTGAAAGCATCTAGAAAGAAAGAATTCAGGTACCAGGAGTTACAGAACCACATACTATTTAGCAGTCACCACTACAAAAGAACAAAGAACTTGGAATACAATATTCTAGAAGGCGAAGGATACAGGCTTACCACCAATATTAACTTCCCCAGCAATACTGAGAATAATCGTAGGGGAGGAAAAATGGATTTTTAATGAAAAAGAGGATTTCTAACCATTCCTTATGAAAAGACCAGAGCTGCATAAAATAACTTTAAAGTACAAATACAGGAATCAAAAGAAACATAAAAACAAGGATAAACTCTTTGCATTCTAATACAGGGAGATGATCCATGTGACTCCTAAGAACTTTATTATCACTGGGGTCACAGAGGGAGTCTAACTAGACAGAATTCTGGAAGCTATTCTGTCATATTTTGGTGATCTTGAATGGAAAGGAAAAGAAGAATACAATGGGTGGAGAGGAAAAAAGAAGAAAATTATCTCATATTATGGGTGTAAGAAAGTAGAGAAGTCTATACAAACAAGGAAGAAGAGGTGGAAAAAGTGGCTGATAATTCAATCTCATTCTCATCTGAATTGGTCAAAGGAGAAAACAATATACACAGCACTGGGTTCAGAAAGGTTCTATTTAATGGGCAAACAAGAAGAAAAGAGGAAAAGGGGGGAGGCGATGAGAGGGAGAACAGATTGAAGAACAGATTAGTTTTAAACAAAATGGACTCCAAGGAGGTGCCAAAATATTATCAGCAGTTCTTTTTGAGGTGGTAAAGAACTGGAAACTGTGAGGGTGTCCACCAACTGGAGAAGGGCTGAACAAATTATGGCCTATAAATGTGATGCAATACGATTATGCTCTAAGAAATAATGAAGCAGAGAGTTTAAAAAAAACCTGGGAAGACTTGTATGATGCAAATTAAGGAGGAAGAAACCAGGAGAACAGTTTAGACAAGGACAACTACATTACAAAGAAAACAACTTTGAAAGACATAGGACTTCTGATCAACACAATGCCTGACCACAATTCCAAAGGCCTCACAGGGAAGCCCATTTCTCAACAGAGAAGTAATGGGACTCAGAGTATAAACCGAGGCTTTTTTTGGATGTGGCCAATTCAGGAATTTGTTTTGCTTGAGGATAAAGGTATGTAATGAAGGCAGGAGAGAATGTAATGGGAACATCACTGCAATGTAAGAAAAGGCAACCATAAGAAATTTAGAGAAACATGGGAAGATTTATGTCAACTCCAGTCTGATTTTACAGAAAATACAATAAATCTATACATTTACTAGAAGAAAAAAAAAACTTAAAAAAATAAAAGATCACAGAGAACAGATGTACTACAAGGCTGGAGAAGAACAAATGCTGTATAGATTTTTTTTTTAAAGGGAGCAGAACCTGCAAATTAAATGAGCTCAACTTTGATGTTTAGCAAAATTCTAACACATATTCTTAGAGATATAGTTAATAAACAACCAGAAAAGAAAATGTGAGCACAAAGACCCAACATAGCTTTATCAAGAACAAGTCATGTCAGACTAAACCTTATTGCCTTTTTTGGGGGAACAAGGTTGCTTGGCTAGTAGATCTATTGATACATCTTATCTAATTTTAGCAATGAGTTTGACAAAGTCTCTTATGTTATTCTTCTGGACAAGATGGAGATATGTGGGTTAGACGATAATACACTTACGTGGATTTGGAACTGGCTGAGCGGCTGGACACAATGGGTCATTAATGGCTAGATGTTGGAAGGAGGTCTTTAGTGGAGTGCCCCAGGATCTGTCTTTGGCCCTGTGCAATTTAACATTTTTATTAATAACTTGGATATTAGATGGCATGCTTATCAAATTTGCAGATGACACAAAGTTGTGAAGAACAGCCAACAGAGACGATAGTCAGGACCCAATAATTCTTGACAAGCTAAAACACTGATTGGAATTTAATAAGACAAAATCTAATAGGAATAAACATAAAGTCTTACATTTACATTCAAAAATATCAACTTCAAGAGCACAAGATGGGGGAGGCATGTCTAGAAACAAGTTCGTCTGAAAAAGACCTGGAAATTTTACTGGACTACAAGCTCAATACGAATCACCATTATGATATGGAGCCAACAGGATCATAGGCTGCGTTAAGAGAGACCTAAGTCAAGGACGAGGGACTTGGGAGGTTTGAGGTACAACGCTCTATCGGATCCTATCTGGAGTACTGTGCTCAGTTGTAGGTGCCATATTCCACGAAGCACACCGATATGTTGAAGAGCATCCAAAGACAGTTGAGCAAAGAAAGACGATGCCCTGGGGAGATCAACTTAAGGACCTGGTGACATTTAGTGTGGACAAGAGAAGACTTAAGAGGAACCTGAGAGCTGCCTCTGTACATTTGAAGGGCTGTCACAGAGGAATGAGACTTATTCAGTGTGACTATAACACCCAGTAACAACGAACAGAATTGGCAGAGAGGCAGATTTAGGCTTGAGTAAATCCCTGGTAGCCAGAAGCAGAAGAGGCTGCCTCAGGAGGTGGAGTCTTTTCTGGTGCTGGATAGAGGTCTTCAAGCAAACACTGGGGGGGCGGGAATGGATTTGGAATAGGAGGCCTCTAGGATCCCTTTCAACTTAAGATTCTGCAAAAGCCTAGGAACTTCATGGGGAAAAGTTTAATAGTGTTTAAAACCCAGGAAAATTTCTGTTATCTTTTAGCCTTTAAGTGGTCCAACATTGAGTAAAACAGCTTATATGCAAGTATCACACCTCTTGACTTCTTCAGCTCCCTTAACTATCCCTTCAGTTGAAGGAAACTTCACTATTACATTAATAATATAAAAAAGATTGGGAGAGAAATGGTGGAGAACCTTCCCCTCCATCCATGCCCCACTGCCCAGTGGTCACACACACACCTGCACCCTAACTCTAGATTCCTTGGCCATCTCCCTATACCCCAAACAAAACCTCCACTCCCTAAGTAGTTAACGTATGTACTTCATACTTCAAAAGACACACTATATTTCATCACTGAAAACTTTTTCCACACCTTAGCATATAGATATTCACAAGTTATTTTGGCCACAAAACAAAAAAATTCCCTAGGAGTCAATATTTGGTGATGAGCCTCTTAAAATCTAGCAAAGCTGGAAAGTCCTGAGAGAGGCCTCCTGAGCTACCCCAGGCCAGTCCTTGAAGCCTCCAACTTAGAAAGAGTAGCAGGGACTTGTGCTCTCTTAGCAACACTGGGGGACCAAGGGTCACCACTACATCATGGGAAAGAAAGGATATGAGGTATGTTCTAAGAGAGAAAGCATTTCATCACACACTCTGTTTCTGATTATTTGTTTGCCATCATATTTATTAAGAATGAAGCTTTAACAATCCGACCTGCAGTTTTTGGCACATTTTTGTCTTTTCAAGTTTCTCAGCCTCAAGATGAAACATGCTGCCCAGTTCAACAGAGAAGAGACGGACTTAGGGGGGAGCCTGAGGCAGCCTTTTTCTGGACATGGCTTAAGGCCAGAATTTGTTTTGCTTGACTATACACATTTGTAACGGATTTTGTTTTGTTGCTTTCTTCATGGGTGGAGGAGATGAAGATGAGAAGAGAATGTAGAACTGAAAATAAAATAAAACTGAATTTAAATTTTTTTTAAAAAATAAAATTGTATCTGCAAAATGAGGCATACCAGTAACACCAGCCTCCCAGGCCTGTGTGAAGATCAAATGCAATCATCTATTGAAAGCACTTGGCATCTTGATGCCAATTACCATGCACATGTTACAGACCAGTGCCCGGCATAGGAGCAGATGCTTAACAAATGCCTACTGATGGATGGACTTAGGGAGGGTAAAGACACCTTAGCTCCACTTCCGGTCTCCTCCAACAGCTAGCATGGGGCTCTGCCCAGAGGAGACAACAGGTATTTGGTGAATTCAGGGATCATATTAGTGTTAACTCAGTTAATTCCAATAAATATCAACTCATAATCAGATGACATGATTAAATGAGATTCACGCTGTCCAGTTCTCACAGTCACCTCTGAGGACTCCACTGGGAAAATCCCAATAAACTTACTGATGAAGAATAGAAGAATTTAACTGTCTACCTCCTCTCAAGAGACTTATTCAATCAAACAGGACAAAAAATCAAACCCAAGTGGGTGATCAAAGTCTTTCTGGGAAGATAATAGACTCCCCTGGTATTTCATATGGCTGTTGATAGCAGAATCCTCTAGGGATCATATGTCCATGCCCACCTCTCCCCTCCTAGACATTTCCTCACTGTTATTAATTTCCCTTTCATTAATATAACATGTCATTTTCCTAGATAGAAAAGCATCAGGGTTAGTAAATATGTGGAAACCAAACTATACAAAAATTTAGAACCAGATTTCAGTGTAAAATGAGCTCAAGAGCTGACCATGTTGGCAGGAGTAGCCTCTCTTCCTGTGTGTTCAGATAGACCCACTTCTACATACACTTAGAAGAAATGGACTCAGGAAATAACATTCACATGACCATAAACCAGTGTTTGCCTCAGTTTCTTCAACTCTAAGACCAAATAGCATTAATTTTTAAAAGTTTTTAAAAGACTAACAAAGTCTTACCAGAATGAGTCTGCATCCAATTCCACAATTCATCTTTATTTCTCCAAAAGAAATCACCACTGCCAATTGAAATAGTAAATGACTGTTTATTCCTATCTTGGACACCCTTTCCATTTTGATCCAATAAAAAGGATTTATCCTTTAGACATAGAGACCTCTGGGTCTCCCAAGGCTTAATATTAATAGTCTTTGAGCTAATGGATTTCATCTTTGACAAAACAATTCCTTTTATGCCTGTTAGGTGAAAAAAAAAAAAAGGAATTCATTACATCTTCAAAATTCTTTAAGCTGGTCAAGTTGACCCCCAAAATTCTCTCTCGCTAAAGAAAGTGGAACCAAATCTTCATTACTATATCAAATGAAAAAGCCAGTTAACAGAAAATACAGAGTAGTATACTCAGACACAGAATGTTAACCATTCAAATCTGATTGGTGGATAAAACCCACTGGACTCTAGTGTTCCGAACAAGTTAAATTCATTGTCAAAATATAGCTAAGTAACCAAAATGCTCAAGAAAAAAAGAATTTCAGAGAAAAAAAAAAGAATTTTAAGGTCCTGCTTCAAATGGATCACACTTTCACAAAAAGAAACTTTTCATACCAAGACACTTTAGAAACAACTCAAGGTTACCCATATCACCACAGAAAAAGGGCTCACCCAGCTGACACATGCTTTTCTATCACTTGAACAGCAACACTGTTTCAATGGCTGTTAATAAAGCATGCTTGGTAGTACAATGCAATGCTTTTCATCTGTGTCCAGCACTCACCCACAAGGATTCCCTGGAGTCAGGAGAAAGCTCTGTATGTGCACATGCTCTTGGCCCTCTCCTCCCATCACCTCCAGCAGGTTACAACCTCCATCTTTCTCAAATCTTCAACCACTTCCTATTTTACTGATTCCTTTCAACTGACTTCAAATATGCCCAAGTCTTCTAAAGTTTAAAAACAGATGCATTCACTAGAACCTACGATGTCCTACACATCTTTTCCTCTTCCCAGCTCCATTTTGGGTATCTCCACTTCTCTCTTCTCTCCTGCTCTCCCCCTCTACAGCCTGCAAACTACTCTCTCTTTAGTTACCAAGGATCTCTTAATAACCAAATATGTGCATCTTTCTTCAATCCTTCTGCTTCTTAACCTGCCTCTGATACTGTCAATCCCCAGCTCCTCCTGGATGAACACTGGCTGCTGCTCAGTCTCCTTGGCTGGCTCTCCATGCACACCACACCACACAACGTGGGAGTGTGACTCAAGGTTCTGTCCTAGGCCTCTTATCAACTGACATGGATCCAGTTGTATCTACTCAAATAACTCAGATCTAAAAATCAGTCCCCATTCCTAATGAGGTTCCATTCCATGTTACCAAATGGACATTTCAAACTGGACAGCATCGCTCCCTCTTCCAGATATCCCTGCACCAGTCTTCTAGACGGATTGATTCTAACAGTCTTCCAAAGTCAGCATTAGCCTCATTGCCTTCCTTTCCTCACCTCATGTATCCCATCAGTCACTTCCATGAATGCCACACTATTTGTAGGCCATTCTCTCTCCTCGAAGCCAACACTTTAGGTCAGGACCTCAACTCCAGTCATCTTTTTTGGGTCATGGACCCCTTTGGCTATCTGGTGAAACTTATGGATGCTTCTCAGAAAAAAAATTTTTTTTTAAATACCCAAAATAAAATACAATAATAAAAGAAGCACTTGAATTTTTATATATTTGTACACTGCAAGTTACTTAAAAAAAAAAGGCCACAGACTATGTGTTCAGACCCCTTAATCTAGATTACTGCAGCTCGGTTCAGGTCATTGGAGACCCCTATGCCCCAGTGAGTTTCCTTAAATGCAGTTCTGACTCCAGTGGGGGCAAAGATCAAGTCCCCTTGTTTGGCCTTTAAAATCTTTCACAACCTGATCCCAACCTATCTTTCCAGCCTCACTGAATGTTTACTCTCTCTTCCACCCTGCAATCCACTGTCACCCACAACTGTTCTAGATCATCTGCCCCCCAGACTTGGAACACAAGCCTCTTAATCCGCAAAAAGCTTGAGCACCAGCATCTGCTTGAAGCGTTTAACTAGTATTGTCTTTCTCTATTTATGCTGCAGGTACCGGTCATCTCAGCCATAGGAAGGCATGCTGCTGGCAAGAAGAGGCTGTTTCAGTCTTTCCGTCTGAAGCCCCAGGGCTCGTAAGAGGTCTCTTTTAAACGCTTGTGGACAGAAGAACCAAATACAGCCGACTTTAATACAGAATACTGCAGGGTAAGTGTATCAGCCATTAAACCAAAGTACTATGAGAGGTCCTTCCTTGCCAAGGGTGGTGAATGGTGACAGTTCCAAAAGGTGCAGACAGGAGGAAACGAATTAGGGATGGAGTGGAGAGCAGGGACCCAGAGCCTTGGCACAGGCGGGGCGCTCAGTAGGTACATTTCATTCTTTACTAATGACAATGGACCACCGAGGTCCTTCTGATCACGTCTGTAGGGTGAGTATCGACAGCATTGTGGGAATGGGCTGGCCCCAGAGCAGGGCCCTGGTGCCGGGCACGCAGAGGGGGTGGGGGTGGGGCGCCGGGGGCAGCCTTCACAAGGATGGATCAGGGGCAAGGTGCCACGGAGGGGATGGATCGAGCTCCAAAGCCACGAGCAGGGAAGGCATCGCTGGGACTTCTGGGAGCCCCCTTCTCATTTCACATAAGAGGAGACGGAGTCTGAGACCCACCCACCTCCCCAACATTGACCAGCACCGGAGGCCACACAGGCCTCCGTCCCCCAAGGTCACAGCTGCCAGGGGCCTCCAGAGGAGGCAGTGCCTTCGGCAGGGTCACCGAGGGGCGGCTGGGCCCCGGCCAGGCGGGGAGAGAAGCGGGGAACGGTGGGCTCGGCAGGCGCGCTGTGCGGGGACGGGGGTGCCGCGCACTCGACTTCCTCGCCGCGCATTGATCCGGCTTTCTCTGCGCATGCGCATTAATGGACGCACCGACGCTAGAAAACTCCTATTCCTCCGCCGCGTGCGCCCGAGAGCGCCGGGCCGAACCCTCCTCACCTGCGGCCTTGTCCGCTGCCATCTTCCCCGCCCGCTTCACGCGCCTCCCGGCCAGCGGCGCAGCCGGGACTCCGGCGGGGGCGACCGCCGACTCGCTGTGGTGCCAGCCTTCGCGGGCCTCGCCGCGGCCCTGGCGGGAGCGCGGACCGGCGGCCACAAGCCCCAGGCCGCTCCCGCAGCGGGATGATTGCTTTTCTGTTGGCGCTGGTGCGAAGACCTCCCGCCATACACCGCCGGCGGCCGCCCCTCCCCCTTTCCTGACACGCGACTTCCGGGTGCTTAGCGCGCGGCGGAGACGGGGGGCGGGGCGAGGAGAAGCGAGGTCGCGGGAGGGGCGGGGCGAGCGTGGGAACGGCGGACGAGGCCACGCCTCGTAGCGCTGACGTCAGAGTCGTCCGTCTCCCCCCCACCACGTGATCGCGTCACCCAGGCCCCGCCCCGGACGGAGGAGGGCGTGGCTCTTGGCGCCGCGCCTGCGGGATGCACTTGGCTGGACTTACGATGATTGCTGATCGCCTACGCCGGCGGCTTCCCGAGGCCTCCCCCGCCCGGAGGGGAGCTCCCGGAGGGCGGGGCTGTCGGCGCTCTGGGTGCGCTTCCCGGGGCCGGCCGCGGTGCGGCCCGTGACTCGTGGCTCCCCCTGGAGGGCCGGAGGCCTTCGTGACTCACGTTTGGTGTCTCCGTCCCTCGCGCCCCCCAGCGCTTAATAAGCGCCCTTTCCTTCGGTCTCGTGTCTTTCACGGGTTGTGGGTAGGAAAGACTCCGGTCTGTTCGCAGTGTCCGTAGTTTTGTCCGCCGGTGACGTCACACTCCGGTGGGATTGGGGACCGTTAGTCCGTACAGGAGCCCCGCGAGCCGCGGCCTCTTGGCGGGGAAGCGTTTCCCGGTCACCTTCCCATCCGGCGGGCCCCGATGCCGGTGCCCGCAGCCGGTGCCCGCAGCCGGTGCCCGCAGCCGGTGCCGGCCAGGCCCCTCCGGACCGTCTCGGTGCCGCCAGTCCACTGCAGATCCGCAAATGGTCATTTTGGAGAAAGGCCTGGGGAGGTGCGGAGGACTGCGGGGTCCCCCCGCTGTTTGTAACGGGCCTCACCCCCCAAAGTACGGGCCTCGGCCTCGGGGGCGCAGGATCGGGGAGGTTCTGCGCTGGAAAGCAGCGCCTGCGGGAGGGAGACACGGCGGGGCAGCGTCTATAGGGTTGGGGGCCGCGTCGGGCAGACCGTGCAGGATAGTCGGGGGTCAGCGATCGCGGACCCTCGGTCGTCCGGCCATTTACGCGTACCATATCCCCAAAAGTATTCCTATAAAAATATAATTGTGAGGTTTTTGTCCCCAATGCGCTTGAAATATAACAGCAATGATTACTAGGCGGTATAAGCTGAAAATAAAATAAATGAAGCTTTGCTTTACGTTGGTGAAGAGTGAGGGAGGAGGAAGAGGAAGCAGAGGAGTGTTCTCTCTCAGGCTACTTTCACTAAAAGTAAGACTAACGTGACTGCCTTCATTTAATTTTCGTTTTTTAGAGTCACCATGTTTTGACTCACGGATTTTTTTTTCTTTGGATTGGCTTCTGACTAGGAATTTATCTCACGATACTTCTTTTTGACGTTTTTTGGGGGGCTGCGGTGGAATTTTTAAAAGATAGCTGCTTTAATTGAAATTGCACTTTTAAAAAGTGATTAAAGCAAAAAAAAAAAACATTAGCTGAGCCATCCCTTTGTGAGCTATTCAAGTCCAAACAGGATATCCCTACTGCAAATTTTTGTTCATCTTGCAAGACAAATTTTGTGAAAAATTATTCTTTGTCCAGCAAAGCACACATAAACTAGGTTACTCGCAAACCGAGGTTCTGTATTTGTCTTTTATATAGTATTAGACTGTTTGTAAGGTGGATAAGCATGGTACCGTGGAAAAACCATTGGCTCAGCAGTCCTGAATTTGAATCCCATCTGTCACTATCTGCTTTAATTTTGAACAAGTCCCTTCATCTCTGGGGCTCAGTTTTCCTCACTTGACAAATGAGACAAGTTGGACCTGCCGATCTCTTAGTCCCTTCTGCCTCTAACTCTGTAAGAAC
>CM053770.1:18312404-18400121 GCA_028658325.1 Potorous gilbertii
AATATTACCTTCCCCATGGTCCCACAGCATCAATTGTTCCTAGCACTGAACTTGTCATTTTGTGTTTACTGTGCTCTGAGAGCTCCCACAGCTACAGTATTAACCCTCGACATGAGGCTCCCCCAGGGATGTCCACGGTACAGGACAATAGGAAAAACCACCGCATTAACCAGATGTCCCATTTATATGACTCATCAGACTCTCCTTCAATCTCCTAACAGCTCCTGTGTGGGGGCCAGCATATAAACACTAATTCAGAAACTCAAACCCCACTGCTTTTATCACCCGGAGAGTGACAAGTTCATCTTTGGGGAGGCAAGGGGTGTCTGGGGGAAGGCTGGTGCTCTTGTCAGGGATGTTAGGGACAACTGCTGGCTTCCTTCTTCATCGATGAGCATTTTCTTTCTGCAGGGCATAGTTGTAGCAATAACCTAAGTCAGCAACATGGTAGTTTCATTTATTCACATAAAAATGTTCTTCTATTCATAAAAAAGGTAAGTGCATTAAAAGACTGTCTTCCTGATCATGAAAATGGGCACACTTAATGATTCAACTTTAAGATGAATTGCTTTTCCTTTCTCTCAGTAGAGAAATAGAAGACTATGGATGCAAAATGTGGCATGTGCTGTCAGTTGGGATTGTCTTCATTTAATTGTGCTTTTACTATAAAGGAGTGTCCAGTGGGGAAGAATGTCTTGGGGAATGATGATGGAATTAAAGCATGAGGCATCAATCAAAATTGTTCTTTAAATGGAAAGTCTTTTCAGTGGAGATGTAAAAACAACCACAACTAGATATTACTTATCCAGTCATTTCAATCAATAATTCATGATTGACCCCCATTTGGGGTTTTCTTGGCAAAGATACTGGAGTGGTTTGCCATTTCCATCTCCAGCTCATTTTACGAGGCAAACAGGGTGAAGTGACTTGCCCAGGGTCACACAGCTAGTAAGTATCTGAGAGTGGATTTGAACTCAAGAAGATGAGTCTTCCAGACTCCAGGCCCAGATTTCTATGTACTATGGCACCCTCTAGCTGCCCTAGATATTAGATAAGGGAGATAATGCTACAGAATGGAATGCACACTGACCTGGGTATCAAGAGGGAAATTCTGTCACTAACTAGCCTTGCAATCTTAGGCAATCTTGGGCTGTTGTTTCCTTTTCAGTAAAATATGAGGATAGAACTAGAGCAGGGGTGAGGAGCAAGGCTGCATGAGGCCCTTTAGATCTTCAAGGGTGGCAATTTGACTGAATTCAAACTTCACAGAACAAATCCTTCTCTTCTATTTTGAATATTTTATGTTTTATTCAGAAAACTTTCTACTGTTGTCAAGTCATGTGATTCATGATCCTTTTGTTAAAATGGGAACAAAATACTTGCCCAAGAGATAATAAATAGCATATCTATGATACAGTCATTAAGATATTTTTGGTTGGCATTTTTGCAACATCAGAGCTTAATATTAGAAAATATGTAAGTCCAGCTCCAAGGGGGATTATATGAGACGATGGTTTTTCTCTTCTTTGGGACAGGAGAGAAAAATAACTAGAAGCCCCGACGAGCAACAAAGGGAAGTCTCGTTTGTGAAACCAATGAATGGTGGCAATTAAAGATGAACCCGTTCTATGGGCACAGAGATTCTAGTTCAGCCACAAAGGAATTTTGGAGGACAAATCTTTGGTAGCAGCTACTATAAACTGAGCCCCAGGGAATGAGGTGGTAGAGGCAGAGTGTACCCTAGATAAATGTACCCTGTCTGAGGCCAGATTTGAACTCGGGAAAATGAGTCTTCCTGACTCCAAGTCCAGTGCTCTGTGCACCATGACGCCTCCCAGCCACCCTGCTGGACAATGATCTGGGTCCATAACTGAAGAAGAGGAAGACAGTGGGCTGGAGCACCTTTGAGAAATTACCCAGAGCTTTGACTGATCCCAAACTGATACCTGGCAAAAAACCTGTCTGTCTAACACTAGGAGCCTCTTGGTGAGGTGGTATGACTGTGATTCCTCGAACAACACAGGTCAGAATTGTGGGTGATCCGGAGGGCAGTGGACAGCCATGTAGGGGCTGTGAGTGAGCCAAAGCATATTTTCAGTTAGGACCTATGTTCAGGAACCAATCAGTGAGTCAGCAAAGATGCTAAATGTCTACCATGTACCAAGTACTGTGCTAAATGTTGGGGACACAAAGACAAAAATGAAACATGCCCTGCTTTCATGGAGCTTCTATTCTAACAAGAAGACAAAATGTGCATACCTAATTCAAAAAAGTTAGAGAATAAGGGCACTGGCGGCCAAAGGGAGGCAGGGGTGGGGGTCAAGAAGGACTTTGTTTAGAAGGTGGAGTTGACCTGAATTCGAAGTGACCTCAAAGACCCCATGCAGACAAAGCAGCAGACGTTGATTTGGGAATGGCTAATTTGTCAGGATACAGAAGGGTGATGGGATGTGACTATACTAAAAAATCAATATGATGAATACAGAGAAACAGGGAAGACTTATGAACTGATGCAAAATAAAATAAGCAGAACCAGGAAAACAATACATACAATGACTACAGCAATATAAATTGAAAGAACGCAGACAACAAAATAATCAAAATGAAACTAAGTTGAACTAAGCATCTCATAAAATACATCCTACATGGCATATTGGATAGAAAGATGGGCTTTGAATCCAATAGACCCAGAGACAAATCCTGCCTCAAACACTTACTAGCTGTGTGACCCCAGCTTAGTCATTTAACCCCCCGTTTGCCTCAGTTTCCTCTTCTGTAAATGATTTTAGGACCTCTAAGTTCCCTTCCAACTCTAAATCTACAACCCAGTGTATGCTGTGAAATTTGAATGACCAAAGCTGGCCCCAAAGAAGTTGAGGGGAAGGTTCTATGCGTGTAGAAGATTATACATAATGTCAGAATTTTTTTATATGTTGGTTAGTTTTGCTGAACTGCTTCTCCCCCTCCTTTTGATTCTTTGTTATAAGGGGTGGCTCTCAGTAGTGGGAAATGTAAGTGAAAGTAAAAGCAAAGTAAATGTAAGATTTCATCTAGTAAGTTGATTTATGTTGTAAAAGATGGGTAGGTCATGGAGAATGAATTGTTGGTTCTTTGTTCTCCGAGAGGATCGAGGACATCGTGAGGGTGCTGTCTTGACTTGCATGTGAACTGGATTTAAGTGAGGCCGAACTGTGTGAAGTTACCAGCCTCATTCTGTCCTCCTGAGTTCAAAGGCCAGACAAAAGTTGAGATGACTGGTAATGGCCCAGCTGAAGCAAGGGTGAGGGAGGACAGGAAGGCAATGTGTCACCGATGGAAGGAAAGTGGAACTAGAGGAAGGAAGGCCTCCTGCACACTGGGTAGATCCTCCAAGGAGGGTCCATGGGAGAACATGGACAAGAACTACAGAGTGTAAAGGATGGGCCAATACCCACCTTGATGAAATGGGCTCCCTCTAATATAATAGGAGTCTGCCTTCTGCATCTTCTACTCCTGCTTCTGGGGTTAAATAGCACAAGTCTAATCTTTCCTTTCCATGACATCCCTTCAGTATTTGAACTTTTCAAATACTTTGCAGACCTTCAAACACTTGGAGGCAATTCTTTCCCTGCCCCTAAGTCTTCCCCTCTCCTTCATTCCTCCAAATGATCCTCTCATAGCTTCCTCCAGTTCATTTGATCACTTTCTTCAAACTGAAGCTGTGCATAGCCTTGTCAAGCTACATCCCATATTTCTTACTGAAAACAGTGCACAGCTTCCTGGTCCTGAAAGAGGAGCTGCTCTTTCCTTTGTGTCTGTCTTCTTTACTCTTCTACTGGTGTCTCTTTTGCTGGCTCCATAGCTGTGAGTGAGGCCAGGATCAGGTCTGGCTGTAGACTGAGGCAAGGTGCATTCTGCTGCATTAGGGAAAGACTTCCATATTGAAAGAGGGAACAATGCCAAATTTGAGAAACTTCTGCATCAGTAGAGGCTCAAAGCATAGTGCTGAAGAGCCAAGGTCAATTACCTGGACATGGGCCAGGGAGTTGAAAGTCTGGATGTGGAAAGCAGGATATAGAGCTGAGAGTCAAAATCCAGAAAAGGCAGATGGACAGATAGAGAGAGAAGAGAGAAAGCAAGAAGGAAAAAAGAAAAATAAGAAAGAAATGATGAAAGAAAAAGTAAGAGTGGAGAGAGAGATGGAGGAAGGAAGGGAGGAGAAAAGGAAGGAAGGAAAGAAAGAAAGAAAAGCTCAGCAACAGTAGAACTTCAGATCTAGAAGGGAACATAGAACAAAATCATTTTTTGCATCTCTAGCGCATTCTTGACCCAGATTAAAATCTTACCTTTGATACATGCTGACTTAGTGACCTTAGGTAAGTCACTTAATTTATCAGGGAGTTTTTTAAGACTAACTTACAAATGAGTTGCTGGTCTGCATCTCTGGATGGAGTTTCCAGACCGGTAGTTTCCTTCATTGATGAAATCATAGATCCAAACATAGAATAAAAAAACCTCACTTTCATTGCTTGTTTTTGGCAATTTTACTATGCAAAGCTATATATTTTAAATTTTATAGGCAAACCAACAAAACAGCAATCCAAATGAGGACTTCTATGGTTTTCCATTTTAATTGAGGTTTTCAATACCTTAGCATTTATATTTTCCAGTAAAACTAATTGTTTTAGCTGGGAAAATAAAGTAATAAATTGATTTTTGGAATTATGTGCTCTATATGATGGTATTACAGTTTATTTGTGGCTGTGTAAGGCAGATAATTGTCTTGGATCAATAGGCTGTACTTAAAATGCCTCTCGCTATAATTGCAATTTGCCCAGTGTTGTTTAGCTGGCAATGAAGAAATTGGAGTTTGGAAATTAAAAAAAAAAGAAGTTTAAGCTTTTCTTTTCATCATTAGCTCTCAGAAAATCAGAGCAGAGAATCATAAATTAAAACAAAGTAATTTTGCTTAAAAACATAAATATAAAATGCTTCTCTTATTTAGCATTTAAATGAAGATGAGACTTAAAACTGTTCAATAAACATGTCAAATACTAAATTATATATTTCAGTTCTATGTTGTATATCAATTAAGATAAAGATCAGGTAGAAGAGAAAGGCAGTTAAATGAAGACATCAGAGGCACAAAGATAGAGATTTTCATTGAGTGAGACCTCTCATTAGGGCCATTGAGGATATACCCCCTAAAGACTTAATGTTGTGCTGTATTGTTGTGACTATAGACATCAAGGGAAAAATTACCTTTTGCCTCAGTGCTGTAAGACATGTTTAAGCCCTGACATATAACTCTTTTGATGAGCTTAAATTGTTTTAAAAATGCTCTTGGAAGAAGAGAGGAAGGGTTAGTGAGTGAAGAAGAGAGGTGTTCTATGATGGTTGAAAGAACACAAGACTGGATCTTGGGTTCTAGTTCTAATGGTCAATAATGTGGTGCACCTCTAGGAAACTTCCTCAATTCCATCTTGATTTACAGGGTCTGGTTTCCCAAAGGGTGTCTGATTGCCATTCCTTAGCATTTTAGGGATAACCCTGAAATGCTGATGTTTCTAGTACTGTTGCTTATAAGCCCCCATCTATGGTGTTTCCCATTATCAATTTACCAGTAGACTACTATTAGCTTTTACAAAAGGAATTTACTGAGACAGTATAACAGGTATGGTAAGTATAAAATAATAGCCACATCCTCCCCCCACCCAAATTGGGGACATGCTACCTCCCTCCACACATAAATGGAGGATGTGGGCTCAAACATAAAGCACAAATGAAATGAGTCACACATGTAGAGAATCCATATGACCAAGGGGTACATATTCACTCCAGGCCCTGGAAATCTTTTTCTTTCTTCATGGAATCTTCATGAGGTTCTCCTTAGGTATAATTCTCTGACAGGCTCTGAGTGTTGATATCTATATAGAGTCTAAGATCAACATTTTTCTCCTTCAAGAGGGGTCCCAATCCCTGACTCTACCACTGTCCTCAGTGACTGTCTTTCTACATCTGTCTTCAGAAAATTCCTTATTAATGGTCACTGTTCTGCCTCTGGTAGACTCCACCACTGATTCCAGTTTCCGATGAGACCTCTGAGGAGATTATGTGTGTGTATGTGTGTGTGTGTACACACACATATATGTACACATATATAGTGCTTCACAAACCTTAAAGCAGTGTAGAAATGCTAATTTTTATTAATATAATGATTTCAAGATCTTCCAGAGCTTACAAGACCATAACATGAGTAATTAAAGCTACTCAAGGATATTCACAAAACAAACAGAATGACCGTGTGCTCATAGACATGTGGTATATTTAGGTGAGGGATTCCCCTTGCTTCCCCTCCTCAACTTGGCATCCCTCAAGGAGCTTAAAACCTAGTGGATTCCCACCAGGACTTGAAAGTGATCCTCTCTGCAATAAGGGGTCATGGAGCCTTACTTAAAGACTTCCATTGATGGGTGACCTATTGCCTCCCAAGGCATCCTATTCCACTTTTGATAGCACTTGTTTTTTAAGATGTCTTCCTGACATCAAGCCTAAATCTGCCTCTTTGCAACTTCTACCCACAGTTCCTAGTTTTTCCTCCTGAGGCCAAGTAGAATAAGACTAACCTCCTTTTTAGAACTTCTTAAAAATTAGGTTTGCATGTACACTTTTCCCAAATTTAAAGGGAAATTTCCCCATCAAGTCTGGAGGGAAACACAAAGGATACATTTTCATCTGCCCTGATGGTCTCTCCTACTGACATCAGAGCCACAACTTGGCAAACCAGTTTTCTGCGTATCTGGGAGGGGAGAGGCAGACTAGCTTCATCTTGGAAAAGAAATACAGATGTAATTCGAACTGCGGTTTGCCACGTTGATCCTGAGGGCAAAATACAAGAGAATCTGCTTTATACTGGATTAGGGACAAAAGAGCCATGAATAAGCATTCCTTTATACTCTTAAGGGAGCCTCTCCTTGGAAAATTCAAGGTGATCAAATGAACAATCTCCCTGAAAAAAAGTAAAGTCTTCCTTTTCACAGCTTTTTTTCTGGGGGGGATAGGGTGTGTGTGTGTGTATATGTGTGTGTATATGTGTGCAGGAACTTGTGCTTACTTTGTGCTTAGATTTTTCATAGTCTTCAGAAAGATATTTTATAATATATTTGAATAGAATTTTGAGTAGAATAGAAATGATACAAATGGAAAATATGAATAGAAGTCTCATTTTTTGAAAATATGGATACACTCCAGTCATTTCCTGCTATAGGCCTCATTCTATGCTACAGTTCTCATGTGGCTCTTCCCTTTTAACAAAGAACCAAAATTAACCAAAAGCAGCTGGCAGAGAGTGATCATGTCTGACAACCAATGCAGCATTCCACACCGATAGGCCCCCATCTCACCAAAGAAAGAGGGAGACACAAAGAAAGTCCTTTTTCCATATGTGGAGGTGGTTTTGATGATGAGAAGAGGGAATGGATGGTAAGATCTGTGTTGAGTCCTTAAATAAATATGGTACAGGGGAAAGAGCACGATATTTGGAGTCAGAAGATTTGGGTTCAAATCCTACCTTGACAACTTACCCATGTGGGCAAAGTAGGTCAATTCTCTTGGACTTAGATTCTTCATCTATAAAATTAGGGAGTCAGTCTAGGAAGCTACTAAGCTACTTCCAGCATTAAATCTATGGTCCTATAAATCAAGTTAGCTCAACCAACAGATTCTTTGATGAGAGAGTGAATTAATAAGTCAACCAATCAATAAATATTTATTGACAATCAAATAAGGGTGAAGCACTGTGCTAGGTACCTTAAAGTGACATAAAGAAAGCATTTGATGTGGTCTGGGTCTCTCAAAGAACTCACACTTTAGTTAGAAAGATAAAGTTGGTGCATGAAACTCCAACCTGCATCATATTGTCTTCTTAGGCACTCAAGGAAGGGAGAGTTTAGCATGGACTCATCAGAGATGATGTCATGGAGGAAATCAGGAATCTTCCTGGACTTTGGAGAAGATGCAGGATTTGGATGCATAGAGAGGGAAGGAGAGAGAAAGGAACATCAAGGCTGAAGGAGAAGCATCTCCAAAGTAGGAGATGCAGTGTGGGGTAATGGAAGACTTGGTGTCATGAAGATGGCTTCAAACTTCATCTCTCCTGCTATGAGTGAGTCACCACGTTTCTGAACCTCAGTTTCCTGGTCTTTAAGATGGGACTGCTAATAATCACTGCATGATTATACAGTGTATTATATTATTTGACAAAATTGTACTTATAAAATGAGATTGTATTTGTAAAAGTATGTGTGTCATCCCTGCTCCATAGAAAGTGCTGTATAAGAGCATCTTCCTTTACCTTTCCTACCTCCATTAGATTGAACTCCTTAAGAGCTGGGCTTGTCTCTTGCCTTCTGTTATGTCCTCAGCACTTAGCACAATTCTTGGCACATACTAAGTGCTTCTTAAATGTTTTTTGAATGAATAAATGGTTTCATCATAGAATTATATCTCTAGAGCCAACAAAGACCTTTATATAGAGCAAGACTATCAATGTGGATGTGACAAAAGTTTCTCCAGCCCCATATCAACTTGTTGGTCATTAAACAAAGGACATATATTAAGTATGAAAGATTAAATTCACATTTGTAGATAGTCTCAGAGTGGTGTGATTCTTACCACTTTCTACAGAATATCTATGTTAGCTCTCAGGTATCTTTCCCTCTCCCAAGGTCTCTGTGTTCTGGCCATTGTGGGGCGCTGATCATGTGGTATTTGACCATGCACGGACCATGAAAGATGCCTAGGGAAACACAGATATAGTCTCAATGCTCCTACGTAGCCTTCCTGGAGATAAGGCAGTCAGCACCACAAACAACACCAGGGGAGAAAGGAGACATGCCTGGATCACTGCGGCTGAGCCACACAGCAAACTTCGGAAGCCTTACCATCTTTCATTTCCCTCTTTTGCCACGTAGCACGCTGTGAGTCACATAAAGGTTCGTCTGGTGGGACCTGAGCACACCAGCACTGAAGTCAGGAAAGAAGAAAGGATTCAAATGCCCGTGTTTGCCCCACTGGGGATGAGAAGTTTGACTCTGATACGTCCCTAGTAGGATTCCTCTGTCCCCCCACCTATTGCCAACAGTTTTGAAGGGATCATGGCTTGGAGGTCAGCATGTGTGTGAGCACTGTAAGTCCTGCAGACAGAGGAGAATCCTTGTCATCACAAGTCATGGGATCAGGGATTGAGCTAAAAGGAGCCTTCAAGGTCAGATTTAACTCTCTTATTTGAAAGATGAGAAAATGGAGGTCCAGGGAAGTAAAGTGACTTGTCCAGGGTTATATATATGGCAGGAGGAGTCTGACTCTTAAGCCCAACTATGTACCCACTGAGCTATACTGTCACTGTAATAGATGGGTAGCAAGACCTGTGGAGGTAGAATTGAGGGAGGAGGGGAGTGGGGAGAAGAAACAGTGGTGCTTGGATAATATCCCAAAGCAGCTCTTCAGATCTGGTTGAAGGAAGACTGTCAACCTGGAGATTAGAGCTAGATTTCTGGCTCAAATGGGAAGGACAAGGAAGGTGGCAGTGCCCAAGGACTCCCGATGGACAAAAGAAAACAGAGCATTTGTGAACTCTGAGCGAAGTAGGCTGGGTGGAGCACGATCCTGGAGGGCAGCCCAGATTGCTTCACAGGCACAGAACACTGACTGAGGGGAGCATTGATCCACCTGGGGCAGAGATTATCTCTTCTTTGCCCTGGATTTCTGTGCCCTGTTCGGTGGTGGGTGGTCCAGGACCAGCAGCCTGAAGGAAGCTGGGCTTCATAGGCTTCCAATGACAGGTCCAAACAGGGCCTTCCAGTGAGTTAGAAGATGTGGTGAATGGTGTTGGCGGCCCATTTGAACCCAGACTTGTTATTTCAGGCCATCCACAGTTTGGCTTCAAATACCTTGGCAGACTTGGTTTCCCCTAATGATAACTAGTCTGATTAAGAGGTAGGAAAGGTTCTCCTGGGACTCAGAGTTGGAAGAGACCTCAGAGGTCCAGAGATGTCAAATGTACGGTCACAACACTCCTGAGTGCCACCTGAGCCATATTCAAATGAAATTGGGAAATAGCTGACAAGATAAATAAAAAATACAACATCCCATCTTAAAACTCAGTCACTATATGACCTTGCAGGTATCCTTATGTACAGATTCGAGGCCCCCATTTCTATGTGAGTGTTTGAGTTTGATACCCCTAGTCTAGTCCAGCCCTCTCATTTTAACAAGCGAGAGACACGCCCAAGTTCATACAGGTAATACTATTTTCAGCTCATACTGGTATGATGCAATAAAGTTAAAACAAAACAAAACACCATGAGCCAATAAGGCAACTGATTCTATTCTGAAGCTGCTTTTTTCTCTGAACCAGAGGTGTCATGGCACTGGTATAGGGGTTTCTACTGAGGGGGTCCTCTGCCAATGCAGAATGGTATTTGTTCTGTAAATTAGTCTTAGAGAGTTGCCTGGGATACTGAGAAATGAAGTGACTCACCAGGGATCACATACACAATGTGTATCAGGGACTAGACTTGAACCCAGGACTTCCTGACTCTAGAGAAAAGCCAGCCCTCAGACCACGCACCTTCTGCTCCTTTGACTATATCACACTGCCTCCTGATCGTCCTCCAGACCTCTCACTGGTTCCATGTTTCCAGCAGTCTTGTACTTTGTTTTCAGTGATTCTGCCTCATAATCAGAATCTCTCTCTTCCTGAAATGGCTTGCTCTGCTCGCTTTAAAGGCATCAGCGATTCTTTTCAGAGTTCTGGAAAAGGCCAGCGGTGACCACTTGGGGTCTGATAGAGTCCAAAAGTTTGGAAGTGCAACCTATATGAGATATGGATCATGTCACAGAAGAAAGGAAGAGAGAAGATGTACATTTAATCTACCAGTCAGAACTGTGCTTTTAAACTGTGCTGCGGTGCCATGTAAAGTCATCCTGACATTCCTTTTCATCACTACATTTATTAGATTTCAGATGTTGGCAGTGTCCTCCTGGTCTTCATTCTTGTGTCTGCTTCATCATCTAGTAATGTCTTGTTTACATGAAGGTGCTGACCTCATTTCTAAGTATGGGAGCTGCCCTTCCCAGGGCTGTATTTTTAGGCAACATAGATCCTTTGTTTTCCATCTAGGAATGAATCACTTTTAACAGTCATGAGCTCAAGATTGAAAACAAATGGACCTGGGAGGCCACTAAGTAGAATGTAAGATTCTTGAGGGTAGAGACTTGTGTTTGCCTTTGTATTATTGTTGGAAACATCTTTCACATTTGAACCTCCATATCTGCTACTGTGTAATGACTTTGTGTAAACTTTATATTTGCTCATCTATATATGTGTGATATTCTCCCAGGAGAATGTAGGTTCCTTGAGGGCAGGGACCTCAGAGCCTAATATTTAGTAAGTATTTGTTGAATCAAATCAGATCAGTTCATTCCCCTAGTCCTCAGCAGGGTCCAATGATATAACCCATCTCAAATAGAAAATAATCCATTTTCTTATAGATGCATAGAGAAGACACTTTAAAAAAGATAATGGAATATGTGTACCCAATTTCAATCCAATTTATCAAGCATTATTAAATGCCTCCTACATTTTAAGCACTGGGAATGTATCCACTCAAGGATACATTCTACTGGGAAGAGAGATCATGGGCACAGATAAGTAAGCATAAAGCTTATGCAAAATAGATACTGAACATAAAACATGGAGATGCAAGCATAAGTTAGGTTTACTACAATTTTTAAAAAAATCCTGAAAATATATCCAGAATCACTGAACAATTTTACAAAAACAGAGTAAAGGAATTCTCACAAGCATTCCTGGGACCACATCCTATTGTCCAGTTCCTGAAACAGGGACATTCTCTGGAGATGTCTAGATAATAGCTTGTGTTTCCTTTTGGACTCCTTAGTTAGCCTGTTCAACCCCAAACAGAAGATTCCAGTCATGAGGAAGACCTGAGATGGGTTTCATGTTCGAACTATCTTTACGAGAGGGCAGCTGTCTTTGTGGGATTGAATTGCTCTATTTTTCAAGTTAATGAATTGCCATGTAAGATGAGGGGAAAAGGGACACAGAATTAAAGACTTGTGACAGTCATACAAGGTTAGATGCTGACAGATAAATTTTGGCTTCTTAGGAAAACAAGAAAGCTGCCTGGACTTGCTTCCTGAAGCAGAGGACTTTCAGTAGAGGGAGTGGAATGAAAGCTTAAAGCAAACTTAGAAAACAAGGCTTCAGGACCAGGCTTGGCCTTCTTAGTCTATTCTGGTTGTTGCTGCTATTTGTCTTTCATTCTTGAAGAAGACATCATGGAGGTGATGCCATGACATGCAAGTGAATTGGATTTAAGTGAGGCAGGGCTGTGCAAAGTCACCAACCTCTGGAGCCATCTGGGCCCATTGGCCAGCAATGGATCAGGACAAATGGAGATGGCCCCGGATGTGAGAGACGTTGGCCTTTCCAAGCTAAAATCTTTAACAGCTCTCAGTTTGACTGAAGCAACACCCATTCAGTGACTAAATCTTCTCTTGCAAGCATTTCCTGGAATGTGCCTCACTTGACACATTAGTGTCATTCCCACTCTGGTTGGTAACTCTGAGACTTATGGCTTGTTATCCTTTTCATACTTTCTCAAATTAATTCAATGTAACAAAGCATTTATCAAGTACTTACAATGTGCAAGACTGAGGAAAGAAGATAAAAATGAAAGTTCCTGTTCTCAAAGAGCTTATATTCTATTGGTTCATTTGGCAAGCATTTATTAAGCTCTTAACATGTTCTAGGCACCTTGCTAGGGATTGGATTATAAAGATGAAAATGGTCCCTGCCCTCAGAGAGTTTATATTCTGTTAGGGAAATATGCCATGAAAATAGATAAGTAGAGTGGAACATAGAGTATGGTGGAGGAGGAAGGTAAATTCTCTTAAGAATATTTGAAGAGGGAGAAAGCAGTGGCAACTATTGTGCGGAGGAGAGATGACATGGAAGAGGTAACATTAGGGCTGAGAGGTAGAGATGAGGAAGGAGTGCATTCCAGGCAAGGAGAATGGTGTGTGGAAATGAGCAGAGAAGGTAGAAATGTTCATTTCATGCACCACTGAGTAATCATATTTGGCTAAAATTAGTATGTAGTGAAAAGAGTGTTGGATTTGGATTTCAAATCCCTGTTCTGTCATTCATGTGATGTTGGGTAAATCCCTTCTTCTCCTCTTCTGTAAGATGAGGGTAGTGGGCTGGAGGAACTCTGGTCTCTCACAACTCAAAAACTATAATCCTAGGATCTTGGGACCCTGCTCTCACTGGGACTAGATTTGCTACTGGAACTAGAATTAGTTCTAAAAATGAACTAGAAGTCCAGTAGGCAGGAAAAAGGTTTAGTTAAGCACTGATTTATAAAAGTGATAGTCAGTGACAAGGGTTTACTTTGTGTCCAGGAAGGAAGAATCACTAAGGTTTTACTGACATCATGCACAATAAGTGTATAAATCCTGCTGAGTGGTAGGGTTTGCTTCATTGCTGGTATTACCAGTTGGATTAAATTCCATCCCTTGTAAGAGACTGGAGAACACTTAGAAAGCCCATTTAATAACAGGATGAATGTTGCTTATTGCTTCAAGGAAGAGAGTTATTAATGCCAAACCATATGTCCTGCCCAAGGAAGGTGGTTCATTCTTGACTTTAATTTAATCCTTCCTCTATACAACTGAGAAAATGATTTTCCCAAAGCACATGTCTAGTCATCTCACCTCCCTGATCAAAAAGCCTTCGGTTTTTCACCATTGGCTACAGGATAAAATGTAGACTCTGGTCTGGAATGTAAGCCCCTTCACAGTCTGACTTCAGCCTATCAAATTGTCCTATCAGTTGAAAGAAAGAAGATCCATGTGGGGTGGGGTTGTAGAGGGAAGGGGCATGACATGACAGCTGTCTCTAGGTATTTGAAGGACTATCTCCTAGGAGAGGGATTGAACATACTCTTCTTGGCCCCATTAGGCAAAACCTGGGCAGCTGTTTCAGAGGCAAATTTAGGCTTGTTAGAAGCAAAAAATTCCTCAACCTCAGCATTATCCAAAGTGGCACGGGGCTTCTTTAAGAAACGTCTTAAGTCAAGAAGTCGTAGGTTTCTCTTTAGACAAGGTCTCCAGACAAAAAAAGGACTTCAAGAATTGGTAGATGGATTTCAAGAGCTGCCCTCAGCTTTAGCTACCAATTTGTGGCTAACTTGGTGTTGATCCTCTTTAGATTTAGGCTGATCTAGCCCCATACTAATTATCCCACTAATCAGTGAGACAATGTCTGTAAAGGGAGACTAGGAATTTGATTTCATGAGGATAGATAACTTCCAGATCAGGAATTCCCTCTACCAACAATATAGGTTAGCACCTTCCACAGGCCAGCAACCTTTAGAAGAGTGGCCTAGAGTACTGAGAGGATAAGTGACTTTCTCAGTCACACAGAGGAAAGACGACTTCAGGTTTTTCTGACTTCACAGTTGTATTTTCTCCACTCTGGATGCATACAGATGTACGTAAGGTATTTTGTTAACCTTAACAGCATTCTATAAAAGTCAGCTATTGTGGTTATTACTAATTACATACTAATTAGCCTTAAATAGCTCAGACTGGGAAGAAGACTGCAAGTAATCCACAGTGTCTTTGAGCACAGTTATCGGGGTTGGGCTCAGCTAAGAGAATCAATCTATTGGCTGCACACCAGTTGAGACATCATTTCCCATTCACAGCTCTACATTGGCTTTTTCCTTTCTTTTCTGTCTTTGCAGACACGTATACTCTTGTAAGGATATCTCAGATTTTTATCTATTTATTTACTGCACTCATATCGACTGCAGCCAGGAGGTTTGCCTCAGCAACTGATGAGTACAAGGGATCATAGGATCTTGGAAAGCATCTAAGAGATCAATCTCTTTCAGCTCCCTCATTCTAGAAATGAGAAAAATGAAGCTCAGAGAAGTTCACAATCTCATGCTGCCTGGAAGCAGAACATAAAGATTTCCAGGGGAGGCACCGTGAATATAACAACCTCAATGCTGAGAAGCCAAAAAAAATCGAGTAGAAAAGAATAAATTTGTAACAAATGATGCTGCAGTGTCTCTCCTGCTTGTGATCTTTTGAAACGTTCCCCACGTAGGCTCCAGACAATGTGTTGGAGGCTTGTCTCATTTTCCTCTGACACTGAGAGGCTCAGGCTGCCCACTTGTCTTTCATTGCCAGCCCCATCACCTCTTCCTATCGCACATTTCAATCAGTGAAAAAATAATATTTATGAGATTCCAGGTGGTCCTTTCTCAGACACTAGCTAGTAGTATGCCCCTGGGCAAGTTATTTAACCCTTCTCTGCCTCAGTTTCCTCAGCTGTAAAATGGGCATTATAATAGCATTTCTTACTGTTGTGAAGACCAGATGAGCTAACGTGTAGAGCCCTTTGCAAACCTTAAGTCTCCATGCAAAGGCTAAGCTATTATTACTAACTACAAGTGGAGGGGACCCCAGAAACCAGCTAATCCAGCCCCCTCATTTCACAGGTAAAGAAACGGGGTTCGAGGAAATAAGTGACTATCCGTGGTCACAAAAGTAAGTTTCAGAGGCAGAATTTGAACTCTGGCCTCTCCCTCTCAAGTCAGCGCTCTTTCCACTGTGCCATGATGTCTGAGGTTGATATTACACTTGGGGATTTGCAAAGTCCTTTCCCAAATCATCTCCTCTGATCCTCACAGCAATCCTGTGATGTTCAATGCTATTCTTATCATTTCCATTTTATGGATGAGAAAACTGAGGAGTGAAGGTGAATTAATTTGCCCAGAGTCTCACAAATTAGTAAATATCTGAGGCCAGATTTGAACCCAGGTCTTCCTGACTCCAAGACCATACTGTCTTTTCCTGGTTCAGGCAGTCCTGTGCTGTTCACTGTGGGGAGGATAGGTCAATATGTCAAGGACCTGTGATCTCAGGGAGAATTAGGACAAAGGGATGGAGTGCTTAGACATTCACCAACTGGGTTCTTGGGAAGTAGTGTCTGCTGAGTCATCCAGACCAATTTGAGGACATGTGGGTGTTCCCTTGCCAGTCAAAACAGGCAGAATCATGGAGCAGAGTGGTAGGGTAGGGCCTTTCTTCAGCAAGGCAGTGGAGGCAGTCTGTGATTATTGTGAAGTGACTAAAAATCCTAGATGCAGATGGAATTCCTTTCAGGATGGGGAAAAGATCTCTTCATGAGAAACTTCAGAAGAGCTGACGTTCCCAGAGATCCCATTTGCCACCAAATAAATCCCTCTAGGCCAGTGAGGTGGAGCAAATGGACATCCCTAAGGAAAGTTGGTCTTGGTCCTGGCTTTTTATCATTCAGGATGGATCTCTGACATGACAAGAGTGAGTCACATCCACTGAATGATAGAAGCAGAATTTTCTGAAAAGCAACTGGACAGGTGAGCTTGAGGCAGAACCAGTAAGGAAGAGGCCCAGCTGAAAGGCAACCTCATCCAGCCTTGGGGAAGCCACTCAAGCATGCATGCCCATGTCTGCTGTGTTCTTACCTTTAGACCAGTACTAACAAAATCTACTTTGATGGGGCAACATGGAGACAACTGGTAGTAGCTACCACTACACCGCGCGTTTTCCAGCTCAAAAACTAGAAAGGAACAGGCTGACCCAGGAAAGCATCTTGGTTTATTTGCCCTCCAGAGGCAGGTACAAAGAAGAGAAAACCAGACTTGTTATCAGGAAGGGCTGGGTTCCAGTCCCATCTCTGGGACCTGCTGGCTGTGTGACTGGGCAAGGAAATCAGTCCACCTTTCTAAGCCTCAGTTTCCTCAGTTGTAAAGTAAGAGGGTTCATGGTCTCTGCAGTCCCTTCCGACTCCAGAGCTGTCAACCAATGAGCACAATAATGGCCATGGTACTTTCCTCATGGGGTTGCTGTGAAGCTATGATAGGATGATGTATGTAAGGGGCTTCTCAAATTTCAAAGCACTCCACGAATGTCATTCATAATTGGTTTAGGGAACAGAGGGCCAACTTTGGAATCAGGAAGACCTGGGTTCAAATCTTACACCTGTGCGACCGTGGGCAGCTCATTTAAACAATGTCTAGGTACCTGTCTCCAACTATAGGAGTAACTGACTCATGGAGCATATATTAAGCTCCTATAATGTTCTAGTCACAGGACTAAGTTCTGAGGGTACAAACACAAGCAAGCAATTTAGATTCCAATAGGGGAAGATAATAGGTAAAGCTATAAAGGAGATAGTGTATGAATGAAGCATGATTTGGAAATGCTGGGAAAGTAATAGCATTGCTTGGTTCCAAGGAAAAGCTCACTGATCAGAGCCCTTTGTCAGAGAAGAGAGTCTGGGCTTCCAGTGGCAGAGGGTTAGGAAGACGAGGAGGCTGGGCAGAGTATAGCTGGATCAGCTTGGAAATGACTGAGGCAATTGCCATGGACAAGTCCACAGTTTGCATTTGGAGGATGTTTCCACCCTAGGATTCTCCGCGATGATGAAATCACAAGTTTCCCCTTCCCCCATTGAAAATTATTATCTAGGTGACCTTGAGTAAGTCATTATACCTTTACCACTCTGATACTCAGTGTCCTTATCTATAAAATAAAGGGGTTGACTAGGTGTGGCTTTTTAAAAAATGAAGTTGAATGGTGAATAGTTAAACGATTAACATGGCCAATCTTGATCCCAGAGAGGGATAAGGAAGCATGTCCTTGTTTTCAGTACAGAGGAAGGGGACTACAGGTACAGAATGTTGTATACATTGTCCGATGTGGCCACTGTGTCTGCTAGTTTTGCTTATCTGTTTTTATTCTTCTTTTATTTGTTTGTTAGCTTGTTTGTTATAAGGGAGGTCAGATAGAGAGGGATATATCTAGAAATGACTATGATGTAAAAACAAAAGCCACCAATATCACTTGTGTAAAGTTAATTATCTGGAACTTGAAATCCAAAGAAACAAAGGTTATAAAGGGTGGTTAGGTTAACCGGCCAGTCCACAAAAGTCATTTTAGTCAATTATATACCTCGGATATAGTACTGAAGCATTAGTACCCTAACCCATAAGTATTCTTATTGATGTTCAGTCAATTCAGTTGTGGCTGACTCTCTATGACCCCATTTGGAGTTTTCTTGGCAAAGTCACTGGAGTGTTTTGCCATTTTCTTCTCCATCTCATTTTACAAATGAAGAGACTGAGGCAAACGGTGAAGTGACTCGTCCAGGGTCATACATATAGGAAGAGTCTGAGGTTGAATTCGAATTCAGGTCTTCTTGACTCCAGGTTGGGTGCTCTGTCCACTGAGTCACCCTGGCTACTCTACCCATAAATATTGTTTAATAACTTTGGACCTAAGGTATTAGTATTTAAGAAACAAAAACAAAATAATCTCATTGCCATGTGCATCAATGGTTAGTGGGGTTTCTTTCCCCACTCTGCTGCCACAGTGAATTCAGGGACTCCTTCTGTTTTCACCTCGCCTTCTTGAAGTGGGGTGGCCTGGGCTACATAGACTTTGAGGTCCTTTGCATCTCCAGTTGTGTAATTGGGAATCAACCCCACAGGTCTAACCACTGATGGCCCAGCCAGGTGGAAAGATGGCAATGGGAGCTGATGAAGCATAAGGTATGAAGAAAGTAATTCCAGTCAATCAAGAGTGGAGGAGTCAGGACTTCCTGATCAAACAGAAATCTGGAAGAACTCTCTAGCTCAGTTCAGCTGCTTCCCCAATCACCTTCTTTGTCAGAGACTCTCATGACATGATGTTCCTTAGCCTGCTTTGGCTAGTCTTATTTCTCTTAGCTTATAGTCACCACACAGTTGGTTGGTTGTTGTCCTTCATTCTTAAAGAGGACCAAAATGACATTACCTTGATAATATCAAGTTTCAGTGTGTTTGACTATGTCTGATCAGACCAATAAGAGCTCAGAATGCTCTACAACAGATTGGGCACGGATAGCCTTTCCAAATCTGGGCATCCTTTGTTTCCTTTGTGCTGTCTCAATTCTGCTTTGCTCATAGAGCACAGCACCCTTCCTGATGTGGGCACATCATGCTGAGTGGTCCTGTGCTAGTGTCTCCTATGTCACACAATCAAACCCAAAGTTCTTGAGAGAGACCTTGAGAATGTCCTTGTATCACTTCTTCTGACCACTATGTGACTGTCTGCCCCATGCATCATGTTCCAGCTTCCACTCATTCTGTGTGCCCCTCCAACTCAGCAGTGTATGTATGTCCTCCTCAAGGGTGAGGCCAAGTCTCTTGGGGCTCAATTCTGATCCTCAGGTGCCACTGCTCCCTTCTTTCTGGCTTCTTTCCCTCCCTCCAATCTCATTCTTTATTAGAGATTAGTAAGAGCTTAACTCTTTGTGTAAATGTTTAGCCTCAGATAAACACAGAAATCCATCAACACAGAAGAGAGCTAGTGATAGAATTGCCAATGTAACCCTTGGTTCAAAGAGCCAATTGTTGGCACTCTCTCCTCATGGATGAAGATTGGTCACTCTATGCCCAGCACCTATGTGAGGGTCTGGAGGAGTTGGTGAGAGCTGCAGTGAAGAGAGGTCTGGTCTCTTCTGGCTTCCAGAGAAGTCATGCTATTCCAGATTCTCTTGAGGTCCCTAAAGTAAGAAAGACTGAGAAGACACCAGCATGGAGAGGGAGCTGGCAATCTTTATCACATCCAGCTTGCAACACTAGAGACTTCAGGGAATTTCCCCTTGGGTAATATCTGGGACTCCCTCTTGTCCAGCTTATCTCACTCAAAGGGAAAGCTCCTTCTCTCTGTGTAGCACACAGTGTAAAGTCTCATATGTATACTTTCTGTGATGTCTGTTTATTCTCTGTTTGGATAAATGGGAGTCTTTAGATTGGAAGGAGGTCAAGTCTTGGCTATATACCTTGAAGTGCTCTTTTACTGGTTAGGGATAGCAATCAGGAGTACAGATTGAATGTAAAAATTATTTCCCCCATACTAATAATATTTGAGGGAGCAGATAGATATAATTCTAGCCTGGTAGCCCATCTGTCTAAACAGAGAATAACCAGTCTCTGACCTCAACGTCTTGCTTCCCTTTCTAGAGAAGGGAAGGGGGAGGAGATGCTAGAGACATCTATCTAGACCCCTGTGGACTTACCTAACCTATGTGGGCAAAATAATGAAACAGCACACACACACACACACACACACACACACACACACACACACACACACACCCTAATACCAAAAGAAAAGAAAATAGGATCACTGAAGCATTTTTAAACACATACAAAGAGAACCAGAAGAAAGTTCAGAAGGAAACACAAGTTTCAGTGAAGATAACTTCAAAAGTAACATGTGAATTTATTGTGCATATTTTTAAAAACTCAAGCTGTACAAAACAGAGATTCAGAATTTTATATATACTCTTCCTTTTCTGTTCTATTTTGTAAATGGAAATGTTATTTTTGTGTGTGTTAGAATCAAAATGAAAAAAAGTTTTAAAAGAAATCCATCAAAATAGCTTCTTCAATTTGAGAATATAATTGTGAACAGTGGGCCTCCAGAAACATGAGTCCTGATTTTCTGAGAGAAGAGTGGCAATGGATTCACTTTCCTTGGTCCAGTTGGATCTGCCTTGGCCCAAAACTACAAGGAGAGAGCAGAAGACAACGTTTTACTGTCAATTAGAGAGAATAGTGTTTCTACCCACTGGTCGAGGGCCAGGGTGGAGTGCAGTTAACAAGATCAGGACAGACCTTCCGGAGAAACTGTCCTCCGAGACTGTGCTCATTATCATCCAGAATGGCTCTCCATGCCCCCCAGATGTTGGTGTCTTGGTGAGACAAACAAGAGAATTACAGAAAACAAGGGATATGTAAAATAGATGCCCTCTAGGCTCACAGTCTTTAAGATAAGACTGATTAAATCACTAGGGCAGGAGACAAGCAGAATGTCAAGTAGGCTTGCAGTTTCTGTCTATAAATACTTGGATCCTCAGCTCAATAAATGGAATTGGCCTATCTTCTCCCGCCTTCAGTGTCTTTCTTCTTCACCACATCACCAAGCTGCATGGGGACGCAGGCTGTCCACTACACCCAGTACTGGGTTACCAGCAGCTCTGTGGGCTTCTCCATGGAGAAGGTCATAAACCATGGTTCTCCTCGATGATCTGAGCTCCAGGAATAGAAGGGAGGAGAAAGGAAGAAAGCTGCCATCCTGCACTCCAGCGGAGATAAGGAGGAAGGAAGACCTTTGGCTTAAATCTCACCTCCTGCTTCTTGCCTTCTTAGGCACATAGTCCTAGTCATGTTCCTTTTTCCAGTGTCTGCTCCTCAGTTGTCCTGAGGGTCCAAGACAACATCAAATCTTCTGTACTCCAAGCTCTATCTCAGGTCTGGAGGTAGAAAAGGTTTTCCCCCTTTTCAAAGGATATCATTTTTCAATCAAGTAGGTCCTGCCCTATTAACATTAGAAAGCTCCCAATCCAGTCATATGACTTATTGAAGGCCAGTTACTGTTCTCAATGGAGCTGAGCAGGGCAGGGACAAATTCTTAAGCTCCCCATTTCCAAAAAGCTAGAAGGCCACAAAATGTCAGCAAGGCAAGAAAGATGGAAGGGTGTAGTTAGCAGTATTCTCTTCTTCAGAGCATGAAAACTCTCTTCACTCCATACCTGAAAGGGGCATTTGACTGAGGATACTGAGAATGATTAAGCTAGGTAGGCTCCTAGCAAAAGAAGGAGGAAAAGATACTCAGATAAAAGTATAAGCCAGAGACTATGCAAGGCAACAGATCTCATATAGAAAGAACAGGAGTGGAGAGGGATATGCAATAATTCTTAGAGGAAAACTAAAATGAAAAGAATCTGGAATGATGCTTCTGACTTCACAAGTCTATACAAAGGATATACAATAGGCACTAAAGAAAGCAAACTTGAGATTTAACAAAAGGCAACAAATCATTAAGACTTGAAGGTATGAAACATGTGGGAATATAACAATGTGTCTTACTCAAAAGAAGCATATACAATATAAAGTAAAAGGGTTGGTGCACATCAACAGGTCATGCCCCAAATTTTAAAAAAATTTCAAAAAAGATGGTTTTTTCCTCCCCCAAAGTCTACAAACCTCTGGATAGTCAGGATAATTTGGATAAAGATGAAGGAAAGGGGAGGGGAGGGTGTGATTTTGTTGTGGAAACATACTCCTAAGCTGCCAGCCGAGGTGAAATCTAGTAGGTGTTGAAGACATCCAGATAATCTACTAGAAGACTCACCCTGCTTAGAGTAGGGTATCTGGTGGAGTTTCTAAAAAAACTTGGCTTACTCTGATCTCCATCTTTCAGATGGAGGAAGCAAAGGAGGAAAATTGTTATTTTTGACCTAATTTTGACCAACAGACAACTTGCTGGGGATTTTGGCAATCATGTCCCAGATTCATTGGCCCACTGGTTTAGAGTTTGGAGTGCCACCATTTAGTTCAACCCCCTAATTTTTCAGATGAGGAAATTTGAGGACCAGAAAGGTGATGTCACTTGCCCAAGGCCACTTAGGGAGTCACTCAAGGAGTCACCAGGTTTGCTCCAGAGATCTGTTGCCTCTCCACACTGATTTAATTTACTTTTTCGCAGTTCCTTCTCTTCATATGAGTCCTCCCATGTTTCTGAGTTCTTCATATTTATCATTCTTGATGGTGCTTTAATAGCCATCACATTCCTATATCATGATTTGTTCAACCATTCCCTAATCAATGGGCATGTGTTTTGTATGTTTTGTTTTTAGCTTCCTGGCATCCTGGAAGCTATTTTTTTTTTCACATGTACAGTCTCTTCTTGTTTTCAATAACCTTGTTGACCTATAGTACCAGTAGGAAGATCTTTGAATCAGATGACAATTTAGTAAAAATTTCTTGTAGAATTCCAAATGATTTCCCAGATTTTATGAAACAGTTCATAGTTCCACCAGTCATGAATGAGCATGCCTGTCTTCTCACAACTGTTCCAACAATGAGTTCCCTATCTTTTAGCATCTTTGTCCTTAGAATTCTTCCCCAAGTCTCCATTTATTCTGACTTTTGTACTCAAGTTCCTGGTGATCTGCCTTCCTCCTATGGTGTGGGAGCAGCAAAAGGGGATTTATCTTCTTATATGTCATCAACTGATTACAGAGCAAATTCCTGTACAAACTCCAGAACCCTACAAAAAACATGTCACCCCTGATGTCAGACCAGCCTCACCGTCTGGACATCCTGACTCCTGAAGTATAATGTCATTTCATTTCTAAAAGACATATGCCCAAATGTCTTAGGCTGCTGGGACAAGACTTTCTTATTGGTCCTACTCTCAGAGTGGACTGGATGGCCAATGTATTGGCTTGACCTTTGAGGGTTCTATTTGGGAAAAAACAAGGAGGGAGGGGGGAATCATTAAGACATGAAAATGATGCCTTTTTTTTTTTAAACCAATACAACTTTTAAAAAAGAGGTGTCGGCAAAGATTTCTATGTGGAGCCCAGAAAAAAATTCTGAATGATTGGCACTTTGCAAGTCACTTGACTCCTCTGGCTGGTTTGCTCATCTGTAAAATGAGGTCATTGGACTATCTGATTTCTTAGTCTCTTCCAGCTCAAGTAGTCTGAGTCCGTGAGTTGTTAATCCAATATTTTGACCGTGTAGCCTTGGATGATGATAGCATAAAGATAATAAATATCTTCTACCCACACTAAAACACAGAGTCTTTACTCTTAGGTACTCTCTTTTTCTTTTTTAAATTGATCACAGTAATGCTTTGGAAACCCATTGCTAACTAGAAGTGACTCAGGGTTTTTTAGTGGAAACAGCAGTTGGAGATCTGGCACCTCACCAGGATCCAAAAATATATGGTGGGGCCTTCCTAGGTTTCTCCGCCTGATCTGTCTGTACAGTGCTTGACTGTGGCAGTGGAGATGGGTCTGAAGGTACTTTGAAGAGCCGACTTCGCTAGACCAGATATGGAGACCTAGAAATGAAGTCGGCTGCTGTCAGTATAATGTGATGGGAGACACACTAGGAGGGGTACCTGAGATCATCTGGCTTCATTCTTGACTCTTGCCTCTCTGTCAGTCCCATTGCAAATCAGTTATCAGGTGAAGGATGGAATGAATAATCATTCATCAAGTGCCCCACAGTGTGCTTGGCACAGCTAAGGGATAAGGATGCAAAAAAAAAGGAAGCGACACCTGCTCCACCCCAAAGCAGCTTATGTTCTAACAAGGGGAAGATAGCACCTATTCCATAGCACTACTGATTTACAGGAATGGACATGTTGATGTGATTGCCATTCCCACAGCTGATGTTAGAAAGTGAGTCATGACTGGGCATTTGGGAAATGGCCAGAAGGGGCATCTAGTCACTTCTGCTGCTACAACATGCTTCATGTCCATCCCCTTTTGTCTTTCCCCTGGTTCAAGGCCTTATCACTTCTAGAAGGCCTACCACAATAGCTGCCTAACTGGTTTTCCTGCTTCCTCCTTCTCTCTAGAGTATCTTCTCTGTATCTTCTAAATTCAGATTTGATGATGTTATGCCCCTACTCAAAATGTTCTGTGGTTCCCTATTGCCTCCCAGATAATACAAAGAATAACAATCTGTCACTTCTCTTTCCAGATTTATTTCCTATCCTTCCCCTTCTCACGCTGTCCACTGCAGTCGTCATCTTTCCTGACTCATCTCTCCCTTCTAGAATTCCTTCAAGTGGAGCTCCATATCCAACCTGAGTTTTCCTGATGCATCCAGGTGTTAAGGTTCTTTCCTTCTTGAAATTCCTTTGTACTTAGTTTGCATTTACTTCTCCGAGTTTATGTTATATTCCTCACCCCTATATTACAAAGTAGTAATTCTCAAAATATTTTGATAATGCTTAAAAAATAGAAAGACCACAGTGGGTCAGTTTGGGTATGCAATGTACGGAAACAAGGAAACCTAGAATCTTAATATTCAATAAACACAAAGACCCTGGGATAAAGATTCATTAAGTCATAAAAACTGCTAGCAAAATTGGAAGAAATTAGATTTAGAAGAATACCTGCCACTTTATACCAAGATAAGCTTTGAATGGAAACATGACTTACATATGAAATATTATATCATAAAAAACTCAGAGAAACATAGGAAAAATTGCCCATCGAGTCTGTGGACAGAAAAAAGTTCATAACCAAACAAAAGAGAAAGAAAGAGAAGAGGAAATGGACAATTTTAATTATATGAAATTAAGAAGGTTTCATTCAAACAAATTCAATGAAGGTAATCTTAAAAGGGAAACAACTGGGAAAAAATCTTTGTAACATATTTCTCTTATAAAGATCTCACTTCCAAGATTCAAATTTATAAGAATCAGTCGGTCTCCAACTGATAAATGCTCTAAATATTTGAATAGGCAGTCCTCAAGGGAATAAACCTAGACTAACTATAGAGATAGGAAAAAATGCTCCAGATCACTACTAATTAGAGAAATGCAAATTAAAGTATTTTTGAAATTTTTTCTCATACCCTCACACTTACAAAGAGTAAAAAAAAAGGAACATGATAAATGTTGGAGGGGCTATAGGAAAAGACACAATGATGTATACTGTTGGTAGACCAATGAATGAGTATAAACAATCTGAAAGCAATTTGGAAAAATACAGAAAACGTTACTGTTTACAATGAATTCCCTCTGACTCACCTATATTAGGCCCATACTCAAAATAAATATAAGAAATAGGAAAAAGTCCTATATGTGCACAAATATTTAAAGCAGCATGTTTTGTGGTGGAAAAAATGAAACTAAAGGTATGCCCCCCGATGGAGGAGGGACATATGGATGTGATGAAGTTCTACTGGACGGTGAGAAATGAGAAAAGAATGGTTTCAAAGAGACTTGGAAAAATTTACATGTACTGATGTGAAGGGAAATGATCAGAACAGAACAATTTATAAAAAGGAACAAATTTGAAGATTTTTATGAATTCATAAAGAATTAAATAATATTTATAAAAATCAATAATTTTGAAGATTTTTATGAATTCAGGAGAACAATTTCTACAATACTACTGTAAAGATAAACAACTTTGAAAGCTATAAGATCTGTGATCAAGACAATGACCACTCATGGTTCCAGAGGACCAAGGATGAAACCTGCTGTCTCCTGATGGGGAGGGGATGGATTTGGGGTGCAGAATTATATATAGATTACACATACCGACATATATATGTGATGGCATAAGCTTATATACAGCTAATAAGGCAATTTGTTTTGCTGCACTATGCATATTTGTCATAATAATTTTGCTCTTTTTTTCAATATGGTAGGTGATGGAAAACAGAGAAAGTATATTTCTGTTCATTTTTTTTTTCCAAATCAGTCTGTAAGTGGTATCTTTATTTTCTCCATTATATACCAAGTTTGCAATCAGCTATATTCTTGGTTGTCTAAGGCCAAGTTTGCAAAGCTTAAGAGAAGTGGGAGCTTACAGAATTATCTGATAGATCGGGCAAGGTATAGACAGCTATATGGCCAAAGTGATTCTGTTTTCTGATTCAGTGTCATATCAGTTGTTGCTGTGGAATACAACGTAGACTGGCTGAAGCTCTTCCCTTCTCCCTCTCTGTTCATTTTTAAAAAACAATTTTCAAAAAAGTAGAAAGGTGGAGAGGAGTTACAGATGTGGAATGTGGCATACTCTCTCAAATGAGATCACTATGTTTTTAGTTTTGGTTAATTATTTGTAATAAGAGACCCCAAATGGAGCAAGGGTGATTGGGAAATATTTATAATGCATAAACAGAACACATAAAATTTTAAAGAAAAAGAAGATAGAGGGGAAACCCCTTAAAAAATGTCATGCCTGCAGGGTCACGGTGATCACTATCAGCCCTGAGGCCTAGAATGTCCCAGCTTTTAAATGCTTTTTCCTGGTGGCCTCATAGCCAGAAATTGATGGTCTCATGAGGGATATTGGCAACAGCTGCTGCCTTCCTTACCTTCAGATCAAATGACCTGTCTCCTTGACTGTAGTAGATTATGTACATTACACAATAAAAGAGAACTATGCCCTGAATTGTTCCAAGTGTGTGGAACCCTGCCTAGTGGAGTCTTTGACACAACTTGCGAGTTCAAACAGTGCCTTTAGGAAGGACATCTCACACTCAATATGTCCAAAATAGAACTCATTATCTTCCCTAACCCCGTCCTCTCCTTTTCTAAACTTTTTTATTACTAATGAAGGCATCACCATCCTTCTAGTTCCCAAGACTCCAAGTCTCAGCGTTATCTCCCACCCCTCCCTCACACTCATTCCCCGTCCAGTGCCACGTCCTGTCATGGCTACCTTCACATCGCTGTCATGAGTCCCCTTCTCTCTACTCACACTCTATTCTGGCCCTTGTCCCATCTCGCCTGGATGATGGCAATCATCATCCTATCTCTCCCAATTGCCATTCATCCCCCACTCAGGTGCCATATGATTTTCTACAGATTTCAGGTCTGACCATGTCACCTCCATGTCAGTGTACTCCAGGGACTCTCTGCTCCTACCAAATTTAAAGTTATCTGTTTGGCTTTTAAAGCTCTTCACAAACTGACCCTTACCTACCTTTCCAGTCTTCTTATACTTTTCTTCTCTCTAAGTACTCAACAACCCAGCCACTTGTTTCTGGAATAAAATCTCTCCTGACTTGGAACCTTTGCCTTTTCTGTTTCCCATGCCTGGACTTCTCTCCCTCCTCCCCACCATTTCCTGTCTAAAGCTCAAGTCCAAGAGTCATGCCTTGAGGACATAATTCTAGCTAGATAACTGGCCTTGGAGAAGGAGGAGAGATCTCTCAGGCTGAGTAGTTCAGGATCCTGCCTGCCTACTTACTTAACTGCTGATGGGGTGGGCAGGGCTCACCAGATTTCCTTCATGTCGGTCTAGGCAGCCCATGAGGGATATCTGTACATTTCTATACTTAGACCTCTCTACGGGTCCATCCTGTGTTTTGTGTGGACCTAGTTATTTACAGGTTGGCAGAACCTACTGGAACATCAACGCCTCAAGGGGGAAGACTTTTTTTTTGCCTTGTTTTGTATCCTCAGCACTTGATATAGTTCCTGGAACATTGTAAACGCTTAATAAATGCTCGATGATGGACTAACTGACATTTCCTATGCAGTATATCTATTCAATATAGCATAGGATGGATAAAACAGAACTTATCCCACTTCCCTGCAGTATGAAAGACAAAGACCCTTTGACTGCCCATTAAGGGGCAAAAAAATAACCTTTTCCAGACAAATGAGTTATAGGAACTCAAACCCCATGGGGTTATTTATTCTTATTTTTTAAGCTTACCCCACAGAACTGTTCTAAAAATCTCTCAAGTGTTGAGAGCGCTTATGCAATCAATCCTTGCCGGTTTTCCCTTTGGCAAGGAAAATCCTGAAAGTAATTAAGAAATCTTCTATTAAAACTATTACTAAATTTTCTACTAAAGCAAACTTCATTGGGGTGACTCTGGGATCTGAAAGGCCAAGCCGGGGAACTACAAGCAAGGAAAGGTCTTATGGGAGAAAGAAAAGCTGTGGAATGGCTCTAATGTACTTTGAGAAAGAGACAGTCCATCTTGATGAAATTAGGCATCTTTGGAAGTATCTAAGTAATCAAGAAGCATTTATTAAGGCCTAATATAGGATATTTCAGATACTGTGATGAGCAGTAGGGCCATAAAAGAAAAAAAATCCCTTCCCTCAAGAAGCTTACATTCTATTATAATATATATTCTATTATATACATTTATATTGTATGTATAAACATTCTATTGCATATATATATATATATATATATATATATATATATATATATATCGTTATTCAGTCATTTTTTTACTCTTTGTGACCCTGTTTGGAGTTTTCTTGGCAAAGATACTGGAATGGTTTCCTTCTCCAGCTCATTTTACAGATGGGGAAACTGAGGCAAACAGGGTTAAATGACTTGCCCAGGGTCGCACATTTAGTAAGTGTTTGAGGTCAGATATGAACTTTGATCTTCCTGACTTTAGGCTATCACCTAGTTGCTGATAGACAGGTTGATATAGAGATCAATTTATATATCTATGAATATATAAATTCATATATCTTAATTATACACAAAATAAAATCAAAGTCATTTGTGGAGGATACATTTGCAGCTGGGCGGATATGCAATGGTGTTATACAGAAGGTGGTATATATTTTGAAGGAAACTGGGTATTCTAAGAAGCACAGATGGGAGTGAGGAGAGTATTCCAGGCCTGCAGAACAGTCAGTGCAAGTAAGGAAATCAAAGAGTGAAGAAACCCACTTTCACTAAAGTGCTAAACCAAGCAGTCATCTCTATTTTGGGCAGGAAAAATACCACATTGTAGAATTACCTGCAAAAAGGGTTTGAGGGGAAAAGAAGGAACTAGAATCATTCCCTAACAGCAGTCTTGCTACTTTTAGTTTCCATCAGCTACTGAGGAAGATCCACCCCTGTTGGAGTAATCACAAGGAGCTTCATGAGGGAAGTCACACAAGATGAAGTTATAAATGTGTAAACAAGATGGTTTAAGCTCCAGTGATCTCTTTACAAGGTGATAACCTCTTTGATTGGATCAGAAGGGAACAGCTGATTAGCTAACTGGCCTCTGAGGGCTTTAAATAGCTCAAGGAATTTGTGGAGGCAGGCCAGTTGAGGGTGAAGACTTCCAGTTTCCAGAGAACCTTGAAAAGGCAGACCCTTGCACCTATGCCTGAGGAGAGCAAGGTTGAGGGGAAGCAGAGTGAGACTGAAGTGTTACACTACCCTACTCTAATCCCCTCCATCATCTACCATGTCAATGGAGAGATTGGACCAGCAGAAAACTCAGTGTTCAATTACAGCCAAGAGAGATGCAGTAAGAACAAACATGGACACAGAGAAATTTGTCAGTCAACAAACATTTATTAATTTCTTACTTCTTGGCTGGCCCTCAGCTAAGTAAGCCTGGGGATACAAAAATAGGCCTAAAGAAAGGTAGTCTCTGACCTCAAGGAGCTTAATTCTAACACGTGAAGAGGGGAATTTGAGTGGGAGAGAGAAGGTACCAACCTGGGGGCTGGTAGAAAGAGTCCTCAGAGTCAGGGGCTCACCCTGGAGAGAAGAATGAAGATGTGACTGGCCTTGTTGTCCTCCATAAAATGGAGATTTGGAGAGGAACGGGCCATGGGAGAGGCACATGGCAGCTTCAAGGAGACTAACCTTTTTCCCAGAGGAGATTCTACATACAGATCCCAAAAAGGGCTTCTAGTGACTGGAAGTTTGGCCAGATATGTTCTCAAGTTAGAACTCACTTCCTAGTGGACTCTAGAGTATGATTCTTTCCTTTAGGCAAGGAAAAGTCAGACTTGTTTAATGCCTAAGGGCCTTCTTTTTCCGCACCTGGTCACTGCTTAAAATCTGTGACAGGCTAAGTGACCATCATGTATTATAAGCTAGGGACAGTCCAGTGTCTCATAAGAGCTCACACGGGGAATGCTGAGGGTATTTAATTCCTTTCCCTGGAGAACAAGCAGGGTCTTTTTTGATGCCAACACCTACATAAGGTTGCTTACCTGTTTAGTAGCTACCTAGTTGGGCAACTAGGTGGTACAGTGGATAGAGCCCTGGGCTTGGGATCAGGAAGACTCTATGATTTCAAATTCAGCCTCAGACACTTCCTAGCTGTGTGACCCTGGGAAAGTCACTTCACCTGTTTGCCCTCAGTTTCCTCATCTGTAAAATGAGCTCAAGAAGGAAATGGCAAATCACTCCAGTGCCAAATAAGGTCATGAAGAGTCAGACATGACTGAAAATGACTGAAAAAAAATTTACCTCCCTAGCCTAGAAACCAAAATTTCCATCTGGCATCTCACCTGACCTTCTGAAATTCTTCAGGTGTGTCCCTATACCACCACTGTCTTTGGCAGTGTAGGACTTTGGAATGTAGCAGTGGTTTTACTAGCAGATAGTAACATACCAACCTCCCTTCAAAAAATGAGAACACAATTCTCCTATACCTTTGATGGCCACTTCACACTACTATAGACTGGGCTTACCAGGGTGTAAATTATGCCAACTGTATCACAGGTTTGTTATAAGGGTGAAAGTATGCCTGTACTTTATGAATTGTAGAAGGTGTAAAAGGTAAGGGAGGATTATTGCTATTTTAAAAATCCTTCATTTTTTTCTCATTGCTTCTCAGCACTTCAAAGGTTCACAATTTCACCAGAGTGGGACTACATTGAGCCTCTTAGCCACAAACAGGGTAGAATCAGGGGTGTGCAGCTAAATGTTTAAGAACTGGCTTTTGGGAGGTGGGAGGGTAGAAGTATATAAAACACACTTTTAAGTTTAATGTGCTAATTTAACATTTTTCTCCATTGCTTGCCTAGACAGTCAACAAAACAGTAAAGCAGAAGCTGATTTGTAGGGTCTGCCAATTTCCAAGATGCCAGTTTCATGCAGAAAACTGATCAGAGCCTTTTGGACTGACTGTAGCATACTCCTCAGCAGAGGTGAACATTGGGTACTTCACCCAGATCTAGCATGTATTTATATTAATTCTACTTTGCCTGTAGTGCTGGCGTCTCCTAGTCAGACCAGCCCAACCCTTGTGAGAATTTTCATTGTGTACATTAAAGAGTGAAGAAGGAGAAAGTAGGTAATATCTTGAGAAGCTTGTAGTAGCTTGGAAATAGTAGTCAGGAATTTATGTGGCCCTGGCTTCTACCGCATAAAGGGCAGTAAGTCAATAGCTGCTGTGATATGCATGATTCTTTGGGGCTTTTCTTGGTCCATAGTTGGCTTCCAAACCACTTGGGGGCTAAGACACAGTTACCTCCAAAAGGAGGGATTGAGTAATAATTGTTTATCTTATAGATTTGTTCTCTGACATGAATCTCATTTGCTCTCAAACCCCCATGATAAACATCTTTTGGCAGACTGGGACACCAGCAGGTTGCAATTTCTTTTCACCTCAGTAGATAGTTTAAAAAATATATCATCCCCTGGTGGCCTGCCTTCTGGGGTAAGACTACCCCATTTAGGTAGGCAGGCCCTTCCCAGGATGACACACACATTCCTTTGATGGGCCTGTGCTTAAAAGTTCTCCAGCTTGGAAGGACCTGCCTCTACTTGTCATACACCGGCCTTGCCTCTGAGAACCTAGAGTCATCCCATGCCACTGTGAGTCACCAGAGTAGGACTTCAGTGTGAGATTAATAGGGAGAAAAAATTACAGCTATATCAGATACATTCAAGCTCCACCAACAGATATAAAGGTGCCAAAAATTAGTCATGTTTAAGATATTTGAATGTGTTCAGCAGAGTTTGCCATAGTTCTATAAAAACAGATACCATTGTTAATAAAGTTAATGTTTCCTGTAATTGTAAAGTTGTATTTAATACTTAGCAGTCATCAGGCTTAAATGTCTTTAGCAGAGTGGAAATCAGCTTTTTTGACAACTAAGGGAGAGCTTCACAAGTTGTGTCTGGAGCAATCAGCCTGAAAGATGCTCTCAAAACAATATTTTAAGATACTTTCAGTTGAAGGGGATGATGAAAGGACATTGCTATAACACGTATTTAGGAATCTCAGTAGGATAGAGTGGCTTCTTTAAGTAGGGTAAGGTGATTTTATAGATAGGGAAACTGAGACACAGAGAGGTTAGATGATTTCCCCAGGACCACAGTTAGCAGACAGCTAGGTGGTGTAGTGGATATAGTGCAATAGATATCTTCCTGAATCCAAATCTGTCCTCTGACGCTTACTAGTTATGAGACCCTGGGCAAGTCACTTCATCCTGCTTGCCTGAGTTTCCTCATCTATAAAATGAACTGGAGAAAAAATGGCCAACCACTCCAGTATCTTTGCCAAGAAAACTCCAAATGGGGTCATGAAGAGTCTGACATGACTGAAATGACTGAATAACAACATAGCTAGTAAATCTCAGAGACAAAATTTGAACTGGGGTCTTCCTGGTGCCAAGTCCAGTGTTCCATCTACTGCCTAAACCTGTTGGGACAGTGGGAGCTTTATGCAAAGCCCTCATCTGCAGCGCCTTCCCTCTTTTGTCTTCCCTGCCCTATCCTTCCAGTTGTCCCTGGCTGCTCTCAGGACCCAACTGTGGAACCTCTGGGGTCCACTATGACCAATAGATAGCCAGACTCTGCATTTTCCCCAGCTCTTCTCACATTAAAACTCAACCTGAACTTTGTCCCACTACAGTCCTTCACGGAGACTGGTGGATGAAATGAGTGAAAGACAAAGAATCTTTTTGTTGTCTTTGAAATTGTACCACACAAGTACTGACATTCTCCTTGTAAAATCATTTCTAATGTAGTAACCTTGAAACTTAAGGAGGATTTTTTTAAACAAATAAAAATCTCCTTTTTGTGTTTCATTTATCCTATCTTTACCCCTTTCATGGGTGTAGGGAACTCCTGATGTGGAAGCTGCCTTTATCCATTAAGACAATTACTTGTCCACAATATATGGTTTTAGAGATGTGCCTACCCCACCCCAGTGACTTGTTCCAGGGTGATACAGTCCAAGTATGTCAGAGATGGGCCTGGAACCCAGACTCTTCATGACTTCTGGGTCAACCTATAGCTCCCTATGCCCTATTTGCCTCTCATAGTACTAATGCACATTGGAAGCACAAATGCACAAATATCACATAGTAGGTGCTTCATAAATGCTTATTGCCTTGACTTACCATGATTATAACAGTGTATGGCAGGGGTTCTTAACTTTTTGATGTGTCCTGTAAAATTGTAATCAACCAACAAGCATTTATAAAGCACCTACTTACTAGGTACTTTACTAGTAGTAGACACTGAGGACAAAAGAAATGAACGGCCCCCCTATTGGGGGAGACAACGTGTTCAGAATTAACATAAGCAGAATAAATATAAGGGAACTTAATGTTCAGCAATTAAATTAGTGAGGGTAATGAAATTCAAAGCTGACTAAAGAGCTTCTGGGGAAGATCAGCATCTTGTTAGTGTTAAAACAAGAGGACAGGCCTCAAAGCAGGAGAGCTTTGAGGGTGACACAAACCCTGAGTACTCAGAGCAGCAGCAAGCCAAGCGTGCTCATTGTCATTAGAAGTTAAAAGCAGCCTCTTTTAGGTGAGCAGAGACAATTAGATCAGGGAAGGTCAGACTAGAGAATACAGGATTGAGGAAGTAATGAACCCCTAGAGTCCCATAAGCAGCATAGGCCAGGAGAGGAGGATGTTAGCACTGGAGGGGGTTGGCAGGTGCAGGAAGTAACAGAAGGCTAGTAGACATAGGTAACTCATAACAACAGACCTAAGCTGTTTGTTTGTTTTTTTTAATGCCAGGGGAATAAATGGGTTATCCCTCACACCGATACTGAGTTATAAACCCATCAGTTGGCATCACCCCTTGTGTCTTATATTTCAAGTTGGGTCCCAGTTTCCTGCTCTTTTGATTTCTCCTGCTCAAATCTCCCTTACACGTCCCACATTTGGGGATCTTTATAACATTATTTTCTGACTCGAACTCTTCAGCTTTTCCTTTGTGAGACCCAGGTGTTGCACTCATGTCCCATTACCACAGAATTGATTGCTCCCTTAAGAGAGAAGCCTGTTTACTCCAGATACATTTCCCAGCTAGGGGTAGGGAATAAGTTCTTATCCAAATATGGGATAAAATCAATTTCAGAAGACAAAACAGATCCAGTCAATTAAATGAAATTGAAAGGCTTTTGCATGAACAAAATCAAAGCAACTTAGTTCATAAGAGAAACTGTCAACTGGAAGAAAACAATCTTTGCCTGAAATCCCAGCTACATAGACAATAGAAATATATAAAGCCAAAAATCATTCCCCTAACGCATGGGATGAAAGGACATGAATAGTTTGCAGAATAATCACAGATTATTAACAATTATATGAAATAATAAGAGAAATACACATTAAAATAGACTTGAGGTTTTACTTCCCACACAGAAAACTGCCAAAGGTAACAAAAGGTGGAAATAATGTTTTGAGAACTGTGAAAAGATTGGTACACGAATGTTTTGTGGATAGAGCTATAAAATGGTCTAGCCATTATAGAAAGCAGTTTGATATTATGAGAGTGGCTGAAATGTCCATACCTTCTGAGCTAGTGATTCCTCTGATGCACACACAGCCCTATGAGGCCAATAACATAAAAGAAAGACCCCATATACACCAAAATATTTATGGCAGCATTTTATTTATGTGAGGACAAAGACCTGGTAACCAGTAATGGGGAATGGCTAAACAAAATGAGACATGAATGTAATAGAGTATTACTGTATTCTAAGAAATTATTAATGTGATAAATGCAGATAAGCATGGAGAAAGACATGTGAACTGACACGAAGTGAAGTCATTGGAACCTGGAAAACAAGATCCACCATGACTATACTGATTTAAGTGTGAAAAACCACAATAACAAAACAATCAAAACCAAATGATGTTAACTTACAATGATCCAAAACTGACCCAAAGAAGAGACAGGAGAAGATACCTAACACAGATTCTTTGTAGAGGGGGATCACAGCTGTGGAATACTGGAGATAGCATTAGACTTTTTGGTAAATTGGTGAGATTTGCTGAAATTTTTTTTCTTCCTCTCTTCTTATTTATTCTAGTAGGGAATGACTCTTTGAGAGGGGAGTGTGGGAAGGGATACAGTGGGAAATATGTCATGTTAAAGTGAGAGAAAAGCAATTAGCATCTGGATCCTTGCTCTGTTCATTCCCCTCCCCACAACATGAGGATGGACGGAGATCGGCATCCTGGATACCTACCCCTCTTGAAAATAGGACAGACACTCTATCCCTTTGGCTTCTCCCTCTAAAGGGCTAGTTTCTTCCAAAACTTCTATTTTAAAGAAGACACCCCAGTCAACCATGTCTTCATTCTTTTCCAGACACATTCATGACTCTCTAGACTTTCTCCCTTTTAAGCTTTCCCTTTTTTTGTATTGTCTTCCCTTATTGGAATATAAGTTCCTAGAGGGCAGGTACTGTCTTTCTTTTGGCTTCTATTTGTATCTCCATTGTCTAGCATGGTGCCTGGTACACAGTAACTGCTTAATAAATACTTGTTGACTTTTGAGAAGTGCAGAGTGAAAGGAGAGAGAGAAAGAGAGAAAGGGAGAAAGAGAGAGAGACACAGAGAGAGAGAGAGAGAAGGATAAATGGGAAAAATATGATGGCTGGAAATACATAGTAAACATTACTGTGAAAAAAAATTTACAGTAAGTTTCTCTGATAAAGACCTCATTTCTCAAATATATATAGAAAACTGAGTCAAGGTAATAGAAATAAAAGCCATTCCTCATTTGATAAATGGTCTGGAAGACTTTGACCCCTTTAGATGACCTTGCACAGCCCTCCTTCACTCAAAACAAAGTCAAGTGCAAGTCATGTCATCATTTCTCTGTTGGCATGGTCTTCTTTGGCAACAAAGGACGAACACAACCCTGTGAGCAGAGGCAGCTGCCTGAATGGGGACTCAGGTAGCTGGGTTAACTCGGCTCTTTCTCTCCTGTTTGTCTCCCCCTCCCCTTCCTTCTCCTCTGCAAAGGAAGGTAAATTTGGATGGCCAAAAGATGTCCAGTTGACTTGGGTCTTACTGGCTAGATTCCTTTCCTCTCCTCTCCTCTCCTCTGCTCCCTTCTCCTCTCTTTTCCCCTTAACTCTGAAGCTTGGATACCACTGGGTTCCTGCCTAGACTCTCTTCTGGACCCTGTTGGCTTAAGAGTGATTATCAGTAGTAACTCTTGCTGTTTTCCTCTCAGCCTCATATCTTTCTTTTTATTTGCATCATTAAAGGGGCCAAGCCCTGGCTACTTCTTAAACAGGACTATTCAATGAATAGGCATTACCTCACCCTAAGTGAGTACCTGCATAGACCTTGGCCTAAAAGGGCCAAGGTCTTCCATTGTATCCTGGGTCATCTCCAGTCATTGTGATGAATATCTGGTCATTGGATTCAGATGACTGTGAAGGAGAAGTGAGGCTGGTGACCTTGCACAATCCTTCCTCACTCAAAACAAAGTCAAGCGCAAGTCATGTCATCATTTCTCTGATGGCATGGTCTTCTTTGGCAACAAAGGACAAAAGGATACCTAAGGATATGAACGGACAGTTTTTAGACAAACTAATCAAAATTATCTATAGTCATATGAAAAAGTGCTTTAAATTATTATTGATTAGAGCAATGCAAAATAAAACAATTCTGAGGTTCCACCACATACCTATCAGATTGGCTAATATTACAGAAAATGACAATGATTAGTGTTGGGAGGAGATGTGGAAAATGAAAACACTCATGTACTGCTGGTGAAGTTATATGCTGATTCAAACATTCTGGAGAGCAATTTGGAACTATGCCCAAAGGGCTATAAAACCATGCCTATCCTTTGACCCAGAAACACCACCACTAGGTCTGTAGCCTGAAGAGTTTTTAAAAAATGTACAGAAATATTTATAGCAGCTCTTTTAGTGTTGACAAAAAATTGTAAATTGTGGGGATGTCCATCAATTAGGGAATGACTGAACAAGTTGTTGTATATGATTGTGATGGAATACTATTGTGCGATAAAAATGATGAGCAGAATGCTGTCAGAAAATCCTGAAAAGATTTACATGAGCTGATGCAAAGTGAAATGAGCTATGAGAACACTGTATACAGTAGCTGCAATATTGCATGACGATCTACTGTGAATAATTTAGCTAATCTCAGAAATACAATGATCTAAGATAATTCTGCAGGACTTATGGTGAAAGGTGCTGTCCATCTCTAGAGAAAGAACTAGTGGAGTCTGAAGGCAGGTCAGAGATACTTTATTTTGGGGGGTTTTTTGTCTGTGTTTTCTTTTACAGTATAACTTTCATGGAAATGTGTTTTCCGTGACTACACATGTATAAGCGATGTCAAATTGCTTGCCTTCTCAATGGGGGTAGTGGAGGAGGATTGGAAAGAATTTAGAACTCAGAATATAAAAAAAAAAGAATGTTGAAACTGTTTTCATATCTAATTGGGGGAAAATAAAAATATTTAAATTTTTAAAATAAAATTTAGGAAAAGAATTTGAGGTAGCTATAAGCCTCTAAGCATAAAACATGGAGGGAAATGAGAATCTGAAACAAAAAGTTCCTATTTCATAGGCGTTTGGTTCCTATAGCTGGCAACAGTACCAAAGTTAGAAGCATGGGCTGCCATAGAGTATACAGGTTTGGAGCTTATTGGTTGTGTGACTGTGAACAAGTCATTTCCCTTCTAAATGCCCTTGATAGCTCTGTTAAGGTTATAAAAGAGGGTGTTCATCTATTGGGGAGAACTAACGGAGGGATCTGCCCCCTACCTATAGAACCCATAAGTCCAGACAAATAGTTAAATGACTTGGTCATGGATTCCTATTGGTTTCCCTATTGTCATTCTCTGTGTATAATTTCTCTTGTGTGGTGAGTCAGAGAGCAGCAGCCTTGGGGTACTGCACCTCCCAACTTTCCACCAGATTTGAAGCAGCCCAGGAAAGTGTATTTGAAAAGCTGCTAGTTCTTGGGGCTAGCAAGGAATGTGGTCAGAAGAGGAAGCAGCTCCTAGACTAGTTACTTCCCTTTAGACCCTGGGAGGTGGCCCAGACACAAATGTAGAAGGGACACAATATCTCACGAAGAGGTTTCATTTAGTGGCCCAAAGACAATCCTTCATAGAGCTCTTTCCCCGATTTTTTTCTTGGCCAAGAAAGGGATCATTTAAAGGACAACATGCCTGCATATTCCATGCACAAATATCAGTGTAGCATCAGAGGCTTAGGGCTGAAAGGCACGTTAGAGATTATGTAGTCCAACTTCCACATTTTATACTTAGGGAAACCAGGACAGTAAGTGGCAGATGGAATCTGAACCCAGGGCTTCTGAGTTCAGATCATCATTCAGATGGCATTTGCTCCAGTTAGAATACTGCCCTAGCCAGGACTTCAGATAACATAGGAAGGAAGATGATAAACTAGAAGAGTAGTAGAAAAGACAGTCACTCACTTGGCAATCTCCACTAGCTACAACACAGTCCCAAAACAGGAAGTAGGAGAAGAGAAAAGTAGCCTTGAGCTGACATTATGTCTTCTTATAAACTTAGTCACTTACATGAATCTGATGCAGTAAGTGAACACCATGAATGAAACACCAAAGAGAAAGTTAAACTCCCAGCTATTTGCATTTTGTTACAAGACAAATGTTAACCAAACAATAACTGTAACAACTTATTTACAACTGTATTCCTTTTGGATCTCTCTCCTATCTCATAATAATAACAGACATTCTGTAGCTTCTCTTTTGATGTTCAGAGTCTGTGAGACAGTACCACAAGAATAATTTTTATTCCCATTTTATAGATGAGGAAGCAGTCTCAGAGGATAAAACACGCCCCCCTCCACTCCGGGTTCACACAGAAGTGGCATTTGAACTCGTGTTTCTGAGGCCAAGTTCATCGCTCTGTTCACTATGGAATGTTGCCATTCTTTTACATGTTGGAGGCACTTAATGATTGATTATTGAATTAACAAGTGAAACCTGCTTATCTTGCTCCCAAGCCTGGAGATGATCGGCAAGTTAAGGAAGGTGGCTGAGGGCCACTATAGGTAGACATTACTGACAATATTAAGAATTGATTGCTGACTGTCTGACCCTGAGAGAGGAAATAGGAAAATAGGCATCTGAGTGCCATTTAATGCAGGTGTCTGACGTGGAAACGATCCCTGAGGGCATCATCATAATCTAACCCAGCACAAAAGTCTCTATTCAAACTGATATCCCTGACTTGTCCATAATAAAATAAAGTTTCACATTTCCTGTTGAAAGAGATAGGGAAGTTTGATATTATCTTTTAGAGAGTTTTCCATCCAAAATGGGTGAAATAAATTTTAATCATTTAACTAGTAAGTTTTAGTTATCTGGAAAAATCCATTTTATGGAAGGTCTAGAAGATTCCAGAAAGAACCGATCTTACTGAAACAAAATTTTACTGTATTGCAATTTTAATTTCTTTAACAAATACAGGAAACTCTACCCTGATTCCTCTTGTCAAAAGCAAAAGATAGTGTTCACGGAAGAACATTTTGTTTTCTGAGTATGATCTTGGTGGTATCATCTTATAAAGTTCATCCCTCTTTATGTCTATAAAAGGTCCCTATTATTCATTAAGAGGAAAATGGCTTTGTGATTTTATTATTACATCTTGTCTGGATTTATAGAACCTCTCCGAAGTAACTTACTGAGGGATAGCTACTAAGGCAATGGGATAGAACGCCAGATCTAGTCAGGAAGACTCATCTTCCTGAGTTCAAATCGGGCCTCAAATACTTACTAGCTGTGTGACCACGGGCAACTCAATTAACCCTGTTTGCCTGAGTTTCCTCATCTGTGAAATGAGTTGGAGAAGGAAATGGCAAACTGCTCCAGTATCTTTGCCAAGAAATCCCAAATAGGGTCACAAAAAGTTGGCTACAACTGCAAAATGACTGAACAAATGTGGCTGACCAATTGATATTCAGGGGTCTGGTAAAATTAATAACGTGTTAATTGACATGATTACTCTGCCTAGTGGGACACTTGCAAAAATCTATGCAGAAATAGTGGACCTAATTCTTGCAGCCGAGAACTTTAGGGTAAGGTCAGTTATTTCTTGACCATGATGGTATAATTAGATATCTGTGGAACTAGGGCCTTTTCTTGTAGAATGGAAATCCATTACCTGGAACCAGAGACCTTAGCCATAAAAATCTTTATGAACAAACTGATTACTATGATACATTTGGTGACAGGGTCAGTGGGATGACTTTAAATCAGATTCATTTAAATTGGAAATATATACATGTATATATTATAATGATGACTTTTGAAATTAGAAATCTTTAATTTTTTTTTCAATTTCATGTGTTACATTTCATTTCATTTTCTTCTTTACAGACCCTGATGAAGCAAGAAAAAAGGAAAAGAAGAGGATTTTGTGTGTGTGTGTATATGTGTGTGTGTAGGAAATATCAAAAGAAAACCTCATTTAATAAAAAAGTAATGTTAAAGAGATGAGTTTAAAAGCAATTCATCAATTTATCAGTCTAAAAATTAGAATGAGCTAGTCTCTCCTCTGGTTTTCTGTATTTGTCCAAGGTAAGAAGACAGGGAAAATACTCAGACCAACCCATGCATTTATTTATTTGTTTATTTATGTTTGTTTTTTTTTTTTAAAGAAAGAAGGGTGAAATAGAAACAGAGAAAACAATGCAGTACAGTTTTTTTCCCAAGCTGGATTTCTAATAACATACTTTTTCTTAGGGGACAGCAGTATTTTCTTCAAAATAGGCATTATTAAGCTTGTTTTTCAGAGCAGCTAAAAGGTTATTTTAAAAGACTGGAAACAGGTTGTGCCATATGGTATCCTCTTCTGAATGTTAGGAAAATCCAATGTGATCCAATTTGTGGGGAGGAGGGTGCATTTTGTTTCTTTCTATTCTTTTTCTGGGCCTGTGATGGTTTTAGCGAAATCTGCTACTGGTTAGAAAAAGGAGTTAGTAATAATCCCATTGGGCAGCTAGGTGGTGCACCAGATAGAGCGCCAGACCTGGTGTCAGGAAGACCTGAATTCAAATCCAGCCTTAGACACTTAGTAGTTGTGTGCTGTGGGCAAGTCACTTCACTGTTTGCCTCAGTTTCCTCATCTGTAAAATGAGCTACAGAAGGAAATGGCAAACCATTCCAGTATCTTTGCCCACAAAACCCCAAATGGAATCACAAAGAATTGAACAGCACTGAACAACAATATTCCTGCTGCTTGGGAATGGAAGATAGGAAAGTTCTCTTCATTAACGTTAAGGTCACCAACATGTCGTTTAGCACAGGAGAGACAGACATCAACTCTTAAGGATGTCCTAGTGCAGATGGGTCTCCAGTACCATAACTAAATGGCCTGGAGGCAATTATCTTCACAGGAGAATGGGAATGCAGGCTAGACACTGAAGACACACTGTGTGCATGAACAGCAGCTGTCTATTGGCATGGGCATCTCTCAGAACCCAGAGTCGGGGGACTTGGACTGAATCTGAGCTCCCTTCTACTCGGGGTTGGAGTCATGATCTCAAAGGTACCTCCCACCTCTGAAAACCTAAGAGTCCACGTCCTTTCGCCTTCTCCGGTCTGTAAAAATAGCTGGACCCTATTATCCTAAGCGCACAGACGGCTCAGAGGCCATCTAATGCAACCTCCTGGTTTTACAGATAGGGAAACTGAGGCCAATCACCGTTCCTTCCGGCTCTGACAATCTATAATCTTCCTTTTCATTCCCGTAAAAACGAGGGGGTTGGATGAGACTCAGTTTCCCCTTCTGTAAAAGGTGGGGGAGGGCGGGGCTGGGGTCGTCGATCTCTAAGGGCCCTTCGCAGCTCGGACAGCCAGGATCCCTGGCAGGGCACAAGTGTGACCAAAACCCCCGAGTCCGGAGCTGGGAAGATCCTAGAGGTCCTCGTACCCAGCAGCCGTCCTCTCTCTTTTCCAAATGAAGTAGAGGCCCAGCAGGCGCAGCGATGGCTGGTGGACGGAGAGGGGCGGGGGCCAGGGCCGCGGCTTCCCGGACCGCACCCATCCTCGCTGCGGCCTCAGAGGCAGGAGTGGGGCCGCCCAGGGGGAGGGGCCAGGCTCGGCGAGCCCGCCCAGCGCCATGACGTCACATGCCGCGCCCGGGGCAGCCCGAGCCCCGCCCCCGGCTAAGCCTCCGCCCCGCCCCCGACGCAGGCCCCGCCTCTCCCGCTCGCCGGGCGCTCGCCTCACATCCGGGTCCCGCCGCCGCCGCCGCCGCCTCCCGGGCCTTGCTCATTCAGCTTCGCGGGAGTCGAGAGTCCCGACCAAGATGGCGGCCGTGGGCCGAGCCGGCTCCTTCAGCTCCTCGCCGCCGACCCTGGCCGCCGCCAACGGCTTCGTCCCGCCCGGCTGCACGGGCGGCGGCGACAAGGCCGAGGACGACGACGGGCAGAACCTCTGGTAACCGGACCCCGCGGCTGGGGCGGCGGCGGGACCCGAGGCCCGACGGGGCGGGGAGGGAGCCCGCGGGGGGAGGGGCCGCCGCCCCGCCCCAGCCCCCTCCCCGGGGGCCCTGGCGCGCTCCCCCGGGACGTCACCCCTCCTCCGGGGCTGGGGTCCCCGGGAGTCCTTGCCCCCTCCCTTGGGTTGGGGGCCCCTCCCTTGGGCCGGGGTCCCTCTCCTGGCCCCCTCCTGGAGGTAGAGTCCTCCCCCCCGGGGCCGGCGTTGGGGGGTGTTCCCTGACCCCGCTCCCCCGGTTCTCTCCCCTGCTCGCCGCCGCCAGGTCCTGCATCCTCAGCGAAGTCTCCACCCGCTCCCGCTCCAAGCTGCCCTCGGGCAAGAACGTGCTACTGCTGGGTAAGTGGTGCCCGCCCTGCCCTGGTCTGGTAGATGGGCACGGGGGCGTGGGGGAGGCTCCGGGGCCCCCGCCCTCCACGCCGCCCCGGGAGTGGGCGGCGGTGCCCGCTGCAGCAGTGCCCCCCCAGCCGGGGCCCCCGCCCCGCGCTGTCCGCTCTTTGTGTTGGGCTTCCCCAAGCCCCTCCCCCTCCTCCGCCCGGCCGGTCTCGGGGCGCTGGTCTGCGGACCTGGTCCCTGCCGGCCGCGGGCAGAGGGTGGCCCGGACCGTTTGTTTTTGTTCCCTCGGCGAGCTGCTCCTCCTCTCCCTGTCCCCTGGGTGGGTGGGGATGGATCGTCTGCTGCTGGAAGGAGCGTCCCCTCCTCGATTGTTTAGGGTCTTGAGGGGACATTTTCTGATTCGGTGGCAAATGTAAAATTGAGGTGCTTTGTAGCAGCTGTCAGAACTGTACTGGAAATGGCGAACTCATTAATTTTTCATGGATGACTTGTACAAAAGAGGATGAGGATTGAACTGGGACTTACTGATGGACGGTTTCCCCTTGTAGTGTTTGCATTTGGGTATGACATGTGGGCAGCTGTCCTGTCGCCCTTGCCATTTGGAAGCATCCTTACCCATTTTTTAGTGGGAAAGGGACCTTGACTTCCCTTCCTACAGGCAAAAGGAACGACCATCTAGAAGCCACTCTAGAGCCTGATTCTTCTCTATTCCTTCTGCTCACAAACTGTTCTAAGAAGATGCCATTTCTTAGCTTCAGTGGTAGAGCACCAGGTTTTGTCACCCTTTTTGGAGGTAGCTCTTGAGTCATTTAGATAAATTTTTCTAAGGTTCTTAATAGGAGATTTTTCAGTTAGACTAAATGAATTCAAAATAATAAAATGGTATGTTTTTTCCTGTTGACCTAGAACCTTAAAAGGAAATGTAAGATTTTATAAATCGCAGAAATAAGTTAAGTGTTTGTAAGATGTCATTTAATATGAACTTTTGGGTATAAGGACATCTGGTGACTTGTAATTTGGTATGTATTATTCTTTGAGCTGGGAGCAAAATTATATCATGCTTGTGTTTTCATAATTGTTAAAAGTTCAGCATACATGAGGTTCTTGCAAGATTTTTAGGAATAGCAGGGCTTGTTAATAGTGCTTTTATTTGCCTTAAATGAACTTTTTTCTTTTCGTGATTTTTCAGGACCGTGTTTTTTATGTTCTCTTGCTTAATTTGTCCCATATAAGTATGACATTTGTAGAGCAATTGTAAGATCAGAATACTAAGGGGAAACATCTAGAAAGTATTTGCAGAACCTCTGCCATCAAATACTTGAGACAGTATTTTATGTTTGCCCTGTAAAATGACCTTAAAGCAGCTTGGCATTCCCAGTAATGACTTTTAATTGATTTAGTTTATATGGTAAAAAAAAAAAAAAAGACTTGTTTTTCACATCTTTCATTGTTGTGGATGTGGAGCAGTAGACAGTGCCCTGACTTTCAATCATAGAATTGGTATCTAGCTTTGCTTTTCACCACCAGGGTAGGGTTGGAAAAAAGTGTGGTAGAATAGAGGTAGAAAGGCCTCCCAGTGTTCACTTTTAGCATCCAAGACAGAGTATGTGCTATAACCCTGGACAGGTCTTCAATCTCTTAGTGCTGAGGGAGCTCCCTACAATTACAAAATCAGAGATAGAACAGAACTCAATCTTTTTGGTCACTTGACCCCTCAGGATTTCCGTTTCCCCCTTACTATGTGAGTGAGTTTGCATTAGATGCCTTCTAGACCTGATGTTCTGGGATTCTGATTCTGTAACGGTGAGTTTAAAAGCCTCATCCTATTATGTGCTGGGTTAACTTTATAGTGTCTTCATGAGGAATCACAGCTGATGTTCTGCTGGACACTTGTGGGTGTTTTTGACTCAGCAGAGATCCTAGGCTTTCCCCTTCAACTGATGCGAGTTCATTAACTTATATCATGGAGTGCAGGAAGGAACCTTAATGGCTGTTCCTGCCCAGCCTTCCATTTTACAGACAGAGGGAACTGAGGCTCAGAGAAAGAGTGAGGCCACACAGATAGCAGCTCTCGGTTGGGAGAGCCGTTGTTGGGAATCTGGCCTTCTCTCTAGAGCTCTTGTTGTCACTCCAGGCCATGAGGCCCTCATTTACTTAGAGACCTCAGACTTGTCAGTTCATCCCAACAGTCCTGTGTGAATGGTCCTGGGACTGTGGATGGACCAGCAACATGAAGCAGCAGGTGCCTACCAGGAGCTGCTATTGTGCTGAAGAAATAGAATGCAGACAAGTGAGGACAGGACAGTTTGAGAAAGATGAAAGTGCTGACAAGGCAGAGTGTCAGTGGGGTGAGTAGAGAGTGCTAAGCCTTGAAGGTGGCTCTGCAGTCTAAGAGGTGGAGGTCGGCGGCGGGGGGGGCATTGATTATTGAACGGCCTGGGAATAGACACAGATTGGAGTTGGCATGTTGAGTTCAGGAAAGATCCTATAGGCCAGTGTGACTGAACTGTAGGGTTGTTGAAGGAGAATAATGTGAAACTAGTATAGGAAAAAGAGGGAGTAGAAGGGTAGTGGAGGAGTGTTGTGTTTGTCCTTCTTTGCCACAGACCATGCCATCAGAGAAATAATGACATGACTTGGCACTTGACTTTGTTTTTGAGCGAGGAAGGGCTGTACAGGTCACCAGCCTTACTTCTCCAGAGCCATCTGGATCCAGTGACTAGACAGTCATCAGAATGACTGGAGATGACCCAGGATGAGGCAATTGTAGTTAAGTGACTTGCCCAAGGTCACACAGCTAGTGAGTGTCAAGTGTCTGAGGTGAGCTTTGAACTCAGGTCCTCCTGACTCCTGCAATGATGCTCAATCCACTGTACCTCCTAACTGCCCATTGGAGGAGTGTAAATGCTAGTCTAAGGAGTTAGTGGTTTGGTAGTAAGGAGTTACTGAAGATTTTTCAGCAAGGAGATGTCATTTTCAGGTGTATGTTTTAGGAATTCAGCAAGCAAACATTTATTGTCTACAATGTATCAGACTCCATGCTAGATACCAGGGATACAAAGGTATACATAGAACAGACCCTGCCTGCCTCAGGGAGTGACACCTCACATACACAGACAAACTAAATACAGTGTAACTTTGATGGGGGAGTCTAGCACTTGGTGGAGGTGAGGATTGGAAAAGGATAGCTACATGAGTGGAGCCCTGAAGGAAGCCAGGGATTCTAAGAGGTGGGAGTAAGGAAGGAGGGCATTCCAGTCAAGGGGACAGAGAGTGTGGAGATGGCAGATGGATGCTCTGTGGGAAAAGGCCAACTCAGCTGAATAATAGTGTCTGAAAGGGAATAATAGGTCAAAAGGTTGGAATGGTACATTGAATCCAGTTTGTGAATGGCTTTAAATGACAAAAATTTACATTTGATCCCAAAAGAGAGGAGGGAGCCACTGTAGTTAGTTGAGCAGGGAAGTGACGTGGTCAGATGTGTGCATTAGTAACATTACTTTGGCAGCAGTGTGCAGGGTGGGGTGGAAAGGGGAGAACTTTGAGGTAAGAGGCTATTGAAATATTCCAGCTAAGAGATCAGGGCATGAATTTAGGTTTTGGCTGAGTGAGTGCAGAGAGGGGAGCTGTGGAGACTGAATTGACAAGATACGGTAAATGCTTAGGTAGGCAGGGTGAAGAGACAGCAAGAAATTGAAGGATCAAAGGATGGAAGTGTCCTTGTTGGGAGTAGGGAAATGTGAAAGAGGGATGGATTTGAGGGAAAAGATGTTGGGTTGTGTTCTCAACACAATTAGGGTACATCCAGGTCAGAATGCCCATTAGGCAGTTAATGTTCTAGACTGGAGCTCAGAGGAAAGACTGAGAATGGTTCTCTAGTTCTGGAGTTATCTGAATATAAGTGATAAGTGAACTTATGGAAGTTGACGAGGTAATCAGGAGAGAGAGTGTAGTCAAAGAAGTGAAGAAGGAAAGAGCCTTGGGGTAACCCTTACTTAAGGTATATTGATGATGATGATGTGGGACTGAAATGCAGCAGAGGAGACAAGAAGGAGCAGCTGGAATAGCAGGAGGAGAATCATGAGCTAGCAGCGGCACATCACCCCAGGAGGGGAGCCTGCTCAGTAGTGTTACAGAGGCCTCTAGAAAGGCAAGGAGTAAGTGAAGGCCTTTGGATTCAAAGATCATGTTAACTTTGGAGAAAGAAATTTAAGTTTAGTGATGTGCTCCAAGCTAGAGGGTAGGAGTAAGGAAGTGAGAAAGAGAGAAAGTGAGGGCTAGGGGACCTTTTTTTAGGTGATCTGCTATGAAAGGAATGAAAGGGATAAGATGATAACTTAAAGACATGGTAAGGTCAAATGAGAGGGTTTGGAGGATAGAGACAGGGACAGGGCAAGGTCTATCTGTACATGTTTGTATGAAGAATTGGACAATTACTGTGGCATCTGGTGACAGATGAATGGGAGAAGGGGACAAACTGGATGCAAACCTACTCATCAGACCTGTGTCACTGGATTGCAGAGTATGTAGTGGTGGTGGTGGAAAGAAAAAGACTGAGAAGGTAGGGAGGGGCTGGGTTCTGCAGGGCTTTGAAAGCCAACCAGACTTTGATATTTGATCCTGGAGGTAACAGGGAGGTTCGTTATTGAATGGGGATTTGGTGGTGAAATAAATAGTCAGAGCAGTGCTTTGGGAAGGAGACTTTGACAGCTGAGTGGAGGATGGATCAGAGCGGGGAGAGACTTGAGGTAGAAGATGGGGTAAATTGAATCAGTGCATGTCTGATGTTGACTTTGGCTAGGAGAAGGGCTGCCTGATCATATGAGGCAGGAGTGAAGGAGGAGCCAGTGGCATAAGCCAGTGGATGATGAGAGATGAGGAGGAAGGGAGAAGAGGGAGCTCTCAGCCAATGACCTCAATTTTGTCCATAAAGTGAGAGGGAATGGTCTTGACTGAGAGGGTGGGGGAGTAATGAGAAGTTTTAGGGGAGATGAAAATGTTTAGAAGAAGAGACATAGGCAGGGATTTCATCAGTGTATGGAGCTCCTGGTTTTGACTGATGAACAAGACTTGTTACAATTGATTGGATATGGCTTCCTGTAAAGGGATGTGGAAGTTCAAAGATGACTTGTTGTATATCTGGGTGCCTGGGAGGATGGTGGTGTCCTTAGCTGAAATGGGGATATTAGAACAGGGAGTTTCATGGGTTAAGGTAATGGACTTGGGCACTTGGAAGTGCTAATGGGATAGATGTCCCGCAGTCAGTTTGCTCTTTCCTTAGTATAGATTGAATTACATCACTTTGGAACTCAGTGATTCTCTCTGAGAGAACATTATATTTGCTATAAGGAGAACATGAATTTTTACATTTTTCTTTTAGCATTTGAGATTTTCATCCAAACCCTTTTGGGTCTAAAGAAAGAACTGGAACAGTTTTTTGTAGCAGTGGGTTCTTATGCTAACCCAGCAGATGTTTAATTTTAAAAAACACTTGATCCAGATTTCTCTGGGAGCTACAGAATAACTCAGTGGAAAGCAGAGTGCTGTGTTTGAAGTGAGAAAGGCCCAGGTTAGAACACGGGTGGGGAATCCTTTTATTAAAGAGATTTATTTCGTGGAGTTTGGATTCAGCCAAAGGGCCACAGTTGAGATCTTAGAGGGCCACATGTAGCCTTGAGGTCACAGGTTCCACTGCTTCCTGCCTGTGGGACCTGGGGCAAATTACTTGTCCTCCCTGGGCCTGCCTGCTCATCTGTAACTAGAAGACTTGATTCTAGTTGGCCTCCAAGGGTCCTCCACAACTCTCATCTGTATTCAGTGTATGTATAGTCAACCTCATTTGGAGTGGGATGTCGGGGTCAGATAGGGATTTCATCTGCGTACAGAGCTCCTGATGAGGAACTTGCTCTTCTGCAGGGCAGATGCACAGCTCTGTAATTTATAAGAGTCTTGGAGCTGGACTTCTTAAGCTGATGGCTATGAACTTGTTTGTTAGAATATTTTGATGAGTTAATTGGTTTCCTTTGTAATCCTCTGTGTTTTATTTTATGCCTTTAAAAGCATTCTTCTGGGAGAGGCTCCATAAGCTTCTCCCAACTGCCAGAGAGAGCTCTTGGGCCCAGAGTGATTCAGTCATGTGGTATTTGGAAAAGGCAGGATGTGAAGCCAGGTCTTGATAACTGAGACCAGTGCTCTGATGTTAGGTCACCCTCCACTGATGGAAGAGAGATGGCAGGGCTGGTGGGTCTCACTTAATGACGAGGCTGCTCACCAACGCCTCAGAATAGCTCTTCATCATCTCAAGCATCTTTGGGTCTGGAAGGCTTTTCAGTCTCAGTTTCCTACTCATCTTGGGGAGGTATAATACTACTACTAGTGATGATGATAATATTTTACATTTCTATAGCATCTTTTACTTTTTAAAACAACTTGGACATACACATGTCGCTTCTTGTGAAGAAGGGCTGGTCTTACCCTCAGGTGAGGAAACTGAGTCTCAAAGATGCCTCAGAGAAGATTGATTTTTCCAAGCACACCCAGTTATTTATAGGAGGTAGACTCTGTGTATAGAATCAAAAGCTTTTTGTTGGAGCATCAGGTTAGCTTGATTTGAATCAAGTAGAAGAGCAACTCAGTCCTACCTGGCTCCTGCTAATATGCCGCTATGTAGAGGCACAGGGGAAGAAACGCTCAGCCAGCCCCAAGTTAATCTGCAGAACCATCTGGGCACAGGAGAAGGTTAATAAGGTAGGAGCTGCTGCTTGGTGACTAATGAAGGCAGGGATTAGGACTGCAGCCCATTGCTGTGGAAGCATCTTTGAGGGCTCATATTTATTTATCAGAAATAAGAGTGTTCATTGTGTTTTTCCTGCTTTGTTGGATACTAAAGGTGTCCTATACTTTCCTTTTGCCTGATTCTCCTGTGGCATGTGGTAAATTGCGTGTTGCTTATTTATGAGCAGTGTGGCTGGTTTTCTATAGCAGTACCTCTACTAGGGAAGGCCTGGCTAGAGATTTAGCTGCATGGTCAGGAAGACTTGGCTTTAGGTTCAGCCTCTGTCACTTGCTGGCCACGTGACCCTGAGAAGGGCCCCTTTTTCAGGCAGAGATCTTGGGGTAGAACCTTGTCCTTTCTACTCTCCATTTTATTGCCGTAATTAGAATAGGATATTTCTTAGATTCCCTTTTTATGTTGATCATTTTCATACCTTTAAAAACATTGACTACATTTCCCAATAAATTCTTTTCCCCCTGCCAGAGATAAATAACAAGAAATTAAAAAGAAAAAAAGCAGTTCAACAAAACTTAATGTGCATATCGAAAAAAATCTTACATTCTGTACCATGTTCCATATCCATAGATTCTTACTTCTGCCAGGTGGAGAGTGTGGGGAGGGGTCTTCATCTATTTCTTTTTTGGGGCTACCCTTGGTCATTATAACTTGGAAGCATTCAGTGGAGCAGTAGAAAGGAGGCCAGATGTGGTGTCTGAAGACCCCAGTTTGGGTCTTGGTTCTGCAATTTAACATTCTTGTCACTTTGAAGAAATAACTCTAGACCTCAGTTCCTCATCCATAAAATGAGGGGGCTTTGACTAGAAGACTTGAGCTCCCTTCAAGCTCTAAGGCTGTGATCCTCTATTAACATAATGTGTGTCATTTTATATATTTTGGATTCCAGGCTTTGAATTAATGTTTCATTGTAATCTTAAAACATATAAAGTTTCGTATTTGTAAACATATTTATCCAAACAGTTTTAACATCACATTGCTTCCATAAAAAATAGTGGAGGTCAGACACCTTTACTATTATGATTTTATTTTGAGAACCAAATCTTCCAAATAAAGAAGTGTCAGTTATTTAATGAAGAAAGACTGAATCAAAGATATTTTCAGAGACAAGGGTTTCTTTGTCGATGATATGACAACATGCCTCCTTTCTCATTAATGGGCTTTAATTTCAAAAAAAATATCTTTTAAAGTGTCATATACTATAAGGATTTAACTAAGAAATAATGAGGAAAAGCCCTTCCTGGGCCACATATGGAAGTAGGGAGATTTGCTAACCTAAACTAGTGAATCCTGGCACATAGGAAGCAATTAATAAATGTTATCGATTGATCAAATGATATAACTTTGATCCTTGAGTTAAGTTACTTCAGTACTACAAATGAACCAAGAGTTAGAGGCATCTCTTGGACAAGGAGAACACCTCACTGGGCAACCTGAAAGGGAGTATATGCTGCAGAGTGTCATCTGGGACAGACCATAAAGAGATCATTTAGTTCAACCACTTGAAACAAATGGAGGGGATCTTTTGCTTTCTTCATCAGTTGGAAGCTATTGGGGTCCCATGGCCTCTGGAGATGCTCAGATGGGTATCAGGTTAGAACAATAACAAATCTTCCTGGGATACAGCTCACCTATAAATAATATAGGTGGCTAGAGAAACTAGACATAGCTAAAAGGGATTGGTGGGAAAGAATCATGAAAATCATGGTGGAAAGATGAAAACAATAACAGATGGAATTTGGATAAAGGATTGACTGAAAACTGCAGTTAAAAGAGTTCTCAGGAGCCGTCTTGACTGTCTCATGCCTGAGCAAGAAACATCATGTTGATATAGGTTATCCACTCTTTGCCTCAAGACCTCAAGTGAGGGGAACCAGAAAATCCTTCCTTATTAGTTCAGCCTTCTGGGCCATACAGAACAAGTCTGTCCCCTGATTGGTGATGAAACTAGTGTCCTCTCAGGAGAAAGGTGGTGCACGACAGATTCATACACTCAACTTGAACCGCTTGGTCTTGCTTTTCTGGTTTGTTTATTTTGCTGTTGTTGTTGTTTTACCTCAGTGATGGTACTTAGACCAGGGACTGTAAAACCCTCTAGGAGGAGGCTGTGAGGTCAGTAGGCCTCAGAGAAGAAAGTGCCTTTTTTTTTTTTTTTTTTTTTTTTGAAACTAAGGATCCAAGGACCAGAGCAGCACTTAAGAATAACCAGGGCACCTACAGACTAAAACTTGCCATGTGTCCTGGATCCAGAGAAGGAATACAGAGATCAGTCAGATCAGATTAGTGGGGTCCTGGAAGGGTTAGAGAGTGCAGCCTCTCTGGCAGTGTTGTTGATAACCCCAAGCCTGCTTCCAGTTAAGAGAAGATGGTGATTGGCAGGTAGCCAGCCCTTTAGATTTTCAAAGTGGTTCCCATACAAGATTTTGTCTTTGATCCTCACAGCAAGCCTATCTGTGAGAGATGAATTCTGGGAATCATTAGTTTGGGTTTACAGATTGAGGAAGCTGATGTGGGAAGAGTGAAGGGGTTTTTGCCAGCTCATCACACTGGTGTCTGAGGTGGGATTTGAAGGCAGGTCTGTCTGTCTTGGGTCCAGTGCCCATGTTGTATCTTTCTAATTCAGAAAATTGCACTTTGTTAGGTGTTCCTCATTTCAGGGTTTTTGCTTAATAGAATTCTTTTTGAAAATATCCCAGCCTATATACTGACAATGAAAGGAACAAGTAGAATTTAAGTTTTGAAAAAATGTCTCTTGTGCATTTTGTTCTCATATAACAGCTCTCCTCCCACTCCCCAAACTATTGAACCTAGAAAATTAATCAACAAACATTTATTAGGCAGATCCTTTGTCAGTGAACTTTTATTAAATTCCTCTTCTGTGCCAGGCTCTGTGCTAAGTGCTTGAGATATAAACAGGAAAAAAGAAAGATAGTACCTGCCCTTGTGGAGCTTACAAGTTAATGGGGGAAGGTGAAACGGGGAGTTAATCCACAGGCCTTGTGGTGGCCATTGTGGAGAAATCAGACAGGTCCCAGAGTGCTATGTGCCAGGTGAGAAGTGAAGAAATGGGGTAGCCAGCTGATGCAGAGCACTGACCCTGGAGTCAGGAGGACCTGATTACAGAAGAAATGAAGACATAAATGTCCAAAGCCCCCTCCTTAAATGAGGTTTTGGAGTTCATGACTCCTCCTTCCAGTTACAGGGGCAGAGGGGTTCCCCCATCTGATGGGATCTTATGGGAAGATGAGATTATCCCAAGAATGAACGTCTGGGGCTTGGGGAAGAAGTCCAAAAGGTCCCAAAGGAGGACAGCTAGGGTGAAAAGGAGAAAAAACATACATGCCAGAGTAGATAGTAATGCCTTAATCAGATGCGAAGAAGCCACAAAGACCTCTTCCATTGTTATCAGGGCGAGTTCTGACCTTTCTCTCTTCATGTGACATGAAAGTGCTGGAGGCACAGACAAAGCAAAAGCAGTCACCTGGTATGCTCACCTTGACTCTGCAGGCAGCTGTGTTTCTCCCTCTCTTTTCTTTCTGTTATTTAGAGCCCACCTTCCTTTCCATGATCTTTTCATTCTCATTTCATTGTGTATCTATTAGGGCTTTGGTTCTGCATCTTCACTCTTCCTCAGTCCACACACACAGTGTCACGATTCTCTGAATCACGCAGATGTTTCTTACTTCATAGGAATTTTCGTTGTGTTGATTATGATTTTTTCAGCATTCCACACTAGTTGGCTGTCTGTGTTGTTCTCCAGATCTTCATTACTGAGAAGAGTGCTGCAGTAAAAGTTTTGTTATATAGCGATCCTTTGTTTCTTTAACCACCTTTTTGGGACCCCATACCCTGCACTGAACTCTCTGGCTCAGAAGGATATGGACATTTTAGTCCCTTTTCTGGAGTATTTCCACATCGATGTCAAGAATGATTGGAACCATTTTCATAGCTCCATCATCAGTATGATTGTCAACTTGTTTCCCTTAACTCCTCCGTGATTGCTTTGGGGGTTTTTTGTTTGTTTTGCCTGTTTGCAAAGGGTAAGATAAATCTTAATTTTCATTCCTGTTACTATAAGTGATTTGGAGTATATTTTGAAATTATCATTTATATTTTTCTTTTGAAAACCTATCTTCTGACAGTCCTCAATAAAAGAATTGCGGTCCATTAACAGTATACAAAGATTGCTTAAAGTCATTAACGGTGCAGTGCAGAGAAATGTATATTAGAACAATCTGAGGTTTCACTTCACACACAACAAACTGGCCAGAAGGATGACAGCTAGGAGCAGTCAATGTTACATAGGCTGTGGAAGAACTGGCTTGGCTGTTGGGGTTGCTGTCAGTTGGGCCAACCATTTAGGAAAGCAATCCATGATCATGTAAAGACATTGGGCTAGGATGTGCAGCCCTCTTATTCCAGAGATCCTGCCTTGAGTCATATGCTCTAAGGATGTCAGAAACAGAAAGACCTCTGGGTGCTCTGGGTGGTTCCAAAAGGACTTTTGGAGTGGCAGAGAAAGAGAGTCAAGTGGATGGATCCACATCAATTGGGAAATGGCTAAACTGGGTGATCTAAAATGTCTGATTAATATACAGCACCAGATGATGCAGGTGAAGAATTCAATCAGATAAACCTGGCTCACTAAAGAGCCAGGAAGGCAGTGCACAGAGTGAGTTGGGCTGTGGCAAGTGTTTTATTTTCTTATCTTCCTACCCTTCATCCCCATTTGTGTCCCTTTCCCATTGACGAAAAAAGAAAAGCAAAACCCTTTTAGCAAATCTACACAGTGAAGCAAAGCCGTTTGCCACTTTGGCCACATCCAAAGAGGTCTTCCATCTGTCTGCCAGTCTCTGAGGAGACTGCCTTGTTGAAAGTAGACCTCTTGAGATCTCCGTCAGTTATTGCATTGAACAAAGCTTTTCAGAAACTTCTGTCTTTACAGTGTTGTTACTGTATGAATTGTTCTCCTGGTTTTACTCATTTTACTCTGTATCAGTTACAGAAGTCTTTCCAGGTTTCTCAGAAATTGTATTGGGCAGTTGTATTCCATTATGTTCAGGCAGCTATGTAATTATCATGATCATGTGGTCCTGAAGAAAAGGTGAGAAAATACACCTCTCTTCCATCCTTAGATGGTTTGGGGAGTCAAGGCTGCAGAATCGATCAGATGTTGAATAAGCACTTACTGTGTGTCAGACACAAGCTAGGGATAGGAAGGGCAAAGAAGGAAACTGCGTATAGAGAGCTTACGTTCTATTGGGGAAGACAGGAAGTACACAGAAAAATTTATATGGCATAAAGTTAATAAATACAAATGTTCACGAAGTAGTTAAATGTAAGATCGTTTGGAAGAGGGAAATCAGGAGAGACTTCATGCAGAAAAGATGGCTCCTAAACTGCATCTTAAGAAAGAGAAGGACTGCCCAAGAGAACGCATTCCAGGAATGGGGGATAACCCCATTGAATGACTTTAATGGGGAGGCACTTTGAAAATCTAAAGGGTTAGCTGCCAGCCAGCCATCATCTCCTTCTAACCGAAAGCAGGCTTGGGGTTATCAACACTGCTAGGACCCTACTAATCTGAGGTACAGAGAGTAGTAGAACTGGAGTGTCATGTGTGAGGAGCAGAGAGAAGGACTATTTGACTGGATCACAGTGATGAAGGTGAGAAGAAAGTAGGGTTAGGTCTAGCTTGTATGTGACTAAAGGGAAACCACAAAGTCTACAAAGGAAGCCAATGCAGTTGGTCCAGTAGGAGAGTGACGTGGTCAGATCTGCACTTGAGGCAAAAGGACTTTGGCAAGTCATGTGGGAGGCAGACTGTGGCAGGGAAAGCCTTGAGGCTATGAGGCCTATTCGAGGTTGCTTGTGCTGTCTCATTCTGTTGATGGGTTGGTTAATTGCTTCAAAAGATGGCTCTCAGGGAGGGAGGAGGAAAACAAAGTATGGCCATAAAATTAGAGCAATTATAGCTACAAAAGGCTCTTTTAAGAATGATTTGCATTTTAAAAAATTCCACCCCTGGCTCTAGTGTAAAAAGCACCTCCTCTTACTTTCTAATTTTTTTTTTTGTGACCTTTTCCTATTTAGTTTGAGTATCCATTTCATATAGACAGTGGACAGTGTAAGGTGTTGGTCTGAGCCTCATCTTCGCTTTCTAATTTTCTCAGCAGTTCTTGCTGGGGAGTCCTTATCCCAGTACAGTCATTTATTCTGGATTTTGTCATTCATTGGACTACTGGTTTTGCCTGCTGCTGTTTCTTGCTTGTCTAGTCTGTATCCATTGACCTACTTGTATGTTTTTTAACTATTACCACATAGCTTTGTTGACTGTTGCTTTATAATGTAATTTGAGGTCCGGCAGTTCTTTTTCCTTTCCTTTATTTTTTGCTCTTATTTGAGTCCCCAGTGTTTAGTGCAGTACTGGCATAAAATAAGTGCCTAGTAAGTGCTTGTTAATTGATAAGGCCATGCCCCCTTCACAGTTATTCCAGTTCCCTCTGAGTTCTTTCAACTAAATATTTTTTGGTCAGTGTAGCACTAAATCTTTACATTTATTTAGTTATTATGACTTTTGTTATATTGGTGTGACCCAACCATGAGCATGTCTTTCTTTATTGCTTTGAAGAGTAAAGTGTTTATATATAAATCTCGTATATTCTTGGAAGATTAAAACTCAGATATTTTATATATTTTTGTAAATGAAATTTCTCTGTTTCATCCTGACTCTTCCATTTTAGAAGGGGACCAGTATTTTCCTGGGTCTCAGGCCTGTTAGGGTCCTGGATTATCCCAGGCCTAGTATTTGGGTAGAGCCACCAGGACTGGGAGGGAAAGAGAAAGAATTTAGGAAGCAGAGTCTGGATATCCTTTCTGCCAAAGGCATTTTCTCCCATGGTGGGAAAGATGGGACAGTCAAAAAGTGGCTCCTTCATGGTTATAAAGTTTTATTTATTATTTTAATAATAGCTAGCATTTATATAGTGCCTAGTTAATGTGCCAGGCAAGCACCTTACGAATATTTTCTTTTAATCTTCACAACAAACCTGGAAGGTGTTATTATAAGCCTCATTTTATAGTAGAGGGAACTGAGGCAAACACAGCTAAGTGACTTGCCCATCTTGAATTGGTTTCCCTGATTCCAGGCCCAGGGCTGTTATCACTGTGGTACCTCTGAGCTGCCTTTTAAGTAGTTATATGTAGTACTATATTCAAAAACAGATCATTAAAGTAGATGAGAAACAATGAAATTGACCTATCAAAGCCACAGTAATTTCTGAAACAGAGCAGGGAATCTTTAAAAGAACAATTTGCAGCTAAATCTCAAGTGTAGGGACCTCCTGTAGAAGTAGGGAAACAGGATAGTGATGAATGGGCATTTCTGTGGATAAAAAGTATAAACTGTGGGATACTGTGGAGATCAGGGCTAGGACCATAACTAGTCAACCTTTTTGTAAGTGATCAGGGATAGAAAGCAATCACGGGACTTTTATTAAACACATACTGTATGCCAGGTGCGAAAGACAAAAATGAAAATCCTGCCTTCAGTTTACATTCTATATGGAAAACAGACATATATGTGTGCATGTATATAGACACTGATATATGTAATATGCAGATATGTCGGTATGTGTGAAATAAGGGCAAGGTAGTTTGTTGGGGGAGGGATGGGGAAAAGGTTCATACAGAAAGTGACATGTGAGCTGAGCTTTGAAAGAAACTACAGTTGTAAGAAGTGATCTCTCTTAAGTTAGCAAATGACACTAATCTTTCTCAAGTACAGAAGTAGGCCAGTGGGATAAGCTCTGAGATCTCTGCGCTCTCTGTATCAAGTAATGCATTTAAGGAAAATAATCCAAACCAGGGTTAGGGAGCCAATGCACGGAGGGAGTGCCTGTATGGATGAGGTCACAAGCACATGGCAGTAGAATCTATCCTATCTGTACTTCCAGTTGTGACCTACAAGGCTATTTCCCATAGCTTTGAGTCTCAGTTTCCTAATCTGTAATGAAGGCATGATAACTTCATTATCTATATATGAGATCTGATGGGATCAAATGAGAAGATGAACTATAAATTGTTTTATAGATTATAGGGTAATGCATAGATGTCAGGCATTACCGTTATTGTTTGATTCATTCAACAAGCATTTATTAAGCATCTGCTGTATGAGAGGCACTGTGCTTAGTGATGGAGAAGCACAACAAAACCAAAAATAAGTCCTGCCTTCAAGGAGTTTACATTCTTTTGGGAAGTATGGTAGAGGAGAAAATATTCAATAAACTGATGTTTAAATATAAAATATTAATAGATTCATTTTATGCCTCTAAAATTATAGTGGATAGTTTTCTCATTTTTGATTAGCTAAATTAAAGTGCTTCAAGATCTTATCAGTGCTTCAGGGAAATAAGGAATGTTAGTTATTGATAATCAAAGGAATTGCCAACAAATGCCTGCTAGAATTACTTTTTACTTATTTTATCTGTTGCATATGGAGGGGGGTAAATTGAAAATAGCATTTTAAGAATGGTTTAAATAAGTTTGTGGATGATAGATACATAAGATTGTTAAAGGAAACAGGATATTTGGGGTACATCCTTAATCTCTGGGTGTGGAAGACAATTGTACCCTTTTATGACATCTCCTGTAGGACCACTGTCAGAGACAGAAAACTGGATCTGCATGAACCTGGTGTGGCATTTCTAAAGTTGTTAAAAGAAGGTATGTCTAACTGTTTTAAACATTATGAAGAAAAAAAGCCTTACAGAAAAGGAAATCAGGACATCTAAGTTCGTTCTTGTGCCTTAAGAAATGATGAAGGAGGTAGTTTCTGAGCAAAATGTAAAAATTGGCATATACTGATGAGAGTGAACTGAGCAGAGCCCAGAGAATATTTGAATATAATTATTACAGTATTGTCAGGACAAACACCTGGGAACACTTACTGATCAGTGCAGTGATCAACCACAGTTCCAGAGGACTCAAGATAAAACATTCTACCCGCCTCCAAATAGACAGCTAATAGTCTCAGAGTACAGATTGAAATACACTTTCTCAAAAATAGAAAAACAAAACAAAAATTTGTTTTGCTTCACTACATTCTTGCAACGGGAGCTTTGTTTTTCTTGCTTTTTCAGTTGGGGGAGGTGGTGTGAGGGACAGAATGCTAATCTGAAAAAAAAATTTATTTTAAAAAATAGAAGTTATGGTACCATTTCAGTTATTCAGTATTTAGTGTTGAGCACCGTGCTAAGCAATGGGGAATAAGTGTACGAGGAAGTGATTGAGGCAAAAGACAGTCCCTGCCCTCAAAGGTCTTACAATCTAATGTGAAAGACAGCATACGCATTTGTATATGAAGAAAGCTATATACAGGATAACGTCTGGTCATTTCGATTGTGTCTTACTTTTGTGACCTCATTTGACGTTTTCTTGGCTAAGATACTGCAGTGATTTGGGACTGAAAATTAAAGTAAAATTTAATTTTAAAAAGGATTACTTCCCATTTATACTATGTGTGTGTGTGTATATCTTGTATGTCCATAGTTACTTTCACATTTTCTTTCCCATTAGAATGAATGCTCCTTAAATGCAGGGACCATGTTTTCGGTTTTCTTGGTATCCCAGATCTTAGTAGAGTGTCTAGCACATAGAAAGTGCTTAATAAATATTCATTGACTGACTGACCTTTAGCCACACTCCTAGAAAGGGGGTCAGAAACCATATAGCAAAGTAAGAAGTGAGAAGGGAGGTAAGGAAATTGAGACACTGAGTATACAGAGGTGCCTTTCTAGGAGATGGAAAGAGTGAACTCTTAGTGAATGGTCTTGGTTTTCCAGTGAAATATAGAGTTAAGCTTCTTAACTGAGGGAAGAGGGAAAAGGGGGGCCATGGACTGTTTGAGGAATGATGAGGTGGTCTGATGAAATGGGAGAGTGAGTCAATGAGGGAGTTGCAGAAGGATTACCTTGTTTCAGTGAAAGCCCAGTTGAGATTACTTAACAGAAATTTGTAGTGGACCCAGGCACCAATTTTGTGATTTTTCTCCAGTTTCATTCTATAGAGTGTGTATAGGGGTAAGGCAGAGGATGGTGGGAGTAATCCAAGGCTAAGGCTTGGTGGGGAAGGAGAATTGGAAGAAGAGGACAGTGTAGAGTTCACCTGATTCACCAGGGGATCAGAATCAGTAAGGAAAGAGAACATGGACAGTGCAGGGATGATGGCCTGGGAAAGAACTGAGGAGTGAGCAACCTGAACTCATGGTGAGGACAAAGAGCAATGTTAGAGCAGCTGGATAATTCAGTGCATAAAGCATTGGGCTGGGAGTCTGGAACACCAGAATTTCACATCTAGCTTCAAATGCTTAGTGACTCTCTGATCCTGAGCAAGTTACTTAACTTCCTTCTCCCTCAGTTTCCTTATCCGTGAAATGGGATATTAATAGGACTTACCAGAGTTGTTGTGAGGACAAAATAAGGTAATATTTATAAAGAACTTTGCAAACTTGAAGCGTTATATAAATGCTAGCTATTAGGAGTGCCAAGCCAGAGGGTTAGGCAACAGACTGTGATCAGATAAGAGAATTTCAAAGTTCAGATCTCTTTGTGGCGCTGAGATGGGATAGAGGAGCAGGTCATGGGAAATGAGGAAGTTGAGGAACTGTGAGGAGGGATTATCATGTATATTTAAGTCTCCTAGTATAGGGAAAAGTTACTGAGTGAGGGAAAGAGAACCTGGAAATGGCCATGAGGAACAAGGAGTTTTCCAGTTCCTCTGCTATGACCAGTGAGTTCATTAGAAGTATGAGTAGAGGTGCAACCAGGGCTGCAAAGTGTGGCAAGGGGAATTGTTTGATCAGGAAGGACCCACATCTCAGTGAGTGCAGTGAAGGAAGAGGTTTAAGTTGGTTAAGTAGGAGCATTCAGGAGCACAGAAGAAAGAGGAGATAACTTTAGAGTGGGCTTGGTGGGGTGGGATCAAGGGAGCAGGTAGAGGGGGAAGAGTAGGGTTTGAACCATGACATCTAGGGGTTCAGAATCAGTGAGATGGTGGGAGGGAAGATGTTACTTAGTGAAGAATGAGTAGAAAGGAGAGTGAGGAGAGGTCCTTGGGCAAAGAGAGGCCCAGGTGGAGTGGCATGGACCAGCAGTCATCTCCTGCGTCAGGCTGGGCAATTCAATGTCATTCTCACCTCACCAGTGCTTTACTTTTTCCTCACCAACAGAATTCTGTTTATATCTAAAGACACAAAGCTCTTGAGAGCTTCCCATCCCACTCAGTCTACTTTTCTCTAAAATTTTAGACCGTGAGATCTCACCTATCCTGTATCTGAAATCTTTTAAGTCTGCCCTCCTAAAAGTTAGAGTGTATGACAGACCAAGGCCAGCTTTCTCCTCCTTTGTTACCACAGATTCCAAAATGGAGTGGTTACTTCCCCTTTCCCCTAACCCCAGGTTATCATCATTTCTCCTTTTACAATCTCAAGTCTGGCACAGTAACATGATACAGTAGTAATGAAGGATGCAGTAGTGATCTGGACATTTGTTAGAGCTCTTTCTCTTTTAGAGCAGTGTTATAATTTCCTGACTTATCTTAATGATGATCTCATCCTTCAGAAGGTAGAGAACCCAACTAGGCTAACTTCAGTTCTCTCACCAATGAGGACACATTGCTTCTTTTTCTACCAACATGGATCTTCATTCACACAGCTTCTCTCTTTTCCTTTCTACATTTCCTCAGGAGTGTGTGTGTGTGTGTGTGTGTGTGTGTATGTGTATGTATACTTAGCATACAGTGTCACTCTACTCTCCCCTCCCCTTTTTTTGCATGAGATATGTTTTTCCAGAGAAACATTCCTGTCATGTGACTCACCTTACATCTTAGCGATACCTATGAAATCATATTTGCCTCCTTTCCTCAAGCATCTCTAGTTTACCTTTGCGTGCTTCTAAATAGAGAACTAGAGCCACAGGTTTTTAATTAAAGTGGAATCCTTTAAAAATTGTTTCTTATGAATTTCTGGGTATCACTACCCATTCTTTTCCTTGTGTTGTGGCTACTGGCTATGATCCTTTTTCATTTAAAATCCTTTTGGTAAGATATGCAAAATTATATGCAAATACATTCTTACTAGTCTATGTTATATGTATCCATCACACGCTTAGCATGGCATTTCTGTATTTTAAGCTGTGATTCAGAAATCCACATCCTATTCTCAGACATCTTCTTAACCGGTTGTTCAATTCTCAAATCCTTTTGTAAGTAAACAGTTACTCCTTGTTTTATTTTTATTGCACACACACACACACACACACACACACACACACACACAGTAATTTAACATTTTTCTTTATTGGAGTTACTGAAAACATATTAGTGTAAGAATGGATTGTCTTTTGGTGACCTTTCAAAGGGTTTAGCTGTCCTTGTATTAAAGTTTAAAGTCAAAGTCCGACTGATTTTGGGAAGGACACATAGAAATCTTAAAGGGTTGGAAGGAATTATAGGAAAAGAACAATGTTCTGATATCATTAGGGACTTGGATGACTGCAAGTGACATAGAGTAGTTCTTCTGTGTGGAAAATACAGAGGGGGAAAAATCAGACTCCAAAGTCAGCAGTGTTTGGCTATCAGAATAGAAATCTAATATGTGTAACCCATAGAGAACATAAATCAGTCTAATAGGACTTTGGCAGGTATCAGATGTTTTAAAGGCAGTATCGTCTTTTAAAACTAGTTCTGACTTCAGTGAAATAAAAAATGTAATATCATTTTGTGGACCCATGATAGTAAGTTAAAGTTGCTCACTTCATAAACAAAGGCCTAGTACTTTATTTTCCATATTCTAACTTCCTGCACTGGCTAAGCAAGCAAGAGTCTGTCTTTTCTTTAGAGGCAACATGGTGTAGTGGAAACAGTGCTGAGCTTGTAGTCAGGTGATGACTAGGTTTGGATCCCACATCTTGGACTTAATAAATGTATGATCCTGGGCAAGTCACCTTGCTTCTCTGAAGCTTCATTTCCTTGTCTTTAAAATGGGATAGTACCTGTAGCATTAAAGAATAAGAGAATCTGAATTGTGAGGCCCCTCAGCATCCCAGCTCATACTGAGACAACTTAGATGTTGCGTAATATTCCTGACAAGTTGTCATCCAGACTTTGCTTGAAGGCTTTGTTGGAAAGATCAGATTAGGTAATGTAACAATAATAATATGAACATTTCTGTAGCACCAGTCTGCGAAGCGTCTTTTAGGTTTCTCCTGTTCGCCAGGCTCTGTGCTAAGCACTAGGGATACAAAGAAGAGTAAAAGACCGTCCCTGCCCTCAAAGAGCTCCCAGTCTAATGGGAGAAGATGTGCACTATCTAAACAGTGAAACATGGACAAGTTTTGTACAGATGAATTTGAAGATAATCAACAGAGGAGGTTGGGAAAGGTTTCTTGTAGAAAATGGAATTTAAGTTGATACGAGAAGGAAGCCAGGGCACCCCAAGAGGCAGAGAGATCTGGGCATGGAAGAGTTCCAGTAAATATGTCTAGAGCTAGGAGATAGAATGTTTCATTCATGGAATTGCCAGGAGGCCATTGGATCACAGAAGGCTTGGGAAGGGGGTGATATGAGGAGTAGGAAGGCTGGAAAGGTAGGTGGGGCCAAGGTCTGAAGGACTTTGAAAGCCAAACAGGATTTTATATTCAATCCTGGAGTTTACTGAGTGATGGTTGAGAGGAAGATCACTTTATCAGCTGAGTGGAGTGATGAGAGACTTGAGGCAAGAAAGTCCATGTGTGAGGTGATAAGGGCCTACACCAGGCTGCTGGCAATGTTACCCAGGTAAAATTGACAGGATTTATCAACTGTTTGGATATGGAAGATAAGAGAGAGTGAAGAATCGAGGGTGACATCTGGGTTGCAAACCTGGGTGACTGGGAGAATGGCGGTACCTTGGACAGCAACAGAGAGTTTAGGAAGAGGAGGGTTTTTGGGGAAAAGATGAGCTTTGGCGATGTTGAGTTTGTGTCTATGAGTCATCTAGTTCCAAATGTCTAATAAACAATTGGTGATGCCACACTGGTAGTTAGGAGAGAGGTTGGGGTTAGATAAATCTGAGAATTATCTTGGAGAAGTGATAGTTGAAATCATGACAGCTGATGAAATTGAATGAAATAATTTAAAAGGAGAAGAGAAAAAGCCCAGGATAGAGCTTTGGGGGACAACTATGTTTAACAGAATGACCTGGATGAAGATCCAACAAAAGAGACTGAGAAAGAGTGGTTAGATACATAGTAGAAGAACCAAGAGAGGGCAGTGTCAGAAAAACAAAAAACTAGAGAGATACTAACAAGAAGATAATTAGTAATGTCTAAGATTGCAGAAAGGTCACGGAGAGTGAAGACTGAGGAAAGGTCTTGGATTTGGCAATTAAGTGATCATCTGTAACTTTGGAGAGAATAGTTTCACTTGAATGCTGAGATCAGAAGTCAGACTTTAGAGAGTTGAGAGTGAGAGGAGAGGAAGCAGAGGCATCAGTTGTAGATGGAAAAGGGAAAAAAAATAATAGAACAGTAGCAGCAGGGCTGATTGCTTTAAATGAGAATTTTTGAGGATGAGGAGATGTAGACATATTTGTAAGCAGTAGGGAAGTAGCCTGTAGATAGGGAGAGATTGAAGATTGGAAGATTAGGGACAGTCACCTGGAGAAGACAGGAGGTAATGGGATTGCTTTAGTAAGGAGAAGGACCATGCTTTCATATGAGATGGGTGAAAGAGGAGATACTGACAGACATAAGGTGATGAGAGAAAAGAGGGAGCTCTTGGTGATTGGCTTCAATTTTTTTCAATAAAATATGAAGACAGGTTCTGAGAGGGTGTGGGTAGGGGGTGCAGTAGAAGAGATAAAAGGGATAAAAAGATTTGGGGGAGTGGGAAAGTGAATTCATTAGGTAGTTAAAAAGTTGAGATTATGTAACATATTTGTAGTGGATCCAGTCAACGTGGTTTTGTTCCTTTTTTTTTTTTCTGGCTTCATTTAATGGAGAGTGTGTGGAAATGAAGTCAAAGCTTGGTGAGAGTGTTTCAGGGTTAAGGCTTGACAGGGCAAGATCTTTAGTGGGATAAGGATGCAAGAGACTTGAGAGAAAAAGATGTGAGAGAACTGAACTAATTCACCAAGGAACCTAGCTAGGAGAGTGGTCAGTGCAGGGCTGACAGCTTGGGAAAGAACCAAGGAATGGAGGGATTTGAGGTCATGAGAAGGAAAAATAGGTTTTAGGGTTGCAAGGTAGGTGGAAAGATAAAGGGTTTTCACAGTTCATGGACATGGAAGGATGGAAGGGGATACATTATGAGTGAGGCAAGATCAAGGGTGTGACTATCTGTTGCTGAGATGCACTAGGAGAGGCATATAGGTCATGGGAAATGAGCGATTTGAAGACCTGGGAGGTTAGATTGTTTGAAGGAATGTGTGTATTTACAGATGTATGTGCATATATGTTTACATATGTATGTGTATTTTTGTATTGTGTAACGTGTATGTGAGAGAGAGAAGTCAGGAGTTGGAGAGAGAAGACTGTAGCAAGTGCTGAACTTAACTGAGGAAAAAGAGAGTGGAGTCCTGGAGATTGGTAGCTAACAGCCACTGGAATCTTGATTGAGTGATAAATATGAATTGTATGAACCTCAAAGGAAGAAAGGTTATCAAGTGGTGGTAGAGTGAGAGCCTGGCAGGGACACTGGGGAGTGGAGAGTGATCTAGCTTCCTCACCTCAATCAGTGATATAGGGGTATGAGTGAAAGGGCAATTGGTGCAGCAGAGAGATGCCAGGGAAGCTGTCAGCAAGAGGGAGCCAGGCCTCAGTAAATACAAGAAGACAGAAGGAAAAGATTTGAGATAAAGATTGTTTTGTTACTTTTAAAACAGGCATCTGAGAGAGCACAGCACAAGAGTTAACTTTAAAATGGAGTGCTGGGCTAAGGGGGCTTGGATTAAGAGAGCAGGCACTGGAGGATGAAGAACAAGGAGGAATGATGGCCCTGGAGATTGGGCATCTCTGGGAGGGAAAGGGTGTGAGGGGTGGAAGTAATGTCAGTGATCCAGGAGTTCAGGAAGGTTATCAATGTCCATTGGTCTTCACCCCAAAGACTTTAAGGTTCACAAGATGCTTTGTATGTGTTTATATGAATATATGTATATGTACACAAACATATTCTCTTGATTCTCATAACAGATTTGTGAAGTAGATTCTGTTATCTCCATTGGACATTAAGAATCTGTGATTGAATCCATCATTAGAACTTTGTGTAAAGTCTAAGAAGGCAAAAGGACTACAGGATACACATTGACTTTGTAATAGCAGACAGCTGGGTATTGGCCAAATTGTGGAGTAGTAGGGAAAGGGGATATTATGATACTGGGAGATAGTTTCTTAAAATACAAAAAAAATTTAAAGTGTTTAAAACATACTTATTATAAGTACTTTAAAACTTCAATTTATATTCTTATCTAAAATACCTTTTACAAATTTATGTCTAGGTGAAGATGGAGCCGGAAAAACAAGCTTGATAGGGAGAATCCAGGGAAGAACAGAGGAGTGCAAGAAGGGGAGAGGGGCAGAGTATTTGTACTTGAGTGTTCACGATGAGGACAGAGATGGTGAGTAGTGACGGTTGATTTATATCACTAATGTATTTGTTAAACTTATGGAGATCCACATTTTATTCAATCTTCTACTTTGGTAAACTTCAAGAGAATTCTGTGCTTTACATCAGGTATTCAGGTACACAGGCTGCAGTCTTTGTTTATGCAGGGCCTTAACTTTCTGGCCTTCCTCAGACAGGCCTTTCATTTTTCATCTCAGATACTATTTAAAACTAAACCAGCATATTCTTGTTCTTCTTACCTTCTCTGATACCAGTGCCTGACTTAAAAAAAAATTGTGTCATCACTTTAATGAACTAAGTATGCGCTTTGCATATCATCTCTTAGGTGAATTGTTGGTGGGTCTGTGTGTAAATTGGTCGGGGCATATGCATAGATGTGTGCCCATTGGTGTTTGGTGATTGGGAAACATGGAGCTGGACAGTCAGATAGATTAGGCCTCTAGAATCTGGCTGTTTTCAGAGAATCTCATTGTGTCATGAATAGATGGTTTACCTTCAAGATTTTCTTTTTACTTTGAATACATATGATGTTTTAAAATAATGTTTTTAGTTTGCTAATGAGATAATTTTATAAAAGTTTATGTATAGTTTAAATTTTAAAGGAATAACTTATAAAACATTTCCAAAATCTGTCTTTCATTTTGCTACAGATCAAACAAGATGTAATGTGTGGATCTTAGATGGAGACTTGTATCATAAAGGGCTCCTTAAATTTGCCATGGAAGCCAACTCTCTGAGAGACACTTTAGTTATTCTGGTTGTTGACATGTCAAAGCCTTGGACTGCTTTGGATTCTTTACAGAAATGGGCAAGTGTGGTGAGAGAACATATTGATAAGCTAAAAATTCCTCCTGAGGAAATGAAAGAAATGGAACAGAAATGTGAGTATTCTACAACCAGTAATGTAGAGTTTTAATTTTACGCACATACATGCCAGCATTTAGATTTTAGTCAGTGATATTTGGAAAATGATTTTTAAATTTATGGTGTACTTTTTAAAAAATTCTATTCCTATGAATAATTATTTAGATAAAGACTTTGTTCCATTATCCTAGGAAAATAAGCCTTGACTGCCTAGTTTCAAGGTGAAAGACTAAATTTGCCTGTGCTTTCACCATATCATTGTAATTTGAATTTAAATAATAATCTTTTAAAACTCTGCTTGCATATAAAGCTTAAGCACATGAATTTGTTGATCTCTCTAGAATTTAGTTTTGAATCCTCAGCTCCATAATTATCAAATTTTATTGTTCTCTAATAGTTTAAAATTGTATTTAGTCATAGAGTCACGATCATAAAACAAACCTTTAGCAATCCGATCTCATCATTTTAGAGGTAAAGAAATTGAGGCCTACAGAAGTGATGTCATCTGGCCAGGCCAGACCTCACCTGGGACTGGATGCATTCAGAGGTGTGCTGCTATGGTTCAGCTAGCTAAAGAGTGATTTCGTTTCCTATGCTCACTTCTATAATTTGTTACATTAACCAGGGACAGGTAATATCCCAGACATAATGACTTGACAGGAGGCTCCCTCTTCATTCCTTGGTTTGGGTGGCTCAGTTGTTTCTGATTGCCTTTTCTCTTAAGGATGACTGTTTTACTTAATCCCATGGGCTGCAAATGTGAGCAGGAGGGAACTGGATGGTTGCTGCTACAATGATAATTTTGTGTATTTAGCTCCATGACTATGTTTGTGCTCCATTGTGGGATCAGGGGAAGTGGTCACTCAGAATATGGAAGGAAGATGTGCACTGGAAGCTCCTTTTATCCCACATCTCTTTACAAACACCAAGATTCCTTTAAGATTCATTTCACATTGTTAATGGCCCCTGAAAGTCATTGTTAGAAATGTAAAGACTTCCTGGGAGATTAAGCCTCATTTGCAATTTATTATAAACAGTTTTGAGTCAGGTCAGCACCAAACTCTGCCACATTAGAACAAATACAAAATTCCATTTTACAGGTGAGAAAACCAAAGGGTAGAGAAGGGCCATATCCCAGATTCCCACCACTCTCTCTCTCTTGCTGCATCTTGGGGCATTGGGACAGGGGAGAGAGCAGGCCTGGGTGGGATTCATCTGGTGACAGGCCTGGTATCACATGGTGCCACATGCCACAGGAGGACAGCCAGGGCCAAAGATACACTTTTTTTATTTTTCCCTGATGCTCTAGAAGAAGCTTGGTTTTTTTGTTTTGTTAGAAATATTCTTTTCTTGGTACTTGTTAAAAGCAGAATAAAAAATCAGAATAAACAAAAGTAAGCATAATGAAACAAAACAAATCCACGTGTCAGCCGTGTTGAGCTGCCAGTTGTTTAGCAGTAAAAATGACTGCTGCCTGCTGCTCCGGATGTAGTTAAGATATTGGAACTAGTTTAGAGTACTGAAAACCAGCTGTTTTCTGGAGCTTCTTCAGCTTAGCCCATTCTCTCTCAGGCCCAATTTCAGTCCAAAAGGAGAACAGTCAAATAAATAGTCCTTCTCCCTTTCCTTATTAGAGTGATTGACTATTTCCAGAATTTGCCTTTTTTCTAGGAAATGATCAGTGATCAGGGATAGATAGCTAGGAGCTGGATTTAATTAATCTAATTAATTAATTAAGGCAGCACAGTGGTAAGCCTATTTTTTTTTAATTTAATTTTTCATTTTTAACACAGTTTATAACAGATAAAACAATTCAGACTTTTGGTCAGGTAATACTTCTTTTTAAAGCATTTATAATATGGACCATAAAAGAATTTTTTTTTAAACATTAACCAACTGAGGCGCAAATAATATTTATGTTGCTAACTTCACAAACTTTTGACCTAATTGTCGCCACAGTATTACTAAGATTTAAAGGACCTAACTTGTTGTTGGTCTAAAGTCCTATGCCAAATACTTTATTTTAGACTTAACCTCAGATGTTCCCCTACCAATCATCTATAATTGAATAGATCTGGTATTAAGCTTACAAGCCTTTTGACTATAGAAAATTGCCACCAAGAATAGGGACATTGCAGGGATACAGTATCTCCCCAACTTCATGTCAGTTGTCCACTTGCATTCAGTCAGGCTTAAAGTCTGCCAGGTGTCAGTGGGGAAATTGAGTCGGGAGAATCCTACCTCAGCCCAGGCTAAACAGCCGTTCTCCCACCCTTCTCATGAGATCATCTTTTGCAGTTCATACCAGCATTTTATCAGCTTACTGGCATCCTGGATTGGAGGCTCAGATCGCCTTTCTTGCTACCCATACCTGGAGTTAGACTCAGAAGAACAGTCACTTAATAGTCCCATAGCATCTAAAAATAAGCCTATTGTTTTTGTAAACTGAATTTAATTTTAGGTTTTATTTCACTGTAGTCTTTCCTATTAAGAATATATGAATAATTGACTCTTTAGAAGAGGTAAAGCGAGTAAAGAATATATGAATAATTGACTCTTTAGAAGAGGTAAAGCGAGTACGTATTCTTCCTTGCCAAATGAACATGTGCCTTTCTTCTGGAGTTTTCTTCACCTTATAATCTTGAGCTGTCTTTCCTTTCCTTTGGAAAAAAATAACAGCTCAGATTGCTATAGAGCTTTACTGTTTACAGAATCACTTTGTTCACATTCATTTTGTGAGTCGGGTACTACAGTAGTGAGAATGAGAAAATAGGGTCAGAATGATTAGGGGCTTTGCTTCTCGTCATGCAGCTAGTAAAGGGGAAGACTTGAATCCCTCAGACTCCTGCCCTTTGTAATCAAGGAATGTATTTTAGGATGGGATGTAGTTCTAAGAAATGTTATCTAAATTTTAAAAATAGGCCGTTTAATCACTTACAGGTCAGTGGCTACATAACTGTCAGATTTTTCTGGCCCATTTTAAAGTGAGCCAGTTTCTACGCAAAGGCTTAAATATATATGTAACATGTATGTATATGTAGTGTGTATATGTAGTATATATGTATATGTATAGTTGGTGTCAGTTGTTGTGTTTGTCCTTCGTTGCCAAAGAAGACCATGCCATCAGAGAAATGATGACATAGCTTGCTCTTGACTTTGTTTTGAGTGAGGAAGGGCTATGCAGGTCACCAGCCTCACTTCTCCGGAGCCATCTGGATCCAGTGACCAGATATTCAGTAATTGTAAAATGAATACAGAAATATTCTGTTATTAAAATCAACATAACTTCTTTCTCTGAAAGTGCTTTTAGTTGGTGTTTGTGTTTGTCCTTCCTATGGTCTTGTGGAATTATAGTTTAGCAAAGGTATAAATTGGTGATTTGTCCATAGTATTTATTTTATTATTATTATGAAAAATAGCCTGATAAAGTGGATAAAGACTTTAGAAGCCAGGAAGAATGGGTTCCAGGTCTCACCAGTGAGTCGCGATGGTGATAGTGATCCAGATCTACCAGCTGGCTTGTATATGGCACTTGAAGGTTTGCAAAGTCCTTTTGCATTGTTTCATCTGACCCTGATAACCTTTCTATGAGCTTGGTGCTCTTCTCTCCATTTTGTAAATGAGGAAACTGAGGCTGAGAGCAGTACAGAGCCTTGTCTGGCACTTTGTCCACTGCACCAATATATGCCCCAGGGCACACTAAGATTACAGACTACAGAGAGAGTGCCAGTCTGCTGGTAGGTAACTCATGTTTCCATGAGAGTTTCCTATGGCGAATAAATCTCAGGTCCTGCAGCCTGAATCCAGTCCCTTTACCTACTCTAATTACAGACAAAACCAGTACCTCTTCTCTGTTTGCCTTCTAGTTGAACGTTGTGCTTGTCCTAAGAATTAATATCCGTTATCTTTGTTCATTCATATCATCCCTTTTATAAGGCATGAAAGTGGTGAGTGTGCTCTGCCTCTACCTGCCTGAGTGAGAGAGAACACTGAAATCATTACAAACTAAGTGGTGTCGCTATTTGCTTTTCAGTGATTAGAGATTTCCAAGAATATGTAGAGCCTGGAGAAGATTTTCCAGCATCTCCTCAGAGAAGAAGCGCATTACAGGAAGACAGAGATGATGGTGTCATGTTACCATTGGGCGCAGACACGCTGACGTATAACTTAGGCGTCCCAGTGCTTGTAGTTTGCACAAAGGTTGGTGTCCACGTCGGGACTAGTGAGGGAAGCGGGATTCTTTTGCTTTGGGAGCATGTGCTTATTCTGTGTGAACCTGACCCTACATGACAATTATTATAGCCTAATGAAAGAAACATCTTTGAAATTAAAATTAAAAACCTTAATCCTAGTTAGTCCTTCAAAGAGAATGTTATTTAAAAAATAAACTTGTGACAGGAAGTCATTTACCTCTTTACTTATTTTTGTAGCCACTGGCATTATCCTATCTCAGAATAGGATAACTATTAGTAAAATTATTTGTTGTTCAGTCATTTCAGTAACATATGACTCTTCATTTTTCTTGGCAGTGATACTGAGTGGTTTGCTATTTCCTTCTCCAGCTCATAAGGAAACTGAGGCAAACAAGGTGAAGTGGCTTGCCCAGGGTCACGCAGCTTGTAATTGTCTGAGGCTGGATTTGAACTCAGGAAGATGAGTCTTCCTGACTCCAAGACCAGCACTCTGTGCACTATGGTGCCCCCTAGTGGCCCTAGTAAAATTACACCTGTTTTTATCTTTGTTAAATAAAAATGAACAAAAGTTTAAAACCTCAAAAATTTAGAACCCAATTTTTCACAGTTCATGCAAAATTCAGATATAACTGGGTTTAAAATTCACTTGTTCACTAATTTTGAGATAAGAATTTGATAAAGAAGTGATATAAATAATATTTCCAGATGCGGGGGTGGATATCACCTAGGTTAGAGAAAAAAATTTTAAATATTTTGGTGTCATTCATTGCATGTCAATTGTGCTATTACTAATTGATGATTCATTAAAAGTGTTTTGATGGACCTCTGCTCTAGTGGACCCTTTGTTCACTTATATCCTGCACTGAAGTAATAAAGCTGCATTTACTTTTTGAAAAATTATGTATTGGAAATTTTCTTCTTTCCTCTAGTCTGAATATATTAGCTTTTATTGTATAGCAGTAATAACATGCTTAAAAATTTCAAGTCAGTAATTTGCAAATGACATCTTAGGAAATTTAGTTTTTATCTCATTCATTTTATTTTTATTTCAACCTTATAAAATTCCATTTTTAAATGTATTACAAGGAAAGGTGACAAAATATGGAACTATCAATACCAAAAGGAATAAACAATTTCAAAGTCATCTAACTTCAAAATTGTTTTTTTCTCTCCGTGAAGTTCTTCAGTCATTTTCTAATTAATGTATTTTGGCTATGTGTAATTTTTAAAAAATACATCAATTTTTTTCTCCCTATTTTATTTTTGTTAATCTTGGTAGGCAGGCATTTGTAGGCAGCCACCATTTTCACCATGATGCATTCCTGGAAAGTGTGTCCTCAGTGGATATTATTTTCCCATAGTGTCAGTGTTATAATTGGGGGGAATATTGCAGACCAACCATACAGGCCTGAAGTGAATCATAGCCCCATAGGTTTATAGATTTAGAAGAGGCCTTTGAGATCATCTAGCCCAACCTCCTTATTGCACAGATCAGAAAATGGAGGCCAAGAGATGGTGAAATCCTTTTAAAATGAATAGAATATAAAGTGTGTAGTGATACACATTGATCCCACTGCATTATATAGTTTCTAGCATAGCAATCTAAATATGATATGTCATAAAAATATTAAAAATTTAATTCTTACCCATCACTTTTGGGAAATTTTGGGTGGCTCAGGTTTCTTTTAGAGAGCTGTAAAGGGGGTTTTGTTTGATGCCTTATTTTTTCTCGGTAAATTTCTGTTTAGCAAATAGAGACCCCTTCAGAATCATTCCAGTGTACTTAGTCGTAATTTTCAGAAGTAACTTCTTGTTTCTCTTTGGCCATTAGTTGACATGCCTATGCTTTGATAAATCCTTGATTAATTGAGTAAAGGTGCAGAAAACTGCAACATTGAGGTCAGTAATTAAAGTCATGAAGAGATTGGCCAATTTTGAAGGGCATGAAAGGTGAGGTTTTGCTTATATATCTAGATAGACTTTGAGTGAATTTTAGATTCTAGATACTTCTGGTGGAAAAGAAGTAGTTGAGCTAACCGTTAATTTCAGTATCCTCTCTATTGTAATCCTTATAGCATCTTTAACAGATCCTAACTTCCCCTGAAGTGTTTTCCCCCACAGTTTAGTTTACCACACTTGTCTCTGGTGCTTAGATTTGAATTGTCGGTCTATAAGATGTAGAGCTATAAGTGACCTTAAATATCAGAGGTTCATGACTCATGACCATAGTTTTGGAGCACTTCTCACACCAGCTCATCCAGTCCTCTTTGTTTTACAGATGGCAAGACTGAAGACCCCTAAGGTTAAATGACTTGACTAGGGTCATTGAGTTGACAGTCTTAATTTGAACACAAGGGCTCTGATTCCAAAGCCTCTACTTTCCCATTTCCTCTTAATAAATAAGTCTAAAGTTCTTATAATAGTGGATATTTTCACAGTAAACTGAAGACCTAAATGAGTTAGAGGTGGCAGATTTTCCTGACACTTATCAGGCATAAAGTGACAGAATCGTTCCTAGCACAGAGAAGTGCCAGCCTCAGGTGCCCACTTTTGTGTCCCCATTTTATAGGATGACAGAAACAGATGATCATACCTTATTCAATATAGGTACCTGCCAGGGTTATTTATTGTCTTACACTCAACTCCCCATGTTAAATCCATTTTTAGCAATGGTGGTAGCCCCAGTGCTTTACAAATGATAAAGCTTTTCAGCACCCATCAAGGACCCACCCAACCATGGGACATTATGGATCTAAAGAAACATTTGGGGAAGACTTCTGGAATTTTGTTCATAGAAATGCTTCTTGTAAAATCACAAAAGAAGATCATGGGGAAAATGGAACCTTTTTTAAAATTTCATCTGTCCGTGCATTCCACCAACATTAATTACCAACCCTTTGTACCTTAGTAGGCTGTCTTTACTTTTCTGTGACCAAAAATTCATCACCTTTTGGCCAACTTTTTGGTGATAAGCCTCTCCAGAGGTAGTTGGACTGGTTAACAGACCTTGAGTCTGTCTCTGGGCCCATAATCAAAGCCTTTTCTGCTCAGTACCACAGCTTGCCTTCAGGAACCCAGGCCTTGATGCATCAGCATAGACATTGAATGTGGAGGAATATTATCACTCAAATTATTTATTTTATGCAGATATTTATTTTGACACCTTTCCAAGAATACATTTCATTAAATAAAGGTACACATGTTATTTTTTAAGTGAATTTTAATCTTTTAAATCTTCTTTTGGCTGTTGTTTTCATTTACTGTTCTTGTATTGTTATTCAATACCATCTTTTCAGCAATTTTGTGATTATTTTAACTCAACAGTGTGATGCCATTAGTGTGTTGGAAAAAGAACATGATTACAGAGATGAACACTTTGACTTTATTCAGTCACATATCCGGAAGTTTTGTTTACAGTGTATCCTTTTAAAATCTAGGTTTGCATGATTGTATATGTATAGTAATTGCATTATAGAGGGAAAGTAATTAAGCTGATTGAATTTTCCAGCATACTAAACTTTAAGGAAAAGAAGCCGATTTAGTAGTCTTATTTAGGGTCTAATTATCTGATCAATAGGTCATTCATGACTTTTATTTCTCCTTGCCTTGCCATCTTTTCACCCCATTACTGTTCATTGGTTCGGGAGAGAATATTTCAGCTAGTGAGTTCTTTGCTGATTAAAGACATGTGTTGCTTAAAGTTGAAAGCATTGCCTTCATAGCACTTGACAATCTCTTTGGGATATAAGCATACACGTTAAAATGTAGCTTATGGAAAGTGCCAAATGAAGGGCGCCAAGTCAAGCCAATTCCATTTATCCTGATGACCTCAGCAGTCTGCATTATCACTAGTCACATTATGAATTCTGAATTCCGTGACTTTAGTGAAGGCTTGGCCTTGTGTCACTACTTATGTGTTAGAATCTGGAGCTAAGCACTAACTAAAGCAAAATGTTCTTAATCTGGTGTGTGCAGAGTATTGTTTGTAGAAAAATGGAAATAATTACCTATTAGAAAGTCCCTTTTAGCAAGTTAGGTGTATTGAAAAAATCTAATTAAAGGAAGTGACAGAATGGATTTTTATTCTAAAGTTCAATGACTTGTTCAGGATGAACAAGCTAGATGACCTAGCTGGTCACCACAGGAAGTTGAAAGGAGGATCTTGAGCATAGTGATATTTACTTTTTGTGATTTGGTTGCCAGGAACTCTCCTGTTGTAGCTCAGAGCCCTTGGCAGGCTTTACCTCTGTGTGATTGGATCCCTTGAGCCTTTGAAGCCTAGGAAAATGAACCCTGGAGAAGAGTAAAGAAAGTAGAGCTAGGGAACGAGGTCAAAATAATAGACTGATAGGTTTTTGTAGCTTAAGAAATTTGTATCTTCCTGTAGTTTTTGTTTTGTAATGGTGTTATTTCTACCAACTTTTTCCTATTGCTTTGAGTTTTGAGAAGAAATAAAGCATTCTGAGTAGTTTGTGTAATACATTTCGTATCCCATTTAGTCTATGCCTAAATAGTTTTATTTTTAAAAAACGAGAAACAACTAGTAAAAAACCAGGAGCTCTGGTGTGGAACCTAATAACTACAGGTGGTAACGTGTGTCTAAAACAGTCTGTAAGTGTACAATCTGCTCAAAAATTTCTTTAACACATTTATTTAGATGGTGCAGCACTTATTTACACTTCGGTAAAGGAAAATAAAAATATAGATTTAGTATATAAGTACATTGTTCAGAAATTATACGGATTCCCTTTTAAGATCCCTGCTGTTGTTGTGGAAAAGGATGCAGTATTTATGTAAGTATCTCATGCAGAAGGTGCTCTCTGATATTGTTTGTTTCAAAGATGATGATATTTGATAGTAAGTTGCTTGGAAAGACCATAGTGAGAAACTCCAGGGCAGGAACCGGAGGAAGGTGGGAATCAGCAGGATTTTCTACTATGTATTAAAAAAAAAAAATCTGTTATTAAAGAAGAGAATTTCCATTTCCTACAGCTGCACAGGTAATCTTGTCTCTTGGCTTTAGCTGTTTTCCAACCATCTAATTATACCACAATATCCAAGAATTTCAATTTATTTATATATCATGTATATGAATATTATTTGTATTAAAGATAGGGGCTCACCATGTGATTTCATTAGTATTGAGACTTACTGGGTGAGTAAACTCCTTCCATGAAGGCTGGTCAACATTTTTTCTGATACTTAAGTCTGAGAAGGGAAGTAAACTGGCCTGCTGGGGTCCCCCAGGCAATCTTTGGGTCCTTCCTCTATCACATCACACTGCCTCTCATATTTTTATATTGCCAGGTGTGTAAGAGGTATCTGGTGAACCACTGTTCCTAATGTTGTTCAGTCATTTCGGTCATGTCCAATTCTTCATGATTCCATTTGGGGTTTTCTTGGCAAAGACACTGGGGTGATTTTCCATTTCCTTCTCCAGCTCATTTTACAGATGAGTAAACTGAGGCCAACAGGGTTAAGTGACTTGCCCAGGATCACATAGCTAGGAACTGTGAGGTTGGATTTGAGCTCTGGAAACACATTCTTCCTGAATTCCAGGCCCCATGCTTTGTGAACTCTGGTGCCACCTAAGTGCCACTCTTCCTAATGCATGCCTATAAATGTGACTTAGGATAATTGGATGATTCAGAATAAGTGACTTTGAGGGGTTTATCCATTCAAGGGAAAAAACTTTTGTTGCTTTGAAATGGTTCAAGACATGTATGAAATCAAGGGGTTCTAGAGTCTGAGCTACATCCATATTTTCACTAATATTGATCGTATTTTATGAAGACATCTTCTATCAAGTAAAGTCCTAATCATTTCACATCGTGTCCACTGTAATAAAGGGCTTGATCATTAAAGAGAACCCAAAGTTGAATTATCAGGACCATGGCAGTGAACCATGACAGATTCCTTCTTGTTGTGGCATTGGGTTGGAGAAGAGGATATATCCCTATATTAAGTGGTTAAGAACTGATGTCTACATAATGTTTATTTCTAGTCCAGCAGGATGGGATAATGATAAGAAAATAGGAATTTTACATGAAAATTTTCAAACATTAAAAGCAGAAGATAGTTTTGAAGATATTATAACCAAACCACCTGTTCGAAAGGTAATTTGATTTTATTATCTGTTTTTAGTGGAAACAGCCTCAAAAACGAATGTGTTGGTGTTTTACATTAAGAAAGGGGACTGTAATTCCTACAGGAGTTTTCTTGCTTGTAAGGAAGGACCTTTTCTATTTATTGTAACTCTAATTGTATTTGTAACCAGGGTAAACTGAGCTAAAATTTAGCTCTTAGATTACTTTATAGTGTTTTTGCTTTTAGGCTGTATTTGCTCACAAATGTAAGACTATATTTACATTCATATAGTAGTAGTCATATGGGGCTTATTTCATACCTTTGGAAATTGAGGGTTTCTTAAGCTTCTCAATCCTTTCCTGCCCAGAGAAGCCAAGAACCTGGCATCCTCCATCTCTCCTTTCCCAGTTTTAGGCAGTTAGTTGTTCATTTAAAGGATCTAGAGCTCAAAGAGATCTTAAAAGTTATCTCATCTCCATCTCTTCTGTTTTACAAATGAGGAAAGTGAGTCCTTGCTTAGGGTCACACAAGTAGTGAATTGCAGAACCAGGATTTGAACCCAAATCCTCCAAATCCATTATTTTTTTCCCCCACAGAATCCATACAGATTTTATAAGCAATTTAATAATTAGCAGGCCGCAATGATTTGCATAACTAGGATAAGTAATTCTTGGGGTCTTTGAAATTTCTTTACTGAAGGGTTAAGTGTTTATTGAACACCAGGTAGGCCTGCTGGGCCTACTTCTCACTCTTCAGCAGTAGATTATAAGGTTCTTTTACTAAAAATTGTAGTTTTTAGTTGGGAGAGGGGAATATTCCCTATTTTGTTGCCTCTGCAATTGTAAAGAGCAAAGGTGACTCTGTGATATTGGGTCTGGCAGAGCAATGACTCTTACTGCCTGCGTTTTATCTGAGCCAGCTTGAAGATGTAGAAAATTGGAAAATTAAAAGGGGCATGGAGCCATAATGGATTCAAACCAGATGACCTGGTCCTTGTAGTTCTGGGATTCTGTACGTCGTTAAAATTAGCAAACAAGAACCCAACTATTGTTCAAAGGCCTAAGCAATTGTACCCATTCTGCCTTAATTCCTAAGAATGGGGCAGTGATGAGCTGGCCGTGATCAGGAGGATCTGAGTTCCTTCTTCCCCACCCCCAGTAGAATGTAAATACTTTGAAAGCGGAGATTGTTTCATTGTAATTTTTTGGTTTTGGTTTTTTTTTTTTAATCTTTGTGGCCCTAATTCACAACACAGGATCTGAAAAAGTTTTTAAAGTCATTGTAATGATGTTTTTATTACACACACTTGAATGTGTCTAATTTTATTGTTTATTTATTAGACTCCCATGTAAAGTAGTAAATGGTTTGGGAAGTGAGGAAGAGTATAAGAAAAGTAAAAAAAAGTTATTTTTCAAGGAGAAAGAATTATCTAGGTCGGGGATGGTGAACCTGCAGCCTCAAGGCCACATGTGGCCCTCTAAGTCCTCAAGTGTGCTCGTTTTGACTGAATCCAAAATTCACAGAACGAACCTCCTTAATAAAAGGATTTGTTGTATAAAATTTGGACTCAGTCAAAAGGCCATACCCAAGCACCTGAAAGGTCACACGTGGCCTCAAAGCTGCAGGTTCCTTACCCTTGATCTAGGTCCATATATAATACGTAGCATACCTGATAAATGAAAATTACTTAATACCCGTTGTGTCAAATTAAAATAGAAACAAGAACCACTAAGCCATATATAATGATCCCTGCAGGCTGCATATTGACTCAAAAAACCATGTAGTAACACCATATATTGTTACATATTTGTGTATTTTGCTAAATAGTTTCCCAATTCCATTTAAAGCCTGTTTCTGCTTGAGATGAATGGGCCACATTTGACATTTATTTAAAATCATTTACAAAGCACCATGCAAGTATTTACATAGTAAAGAAATGCTAAGGTGATCTCCAGGTATGGGGCCCCTAGGCAGCTGGAAGACCTGTGGGCTAGGAGACCTAAGATGCCTGTATTCTTATAGTATGGAGCCTGCAGTTCACCAGATGATTCCTGTGGATTGCAGTTCACCAGATGATTCCTGTGGATTTCTTCTACTTGTCACTTTAGCAGCCAATTATTTTTGAGACATCTCCTTTAGACTGAAGTTAAGATCTTTGGAGCTATATTATATCCAGGTGTTTTCTGTCTTATCAGAGCCCCCACCCTGACTTCACCCCAAGTGAGACAACCAGATGGGAAGGTTGAATCTGTGTCAACATTTATTCAATGCAAAGAATAAGATTGATCTTTGAAGAGATAACATCAATACCCTAGTACAATTTCTGATTTTTGCATGTCTTTAGAGTAACATCAATGCCATAATATATTGAACTCAGTTCAACGTTTCTTGTTTCAGGTTGTTCATGAGAAGGAAATTGTAGCAGAAGATGACCAAGTATTTCTTATGAAGCAACAGGTCAGCACATTTAATTTGAAAGCAGATTTAAAATTTAATGCATAAACTTGTTCTCTGAGAATATTTGAAAAATTGAAGCAAAAATCTTATCTGTAATTACCTGGTTTTTTTTTTCATTTTCAGTCCCAGTTAGCAAAGCAACCACCAACAGCAGCCGGAAGGCCAGTGGTTAGTATTACAAAGTTAAGAAAATACAGGAGCATGTATTATTTTGGTAGTTTTTCCCTGTCCATGGGAGAGTGTGTGTGTGTGTGTGTGTGTGTGTGTGTGTGTGTGTGTGTGTGTGTGTGTGTGACATGGGTGTCTATCTTGTTAGAAAGACAGAACTAAAAACTTTGTCCTTTTTGTTTTTTAAACATAGCTTTTGCTGTATTTCAAGAAAGACTTTAAATTTTGAAAGAATTTATAGGCAGGTCTCAAACAGTCCAAACATCATTTAAACTAGCTGTTTAGAATTCGTATTCACGGAAACAATAGTGATTAGCTTTCCAGGCTGACGCAAAGAAACACATATATAATCCATAATACATGTGCAAAGGGATTGTAACCTAGTGGATGGAGAATTAGGAAACCCTGGGTTAAATCTGGTCCATGATGGACATTGTGTGCCTCCAAACATCTCATTACAACTCCCTAAAACGATAACTTATAGAGAAGATGCAGAGTTGTATTGGTAACTTATAGAGAAGATGCAGAGTTGTATTGGTGGACTTGGGGCTCCCTATCTAAGGAACAATCCACATACATCCATGTAGTAGGGTGCTGTAGCGCCCCAATGCTCATGTGTAACAACATTTGTATGGGAGCTGCAGCCTGGGAACAGTAACCCCCACTACCCATACAGTGTGAGAGAACATCTTCCTTCTCCTCATTCAGGACTCCTCAGAGCTGACATCAGAGGGCTTCCTGGCCTAGGACTGGAAGATGATAGTGCACTGACTCTGCTCTTTGTTTCATAATTAATATTGTGTTTCATTAGCTCTCTTTGTTGGTGTTCTGTCCACTAGAAAATTGTAAGTTTTTTGAGAGTAGGTGAGTTGTTATTTGCCCTAGCACCAGCACAGAGCTCCTGGCAGTATGTGCTTAAAAACATTGATTGGCTGGTTTTGAGTCACCTTTGTGGTGAGGATCTATGTAATGATAAAATGGGGAAAAGTTGGTTCTTTGCGATGGAAACCCAGTGTAAACCCCGTTTTCTTTTCTTTCTGGGTCTTGTTTTCTTCCACTTTTAATAGTCAAGGGATTAAAAACCAGATCCCTCTGTAGCAAGTTTCCAAGTAAAGAAAGTTTACTAAAATAAAGCTTCATTAAATAAATTTGGACTGGGTTAAAGTTTATGTATTAAACTGTGAAAAAAAATTATTACACAAATTAAACAAGATAATAGAAGAAAATGCTTAGCCTAGTTTAAGTTTTCTTGTTTCTTGAAGCATCTATTTGCATACCATTATATTCTAAACCAGTTATAAATCATGGTTATATTGTTATTGAAATATTCTTGACTATTCTTCTAAAACTCAGTAGTTTTGCTTGTGACATTGTGTATACTTGAAAGTGCTAATGGTTCTTACAGATTTACATCTGGAAAAGGCCTCAGATCATTTAGTCCAAGGCCCAGAAGCCTAAATGACTTGCCCAGATCTGATGACTATCACCTTTTCGCTCTGTGTTCTCGTTACTTTTATGTACAATCAGCAAGGTCATTGTGTCATGGAAGAATCCATGCTCCCCACATAGTTTTCCAGTGTGTTTCCCCTCAGGCCTCATGGGTAGCTCACCGTCAGCCGTGTATCTGTCCTGAGAGGGCATAGAGTTGTAGGGCCAGGGACAATTTTATGCAAAATAATCTCTTTGGTACTGAAAACTTCTGTAGCTGTTGGTAAACTTCACAGATCCTCCTGTTACTGTCTTGGCACAGGATTCCTCTCCACGAGTTCCTGGTGGTTCCCCTCGAACACCTAATAGATCAGTATCATCCAATGTGACCAGCGTATCGCCCATCCCTGCAGGGTCAAAAAAAATTGATCCAAATATGAAAGGTATCTTTTTCTAAGAGAATAAGTTTGATGGGTTTTGAGCCCCTTTTTAGCACATGCAGCATACTGCTTTAATTGACCATTTATTACACTGTTGCTATGGTAGGCATTATTTACATAGGACTAACCTGAGATAAAAGTCAATGTGCTCAGACTCTCAGAATCAGTTAAGAACTCATAGCTCCTCAACTGAAGTACTGCCATGTATCAGTGCCCTTCCAGACTTGGAGCTCCCAAAGGCAAGGAAATGACATCCCAATTGTTTCTCCTCCTGAGATGCACAATATTCAGTCCAGAGAAGGGCTTTCCTACATGGTTCTTTTTAATTAGACTGAGTTTACCTCATAGCATTTCCCATTTAAGGAGAGATGAAGATGTTTTATTAATAAAAATATTTATTTTCATACAGCTGGAGCTACAAGTGAAGGGGTCCTCGCTAACTTCTTCAATAGTTTGCTGAGTAAAAAAACAGGCTCACCTGGGGGCCCTGGTGTTGGTAGTAGCAGCCCTGGAGGAGGTGGTGGCAGTGGCAGCAGTTTACCACCATCAGCAAAAAAGTCAGGTATGGTAAACTCTAGTAAATAATTAACTTTACAGTTTGGTGGATTTTTTTTCCTCCACAAAGTCCATATTTTAAACTTTACATAAGTGAGAAGCTGCACAGTGAGGTTATGATTTAATGCGAGAACTCAAACCAAAATCCAAGATTACTGGCTTGTAAAAAACATTCCATGCTTTTTATACTGCATAAGTAGTAAACTTTACTGGGGGAGGTGGAGTGGGCAGGGAGTAGGTCTCGTTTGACTGCCCAAGTATCTGGCAGATATCTGCTTTGGAAACCAAAGAGCTTCTGATCCTGGGTTCTTAGGCTCTGGACTAATTTCATAGTACCTGGACCACAGCCATTCTTAAGCACTATAGTTGGAGGTTGCATGAAGCAGCTGAAGGAGTTCCTTAAAGATTGATTTCATAATTATATTGGAAAATAGGCCTCATGGAAAACTTTTCTTTAATCTGGAAAAGAGTGAGAGAGAAAGTAGTCAATACAAGGCAAAATAAAATGTCCATTCTGAAAGACCATAGAAATCTTCTTAGTAAAAGAGAATCTCCTGCCCCCTGGTGGTATTTTCAGATGAATTACACACTGCACTGGGGAACCTGGGCCACTGTGGAACAGAGCAGAGGATTAAATGAACCAAAACACCATTTCCTGGCACCTACTTCATTATTTCCAGAAACTGGTGTGATTTGGGGTTAATCCTGGAAGTCATCTTCTGCCTGAAAGAGCCAGGGCCCTTTAGGTCATCCCCTGGCCAAAGGGCACTAGAGACAACAGGTCAAGCCAGGGTACCACGGAGTCTGCTCATCTTTTCAGACAAAGAGTCCTAGGGCCCTACTGCTTGTACTGCCCTAAGCTCTCAGTCTTAGCAAGTATAAACAAACATGTGAAAGTCCTAAATCATATTGGGCAAAGTTAAATCAACTTAATTCCTTTGTAACTTAGAACTCACACTCTCCTCCACGCTCTAATTGGAACTTAATCAGTTTATGGAAATAGAGAGGCATGGGAATTTAGAAAATGCTCACTTATTTTATATAATTCTGTTGTATATCACTTTTACAATCTCAGTACGGGTAATATCTTGAAAATGATGGAATGAGCTGTGTATGGCTTAAGTGAGTTGAAGTCCCTAGAGTATACCTACTATTAGGTTCTAGAAATTAGAACATTTTGGTTTACATGACTGAAATGTAGGGCTGGATTTTGAGTAGTTACTCAATTTGTCTTTTTGAATTATAATATTTTTTGTTGGTTAGTGTTTGGTACTTGTGTGTCATTTTATCCATGCATCCCAGAGTTTGTTTTGTAAAAGTACTAGGCAACAGTGATTTTATTTAAAACCATTTTACATGGATCAGTAGCTTTTGAAATGCTACTCCTTGTGGTTCCTAAAACTTTAAGTGTCTATATTTACATAGCCTTCCTCGTACTGTTAGAGGACTTGTGTGGTTCAGTGAAACGATGAGCTGTGCTGTGCAGGGTTATCCAAGTCACACAGGTCATAGTGAAGAGTTCTGACCGAATGATCCATTGGAGAAGGAAATGGACAACCTCTCCAGGATCTTTGCCCAAAAAACCCCATGGTATTAAAAATGATAAAAATGTGATATTGGAAGATGAGCCCTTCAGGTGGGAAGGTGTCCAGCACTTTATTGGAGAAAATCAGAGGACAATTACGAGAATGAAGTTTGGCTTGGGAGTAGGAAGTGAAGCAGGGGAGACACTAAGAATTTTATTAAGATAATTCACTGGCCTTACCAAAAAGGGCAGCTCTCTATATGGGCATCACCAGATAGTCAATATCGAAATCAGTTTGATGATACGCTTTGTAGCCAGAGGTGGAAAAGCTCTGTATAGTTGCTGTCTGTGGCTCAGATCATGAGTTTCTCATTGCAAAATTCAGACTTAAATTGAAAACAGTAAGGAAAACCATCGGACTGTATGGGTGCAGCCAAATCACGTCCCTTATGATTAGAGTTCAGGAATTGGACCTGATAGATGGATGGTCAGAAGAGCTGTGGACAGAGGCTCACAATGTTGTACGAGAGACAGCCACAGAAACACCCCACAGAGAAGAACAGGAAAGCGTCTGGTGAGGAGAAAGAGAAAGACTTACCCAGCTGAGGGCAGAATTCCAGAGAAGAGAAGGAGACAGCTTTTTTAAATGAGCAATAAAAAGAAAAAGAAGAAAACAATAGAACAGGAAAGAAGTGATCTTTTCAAGATAAATACAAAGGGAACATTTCATGCAAAAGTGGGCTTGATGGAACACTCAGATGGTGGGGACTTAACAGAAGCAAGCAAGAGAAGAGGCAGCAAGAATACGCAGCAGAACCATACAAGAAGGATCTTCACAACTGAGGGTGTTTGGGCTCCCCTGCTAATGGTAAGGCCAAGCGAGGAGGGGAGAGGGGGGCGGCGTGCAGATTTCCAGCTGAACTCTTGAAAATCCTCAGACATGATGCTGTTAAAGTGCTGTACTCAATATGTCAGCAAATCTGTAGGACTCAACACAGCGGCCACTGGATTGGAAAAGATTCCTTTACATCCTGATCCCAAAGAAGGGCAGTGCCAAGGAATGTTCAATTTACTGAACAGGCGGCAATCATTTCACAAACAACAGAGTTGTGCTTAAGATTCTGCAAGCATGCCTTTAGTAGTACATGAACTGAGAATTATCAGAAGAGCAGGCTGGGTTGGTTTTTTTTCTCTAAGTAATTTTTTTTTTGAAATTTTGAGTTCCACATTTTTCTTTCTCCCTTCTCTTTCCCCAAGATGGCAAGCAATCTGATATAGATTATAAATGTGAAATCGTGTAAAACATAGTTCCATATTAGCCATGTTGTGAAAGAAGAAACAGAACAAAATGGATAAAACACAACAAATTTTTAAATTTTTAAAGTGAAAATAGTATGCTTTTGTCTGCATTCAGATGCCATGAGCTCTTTTTCTTGATATGGATAGCTTTTTCCATTGAGTCTTGGAATTGTCTTAGATAATTGTACTGCTAAGTCAGTTTACAGTTGATCATCACACAATGCTGCTGTTACTGCGTACAATGTTCTCATGGTTCACACTTCACTCAGCATTTGTTCATGTAAGTCTCACATGGTTTTTCTGAAATCTGCCTGCTCATCATTTCTTATAGCACAATAGTATTTCATTGTATTCATATCCAACATCTTGTTCAGCCATTTCCCAGTTGATGGGTATCCCTTCAATTTCTAGCTCTTGGCCACCACAGAAAGAGCTGCTATAAATATTTTTGGCTCTTTTCTTTTTTATGATCTCTTTGGGATACAGACTTAGTCATGGTATTACCAGGTGAAAGGGTCTGCACAGTTGGATTGCTCTTTGGTCATAGTTCTAAATTGCTCTCCAGAATGTTTGGATCAATTCACAATTCCACCAACAGTACATTAGCATCCCAGTTTTCCCATATCTTCACCAACAGATACCTCAGAGTTGTTTTAATTTGCATTTCTCTAATCAATAGTGAATTAGACTATTTTTTCATATGACTATAGATAGCTTTAATTTCTTCACCTAAGAGCTGCCTGTTAATATTCTTTGACTATTGGAGACAAGCTGGTTTTCAAAGAAGCAGAGAAACCTAGAAACCATATTGCCAACATTCACTGGATTATAGAGAAAACAAGGAAGTTCCATAAAAACATGTACTTCTGCTTCGTTGACTGTACTGTAATCTTTGACTGTATGGATCCCAAGACAATGTGGCAAGTCCTCAGCAAAAGGGAAGTACCAGATCATTTTACTCATCTTCTGAGGAACCTATATGGGGGCCCAAGATGCGACAATTGTGAGTAAACATGTCACAATTAATTGGTTTGAGATTGGAAAAGAAGTATGACAGAGATGTATATTGCCACTTTATTTATTGAATTTCTATACTGTATCATGTGAAATGCCAAGGTGAATGAATCAAAAGCCAGAATTGAGGTTGCCCGGAGAAATATCAACAGTTTCAGAGATGTAGATGATAGCACTCTGATGGCAAAAAGGGAAGAATTAAGAAACTTCTTGATATGGGTGAAAGAGGAGAGCATAAAAGCTGGCTTGAAGCTTAACATTTAAAAAAATAAGATTTTGACAACTGGTTACTTCACTTCTGGGCAAATAGAAGGAGAAGCAGTGAAAGTAGTGTCAGCTTTTATATTCTTGGGCACGCAGATGGCAGCTGCCACCATGAAATTAGACACTTGCTCCTTGGAAAGAAAGCTGTGGCCAATCTGGATAGCATACAATAAGTCAGAGACATCACCTTGCCGACAAAGGTCTTTATGGTCAAAGCTGTGGGTTTTTCAGTAGCAATGTATGGCTGTGAGGGTTGAACTATAAGGAATGTTGAGCCTTGCAGAAGTGACGCTTTCAAATTAGGCCCTTGGACAGCAAGGAGATCAAATTAGTCAATACTTAAAGAAATTAATTCAGCACAACCAAACTCAATGCATCCAAAATTTGGAGGGATGTAGTAAATTGGGAAAAAATTTTTACGGCTAAGCTTGGGGATAAAGGCCTCATTTCTAGAATATATAGAGAACTGACTCAAATGTGTAAC
>CM053770.1:18400621-18498585 GCA_028658325.1 Potorous gilbertii
GGGGGAAGGTGTGTGGGGGATAAAATCTTAATTTTATGGAAGTGATTGTAGAACATTTATAAATAAATAAATAAACAAATAAATAAATAGAAAAAAAGAAATTAATTCAGACTGTTCATTTGAAGGTCAGATACTATAGCTAAAATTTAAACACTTTGGCTGTGTAATGAGAGGACCAAACTGATCAGAAAAGACCCTGATGTTGAGAAAGATTGAAAGCAAAAAGAGAAGGGGATAGCAGAGAATGAGATGGAAAGATAGTGTCATGGAAACAACAAACATGAGCTTGGATATATATTCCAGAGATGATGGAGGATAAAGGGCCTGATGTACTTTGTAGTCCAGGAGATCATGAAGAGTTGGGCATGACTGAATGGACTAAAATATTTACATATCCCAGATACGTGTTGTATCTCCCACTACAATGTAAGCTTTTTGAGGGACTGTTGTCTTTCTATCCCAGGTGCCTGATACAAAACCTTATACATTGTAGACTCATAGTTGAATTTAAAACATTAGAATTGAAGCCAGGTCTCCAAATAGAAATCAGTGAATGTCTTTATGTACTGTCCTACTGCCATCTTGTTACTGGTACTAAACATATTTTCTCTTGTCTGCTTCATTGGGGATACCAGGGTTATCCCCTTCACAGAAACGGCACCACTCCTCATGGTGCTTAATAATTAGGTTGTAAATGAAGACAGTCACATTCTTTGGCCACATGGAAAGGGGACTGCAAACATATTTTTGTAAAACACTTCAGTTTTTAATCTTTGGATTTTCATACATTGAGTATCAATCCCAGAGAGATTGATATGTATTCGGGGGATAATGCAAACTCAGGGACACCAAATGTTAAATTTGGCCTTTGTCACTTACTGGCTGTGTGACCATCAGGTAACTCTTAAGTTTGGTCTACTTATTCGTAGAGGGGTTGCTGGATGAAATCCGAAACACTGATGAAATTGCAAATCATTGATGGATTGATTTGAGTGGGAAGGGGGTGGTGAAACAAAGAAGATGAACTCATTAGCTTTAGCTTTAGCAGAGCCAATGGCCTGTTTCTAACAGGTTTGTTCTTTGCTACTCTACAAAAGCCAATTTTTATGACCCTTAAATAATGCTTCAAATTTTATACAATTAATCTCCTGTGTAGATGATCCATTCATAGATTATTTGATATTGCTTAGAAATTAATAATGGAACTTTGGGATACTGCTATATTGAATTTATTCTAGTTGCTATAGACAAGTCATATGAAATAATTAACCTGGCAGATTTCACTGATATTATAGGGATTGCTTCCATGCAGGCAGTTTCAAGTTTGACATCAGTTTGGTAGGTAGAACCTTTTCTAACTGAATACTTTGCATAACTTATTATGGAGGACATAATTTTTAGTTTAGTTGATGATTAGATTTTTATTAGAAGCATTAATGTAAATGAAGTACTTTTCTTGTAAACTTCCCTTTCTATTTTTCATTTTTCTGTAGGCCAGAAACCTGTCTTGACAGATGTTCAGGCAGAATTGGACAGAATTTCACGAAAGCCTGATATGGTTTCTCCTACAACACCATCTCCTACAGAAGGTGAAGCGTCCTGAAGATACCAAATAAAGCCATTTATTCAGTTTTCTGAGATAATGTAAACTTGCCTCTGCCTTTTCCTTCAAAAGTGGAATTAGGGAGCTGAAACTTTTTTCAGAAGGATAAAATTGATGTCTTTTTTGTTGCCCAATCTTACAAAAAGGGAACTGTACAAATGAAAAATTAAACTACACTATGTCGGACTGCTGTTTGCATTGCCACTTTGCATAAGGAAGTAATTTTGAGATTTTGAACACTCAAAATAATTTCTAAAACTTCAATCTGTCCATTTGATCTTATTCTAAACACCATTTTGGATTTGGTTGTTTTTTTTTTTAATGGGAGGGTTTGGGGATGGGTGGTAAGCAATATGCAACATAGGCACTGAAATGACTTGGAAATCCCTGTCTGTTCTGGAGTTAGGGCTGTTAAGATGGTAAATGAATTAACCTGTTAGTTTTCCTGGAGGACAGATAATGATCATTTGTTCAGTCTTGTGTGCACCAACATGAATGAATTCAAGTTCTATTTACTGCCACGCGTGGAAGGTGCTCACCAAAATACTGGGTCACATCTGGGCCACTGGGTCTCTTGAAAGCTATGAGACAATGGCCTCTCCCAAGTAGATGGCCTAGAGAAATGTTGACCAAGTTTGATTTAATTGATTATCAGAAGAAGACAGCCCACTGCCTAAATATGTAACCATGAAAAATGCAGAGGTTATCAAAACAAAAAGAAAAACAATCTCCATATTTGTTTCTCTGTGGCCCAGCCTTAATATTCCCCTTTATGTTTTCCATATTACCGTGATGGTTTTAATGATCAGTCTTTTAAACTGTAATCAGTTAATAAAGTATTTATTCTCTGCATTCAGATTTAAATAATTCATTGTATTCTTTTATGTTTAAGTTTGTCTGCTATTATTTTTGTTTGACTCAGTTATTAAGCATACCGATGATTCCCATCTTTTTATCCAAATTTTCCTAAGACAAACCTGGTTAAGTTTACTTCAACTTCCTTGATTTGTAACTATCAGGAACAGTGGATGGTTTATTTGCTTCCCTAAGAATGGAAAGTTCCCACATTCTGGAACTTTCTGTAGCATTCAACCTCAGATTATTCAATGGCAGAGGCTACTGTTTAGCATTTGGTCAGTATGCTCATGGTGAGCGCTCCTTTCCAAAAAAAAAAGAAAAACCACTTGCGTCATTTTCTTAGTAGTAGATTTAAAAAAAAACTGGAATTTTAAAACGGTAACTATGATACCATTAAATTAGAGAATATTTTCATTGATCAATTGATGAATCCAGCCATATTAGACCAACTTAAGCCAGTTAGGTTATTTTTTTAAAACTATTTGCTTTCTTTTAAATGACACCTCCTTTTTCTAAACTTTAAAAAATATATTCTGTATTCCAAAGATATTCTTTAGCCCTGAAACATTAACAGTCATCTTTCAGGAGATCTTATTTGGTTTACTATATCTCTGTAACTGAAAATCAACACTGAATGTATGTGAAAAGAGGAGAGGCTTTATAACCTCCTCCATGAGGGAGAGCGCAGAGAGGAAAGGATGTTCTTTCCCACTGAAAAATCGTCAGTTTGAAAAAGCTTATTGAAACATGCTCGAGCTAAGTAAAACATTCTATTGACAAAAGAATAAATATTCAGCTCACTGAGTGGTTATGCAAATATGTTGTAATGATACCAATTTTTCTAAACTGTTACTTGACACGAATATAGAACTTCATAGAATAACTGGGGAAGACTAGTAAAATGGATGCTCAGTCAGCCTTTTTATACACCTTAAGTATCTGCTTCTGTGTTTGCATGCCCAGAATAATGAGCTCTTTCCTAGGGGGAATGGAGAGGTACCAGAAAGCCCCAGAGGAGAATCCATTTCTTTATATGCTATCTGGCATCACTGATGCTGGTTACTGTACAGCAGAGGTGGCAGACATTGTCCTGACCCAAATTGAAATGTAATTGGGACATTTTTAATGTATTTAATAAAAAATGTTTAATGAAATAACAGTACAATAGAACATAGATAATATTAACATGTGGTTTTCTAAATATGCAGCCAGCAAAAATCTTCCAAATTTGATTCCGCTGTTCTAGAAGGTTCAGGTATAACTAATTCCAGCTCCTTACCTTTAGCATTTCTGGGTGCTAAAATTATTTTTATACTGATTAATGTTTGCAAGTAAGGTACTTTGTTTTTGAACATTTCAGCTGTCCATCTGAACTTTCAGATAATAAGGCCCTTTGTGAGACTGGACAAATGGTGCATATATTAAAGAAGTACCCATTACATGTGTTCCTCTTTCTTTTTTACTTTTACAAAGAATTGCTTTGCTTTTTTAACTGTTAAAATCACAAAATGCCCTATTTGCCTCCATATAATTGTCATCTCATTGAAGATGTTTATGCCATATTAAATTACTTTGCCCCTTTTTATGAATTCTTTGTATCAGATAGATTTAGACCTCTAGTGAAGAACTTAGTGCACGGTGAAATGGGTTAAAATACAGAAAAGGAGTAACTTGCCTCAAGATTATTTAAACAAATGTAACAGTATCATGAACAAATTTTAGTAAACCTCTTAATCTATGTTTGCAAATGTGTAATATGCAAAATATTTTTTAAGTCACTCATTTGCCAAATTTCAAACGAAGTAACAATATTAGTAGTTTGGTTTTTTTTCCCCTCAAGGCCACCCTCTATTAGAGGGTACCAATAATATGATAAGACAGGAGTAGCATAGACAGGCCCCATTCTGCTAATGTGCGAAATCTTGAAAATAGAGGTACTGCCAATAGCAGTATGTGGGGGGTGGGGTGGGTCACAGCCCATTTTATCTAAGTTTTGTTGCAGTTTAAAAGAAGACACTCTGAAAGTTATAAAGGAAGTGATACTAGTCAGTGCAAATGAGTGTCAGCAATGGTGAATTGTAATTTTTCAAAGAAATTATTTACCTAAAGTACATACACTGCTACTATATACTCTTTCTGGAGTCTAAATAATCAGAATACTGAGTTTTCTTATAAAATGGTAATATTTTTGTTGAAGTTTCTGGAAAAAAATCTAATTCACCTTGTTAACTCACTCTTATATGTATTTTAAGTTTTTAAAAACATCCCAAGTAGTGATCATGTCCAAAATTAATATGAGCCAATTAAGAATTTTTAAGCATCATTCCAGCCCTGGAAAAACTGGAAGAAATGAAAAAGCTCATGTTTCTTCCCCCCCCCCACACACACACTTTGGGGGATAATAACCTTTCTCTTTAACTCTAAGATTTCTGTAATAAGTGGTTAATAATATTGAACAAGAACCAGAAGAACTGGCAAGTGGAAAGACATTGTCACCTGTGTAAAAAAAGATTCAGTTGTTTGTTGAAAAGGCATTTAGTAAATTATTTTAAAATTAACATTAGCAGATAAACAGCAATACTTCCTCTATACATCACTGAATGTGTGTGATCTCACTGATACAGGTACTTCATCTAAGGGTGCACATTGTAACCTATTTGTGCCTTCTCATCAGGTGAGAGGCTTAACTATGACTTCTCTTAAATCCTCTGTAAGGGTAATTTATGCCTCATTACGTGTCTGTTTTCTGTCATCTTTATGCTAGGAGTATGAAAGTATTTTTAACAGTGCTCTGAAGTCATGATTGGTCATTGCACTGAGCAAAGTTTTAATTTCTTTCAGGGTTGTTTTCCTTTACATTTTAAAAAATATAAATTTATATGAATTCTTCATAGTCATAGTTCTTTTTATATTTAATTTTTCATTTAACGAAACTTTTTTTCTTTTCTCCCAACAGGAGAGGGGAGAACCTTTGTAGCATAAATAGTTTAGCCAAAGTAATTTCCTCATTGGTCATGTCCAAAAGGTATACACCTGCCTGCACCGGGTCTATCACTTGTATGAGGAGATGGTTAGGTTAGCATTTATCACTGGTCCTCCGATATCATGGTTGGCCATTTCATTGATTTTTGTTCTGACGTCTTTCAAAGTTGTCTTTACAATGTTGTTATTGCATACTAGCTTGGTTTTACTTCATGCTGCATCAGTTCATACATATTTTCTGAGGTTTCTCAGAAACTGCTTTATCATTTCTTGTAGCTTTATTCTGTCACCTTAATATACCATAATTTGTCATTTATATTGCTTCCTTTATAAACTTGGTTTTTTTTTCCCTTTCAAGACAGCTTCTCTCTGTTTCTAACTATTTATTCATTGCACGGTTCTTCATTGAGAATGTGCTGCAGTATACTCATGTCCACTGGATGTGTGTTCTGGGTGATCCACAACTTTAATTTTTCAGTAATTGTGGTATTCCATGACTTTCAGCCATACAAAATCACTACAAGAATATTGATATTAAAAAAATGATGGACTGATTCCCAGAGCCAATCCAGCTCACCACTCTCTAGTTCAATTCTGAGGTCTAACTGTTTATTTTCCAGTGTCTTTGGGCTGCCTCCCTCTGTATTCAGCTGCATATTAGAGTCTGGACAATAGGAATTCTTCATTCACTTTATTAATCAGAGGAACAAGAAACAAAATAATTGGTTATTTTGTACTTCCAAGAATCTTACCTAACTTTACATGTGCACGATGAACTTGGTCTAGTGGATTAAGATCTGACCTTGGAATTAGGGGTCAGGATTAGAAAGACTGATTTAAAATCCTATTCTGACACTTGACTTTGTGACCCCGGGAAAGTCACTTAACCTCTTAGTACTCTAGACAATTCTAAAAGTTGAAGACAAGGTACTAGGGGAAGTTTCCTCACCTGGACCTGTACCAGTGAAATGGTATCAATGAAATGTGATTCAGTCCTTACTACCATGAGAAACATTTTACTGCATATGAACCTGTAAGTCAGCATTGTGCTTTTGGGAATCAAATGTGTTTTTTACTTAAATAGTAAACAAGTACAGTGGGAATTTGTAAGACTAAAGTGACCTACTATAAAATACCGTCTGACAACTTTGTTCTCTGACCATCAAGAATTCCCTCAATGTGCATGTAGAGTATTCTTATGACGATGTAGAAATGGGAATACAGGAACATAAAAGTTCATTGTAATGGATATTTCTCAGTTTGCCATTAAAAAAGTAAATTTTTTCCAAACATTTAGTTTAATAACATTACTATCATTGACTTGTCAGTCCCTTCTAAGGTGTGACTCCTCCAGAAAAGCCCTCCTCTCCATATAAAGTACATGTGATTGTCTGCCTGTGCTTATTTTCTTTAGTGATGTTTCTACTTCCAAATGCACATGGTGCTAGATTTGACCAGTTGTATTGACTGGTCTTGCGTAAATCCTCCTTTGTTGCGAGCGTTGTGCTGATACATGGTGCTGAGATTGTTTTTAAAGCATCACTTTTTTTTAAGAGATCATGAAGTTGAGTCCAAATGTCTAAGAAAAGGGAGTACTATAGAAGTCTCAACATCTCTTTTGCATTTTTCTTTTTCTTGTCTTTCCAGTTTAGTCCTTCACTGTTTGCCCTTGAAACAGTTTGGCAAAGTTTGGCTCAGCAGTTGGAAAGGTGGAATCAAAGTGTTACAACCCCTACCCCACCCCACATCACATAAGAGTTACGCTAGTTTGCTAACTTGATTTGTTCAATGTAATTTGTGGACCAGTTCTGGTTTGTATGAACCAATGCAGTATAACGTACTAGCTCTGGCCAAACCACTGACCGTAATTTGGTTGCCAAAATGACCAAGCTTGTTTTCTTTCTTTATTCCTTCCAGTTCCTTAATTCTCTGCCTTGAAGAAGGAATAAGACATTTGTTATTGTTCAGTCATTTCAGTCCTATCTTACTCTTTGTCACCCCAGTGGGGGTTTTCTTGGCAGAGATTCTGGAGCGGTTTGTCATTTCCTTCTCCAGTTCATTTTACAGATGAGGAAACTTGAGACAAACAGGGTGAAGTGACTTTCCCAGGGTCACACAGCTAGGAAGTGTCTGAGATTTGGATTCAGGAAGATGAATCTTCCTGATCTCAGGCCCTAAACTCTATCCACCGCACCACTAGCTACCCTAATAAGGCAGATAATTTAAAAGGGTCTCTGTGGCAGTAAGTATACCTTGGGGACAACCAGAAGTAGTATGATGTATTGACATCGGTGTCTAGATAGAGATGGAATATATATATATATATATATATATATATATATATATATATATATATATATATATATATATATATATATGAGAGAAAAGGAGGAAGAGAGAGAAAGAGAATAAACATCTGTTAAACACTTTAATTGTGCTGAGCAATGTTGACTTCTCCAGATACAATCCAACAAGCTAACCTACCTTCAAAGAACTTACACTGTCATTGGGGAAAGCAACTCAGCAATGGCAGATGTGGAGCTGGTTCCTGTGAAAGCCTGCTTATCAAAGCTGGGAGACCCAGAGTGGACTATAAGGTTCCATCACTAAGAACTTAGAGTGATGGCCAGAGAATGTTAAATGGTGAGGACATGGCTAATGGGCCAACATCTGTATTTGCATTCCTAGTGCCTACCACAGTAGGCACTTCATTGGTTGATTTTTGAGCTCTCTAAAGCAATTAAAGACAATCACCTAAATTCAGTCCTTTCTGTATCTCCTCCAGTTGATCTTTCCCACCCTTGCAAGATTCATTATCCTTATGTCATTTCTCAAAAATCTTCAGTTATTCTTTGTTGCCTACTGAGTAAAATTCAAATTTCTTTTAGCATTCAAGGCCTTCTGTCATTTGCCACCAACCCTACCAATCTTCATTACTACTGTTTTCCACATATTTGCTCCAGCCTGCCAAAGTACTGTTCTCTATGCCCTGTGTTTTTCTACTTTCATGCTTTCTTCTCAGTACCAGGTCTATTCTTGGCATACATTTTCATAAATATTTTCTAAATGAGTGAATGAGTGAGAATTGAGAGCTTCTTGGATTACCTGGTCCATAAAGAATCATTTGGACATTTAATTTTTTTTTTAACACAAGCTCTTAATGTAGCTTATTCTTAGATAGTACTTTTTGGTTTGAAAAGTATTTTTCCAGCATAGTACCAATGAATGTAGGTGTCTGCAGCTTGAGGTGACCAGGAATAGGCTAATCTAACTCCTTTTCCTTCCTACCCTTTTGGATCAGCCACACCCTGGTACAACAATTAGCTCACTTTTTAGCCTATGGGCAGTGTCTTGTCCTCTCTAAGCCACGTGGTTCCCCTCTCTAGCTGTTTTATGGATTTTTAAATTAAAGGAAAAGTTAGCAGCAAAATCAAAACCACCTCGGGCCCTGAGTTAGGAAAATTCCTAATGTCTAGACAGATGTTTTGTTCTCTGCCTCAATTTAAATCAGTATTTAGCTATTCCCCAGCACAATTCAGGTTACCAAATTGAGAAGCATTCAAAGTATGAGTGTATGCTACTGTCCAACAACCAGAAAGGGATGCTGGGGAAAGAGTAGACCTCTTCTTGGCACTTTCCTCAGTCCTAGACAGGATGAGTAAGACTGGTGGTGTCATCCTGAGTCTTCTGCTCTGAGATGAATGTAGTGTGGGACCTCTTTGAACTCTCTCTTCTTTGCCTTAGCACCATTCTGTTCTTTGTGGTTTCTGTTTCTTATCACCCAAGTGCCACCAATTCCTTCTAGCTCAGCTAGTTGAGTCCTGGACAGGGCTGTGGAGGATGCCCCCCACTGCTGCTGCAGCCTTCCAGCTATTGGCTGCTACCACTTCCTTTCCTTCTGTCTCCCCTTAATAGAATTCTAGGGTGTGATTCAGTTCCATTTCCTGAGCTCAAAGATCACACGTAACCCTGGAGATTATTGGTAAATGTTTAACCACTGGCTGAGATGAAATATAGTGTGAATATACTTTTAAAATTTAAGCTGCATCGTTAGTTTCTTAAGTCTTGAACCCTTGTGAGCCCCCATGCCCTGAGAAAGGCCTAAAACCTGGATTGGTCAATCAGGAGAAAGGTATTTTTGGGCTACTCTGAGCTTAACCTACCATAATACCTTGTCTGCTCTGGCATAACAAGCATACTTTGTTTTGCTCTCTGAGTGAACCCAGAATGCCCCTTTCTTGGTCAGCAGCTACAAGGCCAGATGAAGCTGATCAGGAGGCTTTTGTTTATGACTCCCAGGGCAAGATGCTTTGAACTGGACACCATCTTGAATAATGGGACTTTTCTTGGTATTTTATGGACATGTTATGGCATATATATATGTGTATTTACATATACACATATATACAAATTATATATACATACTCATTATACAAATTATATATATATATATATATATATATATATAGTCATGGTAATGAGAAAAGAAATACAAACATCCTAGGTCTATAATTTCAATCAATACTTTGACACTTACCTTACTGTATTTACAATTTACCCCATTAAGAACTTCTTTTCTCATCTTATGGGTAACACATATGGAGGTTATTATTTTGGTTAACTCAGGCAGCCCAAGTTGAGATTGCTCTGCACTTATAAAGGGGCTTCTTCAACTTGTTTACATCTAAATTCAGAACTGTTTTCTCACTCTCATGCAATTCATGATTCTCTGCTTAATGAGAATAAATAAGTAGGTTGTAGCACGTGGACAGCCTGATTCTGTTTGTTCCTTGGTCAAACCTTTGTGAACCTCATTCTGTTTGTTCTTAGGATAAACCTTGGTTAAGGGAGAAATAGATTCTGTTTGTTTCCTTGGACCAAACCTTTGGTAAATGGTTAACATAATCAACAAAACAATTAAGTCATGCCCCTCCATACCATTTGTAGTTTTCCATTTTCTAATATGTAAATAAATATTCCTATTGGAAATTTAACAATGGCTCTCTGGTGCCAGCACCAGCTGGCTTCAGCACATCCCTGTGATAGTCCCAAATCACTTCTTAGGGGTAAGAGGGGAATCCTTGTCCTAGTGATATGAACTACAAAATCTCAATTGATACCAGGCAGTTCTCAAACTCCTCCTGTTACAAATAACAATAACCCTTTAATGAGATAAAGGGCAGTATCTCCATTTTATAGCTGAGGTGACTGAGCCCTAGTTTGAGTTCAGCTCTAGGACTCTAGTTGTCTCCACTTCCTCTCCAGGACTCTTTACCCTGCCTCTGCCCCTTTGCCTCCCATGAGAAAGTTCATCAATGGCTTCTGAGTGACTTTGCCTGATTTTCCCTGTTGCCAGTTGGCACCCCAACCCATGACTGTATTTACTTTGTATGTGCTCTGTATTTACTTAGTCTCCCCAATAGAATCTAAACTCCCTGAGATTAAAAGCTGTTTCCCTTTTGTCTTTGACTTCCTAGACTGTCACACTGTCTGGCATTGGTAGGCGTTTAATAAATGTTTGTCGATTGGCTCCCTTTCACCTTTGAAATTCTGCAATCTAGAGAAGGCTAGTGGGCCTTTGTATTCATATCGAACAGTAAATTGTCCTTTGGATTTTAACTTTGCAAAAGATAAAAGGGAAAAAACCAACACCTGTCTTTTGACTGGCCGACACAAGGTTGCCTATGTCTGAACTCTGATTTGCCACCTTTTGGCAGTCTACTCTAACTGCAGCTACTGCTGCTGTTTTCTATAGGGATATTCCTAGCACAATTCTGTTTAATGCAAATGTTCAAGCAATGGGGCGGGTTGTGTTTATGAAGCCTGAATTTACAAAGAGACTGCATTTCCATTACTTTGGGGGTGAAATTTGTCTTCCAGGCCTCTGAAGTAGAATGGGATCTGAACAGAGAATCATACATTGAAAGCTGAAAGGGACCAATAGGTCCACTCCCCTCATTTTATAGATGAGGAATTTATTGTAGTGTTCAGTTGTCTCTTCATGACCCCATTTCTTGGCAGACATACTGAATTAATTTCCCATTTCCTTGTCCATTTTACAGATGAGGAAACTGAGGCCCAATAAAGGTAAAGTGCCTTGGCCAAGGTTACCCAAGAAGGAAATGAGAGGCAGAATTGGGACCCAGATGTTCTCTGACTCCAAATCTGACATTCTATCACCTGTACCATGCTACTTCTATCCTTGAATTGCTGAAAGAAATGCAGAATGTAGAGCCAATGGTGTGGTTTCCCACTATTTCCATCTGTGATGATCCATTACTGGCAGCTTCTCAGGGATGCCCCTATTCTTTCCTCCTTCTCGCCGGTCTCTGATTAAAGAGGTAGCTGTAATGCTCACCAAGGCCCTACGTTTGCCTTGGATCCCATCTTTCCATCTTCTCCAGCAGATTACAACTTTAACCATCTCCCCATTTTGCTTTCATCTTCAACTTCCCATTTACCGGCTCTTTCACTACTGCCTTTAAACATGCCCAAGTCTCCCTCATCCTTAAAACAAACTTTTACAAGACACTACCATTCCCCCATGCCATCATCCTCTATCTCTCCTCCCTTTCTCATCCAAACTTCTTGAAAAAGCTAAATACACAATCACTGTTCCATTTCTCCTTTCACTCACTCTTCAACCTCTTGGCAACTTTGCCATTCTTTGCCTCATTTTACCTAGCCTTAATTGCTGATTGGACATTACCTCAGTCAAACTGAGACCTTAATTTAAAAGGTCAAGGTCTTCCACTGCCTCCTGGGTCATCTCCAATCATCCTTCATCCTTCTTAATTTCATTTGTCATTGAATATTTCCTGGATGCTCTTTCCTCTCAGGTTTTTCATGACACTTTCCTTTCCTGGTTCTCTTTCTGCCTGTCTGACCTCTTTTCACCAATTTTTTTTTTTTTTGCTAGAGATCATCATGCACATCATGTCCCCTTTGAGTATACAACAAAGTTCATTCCCAGGTCCTCTCCTTTACTCTTTTCTCCCAGTAACTTCATCAGTTTTCATGATTTTAATTATCATTTCTGTGCAGATGATACAGCAGCTGAGTGGACAGTAGATAGATGCTAGGAAGATCTTAGTTCAAACTGGGCCTCAGACATTTATAGTCAAAGTGAATTTTAAATGAAAACAGTCAATACAACAAAATGAAGTTCTTTAATCAGGGTAAATAAGTTTCAGCTCTAGGTGCCAGATGGCAAGTGCTGGGGCACCCCAGGAGGAGCTTGGAAATAGGATTTAGATAAGGTACTGAGGCAGAGGGGTACTAAGCTGCAGGTGGGTGGGATTAGCTATCTCTGTTTCACCTGGTAAATTGTTTTACACAACAAGCAAAAGTCCCTTAAGAAAGCTCTAGGATCTCATGAAGGTAAAGTTTGGGAGATCTACAAAATAATCTGAGCCTGAAAGTGACTGGTCTGCTTAGCCCCAGGCAATTTATTGACCTGGGAACTGGGACCTACGAGGCTTCAATCAGCTCTCTACTGTATTTGTCACTTACTAGCTGTGTGACTCTAAGTCACTTAACCTGTTTGCCTCAGTTTCCTCATTTGTAAAATGAGCTAGAGAAGGAAATGGTAAATCACCCCAGTATCTTTGCCAGGAAAACCCCAAATGACATCATGAAGAGTTAGATAAGGCTGAGAAATGACTGAACAATGAAAACACAGATGATACATTTATCTACCCAGCTCCCTCAGAAGAGAGAAAGCCTTTCAGTTTTAGCATTGTCTCCTTGGATCCCATCAGTAGAGTCAAACCAAGGGTAGAGGAGATCCAGGGAGAGCAGCTGAAGAGAATGAATGGGTGAAGCTTACTAAGGCCTTTTTAATTCTACAACTGTAGCTGAAGAGGCTTCTGTTCCATATGTGGTCCCAGTTATAGAATATATACATCGCTCTGCAGTCTCTCCAAAGCACCTCCAGTATATTCTCCAGAAGACAGGCTCCTTCCCGCTTCCACATGGGGAATTTCCAACAGTCAAGCATCCTGGTGTAGTCTGTGCATGAGCATGTTACACCAGTTACACTGAGCCTGTCTCCTTGTTACCCTGTCAGATTTCATTCATTCAATTCATTCACTTATTTATATTCAAGCCGTCTGTCCAAAGAACTCTGAACCTGGTATTTCTAAGAACCCTGAGAGGCAGAAAGCACAGGATAAGAGGGAGAAGGAACAGTTAAAGGGGTAGAAAAAGAACCCGGAGGGAGCAGTGTCACGGAAGCCAATAGATCTTAGGGAGGATGAAGACTGGGAAAAGTACATAATGTTTACATAAGAGGAGTTTGGAAACCTTGGAGACAGGGTGGGAGTGAGAGGCTTCCGCAGAGCGATTGCAAGGGGTTGAGAAATAAATGAGTTCAGTCTAGATGTTTGTTGGTGTAAGGGAAAAGGCCGTAGGACAATGGCATGAGGGAATGGCGGAGATCAATGAAAAACAGTGGGGACCGAGCAGACACAGCGGGGTTTATTGGCAGTTGGTCCAAGGACAAATGCCTCCTCCTCCTGCCCTCGAGGGGGAGTGAATGAATGAATGAATAGCCTGGGCCGGGGTAAGTTCCCCAAGTTCAGGGTCTGCATTTCATCAGTTGTTTTATCTCTAGGGTCTACACGCGATTCCTCACGGCTTGTAGCCACTTAATATACGTCTGTTGGATATTACCGGATCAGACTGAGAGGAGGGAGGACAAAGGGGAGGGACCAGAGCACCCGAAGAGTGTGTCCCTCGCAGGCCATCGGTTTATCTGTCTGTAAGATGCTTACTAGACGTTCTCCAAGGTCCCTCCTGGCCCTCTTCGTGGGTAGGGAAGGGTCTCCTTAGAAGATGGATGGATGTCTTAGGGGGAGAGGAAAGTGGATGCTCCCACTCAACAGGCCAGGCCAGGGCCCTTCCAGGGCCCCCAAGGTTTGGGAACAGGGTCAGCGGGTCAGGGGGCGGGACCGGGCCAGATAAGACAGAGGGGCGTGGCTTACGGACTAGGGGCACGGCCTTCGGCCCACGGGTATGGAGAGCGCTTGGGGGCGGGGCCAGGACACTGGGCGGGGCACGTCAGGAAGGGGCGGGGTCTCCAGGCAATGATGCTCCGGAGATGAGGAGAGGAGCTATGGCGGCCTGCGGGTGGTGAGAGGAGCGGGGGCGGAGCCTCTGGACCGGGCCGCGCTGGAGATGAGGGAAGGGAAGGGGAAGGGTAGTGATTTTGAACTGGGTGGGGCCAAAGGGGCGGGCTCAAAGAATTTTCGCAAGGGGCGTGACTTTCCTGAGGAAGGGGAGGGGCAGGGAGAGTGGGCGGGGCCTTTGGCTTACTCCAAGTGGACCGCAAGAAGATGCGGGTCCCGGGTCTTGAGAGGAGGGGTCGAAGGACCTGGCGGGGGCGGGGCCTCCCGGCGGGGCGGGGCCTCCAGACTGTGTGGGCGGGGCACGCCCTGGACAGAGGGCGGGGCGGAGCCAAGGGTGGGTGGGGCTTCCTTCCGTGGGGGCGGGCCCGCGCCCCAGCGCCGGACGTGGCGTTTACGCCTCGCCAGTCTTCGGCGGGGCGAGCCGGTCCGGGAGCCGAGCCCTTCTCTCCTTCGTCACTCTGGCCGAGAGGCGCCGGCTGGAGGGCCCCTCCTCGCTCCGCCTCGGCCTCGCCCGCTGCCTCCCGCCCCGCCACCGGCCATGGACAACGGGGAGGTGTACGCCTCGACCACGGAGAACGTCCCGGGCCGCCCCGTGAGACCCGGCCGCGGCTGCTGCAGCTTCTCCCTAGCCCGGCCCAGCCGGCTCCGGGCCCCTCTCAAGCTGGCCGAGCTGGTGAGGCGGGCTCCCCGTTTCCTCCCTCCGGGCCCACCTTCGGCATGTGGCCCCCTGCTTCGCTTCCATCCCCCGCTCCCCTCCCCCAGCTGGTCGCCTGCACTTCCATTTCCACCGGGCCGAGCCCCGAGGGAGGGGTCGCGGGGGATGTTTAAGGAAGTGCCCACTCCCCAGCCGCCTGCCCCCGCCCTTTCGGGTCCTAAAAGGAAGTTTACGGATTTTGGAATCCGAGACCGGGGCGTGGATGAGAGCTGGAGCGAGCCTGGGGTTCCTGGGTCAGTCCCCTAGAGATGAGGAAACAGCCCCGAGGCCGGAGTGGCCACTAGGGTCACCCCAAGTTAGGGACCCACGACACGCACGCGAAAGGGAGAAGGTCCTCGCCCCCGAGGCTGGGGCCGGTCCCCTTCACAGGGGCAGTTCCCCAGGCCTGGCTTCAGGACTTGGGCTATCCCGTCCCCACCCCCCCCTTTACCAGTTTGTTCCCCCAGCCCCTGGCATGTTTTGGATGCTGAGCATTCATTCCCCTGGGCGGGGGAGGCTTGAGAGGGCACCCACACCGGACTGTCGGTGGCCCTAGAGCTGAAGACCTGGTTGGGCGCGTTCAGGGAGTGGCTGAATAAGGCAGAGTCGGGTTATTTTCACGCGGTTTAGCCCCATCGCCTCATCGAGCACCTTCCTCTGATCGTTAATCCCCGAGTCCCGGTGTCCTGCCAATGGAAAGCTTCTTGTGAGCTTGTGACTTTTCCCTGGTCCTTGTTTCTTCCTATACCTGTGAAAGATTTTTATTTAGCTCATTGTAAATGTTACGATCCCACTCGATCCAAGTTTTATGAATCTGCCAAGGTTTTCCTATTATCTTTTTAAAAATTATTAACTGGATTTGTGGTCTTTGGACCCCAAAACTCCATAGCCTTAATAAGGATAACTAAAACGCTAGAGTTTACATTTAATCTGCACTATCAGTTTTGAGCTCAAATGCCCTATGAGGTCGATAGACCTGATATACCTATTTACTGATGAGGAAATCGATGCTCTGAAAGTCAGGCATTTGCGCAGGGTAACACCTCAAGAGACTTAAGAATTAAAGGACAAAAATGGAATTATTTCTTTATAAGATTATGTTTCATTATAAGAAACAGCGTGTGCTCGTATGTGTGTGTATGGGTATATTCGTAGGGAACGCCAGCCATGGGGGCAAGGGGATGAATATATCAGAAAAGGCCTCATGAGGGCTGAGCTTCAAAAGAGGCCAGGGATAGATTTTAAGATGATGGAGATGAAGAGAGAGAGCATTGTGGCCATGGCGGGGCCTGTAGATGCTGTGCAGGAGGGCCAGGGAGAAGGGTGAAAGGCATTTGTTAAGACGGCAGTGTATGGAAATATTTGGTAATAACTCTGGGGAGGTTGACTGGAATTAGGTGGTTAAGGGTTTAAAATGCCAAACAGGAATTGGAATTTTATCCTTATGCAGTAGGAAGCTATTAGAGCTGCTTTAGCTGCAGAGAGAATAGAGGAAACCCAAATACCAGTGACCTGATCGCTCCCCTGCCCTCCAAAGTGAGGGGGCTTAGACTAGGGGATGGCAAATCCTCTGGATTTGAAACCTACTTTTACTTCTTTCTTGACTCGTTATGGCCTTTCATGTCTTTTTAAAAATTGCCTTCCTCCCCCATTGCTTCAGAAGTGGTGAACTGAACTATTTCTTATTGAGATTTGTTCCTCTTCTTTAAGAATTGAGCATAACCAGCAATTGATGATAGTCATCACCTTTTTTGGCTCTATTTTGGTTTTGAAATAGTTGTCTACATAGTCTTCATTCTCTAAGAAAAATTGGGTCAAAAGAGGGCCAGGCTGGAATTTTTCAGGCACTCTCTTTTTTTAAAGTAAGAAACATAGTTGCTCTCATTACTGGGGTGATACAATTTATTTCACTTTCATTTTTCTCATGGAATTTCTGTGCTTGGTTTAGCTTTGTCCTTGGTTTTTTTTTTTATAACATTGTATCGTTACCTCTTCCTTGTATATTTTAAGTGATCTTACAAAAGTCTCAGTTGTTTAACATTTATAAAGGCTGGGAGCCACGGTGTGTGACTTAACATCTGTAGCACTGCAGGGCTCTCCATGTGGAACAGAAGAATTTAAATCTAGCATCGTGTGGGACAAAGGCTCTGCCTCTTAATCTTGGGGCTCTACCAATTACTGCTGACTTTTGAAAAACTGATATCTTGTCTGTCAACTTAATTACTAAATATTCCTTCTCTACCCAGTGAGCAGTCTCTTATAACAAGAATTTAAAAAGAAAATAGTCTAGCAAAAATTTACCTACAGTCTGATTCTATCAGAATAGTCTATATAATATTTTCTACACCCACTCCAGGTCTGTACCTCTGCAAAAAGAGAGCCCTGCCCCTGAACACTTATATGACCGTGGGTGGATCACTTAAGTTACTGGAGCTTGAGCTCTGTGAATCTAACCAGCTTAAAGTGGGTGATTCTCTGTGTCAGTGATTCTGGACTTTGTAGTCCAGAAAGCATGAGTTCAAATCCAACCTTGGACACTTAGTAACTGTGACCTTGGGCAAGTCATTTAATTTCTGTTTGCTTCAGTGTCCTCATGGGGAACAGTAATAGCACTTTCCTCCTAAGGTGAGATCAGACGAGATCGTATTTGTGAAGTGATCTGCAAACTTTAAAGAGCTATAGAAACTGACTGTCAGTTTAGACGCAGATAGGAGAAAGTTTGAAAACAAGTCAGGTCAAGGGAAAGAAGAGTTTGGAGAAGCTAGCTAGAAAGTGACAGGTCACACCAGGACTGGAGCCTTGTTCTCCTGACTCTTCGTCCCTAGCCCTTTCTCCCGGAAATAGAGTACCTCATCTATCACCTGCAGCTAGGTGCTGCAGGGCACAGAGTGCTGTGCTTGGACGCTTACTAGCTGTGGGACTTGCCAAGTCACTTTATTCTGTTTTTCTTAGTTTCTTCATTTGTAAAATGAGCTGGAGAAGAAAATGGCAAGCCACCACAGTACTTCTGCCGAGAAAACCCCAAATAGGTCAAAAAAAGTCAGATACAACTGGAAAATGACTAAATGACCTAAAAGGATGTCACCTGCACTTGCTTTTTTCTCATGAGCCTGAGTTTCCAAATGTAGGCAGGGACAATAACTTGATTTCCCAGTAAATGTTCCAGTAAGTTTCAGGCAACTGCTTTGTCCCAGAAATGTTGTACTTGTGTATATGGAATTCTTTAAGGAGTTTTTTTGTTTTGTTTTGTTTGAGGGGAGAGGGTATTTGCATTCAGGTTTGCAGTTTGGTTTGTATAAGCTGGTAAACGAGTTATAGTATAGTGAGCTCAAGATATTTATAATACACTTGTCAACAGACTCTACATTGTAATTACGGTACCAGTTGAATCTCCTACTGTTTGCATAGTGCCATCATTGTGACTACTGTCTAGTTAAGTCATTTGCTGTAGGATTCCTCAGTGATATCACTTTATTAACTGAGAAGCAAGGCTGCTGTTCTTTCATGGCAAGAAACAAGTAAACTAGACTTTTTAGGAACAGCTTAATATTAAGTAGCTGCTGTCTTACAGTCACCATTTTAATTTGAGAATGTACTTGCACTAATGGGAAGTGCTGTGTTGAATGTTAGTGATACTGCCCTCCATGGATCACCTGATTTTTGAGGAGATGGTTAGCATGGCCATTGATTGGCTTTTAGGGATGCAGCCCATGTTATGTCACACCCCTCTTCTTGCTGACAATGCCCATTTTATTTTTTACTTTATAGGATCATAGTTTTAGAAATACAAGAGTTAGCAGAGGATCGTCAACCTTCCTTCCCCTCCCACAGTTGCCTTGTCCTTTGTTCACTATTGAGCACTTCCATCCTCTCCTATGTCCCTGCCCCCACCTCTGGTCCTCTTCTCACCTAGACTTGATATCATTCACCTTCTAGTCACCTCTAGTCTATTGTTCTGATATACCAGTTTTCCAAAGCTTGGGCTGTGATTTTCCTTCCTTTACTCAGTCTTTGGGTGCTTCCTATTGCTGACAGAATATGGTATAAACTCCAGATCCTGGCATTCGGTGCCTGATACAATCTGGTTGCAAGCTGCTTCCCTGAGGTATTCTAGGTTCCAGCAAACTGAACTGTGGGCTGTTCTTGTAGTACCTTCCTGGCATAAGGATTCTGTTCCTTCTGTACAGATGACACCTTCATCTTACCACTCAGCAGAGCCAAAACAGGACCTCTCTGTATCAAGGCCACTGTTTGGCCAGGCTCTGACTGTGCTGCTCTCCTGCTCATTGAGGTCCACTGGCCCATGTTCCCTCCAGGATCGGCGAGTCCTAACTATGGTGTTTAAAGCTCTTCCTAACCTGGCTCCTTCCTGCCTTTCAGTGAACCGTTTTATGACCCTACTGTGTGTTCCTCAAACACCCCTCCATTTCCTGTCTGTGCCCCCAGGCTGAGATTGCTTTGGACACCCATGGTCACCTCTTTACTTTCCTTATTTCTTTGAAGATTTGGCTCCCTTCCCACCTTCCAGGGATCTTTCCTAGAGCTTCTCTGTCACCTACTCTGTACATACCCAGGGCAAGGGCTGTATGTGGCTTTCTTTGCCTTCCTGGTTCTCCACAGTGCCTGATCTGGAGCTCACATTTAATACATGCTTGTCTGCCTGCCTGGCCCCTTTTCTCTGTGCTTAGGATAGGCTCCCATCTCCATCTGGGAAACTTGTTTCCTTCAAGGCCCAATTTAGTTTCTGTCTCCCTTCTTGTTTCTCCACCATTGGCATGTGATTTCCAGTTTCTCCAAATGTTTTGTCCTGCCTTTCCTGCACATAGGATCTGAGTCCTTTGGGTGCGAGTCTTTTTCTCCTATTGGATAAGCAGAGATTGTGTCATATCTAGTGTTAATCCCTTGTAAATATAGGCTTGTGTGTGTGTGTGTGTTTGTCCTTCGTTGTCAAAGAAGATCATGCCATCAGAGAAATAATGACATGACTTGCACTTGACTTTGTTTTGAGAGAGGGAGGGCTGTGCAGGACACAAGCCTCACTTCTCCTCCAGAGCCAGCTGAATCCAGTGACCAGATATTCATCAGGATAACTGGAGATGACCCAGGATGAGGCAGTTGGAGTTAAGTGACTTGCCCAAGGTCATACAGCTAGTTAGTGTCAAGGGTCTGAGGTGAGATTTGAACTCAAGTCCTCCTGATGTCTGCACTGGTGCTCTTTCCACTGCACCATCTAGCTGCCCCTATAGGCTTGTAATAGACATTTGGAATTGAATTATCTTTTACAGAGTTGAAACAGTATTGGAATAGAAGGAGCTCTAGCTTCTGGTTTGGGCTGTGCTTAGAACAGGACCTGCTGCTTTTTTGTTGTTTGACTGATACCTTGTGTCACAATACTGTCCATGGGGTTTTCTTGGCAAGGAAACTGGCGTGCTCTGCCAGTGGATTAAGGCAAATGGAGTTTGGTCACACAGCTAGAAAGTGTCTGAGGCTGGATTTGAACAGGGTCTTCCTGGTGCTGGTAGGAGTTTAATAAATGTGGATTAGATTGGGGAATTTTGGGCAAAGTCACTTTACTTTTCCTGACCTCTGTTTCCTCATTTGTAAAGTGGAGGCTGAATGAGATAATTTCTGAGATCCTTTCTAACTTAACAAAAAAAACGTATTCAATGAACTCATTCCTAGGATTTTAGTACTGGGACCTTACACATCATTTTTTGAAGCATTTAATTCACATTTATGAAGCACTTAGTAGTTTTATATAGTATATCATTTGATGCTCACATCAACACTATGAGGTGGATGCTCCTATCCTCATTTTCCAGAAGGAAACTGAGACTCATAGTGACTGCATAGGGTTACACAGCTAGTAAGTAAAGGCAGTATTTGAATTCAGATCATCCTGACTCTTAAGACCAATGTTCTGTCTCCAGTATTTATTAAGTGATTTGGAACATGCATTCCAGTCTTTTCAGATATTTTATTTAAAAGTCTTGATAAGGAATTTCAGTTTTATTTTTCTATCTTGTTCATTTAATTTCTGGCTATCTCTCTCTTCCTTTTTCCCAGTAAATTATCCTTTGTAATTAGACTTTTAAAAAATAGGAAAGAAGTTCAATAAAGCCACCTAACAACACCTAGATGAAGTCTATGCAATCCATGCACCATTCCAGCCTCACTATTTCCCTCTCTGTGCAGTGAAAGGGGAAAGGGCGTTGACATTTTCACTTCTTCTCTACCTTCAACTTTATCATTATAATTGAACCAAATCAAAAAATAGAAATCTCATAGGAACTGAGTAGGGAGACCAGGAGGTGTAGAGTGTTCTATAGGCTTCTGTTTCCTTAGATAAGGATGGGCGGAAATCATTTCTAAAATCTCTGACATTTTCCTCATATTTCATTGTATTCCCAGTTAATTACAGTAAACCATGCTGGAAGTTGTTTGTGGAGATGGCCAATTATTTTATTGGCATCTAGTAAATATTAATTTTTGATGCTATTGAGCACAAGGCTGGCCAGACTGAATTGATTTTGGTTGTTCTCTTGGAGGTCATCAGGGACCTCCTTTTTTTGATAAATAAAAGTGGCCTTTCTTCTAAGCAAGTCCTTGATCTCTTCTGACTTCTCTTTTTTATTTTTTGTATATTTTTATCCCTCCACTCCCTTCCAGACACCTTCCTTTATAAAGAGGAAGAAAAAGAAAGCCCTTGCGAAACCAACCAACCTACCATGAAGTCTGAGGCGGGTCATGTGATGTTCTACCCAGGGTTCCCCTATCTCTGCACAGAAGGTGGGGGAAGTGTTTCCTCATCTCCCTTCTTGGGGCCAAGCTTGACTGTTGTGCTTTCACAGCCTTCGCTTTCAATTGTTTTGTTCTTGTTTCCATATATATTGTGTGTATTTTTTTCTTGGTTCACATGGCTCTACTCTGTACCAGTTCATGGAAGTCTTTCTGTACTTCTCTATGTTCTTACAGCATAGTATTATCACATTATGTCGCACAATTTGTTTAATTATTCCCCAGTCAATAGGCAGTCTTCCACAGAAGCCCATCTTGGGTGTAGACAGCTGGCAAGTCCTGCCCCAAACTGGAACCCCTTCCAAGTCTGACCCAGCAACAAACTCCTTTGAGGATCCATCCATCTCCCTTGTCTTATTTGTCACCAGATCGTTGGCTGGACTTTTTTAGCCACTGAAACAAGAAAAAAGTTGTATTTTGCATTTGTTGGGGGTAGCCCTATTTATGGAAACAGTCTTCAAAGTATGAATTCAATAGATCCTTTTGGATTAACTTGGAAATTACCATCTGTAATATTATTTCTGTGGTTTAAAAGAGAGGTTAATCAGTTTCGAGAAGCTAGGGGTTAACTTTGGAAGGTAACCCACTGTAAATTAGAAAATTCTTAAATGCACACATTTGGGAATCACAGATGTTGGCATTCAGGTTTCTTCTACTGTGGAGTAGCTTTACTTAGAGAATTTTCTAGTTATTCAAGCCCAAGCCCCACCCTCCCCAATTTAGTTCTTTCTCCAGAAATTGTATTTTCAAATGTTCTCCTGCCCTGAGCCTAAGCAAAAACCATCTAATTGAGGAGCTATCCAATCTGTTTGGTTCCCTGGCTTTTCTCTGTAAGCCCCACTGCTCCACCCTGGGGCCTGCTAATGGGAATTCCCCGCACACCTCAGTACTTGGAGTTTCTAGTCCTCGATACTGTTTTCTGTAGGTTCCTTGTTATTCATTATTCACATTCAACCTTATGCATGAAAATGATTGGGTTTTACTCTTTACCTTCCATCTTTTGTCATGCGGACTATCCTGAGCTCATACTTGTCTGTTCCACCACTGTCAGACACACTGAAACTTCCCATTGTCATGGTGATGTCATTTTGGTGCCCTTCGAAAACACAGGGCAGCAACCAACCAGATCTTTTTAAGTACTCTTACTTTTGTTTGATAGGATGGGGTGGGGTTTCTGCTTCCCTGGCTCCCATTCAGTTCTTTTCAAACATTTAAGTGTCTTCAATTAGCGCATAAAAGGTGATGCTAACCCAACTATTTTCTGAACATAACCACTGTTGTGTGCTTCTTGGTGAGGTGGTAAAAAAAAAAATGAGTTATAGAGGGGTGCGGTGGAAGAGGGAGGAATCTGGGGGACACCAGTGGGGTAGGCAGAGAACCTTGTGGCCATAAAATGTTTATGGGTACCATTTTGCACCTACAAAGTGGGAGCACCTTTCCAAGTTCTCCACTTTGGCAGTCAAGGGCCCCTGGGTCTTAGCCTATTCTCTCTCTGATCTCCCTCGGTGATCTCTATACAGATGACTCCTAAATCTACATATCAACTAAGCATTTATTAAATTAAAAATTAAACAGTTTCTTCCCTCAAAGAACTTAATTCTTTTGGGGGAGGTGAGAGGTCTGCAAATACAAATACATTCACACAATGTAATTTGAAGGGGAATCAGAAAATGCTTTCATACATCTTTAATCCTTAGCTCCAGTCCTATTACCACCTGCTTGCGAGACCATATCCTGTCCTGTAGACATCTCAAACTTAGAATATTCAGAGCATGGATCCCTCTTCTAAGCTTCCTTTTTTGCTGTTGAGGGTGCTAATGAGCTTCCTTTCATCCAGATTCAAACCTCTACCCTCTCCTAATATTTCTCATCAGTTGCCAAGAAGTCTGACAGTGTGGTTGCCCAGTGGTTAGAGCACTGCCCTTGAAGACTCTTACTAGCTGTGTGACCTCGAGTTATTCTCTGGATTCTGCTCAGTTCGCTCTGTGAATTCCTCCTGCCCCAGATTTTCTGAAATGATCCTTTCTGGTTCATCAGTCCATCAGATTTGGGGCTCATGAACCTGTTAGATTCCGCTAACACACTTTGTGCATCCATTCTTCAGTTGACAGAGTAGATTCTAGTTCAGTTCTATTCTTTTGTCCCCTTTTAATGCTTTTGTTTTCCAGGATCATGAAGTTCGTTTTGCTTTGGACTGTTTCCTCCTTAGTAATTTTCTCCCTCTTCTCCTTCCCCATGCCAGTTTATTCCCTTGTTTAAAGGGATGCTTTCTTCATCCACTCTAGAATGTTAGAACCAGACCATCAGGCAGTACAGGCCGTTTGAACTGCTCCAGTCACTTTACCTTTCTAGGCTTCTCGTGACTATTTTGTTTGTATTTCAAAGTTTCAGCTCATCAGAAGTCCTTGAAAGACCATTAAAGTTCTTTTTTTTTTTTTTGTAATCTCTGGAGGATTGTACTCAGTTTTGCAGATTAAATTGTTCTTGATTGTAATTTATGTGTTTTGTTTTTTGCAATATTGAATCCCAAGGTCTCTCATTTGTATTAGAAGGTGCCTGGTCTTACATCATAAAACAACTGATGTCTTGTGTGCTCCCCAATGATTTCTCTTTGGATAACTTTGTGTTTGGCCTGAAAGTCCTGGATTTGGCTCAGATGTTCCTGAGACTTCCTTTTGAGCTTTCTTTTAGAGGGTAATCATAGATTCTTTTTGTCTTCACTTTTCCCTGGGTACTTTTCATTGATGATTTCCTGATGAAGTTCAGACTTTTTTTTTTTAAATCCTGGTTTTCAGGGAGTCCAATGATTAAGTTTTCTCTCCTTAACTTATTTTCCAAGTCATTAAACTGACCAAACGCCTTTACACAGCATTCCTTGTCCAGCCTCGGGTGTCCCTTTGCTGGCAATGCCCTCCCCCTTGTTAGGGGTCTCTCTTGAAATTTCTTGGTCATGATTCATCCATATATGTTTTATGACCTTCTGGACCCTCCCATGGGAAACTGAGGGGAAGAACAGGGGTTTTCATTTTATTTTTGATGTAAGTTTTGCAGTTCCAGCAGTAAGCACTGAAATGTTGGATTTGCATTTGAGTAGGAACACAGCCAACGTTTTTCTTTTGAACTATACATCATCCGTCGGTGTGACTAAGCTAGAAAGGACTTTCTCTTGGTACAGGACCAGAGGCTGAGCAGGAAGGGAAAAAATCAGTTTCACTTTGGCACAAAAATTGAATAATGACCAGTTGAAATACTTTTTTAATTTTACAGCGGAATAGAGAAGAGAGACTTCCAGGTATAAATAAGAGAATCTGAAATACAGAGACTTAGTGTGTTTGCGGAGTGGCCAGATTTTTGAGGCCGTCACAAGGCACCACTGCTGTGGTGCCTTGAGAGGATTGTTGAGGAAGCTTGAGAGGGTTAGGAGGAGTGGAAGTGGGTGGGTGTGGCCCGGGCCTTCTATGGAGTGGGCTGGACTGGGGGGGATGGGAGTAATGGCCATGATGGGGAAAAACAGAAAAAACCTTCAAAAACATTTCAGAGGAAGGAGAACTCCACAAGCAGGTGACTTTTTGTTTCTTTTGTGGGATTTCCTTTTCCCTTATGTCCTGTGCTATTTTGTGACACCTTTGCTGAATTCATCCAAGGCCAGATTAGTTTAGGACACATCCTGCTTATTATGTCCATTAAATGGGAATTGAGTAGTTTTTGAGCACCTTGAAGCCTGGGACCTTTCGTTGTATCCTCGTTATTTGGCACTGTTCCTGCCTGACACATAGTAGGCTCTTGATCAGTCCTTGTTCATTTAACTTGCCTTAGAACTACAGACTTTATTTTTTTTTTTAGAAATGCATTCTTTTGTTTTGTCAGTACCTGGGTATTCAGGATTACTTGTAGGAGCAAGGGAGTGGGACAATGATCTTTTTTCCTAAACCCTTTCCAGGCAGTTTGTTTGCAGGGACCTGTGCTTACTTTCTTGTGTTGACCATAATGTGATGACTTCTTTTTTCGGGAACGTGCCTGAATGTTGCTGGGTTTGTTTTTTTGTTTTTTTTTTGTCTTAGGAAACCCTGGTCAGTCTGTCTTTTGGAGTAACTGAGGACATTATGCCCTTTTGGCTTAAGTGGCTCAACTTCCTCTGTGATTGTGGCATTTTCATTGTCTTTGTTTCACCCTTTGGTTTGCAGGTCCTGTCTCTGATGGCCTTTATCTGTGAAGAGGTTGTGTCCCAGTGCACAGAGTGTGGAGGCCTTTACTTTTTCGAGTTCGTCAGCTGCAGTGCCTTCCTCCTGAGCGTGCTGGTGGTGGTTGTCTACTGTACCAGTTTGTATGACAAAGTGGACCAAATGAAAGTAAAGACGTCGGTGAGATTCCTGCGCCATCTCCCCACCCAGCACCCAGAGGTGGCAAAAATGGTCACCTAATTAGCGAGTCCTAATTGTTTAATAATGGGCTTTTAGCAATGAGTCAGGCAGTCAGTAGAGATTTTTCTACATATTTCTCTCTTACCAAGCTTTCCCTCTGCCACTTGGAATGGATGATAGGAAAAAGATGTATTGTGGGGGCAGTGTAGGGTTTCAGGTGAGAAAGAAAGCAATATACAAGACAAAAGTGTATTTATTAACATTTTGTTGTTTACATACATCACATTCAGAAGAAAATGAGAAGTGTGGCCTTCAGTATTTTTATGGGAGTTTGTGAGTCCTGTGGCACTCTGGCTGCATTCCCTATGTGGCTGTTTAAGGACAGTCCCTTAGAAGGAACCTTCTTCAAATGTGTTGTCTTGTCATTTTCATCTCTGTAAGAGGTTGATCATTTGGGATGTTTTAAATTGTCTAAATAGTTGTGGTCTGTCAGCCTTTGGGATTTTGATCCCTGGCATCTTTTGCCCTAAGTGTTACAGCATCAGCCTAGAACATGGTACTATTTTGGAAAAGACAAACTAGATGAAAATGGTGGTCTTTCAGGAAGAAAAAAATCCTAGCTATTCCCTGTTTTCAGTTTCACTAACAAGATATCCATCCCACTTAGAGATGCAACTCTCTGAATATGCTTGGAGAGCGATTCTGCATCTTAGTAGATGCTGAATGTTACTGCCAGGGCCTAAAACAGCAAAGGCAGAAAAGCCAGTGTCTCCTGGCTGATAACTTTGTGCCAGCCTCCCTGAGGCCTCCAAGGGAGGCTTAGGCTTTTTTGTAGGCTGTGACTGAAGGTTCCAGCCTCACATCAGTGAATTCTGTGCCCCCAAATTAACATCTTTGAAGGAAAATTGACATTGAAGAATGAATTTCCTCTTGAGTATGTTTCAGATATTATGACCTTAGGGAATTGCTTCGTAAAATGACAGAACGTTATTAAAAGGAAAAGTTGAACCCCAGAAAAGAAACAAAAAGTCACCTGCTTATGAGGTTCTCCCTCTTTTGAAATGTTTTATTGAAGCGTCTATATTTATTTATTATATAATGAAAGAGAAGTGTACGTAAAGCCATACTCTAGCTGGGTATGTAGATGATTTAGTCACAGGTAGTCTGGAATTACCATTTTAGAACACATGAAGACAGTAGATTGCATTAATCGGAATAGCGTTGGTACTTCTCCACTTACTCTGGCCTGATTCAAAAAAGAAACCCCAGCACAGTTAATACTTGCTTTTTTTATTAAGAAAACAACAGATATGATGAAGAGTTAGAGCTTAAGATAAAAATTAAGAAGGAAAGGTCATTTTAATGGGAAGAAAAACTTTATTTTTCTTAAATCAGTAAATAAGATCATTAAGTTTAGTAGGAAAAGGAATCTTATAATCCTCTCGTTTTACAGAACGGAGAACTAGAGACCACAAAGTGCAGTTGCTCTCCAAATCACAGTGGTTATAATTCTGATTAGACCTTGGGAATGGAACTCAAATCCTTGGACTGGAAAACAGTGTTATTTTTCAGTGATGTGGCCACCCTCCCTTTCCCCCATCCCTGTCCCTGACCCCACATTCCCTCACACACACACACACACACACACATACTCACATAGACACACACACACACTCACATACACACACACACACACACACACACTTGTTCTTTTCCTTTCAAAGAGATTTCGCTGTAGGGATGTGGCTATAGTTGAACTGGTACAACTTAAGTGACTCACAAAGTGGGTGGCCCTAAAGTGTAGCCCTCCTGAGGGCTTTGGAACTTACCTGAGTTATGATATACTGTGCATGGGGATGGGGGTGAAAAGCTGCTTCTGTGTCGTAATGGATTCTTGTCCCATCTTTTTCTGTTCTGCTTCATCAGTGGAAATGCCCATGTGATAATTATTTACTACATTTCAAATAAAAATAATTTTTAAAAGAGAAATGTGACCTTCTAAGGAAACTTTAGCACAAAGTGTTGGGCACCCCAAGGTGATGGGAGTTCCCCTTTGCCTGCAGCTCAGCAGGGGTTGAGCTGCTTCAGCTTCCAGGCATGAGCTCAATACCTGGGGAGAAGCCTGCCAAGAGGACCAGTCTCTGTTGAATAAACCCAGTTGAAAAGTTGAGTACAGCTGTGGGAAGGCTGAAGACTAGGTCATTCTCCCTAAGAGAAAACATGTGCTCATCACTTTGTGGGGTTTATTTTTTGTTGAAGACAAATTTTGAACTTGACTTTTCCAAATGCTCACCTTGGTCTCTTTTCCTTTGGTTGTGGACCCCAGGACTTGTATATCACCGTTATAACGGGATTGATGTTTTTGATAGCATCAATAGCCTTTGCTTGCACCAGTGACCAGACCACGCCCGAAACTGCTGCAGTTGTAAGTAGATGTATTTTCTCCCTTGTATTTTTTCTAGTGATCTTGTTTCCATTTCTTTGTCTCTTTTAGAAGTCTTTTATCTAACATGAATTCCTACATTTAACTTTTTATACAGACCAGCAAAGGACTGAGAGGACTGTCTGTCCTTTGCCTTCGTCTCCTGGACTGTGTGATTATCAGCATCCTAGAGTTTGGGGAGATGTGGTTGACCTAGATCTCACAGTGCCCGTTTCCTCTGGTTTTGGGGGCTGTAGGGAGGACTGCTTGAGGTGCTGGCAGTAAAGCCTGTCTTAGGCAGGGTGTCAGTCACTCACTTTTCTCCCTTTGAATTTGTATTGCATGATCATTGCTACCTGACTTCTCCCAGCCCCACACCTCCACTCCCCTTGCCTTCTCTGCCCCCATTCCTCCTTGCCTCCAGGGCTCTCCCTCTTTAGTGGCTAATCATTTTTCCCCTCTCTTGGTGATTGGCTGCCCCATTGTCTTTGACAACTCTCACAATCTCCACTCTCTTCAAACTCCCAACTTCCCCTGCTCTCTCGCTTAGCACAAATCTCTGCCTTCCTGTTCTGTTGAAGAGAATGCTCTCAATTGTGCCTCCACTCAAAACTTTGTAAAATCTCTGACATCTTCTCACTCTCAGAAGAAGAGATAACTTTCCCTCTGCCCTTACCATTACAGCTTCGAGGGCTTGTTCTAGCTTGGGGTTTCCAGCATAGCACAGTAAGCAGTTTTAGAGTAATTGAAAGCTATGGCACTGACTAGGTACAGAACTGATACTAGTGGCAGAAGGTGTATCTGTTTTTGGAGACAGTTTTGAGCAGAGACATGGTGGAAAATGATTATTTTACTTTAATGGCAAGGCCACGTTGATGATCTTGAAAATTCAGATCATGTCTTCGTTCACTGCAAACATTTGGCCCGTTGGACCTTTCTCAGCTCTGTACCTAATGTCTGGGTTCCTGTTTCCTGTGAACATTCTACTCTAGAAAATTCTTGATAGTTTTTGTCCTCTTTGGATTTTCTTTTATTACTTGGAATATTAGGCATGGAAATAAAACTGAATTACTGGTGCTTTCATTTAGACTCTGGATGAATGAGATGAATCTGGATGAATTCCAAGTTATTTTTTAAGGTTATTATGAAAGGGATTTTCTGGTGGTGTTCTTTGTAGTTTGACCTGGGTTTTCTTTATATTTTCCCAAGAAAACACATTTTGATGTTTTTGTCATTTCTCATGGAGCAAGTAGATTGATTCTATTGTCTGTCATCCCTCCATTTTTCTTTCATTGCTTGTCAGGGCAGCTAGGTGGTGCAGTGGATAGGGCACCAGTGCAGGAGTCAGGAGGACCTGAGTTCAAATCTCACCTCAGACACTTGACATTCACTAGCTATGTGACCTTGGGCAAGTCACTTAACCCCAATTGCCTCATACTGGGTCATCTCCAGTCATCCTGAAGAATGAATATCTGGTCACTGGATTCAGATGGCTCTGGAGAAGAAGTGAGGCTGGGAAGTGCAAGTCGCATCATCATTTCTCTGATGGCATGGTCTTCAGCAACGAATGATGAACACACACACACACACACACACACACACACACACACACACACACACACTGCCTGTCAGCTAGTTCACAAGTGAAAGAGATAACAACAGGGAGGTTTGAATATGATGAACTTAAGAATAACTGAATTTGGGAGAATTGAATAATTCTAGAAGGTTGTCCCTGGAGCCCCAAAGAGTTGGTGCTTTTGTGTCATCACTCTGAATCTAGGGTTCTTCCCCTGTTGGGTGTGGGGGCTATGGATGTGAGCTTATATCTTCATTTGTACTAACTTCTAACTGACATTTAGCGTTTCCTTCAATGATTTAAAAACATTCTTCTTGGATGGGCTCATCGACTTCACTGTGCTACCCAAAGGGCTCCTGAGGTTAAAAGGGTGAAGATTGGCTTGAAGGTCAAGGCCTTTCCAGGACTAGTAGACATTTTTTCATTCTCAGGCATAGCCTGTTGGAGACCTCCGAGATTCCTCCTCAGGTTCTGTTCCCTGCTCCCCTCAGGAGCCCTGCCCAGGTGTCCCTGCCAGTGGCTGGATGATTTTTCAGTAGGAATGAAAAGGGTTTGGCATTTGGTGTGTAGAAGTGAGTAAACTGAAATGATAGCAGGTGTGGCTGTTTGGGCAAGCTCGGTCACAGGGATCCAGAAGCCTGGGTTCTCCTAACCCTGTGGCCCTTGGCCCCTCTTAGCATCCTCACAGGCAAAAGGACACAATAATGACCTGTATCTCCTAGGATTGCTGTGGAGGTTACAGGAGATCGTATTTGAAAAGAGTGTCGTGTAAAGGCTGTCTTTGTTGTTAGACTGACATTGTCAAATTCAAATTGTAATTCAGAGTCATCATTGATGCCCTCGTGTGGCTTTGAATTAACTTTCTCTTTTTACTTTCTAGGTATTTGGATTTTTGGCGAGCTTTGTATTCCTAATTGATTTTGGTTTACTGTGTTTTGAAAATGGTCGAAGGTCCCAGCAGAGGAAAACCGAAGGCCCCCCAGCTGGTGTCACTGAGCCGCTGAATGAAACCACAAGATAAGCCAGCCAAGTGGAAAGTGTTTATGAGATGTGGCATTGGACTTGATTTTGACCAGCTCTCTCTGTTTACTCACCTCTGGGGGGCCTCAGAGGGAAGGATGGAGGCACCTTGTTAAGCCAGCACTTTGATCAAAGCTCTGTCCAGGTTGCCTTTTTTCCAACTACTGCTAAAATGTGTGTCTTAATGAAATTTCTTGTTGCTATTTTTTTCTTTAACATTTATTGTCCGTCAAGTGAACCTATTTGTGACACTTTGTGACAAAACGCCTTTGACTTTGTTAGCTTTCAGATAGTGCCGTGTGTTCCTGTAAATGGTACAAAACGTTCATCTGATTGACCTTTGCTGCCCTTGAATTAATTTGCCTATTTGACATTTTGGGGGAGATTTAAAAGAAGAAAAAACTAACCTAAACTTTGAGTGACTGAATTTTACCTTATTGATATTATTTAGCATATTTAAAAGGGAAAAAAGTGTTCAACTTCTCAGATACAGGAGTCTAACGTTTCTCATTTAGTGTCATATCTAGGTGTGATTGTAGGTCATCCATGAAGCAAAATAATATTTTCTCAGATATCCCATTGCCCCCTTGTAGGTTCTTTGGTTAGGCCGCTGTAACCTAGTGGGTTTGTGTGTGTGTGGTTTTAAACAACAGTGACAGCCTCTAGTCCATAATAGAGTTTGGATGTCTTAACAAGTAGGAAGCTAACTGCCACATTGTGATGTGAAATCTGTTTGTGAAATGAAAACCTATCACCTGTGGGCAAGAAGTGACATTTCCTGCCTCCTCTCTCCTCCGGGGCTCCCTCCATTGTCTGAAAGACTGAATATTGGAACACCATAATAGTAGATTTGGCATTTTGGGCTCCTGGGCTAAAAAAGGTAAAAGGTCACCATGTGGCCATTTTTCTCCCCTTTTTTGAGTGCCTACCTGATTAAATTGTCTATATTGAGAGCTGCTGGAATGCAGTAGCATTTGTTTATGATAACCTGGAACAAGGAATTTTAACTATCATCCTCAGAGGGAAATCCTGGAGAAGGAAACTCCCTCTACCAAAGCAAGTACAGACTTGCCTGTGGCCTTAGAGAGCTGCCTAGAACTGCTGAATTGCAGCTATTTTCCCAGGGCCGCACACCCAGTACATGGCCGAGGCAAGCCTTCCACCCAGCCTGGCTCAGAGGCTGCTTTTCTGACCTTTACACCATGGCTGCCACTTTGTTACAAATACTGTTTATACCCATGTTGTTTCTAACCCTATAGAACAGGGGGCCAAGTGTGCTCCACTTGGTATAAAATACGGTTAGTAGAAAAAATACGGTTTGTGTTTGCATGAACATGCTGCTCTGTGAGGTGCCAGAAGGGACTGGGTGTAGGGGATGTGTGAGAGACAGACAAAGAGAGGAGACTTTAGAGGGAGGGAAGGAGGGAGGGCTGCCATATTTACACATGCTTTGCAGTGACTTCCATCTGTTTGTGACCCCAAGTCATTCTGGGATAGCTTTCCTCATTGAGAACATGGATACAAGATCCCTACTCTGATGAGTTCTAGATTGAAGTTCTAGATTCACTCCCTTGCATTGAAAGATGGGTTTGTGCTGAGGGAGAGGGAGCTGTGTCATGATGTAGTGTTCTGGAACCTCCTTTGTTTTTTGTATAATACTGCTTGTTGAAATGCCTTAATATGTAAATCTTGAATATAAAAATAGATTTTTCTTATTAATTCCTGTTGATTAATTTGTGGCCTATGTATCCATGCTAGAATGAGTTCAGCTAGTGCTACTGATGATTTGGCTCCTTACTGTTGCCTTAGGAGTTGGTATTTCTTTGTGAAAAAGGGACAATGGAACCTGAAGTGTTTTGCCTGCCCATGCGTGTGGCCCACCCAGTTCACACTCTTAATTCCATGGCATCCCCATCACACACTGGTTTTCTTCTTGGGCTTTATTAAAGATCCTGGTCAAAGCCTTTTCCCCCAAAACATCTGGTTTGCCATCACAGTTCTCACAGATGGCCCATCAGCATCAAAGCTACCCTGACTCTTGATTTCTTGTATATGAATCATGTTAGTTTGTATTGCAACATGACTCTTGGGTCCCGTCCAGGTAGATATTTTTGGTTCACTAGATGAGGAGTCCCTTGGGAGCAGCATGAAGCTCCCATGGCAACTAATACAGGAAATGAGACCTTATCAGTCCAGTTTGGAAGCTCCCTTTTGGATACGTGTAATGGTAATACAGGTGCAATCGGTTGTGTATGTATGTGTATTCAAAGTTTTAAGACCAAATTAGAAACTTAGACTGAAGTTTCCAAGTGTGCCTTAAATAGTACAGAGCATATACACAACAATCTATTGTCTCAAATAGAGTACTCAAACTCTTTGTGTCCAATAATGAGCTTTCTTCTGAGGCACATTATGTGTCTGGTTTTTGGACTCTACTAACTCAATGTTCTGGGTCATGGTCTTAGCAAAGCTTTTGCAACATGTTTGTTTTTGAAATTTTACAATTCTTTTAAGAGATCTCATTATGGCCTATTCAGTAACTTAATTTATAATCTCTGTTGGGAGGGTGTGAAGGAGTGGGGAGATCAGGGAGTATCTTTTTGCACTTTTAAGCTCAAACCACTGCTTTCCCAATTTTGCCATTTCCCAAGCCTGTGATTGATCTTGGGGTGGCTGGGTTTGGTGGTCAGATTAGCGTCCATGCTGAGGTTGATGGCTATGTGGAAATGCAGCGCCTAACTTTTATTTGGTAGGTACATCACTGGCTTGAGTGGTCAGAATTTTTTTAAAATTCACTAATTGAACCCTTCATTTGTAAATCTCTAACATTCAAAGTGATAAGGTGCCACAGACGAGTTAATGGGGTAAAAACGAAACAAAAAACTATTCCATCTTAAGATTCAAAACAAAACTAGAAACTTGAATATTAATGTCCTTTAATGAAAAACCTGTCAAAAGCCTTTTTTACGTTGTTAAATTTCCAACTTTGGTTGATGTATTTCCCTTTTCTCTTTGCTTAATTTTAATTTTACTTTACTTAATTTTAATTTTCACTGGTTCTTCAGAAATTTTTTTAACCTGAAAAGCTTATTATTAGTTAAATTATATGTTTGTACTTGGGTATGTGTATTTAATGTTATTTGCAACAGTCTTTTGTACATATGTTACTTTTTAAACCTGTGGCCTTTTTATCTGCTTGGTTTTTTGTGGTGCTTTTTACAAAACAAGAGGTAAAAATTTTGTAATTCTCTTTTTGAATAAATTCATTTTACTAAAATTGTCCCAGACATTTGGTGCCTCCTTTTCCGTAGCAGCCTAAGGTGCAGATGAAGGCTCACTCAGGATGTCTGGTTGGAATCAGCAATTTTGAGCCCCTTCTCAGAGCACATCACGGGAAGGCACTGAGCCCCCACCCCCTGCCCTTTCCATCACCCTGAAAAGACATAAAACAAATGAACACGTTTAATAAGTCACCTAAAAAATGCAAATGAATAGCATCCCTTGAGTGAGGTATTAAGCTCACTGGACTCGTTCCAGAAGTCCAGACTTCCATTACATTTCTAGGGGCTCAGAAGCTTCAGTCTTTTGGGGATCTCTCAAATCCTCCAGAAAAAGGAAGAAGGGAAGGTTAAGGCACCTTCCATTTCCACTCTGAGCTGAAGCATCTGTATTGGGGTGACTTTGGCATGGCAGCAAGTATTTGTCTCCACACGCTGCTAAATTCTTTCCTCCAACTGATAAGAAGACAACAGATTCTGTATGACTGGCCAGAACTCTCTAGAACACTGACATTCTTCAGAGTTAGTGTTTGTAATAAAAAAAAACTGCAATAAAACTAAAGGATATTAACTGCCTTGTGTGTCGTTGAACCCTTCTGTTTTGGAAAATGCTCCTCAGCTAAGTCTCGACACAAGATTCAAGGCTGGTGGAGCGCAACACTAAACATTGTGTCAATATTGTACAAGCTGAGGGATAACCACAGTAATTGTGTGAGAGTGTGTGTGTGTGTGTGTGTGTGTGTATGTATGTGTTTACTTAACCTAAAACAAAACTATCAAAGCATCTTAAATTTTGTGTTTATAAAATCAGTACCACACACTTCATACTTTAACGTTCATCCGCGTAGTAGACTCCTAAGATACAAATACAAAAAAACTGGAGTTTCTCACACAGAGAAAACCAGTAAGTCATAACCACTAGCCTTTAGTGAGGACCTGTTATGTATCAGGCCTTGTGCAAAGTATGGGGGTGTACAAAGAAAGGCAAACAACAGTCCCTGCTGTCGAGGCTGATTACCTTGGTGAGGAAACGTACAATTTCTCTGGGCTTCAGTTTTTGAGTCGGAAAGATGAGGGAGTTAACACTGATGGCTTCTGATGACCCTCCCATTCTCACCATGTTATGACCCCTAAATGTCCCAGAAAGATGAAGAAAGTAAGAGATAAGGGGATATGTGAATGGACCAAATTAGCGAGAGCCACAAAAACAAGCTGTTTTACCCAGGCCAATGCTGGTGCCATACTGCCAGAGTTTGAAAGGACGTCCATCCCGTAAACAGAAACAGTATTGTTTCTAGAGGGGATTATGTGGTGAAAGAGTCTATCTGAGGTCTAAGTGTCTTGTGACAAGACAAAATGTCTTGTGATAAATGCTACCTCACCCACGATGCTATAGCCTCGAATTCATTCCACAAAAGTGACCAAATGAGAGGGTCTCCAGGCCAGGCTAAAAGCAAAAAAAGTACTATTTCTATCTTCTACTGAAAAATAACAAGTCCCAAATTCCAGTCTTTCTACTTCATTCTAAAAGGCAGCTGGGTGGCTCAGTGGGTAGAGTGCTGGGCCTGGAGTCAGGAAGACCTGAGTCCAAATCTGGTCTCAGACACTAGCTGTGTGACCCTGGGCAAGTCACTTAACCTGCCTGCCTCAGTTTCCTCTACTGTGAAGTGGGAATCATACCATTTACCTCCCAGGGCTGTTGAAAGGATAAAATGAGATACTATTTGTAAAATGTTTTATAAATCTTAAAGTAATATAAATGCTACTACTGTGAGAGACCCAGCAGGATGCAAAGAGTTAGGACTTGAGTTAGAAGTATATATACATATATATGTATGAAAGATAATATGAATATGATTTAATTTCTCAACTGAAAACTAATTTTTCTTATTTCTTTTGGAGGGGGCTGTTTGAACTAAACCAAGGTCGGGGGGTCCTTTGCAGTAGCTCTCACAGGACATGAGGGGGCACACTGAGGAGACATCTTACTCCTCTGACTGCTCCAACCAGCTAACATGGGAACTTCCTGATGGACCCTACCCACTTCCCTCTGGAAGCCTATCACATATGAGGCAGAACAGAATGAACAGGTTTACTTACAAGTCAAGGAACTTTAGTGGGGTTTCATATAGGGCCCATAGGGCATAGAAATACACCCAGTACCATCCCCTGAACTGCCTTACTTAGGACTCCCCCAGCCAGATGTTACCTTTCATTGAACCTCTCCCATGTATGAAGTTCTCCCACATCTTAGTTCCTCCTGGGAGCCTCCATTTTGGAGATGGGCCCAGGCCAGCCATTTTTCATTTCCCTCACCTCCCACTGATACCTTCTCCCTTCTCCACAGCCCCCTTGAACAGTTCCCTGCTATTTGTGATCTTGACTCCATCCCCATGTACTGAAATGATTGGCTCTTACTCACCATTGGCAGTGAAGAGGCAACCACTTGGACATCCTGTGTTCTCCCCTCCCTCTTAAAAATCTTTGCTATCCTTACTTTTGCATTTTTAAAGTTCACCCAAATGATATACTGTCATGGTACATATGGTACATAAATAGCAATTTGCATCCAGAAGCCCTTCCATGAATTATGTGTCACCTGTGCCAGGAGACCCCTCTGTTACGAGTGACACTCCTTACCCACACATACAGCACCTCAAGTCATTGCTTAGGTTATTGTTCAGTCATTTCAGTCGTGTCTGAATCTCTGTGACCCCATTCGGGGTTTTCTTGGCAGGGATACTGGAGTGGTTGGCCATTTCCTTCTCCAGCTCATTTTACAGATGAGGAAACTGAGGCAAACAGGGCTAAGTGACTAGCCCAGAGTCACACAGCTAATAAGTGTCTGGGACCAGATTTGAACTCAGGAAGATATGTTGAAGGTTCTGTCTCTCTGTCCTCATATGGGGGGGGGCATGTTCTGGACCCATGACTGACCACATGAGAGGGATTGGGGATGTCTGCCACCCCTAAGCTATTTCAGGGCTGATTTATTTTCAAAATAACCTGGTCTGAGTTCAAATGATGGTCGATTTTTAGTCAAAATGAAGCTACAAAGACCCACACACAGCAAAGGAGTTGGGAACTGATTGGGACAACAGTTTTTTGCCTGGCTGAAGGATGACAGGGATTCTGTGTCCACCAGAGGATTGGCTTCCCAGGAAGACTTAGTCACAGGGTGGAAAATGCCCAGGATGTAGGATGATAATGCTTGGGTTAAAATGGACCTTTTTAATTGCCTGACAGGCTTTGATAAGCTCTCCCATTTTCCCTTCATCATCTCCACAATGACAATTTCCAGTTTGGGAGGACTGAGAATAGACTGTGCTTCGCATGGTGTCTGTGCTTAAAGTTAAAACACATGGCCTACTTTGTATCTGATCCTTTGCTGAAGGCTCCTGGAACTTCCATTTTGAAGGACCTAGGCTGGCCATTCTTTTGGTTCTACTGACTTTCTGGGCTTTGCTACCATGGGCCAGCTGGGGTGTCTCCCTACTCCCCACTTTTGCAGCTTCCGTCTGTGTCTTAGCCTCCCACATCAGAATGTAAATTGCACATGATTGATTTGGAGTTTCATGTACAATCATCCTTTTTTAAAATTATATTATGTTTTGGAAATGCTTTTATTCCATAAATTAAAAATAAAATAAGTCATTCCTCCTCCCCAAATATAAACTTCTTGAGGGCAGAGACTTTCTTTTTGCTTGAATTTGTATTTCCCAGCGCAAAGTACAATACCTGACACTAATAAGTACTTAATAAATGCTTGTATTTGACTTGGAGATACCGCCTGTTTCACAAGGTTGTTGTGAGAATCAAATGAGAAAAATTATCATATTCTATCATTTCCGTCCTGTCCTGCTCTCTGTTGACCCCATTTAGGGTTTTCTTGGCAGAGATACTGGAGTAGTTGGCCATTTCCTTCTCCAACTCATTTTACAGATGAGGAAACTGAGGCAAACAGGGTTAAGTGACTTGCCCAGGGTCACACAGATAGTGTCTGAGGCCAAATTTGAACTCAGAAAGATGAGTCTTCCTGACTTCAGGCCCAACACTCTATCCACTGTGCCATCTATAATTATAATAGTTCATATTTATCTATCATGTATTATCTCATTTGAACCCTGTGAAAGTAGGATCCGTGATTGTCCATTTAATACTTGTAAAGATATCTGTAAACAGGAAGTGTAAAAATGGACACTTCTATTAAATCTCATATTCCAGCTTGTCAGAATCTTTCAGGACCCTTACCTATGTTATCTGAAGTAGTAGAGATTCCAGATTCTCTTCAGCATTGTATCATCTGAAAGTCTGATAAGCATGGCAATCTCTGCATGCCTGCCTTTATCTAAGACATCCATAAAAATGAGACATAGACCAGAGTCAAGTCTGCATTCCTGGTGCACTTTCTGCTAGATTTCTTCTTTCAAGTTGACATCGATCTATCCATTCCTCCTCTTGGCATCCATTCATTCTACCAGTCCCAAATCTACCAGGAGTGGATTGTCTCACCCACTTCCTCCCAGAGACTTTTATCAAAGGCTTTGCTAAAATTGAAGTTAACGACATGCAACAGGCACCTGCTCTACTGGTTTTACAGCTTTTGTCAAAAAGGAAATGTCAAATCTAGTTCGACCTGTTCTGGATGAAACCCTGCTGGCTCTTTGTGGCTGCCTTTTCCTTTTCTAGATGCCCATTAAAACCATCCATTTAAAAAACTTACTAGAACTTTTCCAGGAATCGTTCAAATCCTCTGGCATGTAATTCACCTAAGGTGTTCTTTCTCTTAAAAAAAAATCAGAACATTTATCCTTCTGTAGTTCTGCAGTAACTTCTGTGTTCCGTGATCTTTCAAAGAACTGAGAGAGCAGTTCAGCCATCACATCTGGTAGTTCTTTCAGGACCATTTGGACTCAGCAAAGGCAGCTTTCCAGGTCGGGTCTCACTCCCACTATCGCCTTATTTAGCTTGACTATCAATTCTCTATTAGCCCTATTACTCCCATCCTTGTCGGTCCAAAGAGCAACCTGTCCTTCATTGAAAACAGGAGCAAAACTGAGCAGCCTTACCTTTCCTCTCTCCTAAGTTATCCTGTTCCCTCCACCCTAAGCGCCATCCTTCTTAGATCTTGCTCCACCTCCCTCCAAAACCCACTAAACCAAGGTTCTTTGTTCGCCTTTGCTTTTCTGCCTGCCTTGCCTTGTTCAGAATTTTACTCAACTGGACATTCTTCTTACAGGGTCACACTCTGGTATTTTTGTTCTGATTCTGTTTTTGCTTCTAACTTTCATATATATGTTTTAAAAAGATGAGACATGGATGGCTAAACTGGAATTATTTGGACAGCATCATACTATTATAGTCACAGGGTTCTTAACCTGGGGTTTATGGATATCTTAAAAAAATTAATAGTATTTTATTTAGAGGTAAAGACAACTTTCAACATTCATTTTTTGAAAGATTTTTGAATTCCATATTTTTCTCCCTCCCGTCCCCCCAAGATGGCAAGCAATCTGATGTAGGTTATCCATGTGCAATAATGTAAAACATATTTCCATATTAGTCATGTTGTGAAAGAAAAAACAGAACAAAAGGAAACACACACACATATACACAAACAAAAAGTAAAAAGAGTATGCTTTGATCTGCATTCAGACTCAATCAGTTCTTTCAGTGGATGCGGATAGCTTTTTCCATTAAGGGTCTTTTGGAATTTCCTTGGATCATAGTTGATCAGTGTACAGTGTATACAATGTTCTTCTGGTTCTGCTCACTTTTTTACCATGGATTTAAAAAATGTATTTTAATAACTATTTCAATAGAATTGGTTTCCTTTGTAATGAATTCTGAGGTATCTATAGGCTTTGTGGGACTGCCAAAGGATTCCATACATACTAAAAACGGCTCAGAATGCCTAGACATGGGTCTTCTTTCTTCAAAAGCAGAGCAGCTAATACATTCTTGTCTTGAGAATACAGTCTTTTAAAATGTGGAGAAATCAACATTCCAGTGTGATCTTGATTCTCAATGACTCGTTGCTGGGATAGAAATGATGGGACTGAGGAGGAAAGTGACCACTCTGTTCTTGAGTAGGTGATAGAAGAGAGGAAAACCAGGAATAGTCTGACATGTACCCTAGATTTTAGAAGAGCAGATTTGAAAAGTTTTGAGAAAGCATATTTAAAATACCATAGACTAAAATGGAAAGTTAGCCCAAGAGGGACGAACTCTGAGGACCCAAAGACATGATTCCAATGAAGAGGGAAAAGGAGGAGCTGTTAATGAGATCGATGTGTGTATAGGTAGCTCACCAACCAGCTTAGATTTTTGGAAGATATTCAGAAGAAAAGGCAGTACAGTAAAGGTACAGCAGAGGATTTTTTTATCCTGGGCTGGATCCCATGGATCTCTAAGGGGTCTGTGAGTAGATTTCAGGGGCATCTGTGAACTTGAATGGAAAAAAAATCTTTATTTTCATCAACCTTCAATCAAAATTTAGTATTTTCTTTAATTTATGAATGTATGTGACAAACATCACTATTAGGTTTTCCCAGACTGCCAAAGGTCCACGATATAAAAGGGTTAAGAATTGCATACTATAATATGGAAATATGTTTTCCTGACTTTACATGTATAATGGACATCATAATGTTTGCCTTCTCTATAAGTGGGGAAGGGGCTGAAGAAGGGGAGGAATTCTGGAACTGAAAATTTTTTTTTTTTAATGTTAAAAAATTTTTTAATTTAAAAAAACAAACAAACCAGAATCCCCTGCCTATCAGTCAACTCCTGAAGTCAGGAAGATATGGTTTGAGGCCCCTCTCCCATCAGGTTAGTATGACTTGGATTTGAGAAGATCATAGACTCTAGTGCAGTCTCTCATTTTACAGAGAAGGAAATCAAGGACAACAGGGTTTAAGTAACCTACCCAAGGTCACACAAATAGTGTAATAAGCAGAATTTTTTTTGTCTAATTAAATTTTTTTCAATGAACAAAATTCTATATTTCCCTTTTACCTCCAACCCATATCCCAACAAGAAAGGAAAAAGCAAAATATACCCTTGTAACAAATACGCATAATCAAGTGAAAAAAATCACCTTAGCCATGTCCAAATTATTTAAAAAAAGTACGTCTCTATCTGTACCCATTACCTGTGTTCATTAGCAATTACCGTTAAATTCATTACCTATTAGGAGGTGGGTGGCATGTTTCAACCTGGCTCCTCTGCAGTCATTATTGAGTCACTGTGATAACTGAAGGTGTTAGGTCTTTCAAAATTCACTCTGCATCAGTTCATAAATATCTTCCCAAATTTCTGAAACTGCCCCGTTTATTATTTCTCACACAGCACAATACTATTCCAACATACTTGTATATCATAATTTATTCAACTATTCCCCAATTAATGGGTATCCACTTAGCTTCCAATTACTTGCTATCACAGATAAAAAAAAATACTGTTCAACACATTTTTGTGCATATGGGCCCTTTTTCTCTTTCTTTGATTTGTTTGGGGCAGAAGGCACTCACAGTTCAGTAACTTTTTGGACAGATTTCCAAATTGTTTTCCACAACAGCCAGATCAATCAATTTGCCTGTTTTCCCACAGCCCCTCCAATATTTGTCATTTTTGGGGGGGAGGGGTCAATTTTGCTAATATGTTCTGACTCCGAATCTGGTACCTTTCCAAATGCTGAGGGAATTCTGTCTTCTCTGCCCTTCCCACCCATCCGCACACTAATTAGCTGCATTGCCCCGGACCAGTCACTTAGCAAGAGCTCTGAGTGTTCATTTCCTTGTCTAGGAAACCTGAACAATAACCTACCTTTGCTTGCAGGGCTCCAGTAGGTGCAGATGACGGCATGCCCATCCAGTAACCGCGCTCTGCAAAGTTTTATGGAATTGATAGCTAATAGCACTTGCACTGGTGGTGTCAGGAGGCAAGCTGCAGTGAGGCCATTTGGCCACAAGAGGGGGAGCAGCTCTCACTGCTCAAACAGGACGGAGGTGGCATTTGGTCCAGCCTCTTGGCGATCTCAGAGATGCTCAGCATCTCCCTCCTCATTCTTTGAGGTTTCGTTTCCGCCGGGGGAAAAAAAGGTCCGCAGAGCTCACGGTTCATAGGGATTAGCCCAAAGAAAAAACCGTTTGCAGAGACTGCAGCACTGACAAGCTCTCTCCCCCTCCCCCAAATCTTGCCCCTCCTTCCCCCCCGGAGACTGCTGTGGGGTTACGAGGGTGAACTCTGGCAGAAGCTGCGGGACCATCACCCTGAGCTGGCTGGATCTGGAATCAGTGGCCCCCGCTTCAGATTTGAGGGTTACTTCCCCCTTTGTTATATCTGCATCAAGTGAATTTATGTTTCCAAGCCTCTGTGTGGGATGAAATGGCCTCCAGGGGGTCCTTCCAGCTCCAAATCAGCGATCCTTCTTAGAATTTGGGGCAGGGATCCAGTAACAGCAGACGACATTTAGAGACAGCGCTTTAGGGTTTGTTGGAAAGTGCTGTACATACCCTATCTCATTTGTTCTTCATAACAGCCCTGGGAGGCAGATGGCATTATTAGATCCATTTTACAGATGAGGATACTGAGCCTCAGAGATTTTAAATGATTTGTCCAGGGGGACACAGCTACTAAGTGGATGAGACAAGATTTGAACTCAGGTCTTCCTAACACTAAGACCATCAATCTATCCACTGTACCATCAGCTGGCTCTCTGCCTCTAAAAGCCATGAGGTGATAGGGAGTCTTTGGGTCATGTCATTCATCAATGAGCATGGGAGTGCTTAAGAAAATGCTTCCTGATCATGGAAGGATTGATGTCTTTCTAGCTTTAGAGAGCTTACTAGGCAGCCACACCTATGGAGAGCCTTCTGTCCAAGGCCTTTGAACCCCTGGCACCTTCCTTCCTGTCAGTGGAGTTGGTGGTGACTCTGGAGGGTTTCATTTAGGTAGCTTTTGCTGTGGTAGAGAAGATGTTTCCCCACAGGTACCTACAGCCCCATCTGAGAGTGGGGCATTAGAGAAAGTGTTAGATTTGAAATCAGTGGACTCAGAACTCAAACTCTGCATCAGTCACTTACTATTTATGTGATCTCAGGTAAATTACTTCACCCTCAGCTGCATGGGCCTCTATTCCTTCATCTGTAAAATGGGAGGATAGGACTTGATGACTTTTAAAGATTCCTTCAAGTTCTAAATCTATGATCAAAAAAGTTTTTTGGGGGGAGGGACCTTACTAACTGTGTAGCCTGGTGAGTCATTTAAACTCTCTAGGCCTCAGTTTCCCCATCTGTAAAATGGGGATAATGTTAGTACTGCTCTCACAGAATTGTTGTACCTGAAAGTCTTATTGTGTGTTATTGCCTAGAGTCATACAGGTCAGGATTTGAACCTCTGTATTGACTCCAGAGACAGTGCTCTTTCTACTTGCTCCCCAAAAGCAGAGGTTATTTCCCCCTTTTTATATCTGCAGTACAGTACCTAGCACATTGTAGGTGCTTAATAAATGCTGGTAATGAGATGCAGCCTATAGAGTACAAGTAGAAAACACATTGACTTTGGACTCAGGATGACCTCGGTTCAGATCCTCCCCTGGCATATTGTAAGAGCTTAATTGAATTACTGCATGTAGAATAGTAGAAGAAGTGGATATGTTTTTATAATATGACATTTATTTATTACATGACTAGATGACCTTCCATGCCTCTTTCCCAAAGACTGAAACCCATGGCTCTAGGGAAAGAGTTTGCACAGTGGGGGTGGGAGGATGGGGTCATCCTGGACCTGGACAGATTCCTTGGTTGCTAACATTCCCTTATCCCCCAGTTATAAGCAGGGTCAAAGTAGATTTGAACCCAGGTCCTCAATTTCAGAGCAGTTACTTTGTTCAAATCCCACCTTTGATACTTCCTTTATCTGTAAATGGCACGGTTGGACTATGTGGCCCTTTCCAGCTTGTGGTCCACTATGATCCCTGCATCCTCATTTTCTTCCCAGTCCCTCTCTTGCTGAACCTCACTCTCTGCTTCTGTCAAGGGATGGGGGTGGCCTCTGAAACCTCTTCTCTAAATCCATGGTCCCAGTTAAGTCTTTGGAGAACAGAGAAAAGAAAAAAAAATGGTACAAGGGCTTCACCAAACAGCTTCCTGCTAGAAGTAAGGCTGGTGAGAAAAACACCTGCTGGGGGGCCCCCCACCCTCCTTCCCCAAGGATGCTTCCCACCCCCACCCCACCCCAGACACACACCCACAGCACAGCTGACTGGAGGTGGGGGAAGGGATCAAATAGTAACCAGGACTGGTGATGAAGCAAGCTGGCTCTCGGAATTTTGAGATAGTGTGGGGGAATGCCCTAGTCACCCAACCATACCACCTACACTTCAGTAGCATCACTGAGAGGCTGAAATTGCCTTCTTGTCTGAGCTCTGAGGCATAGAGTTTGGGCCTTGGACTGAATAGGTGAAATTTTACTTAGTTTGGGGCAAGAGCTGCTCATATGGACTACCGAAGGTCTCTGGATCCCCAACTCATGGTGTGCCCCAGACTGGAAGCTGGGTCAGGAACTGAGAGATGGGAAGGACTCTTGAAAGAAAGCAGAACAAAGCAGGAGTTTTTGAAATCAGAGGGAGTGAGTTGGAATCCTGGCTATGCTAATTAATACCCATATAATCTAGGGAAAGTCACTCAATGTTTTGGTGATGGTCTAAGAGATGAGGAACCTGGATTGTAGAATCCCCAAATTGAAGAGTTTGGAAGGGCCTCAGTGGGTACTCAGCCCAATCCATCCATGAAAGTCCCCCAGGTGACCATCCATCCTCTGCCCTAAATCTATGCTCCTAGCTTGTCTGAAAGGGCTAAAGGGAACCTTAAGAGTCCAGTCGGCAGTGAGGTAACGAAGCATCCCAAGGTCACACAGGAAGTGGTAGTGTCAGGACTGGAACCTTGTCTTCTGATAGATATGTCCCTTAAGCCCCTTAACTTTACTTGGCCACAGTTTTCTCTTTTATTAAATGAGAGGGTTGCATTAAATTATTTGAGATCTTAGGGTCCCTTGTAGCTCTAAAGTTCCCTGACTATATTAGGTTTGTTCTCCTTGACTCCAGAGGTCAGAACTAGGAACAAGGGATAAAAATTGCAAGGAGGCAGTTAGGCTTGATAAAAGAAAGAAGGAAATGGAAAACTACTCTCTCTCTTTACAAAGAAAAGTCACAAAGAGTCAGACATGACTGAATAGATGGAAAAAGAAAACTAAAACAGACAAAGGAACAGAAACCAAGGGAAGTTTTTAAATATGAAAAACCAACAAGTGCAAAAGGAGGCTTGGGGGCCAGGGAGGAAAAAGAATGGGTTTTGTTGGGGTGAAGAGGAAAAGATGTCCCCTAGCCTTCACAAAAAGCCCCTTTGTTTTACACATGGGCAAAAAGAGGTGGGGAGGTAACTGGTCCATGATGCAATTCAGAGAGTCAGAATCTCAAGAATTGGAAGGAATGTGAAGGCCCATACCTGAACAAGAATGTCTGTTACAAATTTTTGACAAGTGGTCATTGACCCTTTCAATTCATTTCAAAAATAAGCATTTATTAAGCACCTACTGTGTGTGAGGCACTGTGTGACTCTAGCATAGTGATGTCATTTTTGTCCTCTTTGAGAAAGGACAACTACCACCACCACCACCATCTATGAGACACTGTAAAAGGTAAGAAATTAGATAACCCTTGCCTTCCAGGAGCTTTAAATGGCAGGATCAAGAAAGATTTGAACCCAGGTCGTGTTACTCCAAATCCTCTAGGCTCCTTCTCTTCTCTGTATGTACCACACTGCTTTCTAGGCCTATGGGCCATTCTTCCAGTTTCAGTTGGCTCTTGTATCTAGACTTTTAGATGCAAGAACTTTGGTTTGGTGTCAAAGATTGGACAAGAACCATTTCAAGTTCATTGTTTATTCGTTTCAGTCATGTCTGACTCTTTGTGACTCCATTTGAGGTTTTCTTGGCAAAGATACTGGTTTGCCCTTTTCTTCTCCAGTTCACTTGACATATGAGAAAACTGAGGCAAATAGGGTTAAATGACTTGCCCAGGGTCACACAGCTAGTAGGTATCTGAAGCTAGATTTGAACTCATGAAGCTCTATCCACTCTGTCCTCTAGCTGCCTCCAATTTCAAGCTCAACAAGCTGTTATCAAACACTTAGAGAAGGCAATTGGCATGAACAGGCAAGATTCATAATGTAGAGTTGGGTGAGGGTTGGATTGGAATTGGATTGAATTGGAATTGGAGGGGGACTGGGAGAAACTGGAGGCAAGGGGTCACAGATCATAGTATCAGAGACCATCTGGTCTAACCTCTTACCTGACCAAGATTCTCCTCTGTAATGACTCTGACAAGAAGTCATTCAACCTTTGCTTGAAGATCACCCCTCTCCCTCCTGTGAGGTCAGAGAGTCAGTCAAACACCATTTATTAAGCACCTACTATATTGCCACAATTGTACCTTTAAGCATTAGGAAAGACAAAGAAAGATAAAAGACAGCCCCTGCTCTCAAGGAGCTCCCAGTCTAATGGGGCAAAACCATTACTTCCTAGGTATTTCAACTTACTAGGCATTTTTTAAAATTTATATCAAGTCTAAATTCACCTCTCTTGCATTTGTAGACATTGTTCCTAGATCTAATCTCTGGGGCCAAGCGGAACAAGTCTAATTAATCTAATCATAGAACATTCGAGCAAGAATGGAGTTTGGAAATAATTTAGTCCAGCTTTCTCATTGAGCATATAAGGAAACTGAAGCCCAGCAAGGTTGAATGATTTACCCAAGGTCATGCGTGCTCAGCTAGCCTAGTGACACAGCCAAGAGGCAAAAAACCAAGCCTTCCTCCACTCTCAATATAGTGTCCCTTCTCCTAAAACAGATTGCCTCCCCCTAAAAGTGAAAAAAGAATGTAACAAAAATCCTGATATTGAAATATTAACTTGAAACTTGCCTCTCAATGAACAGAAGCACCTGGAATTCCTAGTGCTCTCTCCTCAGCAATACCAGGGCCAGTGTACACTGTTGGGTGCCAGTCTACGAGTTATATCTATTCCATAGCTCATGAAGCTCCCCAGGGCTTCTTGTGCCACAGCAAGTCAGGTGACCATGAGTTCAAAGTAAAAGCTTTTAATGGAAAAAACAGGGCTAGGCACTGGATTTATCCTCAATTGGGGAATATCCTCAAAATGGAGATAATAGGACCCACATTACAGGGCTGTCGTGGGGATCAACCAGATAATATTTCTCAAGCACTTAGCTCACTGTCTGGCATAGACTAACCTTCCTAACCTTGTACTGCAGGCACAAGAACTCTGGGCTATTTGGCACAAAAATTAGGCTATAACAGGGGAGTCCTTGGCTATAGGTCTCATAGTCATCTAAATCCAGACAGGATACCAGAGCTCAGGGTATAGCTGCTCTTTCCTTCTTTCCAACTAACCACTGCTCATCTCATCCTTCACAAAATTTCTTCCACTGCCTTTCAAACCCTTTTGTGCTCAGGGGCTCCTTAGGCTATGAACTCATGCACAGCCTTCTAGGGGATACAGTTCCCAAGAGAATGTGGAGTCCCAGAACCGCTCCTTACAAAAAGGAAGAAAAGGCCTCCTAAATTATTCCTCATCGTCTCCCCAATGTGGAAGGCAGTCCTTCTCAATGAAGTTCCTCAGACCTTTTCCTGGTGTCCGTAAGTAAAGATGCTTGGCACCATCTGAGACGTGGAGACTGGGGATGCTGCCCTCAGGTTTTTAATCTCTAGGAGAGATCAGATGGAGGTGATCCTGGACGAAATCCTAGGAGAGTCCATATTTTAGAAAAAGCTTTTTCAGGGGGTCTGGCAAAGGAACCAGATGGTTTAGCATTTTAAGTAATGTTCCTTGGTCTTTTAAGTATTGATTTCTCTGATTCTTTAGGCTGTGCATAATTTAGATGGTGTTTCAGCAAGTGTGGTGCACCGGTCATAGATGGCAGCCATTGATTTTTTTAAAGTGATGTATTATTTTGTGTAGGAATAGTATCCATTTCAGCTACTGGAATTGTTTTATTGGGAGAGAATCCCAGAAGCAACGTGAATAGATCTAAATGAGACTCCTGTTGCTACCGAAGGAAGTCTCAGCCCTATTCAAGTACTTTGGCTTCTAAATAAGCAATTTAGGGCCTTTCCTTGGTGTGTGAGGGGCTTCAAGTCAATGCTGACTGGCTGACCTTGCTTGACATGGGGGATCCTGAGGAAGGGTGGAGAGTAGCTAGGGTCAACTGGGACATTGGGCAGGCAATCAGAACCAGGCCAGGACAGAGGGGACTTGGGCAATGACTCAGGACCCTCCGACAAACAAATGCTAGGAAGTGTTAATAATGACTGCTAGCTTAAAAACAGTGGAGAGGGAAGTCGTCCACGATCTGGGATGGTCCACGTGCAGGCAATTTCAAGTTCAGAGAGAGAAGATCTATATTCTTCATTTGCTTTGAAAATGATCCCTGAAGATTTTTTTCCCTAAAGGGAATGGAGGGAGAAGGGAAAGGACACATAAAGGACACAAGCCACCAAGCCACCATGGACACCAGCAGTCTCCCAGGAATGTGGGATTATTTTAAGACATCGCAGGCAATAAAGTTCAATAACGAAGGCAAAATGGCCTGGAGGGTCTTATTTGTTCAGCTCTGTTTTTTCACAATGATTTCCTTTCATATGGAGACCTCCAAGTAGACCTAGACATTATCACCAAGCAAACCAACCAATGACCTAAGATTTGAGAATCAAATATAAACTCCTCAGGCATTTGAAGTTTCTGCCAGATCAAATGAAATGTTTTTTTGTTGGTGGTGGTTGCAGAGTGCCAGGCCTTGGGTCAGAGTTCAAATCTTGTGTCAGATACTTATTAGATGTGTGATCCTGGGTAAGTCACTTAACTTGTTTGCCTCGCTTTTCTCAACTGTAAAATAGAGATAACAATATTTCCCAAGGTGCTTGTGAGGGTCAACTGAGGTAACATTTGTAACGTGCTTAGCACGGAGTTGTTTGTATTTTGTTTTCAGAGTGTTGTGATGAGTGATGTCTTGACTTGTACATGAAGTGCCTGGCACATAATTGGTGACAAATTAATGCTTTATTCCCTTTCCTTCTCTATTAGATTGTAAGCTGGAGCAACTAGATGGTACAGTGGATAGAGCACCAGTACAGGAATGAGGAGGAATTGAGTTCAAATCTCACCTCAGACACTTGACACTCACTAGCTGTGTGACCTTGGACAAGTCACTTAACCCAATTGCCTCCTCCTGGGTCATCTCCAGTCATCCTGATGAATATCTGGTCACTGGATTCAGATGGCTCTGGAGGAGAAGAGAGGCTGGTGACCTGCACAGCCCTCCCTCACTCAAAACAAAGTCAAGTGCAAGTCGTGTTATCATTTCTCTGATGGCATGATCTTCAGCAACAAAGGATGAACACACACGGACTGTAAGCTGCTTGAAGAAAAGAGCTATGTCCTTCATCTTTGCACGCATATTGCCTAGCCCTGTGACCTGCATATGTATCAACAATCTGTAATTTTTATCCCCTACAGAGATCCCAGCCCTTCCAAAAATTAGTCAGTAGACCTTGAGAATAGATGTGGTTGGAATACATAGCACTCTGTGGTTAACCTGGAGGCTGGTCATGGGATCACTGAGTCATATTCCAGAATTGGGAGGGTTCTTTGAGCTCCTCTGCTCCCATTTTACATAAGAGGAGACTAAGGTATGGGGGATCATAGACTTGGAGGTTATGGAGCCTGATCCCTTAATTTGAGAGGTAAGCAGCGATATCTGAATCCAGACCACCTGCTTCTCCACTACATCATGCTGGCTTTAGCTACAGCCATAAGCACCTGTCAGAACTTACCTGGGCTTATGCTCTCTCCTGGAATAGTCTTCTAACATCCAGGGTCACACTCAGATGCCAGTGAGGCATTTCATTAGAGGTCTTGTATACAGTAGGTGCTTAATGTTTGCTGAATTGAGTTGGGACTAGAAGGGAGGGACTTCAGGAGATGGATGTAGGGGCTGGGATGGGGAGGGTCCATTCGAAGCATGGAAGGGTGGAAATCAATCAATCAATAAGCATCAAGTCCCTACTACATGCCAGTCTTTGTGCTAACCACTGAGAATTTAAAGGCAAGAGCTAAAAAAATGGTTCCTAGTCTCCAGGAGCTTTTGTTCTATTGGGGGAAACAGCCTATCCATGTACAGTTACAGTTACAAAGGGAGGCTCACACTAAGGTGGAGGTGGGGGCAGGGGTGAAAAAGAGAAGGCAACACAGGAGAGCATAGGAATCCAGGAGTCATCTTGCATTAGGAAGAGAGGGAAGGAGATAAGGAAAGAGGAAGAAAGAAAAAGAGGGAAAGAGTGTTAGAGTTGCTGGGATTTGAACCCAGAGCTTCAGGATGCTAATCAGGTGCTCTATCTCAGTAACCATGGGCATTATTATGGGAAGACATATGCTCCCAGAGTTACTGTTCATATTGTTGTATAGCTCAGAGAATTCCCGAGTATGGTCATCTCATCCAAATATTTGAAGGAGCCCCCACTATAACATGCATGGCAGATGACTGCCAACCTTTATCCAAAGACCATGAAAGATGGCACCTCAGATGGTCCATAGAAGGGGAAATTGGGAAGAGATGAATTCGAATCCTATCACAGCCACAGCCACGTGACTGGTCAAGTCACTGACCTCTCTCATCCTAACTTTCCTCATCTATAAGATAAGGATGACAACATCTCCCTCATAAGGTCTGGGACTGAGTGAAGTGCTTAGCAAACCTGAAAGTGTGATGTAAATGTTAGTGATGATATGGCATGACAAAGCACACATGATGACTCTAAACCCAGAGCTGGCAGTTACTTTCCTTCGGAAACCTCCACCAACACAGTATAAGCCAGATCCCCACGTGAGTCAAGTTAAGGTTTTACTCCCTTGGGTTTGTGGCAGCAAAAGGCAGGGACAATGAAATGAGGCTGGCATCGCTTTCCTGATTGTACAGGATTTATCTAGGCAAGCTAAATATCACCAAGGTTGGATTTACAAAAACAGATAAATTAGGGATGTGGGGGCTGGTGCTTTACAAAAGGATTTACATCATGTTTGTTAGGTCCAGAGTGAATTGAAGACAGCATTAGACAAGGACTCAGTTTTATACTCCTATTCTATGAAATGGGAGACCGGGACCTGAAGAGGTTTCACAGACAGAGTGAGGCAAAGGGCTGCCTGAGGCAGGGCTTCCCATCCTGTCCTGTCCCGAACTGTCTCATCCTGTCCCATTCTGAACTGTCCCATCCTGTCCCATCCTATCCAGTCTGTCCCATCCCACTCCTAGGAAGAGGCAGGCTGTTGCAAGGAAAGCTGGAGTAAGAGTCTTGAGAAAGTCATTTTCTGGGCAGAACTCCAGGAAAGGGGTGGGGGACCCTCAGGGAGTCTCTCCATCCATCTCGACAGTTCTTTGGCACGAAAGACTTTGCTTCAAAAACTTTTCTTCACCCCACCACCCGGCTGTTCTTCTGACTGGCCTCCCCTTCAGCCCCACAGGGGCTCTTCCTACCAGGGAGTACGAGGCATTATGAGTGATGCCATCACACAGCTGCAGCTGAGAAAGAAGAAGGAGGGTCAGGTCACATGTCTGTCCACTGGTGGTACCCACCTGTAATCTGCATCAGCGGAGGGAGGCCCCCCCCTCACCCCCCCCCCCGTGATAGCACAGCTCCAGGAAATGTTGGAGAGTTACTATAACTACCTTCCTTACACAGAGGTGATGTAATATGGTGAAAAGAATGCTGGATTTGGACTTGAAAGACATGAGGTTTTTAAAGTCCCAACTATAACACTAGCTGTGGGTCTGTCATGAAACCTCTCTGAACCTCAGTTTACTCTTCTGTAAAATGGGAATGATTCCTAAACTACCTCCCATGGCTGTTTTCAGAAACGTGCTTTTTGTAAATTGTAAAGTGCTGTGGAAACATCAGGTGTTGGTTTCACGTTATTGTCCTTGATAGTGGTTCTTACTTTTTAACCTCTCCCTAATCCTTGAGCTCTAAAGTTTATGGACAGTAGGGGAGAATGCTGCTCACTGTTCCTAGACCTTCTAAGCCATTAAAAATTCTCTTCTTTGCAGAGGAGGGGGACGATGGGTATGGAGTACTACATACAATTTTAATGTTTTAGTTTTTATTTCTTTTATTCCGATAATGAGTGCCTTAATGTGGAGGGGAGAGGGAGAGGACACATCTCTGGAAATGAGAGTGACATAAAAAACAATATCAATTGACATTTAAAAAGAAAAACATAAAGAACGACAAATTTTTAAAGGTCTCCTTAAACTCACTTGAAATTTTTGGGAGCAGCTTCCTAGTACCCCTCCCCAGCCTCTAGCTCACCAAAAGAAGCCAATGCTCAAATATAGAGTCTCTTGAGGGAGGAAAGAGGACACCAGGGGGCACAGACAAAGGTGCTTCAGCCCTTTCCTTCCCCCATTTACAATTCCAGCCAATGCATTCCTTCCTGGAGGGATGAGCTCTCCCCAGCAGTGCAGGGAGTCACTCCTATTTTCAGCAAATTCTTTTGTGCCAGAAAATAGGCAGTCACTCACCTGTGGCCTGGGTTATGCACGAGATCTTGTAGGATAACCAGATGCTCACTGTGCACAGGAAAGTAGCCAGGAACCCAAAGACCTGTGGTTGAAGAGAAAGAGAGGTAAAGATACTCATCCTCATTGCTGATGCTAACTAGGTTCCCAGGCTTCTCAGATCCAAAGGTTGGGTTTATCACCCCAATGGACATAGCCTTTCTCCAGGTTCTAAGCTGTGTGGAAATAGTCAAGAGGATCCAGGAGAAAATCCTGCCTCTATCACTTACTGTGAGGTCACCTTGGGCAAACTTCAGCTTGCTAGCTTCAGTCTCCCTAACTGTAAAGTGAGAAGCTTGAACTACATGGCCAGTGTGTGTGTGTGTGTGTGTGTGTGTGTGTGTGTGTGTGTGCGCGCGCGCGTATGTGTGCGTGCATGCGTGTGTTTCAATGTAAGGAAATCCTGAAGAGGAACTCCCTCTATCATTAATGCAAATAGAGATTAGAGCATTTAAAGACATAAGTATTTCAACATAACTAGCTTCCTTTGCAGTCTGATGAATTTTATTTTGTGCCTTTAAAAATGTGATTCTGAGAAGGGGTCCGGAGGCTGCCCGAGGACCTGAGACATAAGAAGTGTCAGCGGCAGGACTTGACCCTGGGTCTGCCAGATTTCTCAATCCATTATGGCATGCAACCTTTCCCATAATCTTCTTAAAAGTATGGAACATCTTCTCAGTGCAGTTGGAAATAAAAACGATGAACCTGGACATAGGACAGTGGATAGAGCACTGGACCTGGAGTCTGGAAGCTGGAGTACAAATCCAGCTTCAGATAGCGTGACCCTGACCAAGTCACTTAACTCTGTCTGCCTCAGTTTCCTCATCTGTAAAATGGGGAGGCAGGATTGTTGTGAAGAGCAAATGAGATATTTGTAAAAAGTTTAGTACAGTCCCCATACATGCTTATTCCTTTGCCTTATCTCTTAACTGACCCTCTAGGACTAGGACCCCAGAGTTCATTCTCAGAAAGGGAAGTTTCTTGCCATGACAGCACAGATTTGCTCTTCACAACAATCCTGCCTCCCCATTTTACAGATGAGGAAACTGAGGCAGACAGAGTTAAGTGACTTGGTCAGGGTCACGCTATCTGAAGCTGGATTTGCACTCCAGCTTCCAGACTCCAGGTCCAGTGCTCTATCCACTGTCCTATGTCCAGGTTCATCGTTTTTATTTCCAACTGCACTGACAGCACAGATCTCCTATGTATTAGTACATAGCAGTTCCTTAAAAAATTGTGCAAAGTCTAATAGAAAGAACACTGGATTTAAGTCAGACAACATGGATTTGAGGCCTGGTTCAGACTCTTCTTAGCCAGGTGATCCTAGGTAAGTCAATTCTTTTCCTCATTTCTCCAATGAAAGGGTTGGACCCTAGGATCACTTCTAGCTCTCATTTTTGGTAACTTGGTTGATGAGACCATGAGTGACTAGAAGACTGCTTATCTCATTCCCAAATGTCCTTAGGCCTTAGAGTCACTGTAGGGGACGAGGGATGAAGCCGTGCTAGCAGACTCAGGCTTCCCCGTGATGGAGGTCACGGCTTAGTTCTTAGCATTTCCATCCCCTGGGTGGTTCTATTGCCTGCTGACCTGCAACTGGGTTTAAATAGAACTCTGAAGGTGACCTCACTGTGAGGCAGAGGCTGCATAAACATTAGGATGACTAGCAGCTGCAATCACTGTCTTGAGGGGGCCATGAACGTCAGAACTGGTGATCTCCCCTCGTCCATCTGGTGCCCTGGTTTTTATAGATAAGGTAATTGAGGGCTAGAGGGGCTCATTAAATGATGTGTCTGGTTGCACAGATCCAATTAGACAACAGAAGGTGCTTTGGTCTGTGGGGCTCAGCGAGGCTGGGCCTTGGGCAGCAGATGCACCAGAGCCATCTTGCTCTAAGAGCCCTTCCTCAGTCTGAGGCGGAGCCCTGTCCTGAACAGCTGGGCGCTGTCCAACAGCTGCCATCACCAGCACATGCTGACCAGCCCCTTCCACCATTCCTCTGGTACTTATTGACCAGCCTATAATCACATCATTATGGACGGCTCTCTTTTTGAACTGTTTGAATAATGAGCTTACTATAAAGTGGCCTCTTCTCCACTTGTCTACGTCACTACAGCATTCTGTTTTGTTAACTGTTCCCTGGGTCTGGTCTCCCCCAGATAAGAGAGGAGGCCCTCCCAGGAAGGGATAATGATGATGATGATGATGATGGTGGTGGTGATATTTATACAGCACTTTAAGTTTTGCTGAACACCTTGTATCTATCACCTAATTTGAGCTTTACAATCACCCTGTAAAGTAGGTACTATTATAATTTTACATTAAGAAAACTGAGGTCAGAAAAGGCACAATGGCTAGCCCAGGTCATCCTGCTATTTGTATAAAGGATGATTTGAACTCATCTTCCTGATTCCAAGTCTATCCACTGTGTCCCTTAGGTGCCTTATTTCTTACACAGGCTCTTCCCAAAAGCACAGTGCTTAAGACAAGCCCAGAGCAGGGATGTGTCTTGTATCCTGGGACCTCATACATAGCAGGTCTTAGTCAAATTGAGAGGCAGGGTAGGTTAGGTTGCTTGATGAAGATTTGGGTCCAAAGTTCACCCATGTACTACCACCTGTGTGATGTGATCCCGAGCAAGTCGCCTGAACCTCAGTTTCCTTATCTGTAAAATGGGGGTAACCATAGTGTCCCGAGATTGTCGGAGGAGACCCAAGGGAAATCACATATGTAAAGTGCTCTATAAACCTTCAAGTATTAGGAAAAACCTAGTTCTTTGTCATCTCGGAGGGTGCTGGGCTTAAATCGTGAAGATTGGGAACAAACTGTCCCAGGAAAGTCACCTAACCTTTCTAAGCCTTGATTTCTCCCTCTGTGAAATGGGAATTTTTACAACAACAACTTCCCAGGGTTTCCAATGAGATAATAGCTTTTTAGAGCACTTTATGGACTCCAAAGCACTGTGTAAATGTGAGCTTTAGGTGTTGGCTGCTGTTCAAGCTTTTCCCAATCCCTCCTCATTCCAGCGCCTTCTCCCTCTCCTTTACTTCCAATTTATCCTGTATTTAGCCTCTTGGTACATAACTTGTCCTGTTGTCTCCTCCCCTTGTCCCCCCCATTTTGTGAGCTCCCTGAGGGCAGGGACAGCCTATATACTCTTTGTGTATATCCAGTCATAAGTACATAGTAGGTGCTTAATAAAAATTTATTGACTATGAAGTGCAGGCCTTGGAGTCTGGAAGACCTGGTTTCAGATGTTTCTTAAGGCACTGATGAGCAGTGTGACCCTGGGGAGTCACTTAAGTTTTGTGACACAGTTTCCTCATCTATAGTATGAGATGGTTGGATTAGTCTCTCTAGAATGGGGCTGGAGTGGCTGGCACCTAAGGTCCCTTTCAGTTCTATATCTATACTCCTCTTATCCACAGCTTGTGCCAGGTCAAGGAGGCAGGACAGTGTTTGAGTTTTGGGGTGTTCATCCAGGAGAAGTTTACTCACCGCTCCAGCCACGAGGCCATCTACACCATAACTCTTGGATGCTGCCACAATGGATGCAATCAGCAGGAGGATGGTACCAATTAAGTAATGGAGAAATTCCTGGAAGGGAGAAAAAAGTTGAGTGGTAGGTAAGCTGGCCTGGGGAATGGAGTCTGTCCCTAGGACATTGCTCAGGGATGTTAGGTGGGGTACCTGTGACACCAGGAAGAATGAAAACCAAGGAATTGTCCTCTGACTCCAGGACAGCCCTATTCAGGTGTAACATGAGACAGGCCAGGAGATGGTTCAAGCCAAGAGCAAGGGGAGAAAATCCAAGAGAGAAAAGAAAAGTGGACAGAATAAAAACCATACTCCTCAAGAGAGCTGCCAATAGCAGCTTGCTTCTCTGCTTTGTTCTTTGGAAGATGATTCTGACTTTGCAGAGAATTACAAATGACCGTCCTCCCTTTCCCTGTCTCCTCGCAGCTAAAACATTCAGAGGAAGGAATGGAATCCCATTCAAGGAAGGCATTTGCTTCATTCCCAGGGGCAGACATCCCTCACACAGCAGCTCTGGGTCTTTTCTGCCTCTAGAAAAAGTTCTTGGCTGAACATGGATCTTGAAGAAGGCTAACTGTGCCCATAATTCTTGTCACTAACCACAGAGAACCTGCTGAGTCCATCAACAAACAGCCCAGTAGGCTGCCACAGGGAGAAATTCAAGGTTCTTTGCCACACTACCCTCTCCAGGTTAAAACCCCCAGTTCTTTCTTCATCTGTTAAAGGGGAATGAGAGCAGCAGCTATGTGATAGGGTCACTGTGAGGGTCAAAGGGAACAGATGAACCTCAGGCAGAACTTAGAACAGAGCCTGCTGTCATCAGTGAAGCACCCAGCATGGGTCAATGGTATTTCCTCAGTGCTGAGGATGCTCCTCAACCCATCTTTCTTGAATTTGGGCTGAATCCCAGAAATGGAAGAGAACTCAGAGGCTTCTAGTCTAATCTGGACCTGAGCAAGGGACCCCTCTATATTAAACTGACCAAAGGGTCAATCTTTGCTTGAAAACCTCCCAGGCCATTTGGGCTCGGCTCCAACCATTAGGAAGTTTTCTCTGGTGTCCAACTTAAATCGTCTCTCTTATAATTTCCATATCTTGGAATGGGGGGGATGGGACAAAGAGTAAATCTAATCTCTTGTCCTTGTAATAACTCTTCAAACATTTGAATCTAAATATGGTTATCATGACCCCCTCCCTCATCACCTCAGCCTTGCAAGATTTCTCTTCTCAAAGTTAAAATCCCCAGTTCCTTCAAACAGAACTCCAAACATGGCTTAGCGGGTAGTTTTGGACCCAGGAGTCAGGAAGATCTGGCTTTGAACCCCATCTAAGATAAATACCAGACATACAACTATTTTTGAGCTTCAATTTTTTCATCTTTAAAATGGGAATAATAGTAGTAGGTATCTCACAGGGTTACTAGGAGGATCAAATGAAATCCCATATAAGCCTAACAGTGCTAGAAACCCTATAGTGTCAGAGACTCAAGGGAGTTATGATGATTCATTATTCCTACCATTCTATCTTATGACCTATAGGTCCTTCACTAGACTGGTTGTATTTCTCTGGAGATCCACCAACGTAAGAATGCCCTTCTTAAAAGGTACCTGGGATGAGTCATGATATTCCAATAATGGCTTTTTTTCCTATTCAAATGGACAGCTCTGATGCATCATCAAGGGGACTGCCTTCCTTGAGTCTACTAAGAGATCAAGTTTCCTCTTTAATGCTGTCTTGGTCCATTGGATTTCCCACTTCCAAACACACATCCCTTTTTGGGGGGTCCTGGGCTGGAACTATACTGACTGTACAAAATTTATTTCATCCTAATTAGAAATATTATTCAGTCCTTTATCTTCCTCTCCTCCCTTGTAACTAAACACTCACACTTGGATGGAATGGAGGGTGGCATGAATTGGGGACTGGTGGTGTGGAACAGGAATTTCTAAGAAATTAAGATGTGAGGAAAAAGCAGAAAATATAGAAAGAACAAGGAAGAGATAAAGTAGAAAGGGAAAATAGACATAAGTCCTTCAAAGACGTGAACATAGAATTCCTAGCTAATGAGAAACTCGAAGCATGAAGGGACAGAGCATGGGACTGACTCTGTCTGCTGACATCCTTACCCTGCCCCCTGCTTCGCCCTCCACCCCTAATCTGTACTTCTGTATATGCATTGCACAGACAGCAACGATGCCAGAAGGATGCTGGGATTTGGCGCTACAAGGAGGAGCCAGAAATGTTGGCCAGTAGCTTTGGGAGGCTATGCACTTTCAAAGATTCCCAAGATAAGCAGAGATCAATCCATCAGTTAGCAATTATTAAATATCTATTATGAGTCAGGCACTGTGTAATCAAAAGAATGAAACTATCTATATGTTCACCAACACTGTTTGCTCCAAGGCAAGAGTCATGTATTGATTTTGATCAACTCTAATATCTATTTGACTATTTCAGTGAAATAGATTCAGTGGTTAATTTCAAGTCCCTCTAAGACCTAGAGTCCATCCTAGGGAATTCTGCTCAGATCCAGGCTCAATAGGTGATTGGCTTTTATTTAGAAAATTCCAGAAGAAGCCTTGTGATAATGAGAAAGGCTCTGGGGCCACCCAGACCTGGAAAACATTGTGCTAATATCTCTCTGGAGGGGGGCAGGGAGAGATAGAATGAGAGGAAGAGAGACATAGAGAAAGACAAAAACAGATAGAGAAGGAGAGGGAGAGAGATATAGAGAAAGAAACAGATAGAGAAACAGAGGAAGAGGGAGAGACAAAGAGACAGAGAAAGACACACACACAGAGAGAAACAGAGAGAGAGAGAGACAGGGATAGAGAGAGGGAGAGACACAGAGAGAAACAGAGACACAGAGAGAGAAAGAGGAGAGAGACACAGAGATACAGAAAGAGACAGAGGAGAGAGAGAGAGAGAGAGAGGGAGAGAGAGAGAGAAAGAGAGAGAGAGAGAGAGAGAGAGAGAGAGAGAGAGAGAGAGAGAGAGGAAGAGAAGAGAAACAGAAAGACAGAGGATGACTGAGCATCTCCAGGGGTGGAGACCCTTCAACCTTGAGGCCACATGTAGTTCTCCACCTCCAACCAGACACCATACTGGTTTGTTCACATTTAAATGTTTCCCTGTATTTCTATTTTTTTCAAACATATTTTTAAGGCTACCAATTAAAAAAAAGTTAGCAACTGCTGTTTGCCTCCACCTGTTATTTTTGTAGCTAAGATACATTGCAATTAGCTTAGCACAGTGTGGGGTACAAAGTAGGTACTTAATGAATGTTTATTGAATTCAAGTCATGAGGAGAGCGTTAGAAATGGGCTTCTTTATTGCTATGCCTCCCCTCTCCCCCAAATCCTCAGCATGTTCTGAAGCACTAAAGGTGGAACTTGGGATCCAGGCTGCCAGCCACGAGATCTTCCCTTAATCAGTGAGAGGTAATCTCTGGCAATGGATAACTGGAACAGCAGGCACCAAACTGCAGGCTTAAAGAGGACCACCTGGAAAGAGGGTGGGATCACCTCCCTCCCTGCTGGCTCCCAGCTGGACGCCACCAGCCTGCTTACCGCCAATGGCCAGCTGATGCAGGTGAGCATTCTGTAGATGAAGAAAAGATGGACCAAGTAGAAGACGAGGATCATCAGCAGGTCACACATGGTGACCACCTCAAAGTAGCTGTACGCGCTGTAGTCAGTCCACGTGGAGTTCTTCACACAGAGGAAGGCAATGAGGAGAGAGATCTGCAGGAAGAGATCCAGAGATTGGAGAGATCTCTCCCAAAGGGAGCTACGTGAACAGAACTTCATGCTGGTGCAGTGTCGAGAACTCTGGACTTGGGTGGGTCAGGAGTCCTAAGTTTCAATTCTGCCCCAGACCCTCATCCCCTGGGGGACCTTGGGCATGCTCCACCCCCCCTCACGAGTAGTATGAGGAAAATAACCCACACAACTCTTCTCAACAAGCCTGTGCCTGCTGGGCTGAGAGGCAAGGGAAAAAACCAGACAGAGACCTGCCCTGGAGGGGCTTACATTCTGTTGACAGTAGCAAGGTTGGATCACTGATTCATAGATTGAGAACAGAGGGTCTTAATCAGGGGTGTTTCTTAGTGAGGGGCACAGATTACCTCATCCCCAATTTCAGGGTGTCTATGAATTTAGATGAAACAAAAAGTTAAGCACATTTTCCCTAACCTCTAACTAGAATCTAGCACTTCCTTCAATTACTTAAAAACAATATTCTGAGTTGGGTTTCACCAAACTACTGACATGACAGATGTCATGATATAGGGACTTTTGATGGCATTGACTCTAACCCTATGGGCCCCCCCCCATTTTGTAGGTGAGGAAACTAAGGCTGAGTTGGGTCAATCACTTGGCCACAGTCATATAGCTAGTGTCAGAGATAGAATTTGAACCCATAACTTTTGTATGGGAATACTGGACAAGCCAGCAAGCATTTGTTAAATTATTAAAAGCACTAAGTTCTGGGGATGCAAAGAAAGGCAAATACTTTTCAAGGATCTTACAGTCTCTGCACCACATCAGCACTTAGTGCCTGGCACACAGTAGGTGCTTAATAAATGCTTCTTGACTGACCGACGCATTCTATTACTAGGGACAAGGAAGGGAGTACCTCAGGTGTAATCGTATGGAACAAAGGGGTAGATGGGTGGTACTTAATAACTTGGGGGAGGTTGCCTGAAGGAGAAACAGTTAAGTATAGTATCAATAACTAGAACCTTTAGTACATCCTGTTAACTCGAACAGCTCCTCCAAGGTGTAGCTCATTCTCTCTATCCCTCCTCCATGGAAGAAAGGCATTCTTCAGTGAAGCCCAGTTTACCCAAGGGACCCAGTCTTTGTGCAAATGACCGATAGGGAAGGGCATCTTCCTGAGTCCCTTATTTGGGAGAAACAAGCTAAAGTGAGACCCCTCAACAGGCCTCACAGAGCTCGTTGGCAAAACTGAGGAGGGCACACATGGTGTTTGATTGTGGGGTTACTGAGTGCTTAAATGTCCAAACAAACCAATGTTGATTCTGAGACTGGGCCCACCTCCATATTTGCCTATCCCCCATTGCTCCTGCACCCTGGAGTCATGTACCTCTTCTCAGTTCCTCTCTAGCTAGTCAACCAGAATCAAATGGTGACTCACAACTTGGGGCTTTTCAAAACCCCCAAGACACTCCTCTGTAGCAGAGTGAGTTCTGAGTTTTGGCCACACACCCGTCCCTAAAACTGCCAGGGCCAGCCACGGACTTGCAGGATGTGGCTGGGCTCTGAGGCCTGCATCAAGGCCTCTCTGGGTCATGCTGGTATCACCCTCAAAGGCTGGTAACTCAGTTCTGGGATTTTTAGGGGTTTCTGCCCAGGATGGAGGGAGATACACTAGTTTTGTAAGCACTCAGGAGACCCCAGGATGTCCCCAAACAAGTACAGAGACTTAAGGAGATTGAGGCTGGATGTAGGGGAAATCCAGACTCCCAATTAAGAGTCATCCCAAAGGGGTATGGGCTGCCTTGGGAGGGAGGGAGAACTCACTGAACGTCTTCAAGCTGGTAGAACCCAGCGATGTTACAAACATCCAATATTCCTTCCATTAGACAGATGGTCTTTGAGGTTGCACCTTGGGCTGGTATTCTGGCAGTGGTATGAGATAAGGTTGGAGGGTAGCCCCAGCTTGTGGAAGGAACAGAAGGCCAGGAAGAAATTTGCAATTTAATCAGGTGTTTGTAAGTTAATCAGGATGCAACAGGCAACCATTGAAAACCTTTGAGCAAAGGAATTATGTATAGGTTAGACATGGTGGTTTTGACAAAGGTTGCCCAAACATTTTCAGTGTTCTCTACTGCATCCTGATTCCCTAGGAGCCTTGCACAGTCATCCTTTTAAACTCTACAAAATCTCAGTCTTTACAAAATGCCATTCTCTGTCATAATGAAGACCATTTTTTTCTTTTACTGTGTTCATAGTGAACAGTAAGTGCTCAATAAATGGGTATTTCTTTCCTTTCTGTTTTTTCCCCACAGAAATAGAACCCCTGTATGAACAAACCTTGGGATCGTATGATGGCAGATTTGGGTCCAAAAGGACCCTTAGAGCAGGGATCTCAACCTGGGGGTCCATGGACTTAAACTCATTTAAAAATAATTACACTTCAATATAATTGAGTTTCCATATGGTCCCCTGTATTTTATTTTATGCACTTAAATGTAGGGCTTTCTAGGCTTCAGTAGACTGCCCGAGGGGGCCAAGACATAATAAAGATGAAGGAACTTGTCTCAGAGCCCCCCTTCCCCCATTTTACAGATGAAATGAGGCCCCGAGAGCTTTGGCCAGTGTCACACAGCTAATGATCTGCAGAGCCAGGATTCCCAAACTGGTTTTCTGGCTCCCAGCCCAATGTGTTTTCCAGTGAACCAGAAAGCACTCTCCTTGTTGGAGAGGTTTTTTCTTGGAGTAACACATTGTACCTGATGGTAGGAATGCTATGAACTGTGTTGTTTCACAAGATGGCAAACACCTCATGGTCTCCTGGGCTTGTAAAGTTAAACATCTCCTACAATGTCCTTGCAATTTCTAAGGGGAATTTCATAAAATCTATGGAAGTTTTCATTGTTTTTACATCATTCCTGATCATTTACAGTCTGCCTCTTCTCTCCCGCACAACTGAGCCCAACTCTGGTAACAGAAATACCAGACTCCTTGCCCTCAGCTACGAGCAAAGGTGACCTTCTGCACCTGTAGTCCCCCACATCTCTACTGAGAGAAGGAAAGGTCTTCTACTACCTCTCCCCTAGGGCCAAGACAGAATAGTAATAGCTACCCAGCATTCAACTCCACCTTGGAATTCTTTTTCACACTAAAGCAGACTCACAGTCAGTCCTAGCAATCAGGCAGGGCCTCTCCCCTGGACTCTACTATACCCAATACTGTGCAAGGACCCAAGCAAATCCATATACCTATTGTGGCTGGGGGTGGGGTGGGGCAGGCATTCTTATGGATGCCAAACAACATTTATTGTTCATCTGCTGCATGGAGGGAACTGCTCCTGGCTTAACCCTTCTGAGGCTAACCAGTTGCATGACCCTGGGTAAGTCACTTAACCTTTCTCAGCCTCAGTTTCCTCATCCAAAAAATGGGGGTAATTCAATTCAATAAAGGCCATACTATAGGTCAGGCCTTGCACTAGGCACTGAGGATACAAATACAAAAGGGAGATGACCTTTGCCCTCAAGGAGATCACCTTCTCCTAGGACATGGTTCTGAACCTGCGGTTCATAGATTAGATTATTAGATTTCAGGGGGGCCATGAATTTAATGGGAAAAAATTACATTTTTGTTATCATTAACCTGGAGTTGAAATTTACCATTTCCTTCAATTATTTAAAAATATGATTCTGAGAAGGTGACCTCTGGTTCCCCCAGACGTCCAAAGGGGACCCATGATACCTATACACACACCCCACACAGTACACACAAAACCAAAATATATGTATGCAAAAAATTGTGTATGATTTTACTGTGAATGAACATGGTATATCCGGCTAATTCCATGTTGGTGGTGTTGCTGAGTCATTTCTGACTCTTTATGAGCCCCCCAAGTACAACACCCCAAGGTCTCCGGAAATCTGTCCAAGCTCATGTTGGTTGTTTCCACGACACTGTCTACCCAGCTCATCGTCTGCTTTCAGTCTTGCCCAATATCAGGGTCATTTCCAATGAGTCCCGTCTTCTCATTATGTGACCTAAGTAATGAAGCTTCAGTGTTTGTACTTGGTCAGAGTTCATGGCTTTAGTTCTATACCTGTTGAACATGACTGTATTTTTTGGGTGTAAGTGGGGAGCTATGCTTGTGATTTCAATGGTGTAGGGAATTCTCAGTGTGGAAACTGAACAGCACAGGTTAGAATAGAACCTGCCAGGCCAATCCATTTCAGAGGGATGCCTGGGAACTCTGAGAGGTCAGAAGGTGACTTGTTCAAGCTCATGCAGCCAGGAAATGTCAGAGGAAGGACTGTGGCCCTGGTTTTCCACATTCCACAGCTGGTTCTCTATTCACCCCGCCTGCATCAGGTACTGAAAGTGTGTTTTGTATGATTCTTATACGCAATAATTTGCAACAAAACAAACCTAACAACCCAATAACAAAGTGATGCAAAGTTATTTGAAAAGGCAGAATGAGTGAATATTGGAGTGGGAGGTGGTGATGAGGAAAGGCCCAGTGTAAGGGATGGCCCCTGAGCTGAGCCTTGAAGGAAGCCCAGGAAGATTCTGTGAGGAGAGATGAAGAGGGGCTGGTTGCTTGGTTGCTGTCCTTTGTTCTAGAAAAGGACCAAAATGACATCACTACGTTAGGGTCAGGTTACAATATGTCTGACTGCGACTGATCAGACGAACATGAGCTTGGAATGTTTTACCATTGGTTGGGTACAAATAGTCCATGTAAATATTTGGAGTGGATTCCCTAAATTTACACATCTTGAGTTTCTTTTGAGCTGCTACAATTCTGCTTTGCTTGTAAAGCACAGCACCTTCTCTGATGAGGGCATGCCATACTGGATAGTCCTGTGCCAGCATCTCCCATGTCACATAATCAATTCCAAAGTTCTTAAAAGAGACCTTGAGAGTCTCCTTGTAATGACATCTTCTGACCAACATGTGAATGTTTGCCATGTGTGAGTTCTCGGTAAAATAGCCTTTTTTGGCAAGTGTGTGTCTTGCATTCAAACAATGTGACCAACCCATTGGAGTTGCACTTTATGGAAATGAGGAGGGGTAATGTTCTAGGCAAGGTGGACAGCCAGGGACAAAGGGAGAAGATGGAGCAATAGGTCCCACAGACTGAAAGAGACACTATGAAGCAGAGGAACATGAAAAAAAAGACCAAAAGACTTTGTGGAAACCAGACTGTGGAGGACCAGGCTGAGGATAATCCCTACTCTTCACTGATTCACTAGCACACACTTAACAGTGATATCTGAACTCTATCAAGCACCCTTCTAACAATTCCAGGAAGCAGGTAATGCAAATAACACTTCATGGATAAGGAAGCCAGCACAGAGAAATTAAGCAACTTGTCCAGAGTCACCCAAATGGCATGCCTCAGAATCAAGATTCCCACTCAGGTCCCTTGACCCAAAGTGAATACTCTTTTCACGATGTCTCAGAGGCTTATCACTCTGAGTGAAAAGTGAAAAACTATGGCAGGAATTCTGTACTGAGGGGTCCAGGAAGATGTAAGTCCCTGGGGGAGACCCCCCAAAAAACTTCAATGTAATTATAGATCTGGATGAAACTCTACTTAATGTTAAGGGGAATGACAATACTATAGGGTAGGGAATAAAGAGCTGGTCTGGAGCAGGAAGATACAGGTTCAATTCCTACCTTTGATTGGTAGTGTGACCTTGGGCAAGACCCTGGCAAGCACTGTGACCCAGTGATCTATCAACTGTGCTGGAAGAGGCGGGGGAATTCCTTACACTGATGAAATCACAGGTACCCAGTGATCTAAATAACTTAAAAAACCCCCAACCCTGTCCCCAAACTCAACACTTCCTATTAGACTTGCCTTGGACAATCCTCCTGCTTCTGGCTTCCTTCCCAAAACATAATGCCTTTCCCCCTTTCTGTTAGAACCTTAACAGAGCCAGTAGAAAGAATAGGCTATTTCAGTGAGAGGTAAACTGAGGCTCACTTTCATGAGAGGCAGACTTATCTCAGACATTTCAGAGAAGATTCTCTCTTGGGAGTCTGTCAAGGGTGAAATTCAAAAGATGGCTATGCCAAGATCTCAGCCCAGGGGTCCAGGACATGGCTTCGGCTGGCTCTTGGCCTTGACTGTCCTACACTCCCATCTGTAAGGAAGATACCTATTTTGAAAGGGCCAAGTTTTAGAGTTTGTTGAGGGCCAGGATGGAGTGTAGTTGACAAGTTCAGGACAGACTTTCAGGGAAACTGTTCTTTGAGACCCTGCTCATGCCCCACCTCTCCCTATATTGCTGTCTCTGTGAGACAAACGAGAACTACAGAATACAAGGGATATGTAAAATAGATGCCCTCTAGGCTAACAGTCTTTAAAGATGATAAGACTGATGTCACATAGGCTTGCAGTTTCTGTCTATAAATACCCTGACCCTTGGATCAATAAATGGAGTTGACCTATCTTCTCCTACCTCCCTGTTTTTCTTCTTCACCACATCACTAAGTCATGTGGGGATGCAGGCCATCTGCTATAAGAGTCAGGTTTGGGTCATCAAGTCATAGACAGAGCCAAAAGGGACCTTAGAGGCTGGTCATCCACATGTCCATCTAGAAATCTAGAACCCTGTTATACCCTGTATCTAGTGGGGCCAAGACCCACCATGCATCTGCTCCCCTTAGTCATCACTTTTCCTGTCTGGTTATGGATGAGTCCTCAGTTTCCCCATCTGTGAAATGAGATGACTGAACTACATGACCTGCAAGGTCCCTTGTCTAAATCTAGCTCAGAATCTGGATTTTAAGTTGGGCAGTTTCCAGCATTTGTACAGTTCCATGATGAACAGGGATGTTGTCTCTCTGGCCAACTCCAGCATAGGTGGCCAGAAAATCAGGGTGAGTGGCCTTCACCCAAGATCGTCCTCTTTAAAGGCTTTGCCCAACACTGAATGTGCTCAGTGTACTTCTTTCTGGCTGAAGATGGCACCAGATGCTTTTGAGTCAGGAAGCAAGGGACAACAATGAAGTCCCTCAACATCACTCCCTCTTTGTAACCTGGCCTCAGGATAGAATTTCTGCGGGAGAGGCAGCGGGGTAGAACTGAGGGAAGAAGCCAGGGGTGCTCAGATGAAGCCTTAACGGACTTTCTGGTAGGGTCCAGGGAGGAAAGAACAAGGCCCTCTTATTCAGTGAGGTCAGTGAAAAGCAGGTCAAGTGCAACTGTAAATGTATTGGGGCCAATTAATGAGCTAACTCAAGTTGGTTTGATATGGGAAGACAGACTTGGTATGTTCTCAGATCTAACTGAATTCTGGATTGAGGTGCAAGAAAAGAATCCTAGGATCTTAGTCTTGGGTGGCACTGACTTCAGGGCCAGCTGCTCTGATATCCCCATTTTGTAGAAGAGGAAACTGATAAACAGAGAAATTTGTAATGTCCTAGATGTAAAGTTGGTCCAGAACCAGATAATCCAAGCCTTTCATTTTACAGAAAAGAAAATGAGAGGTTTTAAAGCTTGCAGGGACTTCACAGTCTGTCCCATTCTTTCCAGATGAAATGGATGAGGGACAGAAGTGAACTGACTTGTCTAAGGTCATACCAATAATAAATGGGAAAATTGGAATTTCCCCAGGTCTTCGGCTTTTAGGGCAGCCAGGTGGTGCCATAGTGCATATCGTGCGGGACCTTGGGTTGGAAGACTTGAATTCAAATCCAGCCTCAGACACTTTCTAGCAATGTGACCCTGGGCAAATCACTTAGCCCTGTTTGCCTCAGTTGCCTCAACTGTAAAATGAGCTAGCAAAGGATATGGCGAACCACTCCAATATCTCTGCCAAGAAAAACCCAAATGGGATCACAAAGAAACAGACCTGAGAGCATCTGGGAAATCCTATGGATGCCTTCAAAAAGACTTGGGGAAATGGCAAGCCCATTCCAAATCAAGAATCCGTACCACAGTTACTAATTCCTCCCACGGTCCCACTGCATTTTTGCTTATTCAGATATGTGGGATCTTAGGCAAACTAGATACTTCCCTCTCTAGGGCTCTTCTGTAAATGGGCAGACTCAGGAGATGGCCCTTCCATCTGTGAATCCATAACCCCCTGACCTCTATGTCCCCTCCAGCTCTAGAACCTAACCCCTGCTAGGCCCCTCTCTCTCCAAACTGCCTTAAATTCATTTTAGACTTGTTTGGTCGGGCCTCAGAGGGCAAACTGGCAACTTAGGCTGGATGCCAGGAAAAATCTTGTGGCTGATGGCACAGATATAGAACTGGGCGTTGAATTGGAAGACCTGAGTTTGAATCTCAACCATGGCACTTACTAGCTGTTTGACCTTGGGCAAGTCACTAATTTCTGTTGGCCTCAGTTAAAAACTGTAAAATGGAAATAATAACAGCACCTACCTCACAGGGTTGTGTGGATCAAAGGAGATAACATTTATGTGCTCAGGACAATACCAGGCATATAGTAGGTGCTATATAAATGCTTATTCCCATCCCCCATTAATAAGGAGAACGGTCCTAAAATGGGATTGATTACCTCAAGAGGTGGAATTGGTTCCTCTTATTTGGAGGTCTCCAAGAAGACATTGGATGACCACTCGTTGAGTATGTTATGGTGGGGGTTCCTTTTGGGCTTGGGGTTTGGTTGGACTAGACGGTGCCTTCCAGCTCAGATTCTATGAAAACCAAGGGTACCATTTTGGGGAGGTGGAACAGGGGATAGAGCATTGGACCTAGAGTCAGGAAGACCTGAGTTCAAATGTGATCATGGCAAAGTCACTTAATTACTGTCTGCCTCATTCCCCATCGGTAAAAGCGGATAATGATAGTCACTTTGCCTCAGTGGGCAAGTCAAATTTGTTGAATGAGGAGGTTGTCCTCAGTGGCTTCTGAGGTCCTTTCAAATCTGATACTGGAATAAGGGGGAGAGGTTAATGTGTGTGCCTATCTGTGAGAAAGGGAAGCTATAACAAGTCTGCCCAGGTGAATTCTATCCCCATAAACGACATCCTTTAGATGCTCGCAAAGAATCTTGGAGTTTACATAATCCAACACCTTCATTTTTCATACATAAGGAAACCGAGACTCTCCCAAGGTCACAAAGCTAATTTGGGGCCAGAAATAGAAAGCAGGTCTCTTACCTCCCAGGCCTCTCTCCCTGATCACACTTCCTTTGTAGTTAGAATGGCTGATTTAAAAAAAAAAGTCAGTGATGAAAGATGAAACTATTTACAGTCAAATTTGAATGCTGACTTTCACACTGAGTGCTTAGCCCCTTTGCTGAATCATACAGACTCTTTGCCTTATTTTAAATAATTATTTCAAACTTTGAATCATCAAATGATTGATGAAAGGTTTATCTGTAAAATGAGGGGGTTGGTTGAGATGACCTTCCAACTCTAGCTCCATGATCACATGTGAGAGGGCATGAGAATAAGTACCTTTTCCTCTTTCTTTGCAGAGGTGGGAGATTATGGATATGGACGACTACATGCACTCTCAGGCTTGGTTGATGTGTTCCTTGAACTGCTTTCCCCCTCTTTTGTTTTTATTCTTTATTTCAAGGGACAGCCTCCCTGGGCAGGGGAGGTGGAAAGGATATATTCAGAAATAAAGGTGATATAAAAATTATCAACAAAATTCTATTAAAAAAACTAGGGTGTTGGATGATAATCTCCAAGGTCTCTGGCCCTGTAATTCCTCCTCTCCCCTCACACTTAGGCAGCTTTTCCAAGAAGTCCCTTCTCCTTGTCACCCCCAGAGACATTGCTGGGGAGAACTATGATATTAGGAGAGGAAAGGGGCCCAGCCTCAAGGGGGCTGCTCCATGGGCAGATAAAAGCAGGAAGTTTCTTGCCCTTGATGGGGACTTTTCTTTTTCTGAAGCAAATGTAGAGTTTAAATCCAGTGCCACTCCTTAGTGCCTAACTAAACACCTTTCCTCCCTCCCTCCACCCATTGTTCCTTCCATTCTCTGGCTTCCTTTCCATTTTTTGCCTTATGTTCTATGGGTGCTTGTGCTTTGCAGGGGGCAGGAGATAGGGAATGACAAGACTAGATGACAGTGGTTCGTGGTGGTAATTTGCTGGAGAAGATGGGAGGGAACAGGCTGAAGGGAGCATAAAAAGGGGTTGGTCTCAGTGGGAAGGGACTGAAGTACAAGGGCAAGAGACTATGATGATGGAAGGGTTTGGGAGAAGAGTAAAGGGCCTCAATTTTGTCACTAGAACATGAAGTGAGGTCTTCAGTCGGAAGGATGAAAGAAAGGAGAAGGTGAGCTGACTCTACTAGGCTGTTCTGTCTTCATCACTTCTTCCTTTCTAAACCATAGATTTTCTAGAAGCCCCAAGACTGAAACAGATCCAGTGGAGACTGGGGGGGGCGATAGCCGACTGATTGGGAACTATTCTGAGAGAGGGGGAGAGAGGGAAAGTCATGTCTCCAAATGCGTTGTATGTCAGGCAGAGATGGAGTGTACAATATCTAGAGATCGTTTCTCAGCACAGCTTGTGTTCAAACACTGTAAAAGCCACAACTGTCTAGGGCGTGAACAAAGAACTGATTTGGGCCCCAGGTCCCACATCCTGATCTGCTCCTCCAAATTCTTGCTGCCCTTTATTCTGCCAAGTCATTAAGATAAGAGCACAGATGGATGGTGCCCTGCCTCAGTGGGGTCAGCAGACATGGAAGCCATGGGGAAAATGGAATCCTGAGTGGAGAACCCCATCCTGGTTGGAGCTAAGCACCGATTAAGCAGCTACAATTTGCTCTGCTCCAAAAACCCAATGGGATCCTGCCCAGGCCCTCTAGAAAATGCAATTCTGAGGCCATAGGGACATACATCACATATAACAATTCATGACCATCTCTAAACAAAAGATTTTTTTTATTAGATCATGATAAGGACACAGCTTGAAAGCTGGAGAGACCCTTAAAGGCCATCTACCCCAACCTTATTTTATAGATGAGAAAACTGAAGCTGGTAGGGGACAGGCAACAGGGATTAAATGTCAGCAATCCTTTTCACTGTACTGCACTAATATCTTGTTTTGACATCTTCTTCACTTCCTAATATGTGCTTCCTGTTCTGCTGCCCAGAAAGCCAGTCTTTTGAACAAAGAATAAAAACCAGAAGGAAAAGGAAGTTTAGCAAAACTAACCAACACCTCCCAGCCCATTGGTATAAAACTGGCAGAAGGCAGGGTCTCAACTGCAGGCTTTTGAGTCAGGAGCTCACCCCCCAGGGGCTTCCCCTTGCTTAGCATGAGATGTATTACAGCAGCTCTTTGATCTGAGCCACAAGAATCTCCCTGTGAAGTGGGAGCTCATATTAGGTGGGGAGTGAGAACCATCACTGGCCCCACACTCTCCTGTCTGGCCATTGGTGGTGAGCAAAAAGAGCCGGCCCTGGAGGCAGAAGTCCTGAGTTGGCTGGAAGTCCAGCTCTGTCATCACCACCTCCTTGGACCTCAGTTTCCTCCTTTATAAAATAAGAGAGCTGGAGTATGTGCTCTCTGATGTCCCTTCCATTTCTGGAATTAAATTATGACAATAACAGCATTTACTTAGTGCTTTAAGGTTAACAAAGAGCTTTTACAACAACCCTGGGAAGTGGGTGCTATCATTACCCCCATTTTACAGATGAGGAAGGCAAAGGTTAAGTGACCTGCCTGTAGTCACATAGATGAGGTTGGATTTCAGTAGGGTGTTCCTGACTCCAGACCCTGGCTCTCTATCCACCATACCCCCTAGCCGCCAATAGGGAGTTTGAATGCATCTGCTTGTGACAAAAAAATGCCTTCGTTCAAATTTCCCCGGATAGTTTTTTAAAAGAGGTGTGCATCATCTGAATCATCTCAGAAATGCCCTTATAAGTCCTACAAAGGATAAATGAAACCACCCTAAATGAAATTGCTAATTCAGTCATTTTACAAGGATGTGATAGATATGAGAGTATTTTTAAAAAAATTTTTCCATATGTGTAATCAATATTTATAGATATCATAAAACAGTGATAATCAGCTGGGTAGCTCAGTGACCTTGAAATAAGGAAAATCTGAGTTCAAATCCTTCCACAGACACTTCCAAGCAGCATGACTCTGGGCAACTCAATTAATCTCTGCCTCAGTTTTCTCTTCTATAAAATGGGGATTACAACAGCTCCCACCTCCCAGAGTTGTTGTGAGGGATAAAATGAGATAATACATGTAAGTGCTTTGAAAACTTCAGAGTTCAAGGAAGTAGCATAGTATAGTGGATAGAGAAGCAATCAGGAAGATCTGAGTTCAAGTCCCACTCATGACACATACTGAATCTGTGAGTGGATAAGTCCTTTGACCTCTTAGTATTCTAGGTGACTCTAAGTTAATACAGAACCTCAGAGGTCCATCCTTTTGTTTGTCTACAAATGTGAGCTCCATCATCATCATCACCATCATCACCATCACCACCATCACCATCATCACCATCATCATCACCATCATCACCACCATCATCATCACCATCACCACCATCACCATCATCATCATCACCACCATCATCATCATTACCACCATCATCATCACTACCATCATCCTCTGTTTGTGTTCCTTTCACTATTTAAACTATAACCCATTCATTCCTCTTTTCTTCTTGTGTAATTCTTGTCACATAACCAAGAGATCTTTTGATTTTTATGGATAACAGTGCAGCATACAAGAGCTATCTATATTTTCATAAAAATAATTTTTTATATCTTCTGTTTTTATATATCCTTGCCTGCTCTCTGCACATTTCTTCCTTTCTTACCAGAGAGCATTCATACTTTATAATAAAAAAATATTTGGAAAGGAAAGAAGGAAATATTTGGAAAGAAAAGGAAGGAAAGGAAGGAAAAAAGGAATACTGAAGGGAAAGAAAAAAGGAAAGAAAGAAGGATAAAAGAAAGAAGAAAGGAAGGGAGAGAGAAAGAAAGAAGGAAGAAGAAGAGAAAAAAATTGGTAAACTTGATGAAGACACTGAAAAAAATTGATATTATGTGCAATGTTTTCTCTATCCATGGACCCTCAAGCCCTGTGAGGGAGTGGTGGGAGGGGTTTTCTCATATCTCTGGGGCTGTCCCTATTGTCTCTATTACTCTTGCTACATATGTCTGGCCTACTTCCTTTTCTATCACACATTCTTCAACATCTTTGGTGTTATTTCCTGTGTGCATGTCATAAAGTAACCACTTACACTCATTGTGTTTCTCCAGGGCCTTGTGGGTAACACATACTTTGCTCTACAGGTTCATATTCATGAGTTTTGCTTATCATGTTGGTCAATCATGTTGGAAGAGTAAGGACTACAGAGTTGACTGATGGACAGCCTTTGTGCTGCATGAGTACCCACAAAATGTCACAAATGTATTAGCACCCCTTGAGTAGAGGCCTTATCTCATGGGAGGGCATGGATAAGAGAAAACATGGAAAGACTGTGACCTGAACCATTGCAAGGAATTCTTGTATCTGTTTCACAGTCATAGTCATGGAATATTTAAATTTCTATGGTTTTTAATGGGCAGCTAGGTGGCACAATGGATAGAGTGCTGCCTGGAATCAAAAAGATCTGAGTTCAAATCTGGCCTCAGACACTTACCAGCTGTGTGACCCTGGGCAAGTCACTTAACCCTCAGTTTCCTCATCTGTAGAATGATCTGGAGAAGGAAATGGAAAACCACTCCAGTATCGTTGCCAAGAAAACCCCAAATATGGTCACAAAGAATCAGACTGAACAACAACAAGAAATCTCTGGGAGGGGTGGGATATGCCTAACAGATTTTAGAGTTTGATTTGCACGATTAACATTCACTTTCTAAGGTCTAGACTATCAACAACAACAAAAAAATCAATCAAATCCCTGTAGATTTGCTCTGCGGAGGAAATGCTCACATAAAAAAATTAACAATCTTCTCTAGCCCATTTGGAATCGGCTCCAGTACCTTGACTGGCGTCCTGCCTTGGACATTTTCTGGCCTTGGTCAAGTCACTTAACTGCTCTGTGCCTCAGTTTCCTCATCTGTAAAATGGGTATGATAACATGAGTCCCCTTTACTGGGGTGCTGAGAGGTTCCAATATGTACATCAAATACTTTGTAAATCTTAAAGTGTTGTAGAAATGTGAGCTGTCATTGTCATGGTACAAATGAGGGGTCACAGGATTTAGGGGCTGGAAGAGGTCTTAGAGATCTAGTACAACCTCTATTTTATAGACAATGGAACCGAGGCTCCATAAAGTGAAGGGATCCACCTAAGTTCATGCCCCTAATAAGCAGCTGGTCCTTGGACTCCTGACCCCAGACTTCTTTCCATTAATAATAATAGTATTGCCTACTATGTCCACATACTGTACTAAATATTATCTCATCTGACCCTCACAACAACCCTGGGAGGTAGGTGCTGTTTTACTACTCCCATTTTATAGATGAGGAAACTGAGGCAGAGAGAATATGTCTTTTGTCTGGAATCACACCACCAGTAAGTATCTCAGGCTGGATTGGAACTCAGGTGTTCCTGACTCCAGATCCAGGGCTCTCTCTCTATTCTCTGCACCACCGCGCTTAGGGGGCTTGTTCAAACATCCTGTGATTTCCTAGGGATGGAGCATTCCCTCCCTCAACAGCTCTCTTCACACTTTCCATCCCATGAGAATCTTGTCTGTTTTCCCCCAACCCTCCCTCCACTTCTGCATTCTTCATGGGCAGACCCATCCATCTCCATCATACCTTGGCCACAGAAACTCTTTCTTATATCTCTCCCTGGAAGCTGGGACTAGGGACATTTTGATTTGGATATCACCTTTTTTCTTAACGCTTTAAAAACACGACAGTTTCACCTCAGATACCAGCTAAGTGATGAAGACCAAATCACTTTTCATCTCATAGTCTATTTTCTCATCTATAAAGTGGGTACCCTATCTATTGATGAAGAGAAGGAATCCTAATCTTTTCCATCTGGATTTGATTAATTTTACACAAAATTATTAATTTGATTGATAATGGATTGATTGGGGGGAGGGTAGATCCTTAATTCCTCTCATTCCTCTGTCCGCTCAAAATAAGAATGGCTGAAATTTATTTAGTCCTATAAGGTTACAAAGAGTTTTTACCCCCTAATGTCAACTGAACTTCACAACAAAGTAGATGCTACAGATAATTACCCTCATTTTACAGATGAGGAAGTTGAGACTCAAAAGAGTCAAGGGTTCATATTCATGAAGTTAGTAAGTGTCAAGCACCCACTTTTCCAGGTGAGTGGTCCTTGGAGCTTGTCTTGCTGTTTCCACATCTGCCCATACTCCTTACATTCAGGGACCTGGTTTCTTTTTGCTTCTAGGCCTTTATTCACATTTCTCACTTCTCTCTCTACCCACCTCCCTCCCTCCCTCCCTCCAATGTTGGCTTCTATCAATTGATCATATTCCATCTTTACTGATGACAGAGCTCTTATTACAGATCCCAGATATTTCTTTACCTACAGTCAGACCCTTCTTCATTTCCTTTTAATTGTTTATTATCCAATCTGATCTATTCTGGCTCTATCCCTAGAGCTGTCATTGAAGTCATTTAGCTATTTCTTTTTCTCTGGCAATTTCCTTTTGGGATCTTTTAATCCATGACTTCTCAGTGTTGGGGGGGAAGGGGAGGGAGAAGGAGAGGTAGAAGGAGAGGGAGAGGGGGAGAGGGAGGGAGAGGGAAGAGAGAGAGGGGGGAGAGAGAGAGAGGGGGGAGAGAGAGAGAGAGAGAGAGAGAGAGAGAGAGAGAGAGAGAGAGAGTTCATTTCCTTGTTCTTTTCTTTGCATCATCTGAGGCTCTTTGGTGTGGTTGTTCCCTTCCTTTTCTTGTCTTCCCCTTTTTGGTGACCTATTTAGGTACTATTTTTATCTAACTTCTCTAAGGAAGGTTGAAGAACAAGGGTCCTTCTCAATCTCTCACTGTGCCATCTTGCCAGAATTCCCTAGGCTTACTGTTCACTGCTCCCCTTCATTCTCCCTATAGTCTAGCTAAAATAACTATATTAGCCATCCCTTTCCCCAATTGATGTCCCATATCTCCACATCTGTCTGTGCCCAGAAGTGCATTTTCTCTTTACCTGTGCTTCTCAGGATCTCTCCATTCCTTCAAAGGTCAGCTCAGATGCCACCTTCTCCATGAAGGTGTCCTAGATTGTTCCCCCACCAAGTTGTTTGTGCTCTATCCCTCCTCAAATTATATTTACTTAAATGTGCAGATGCTGGATATCAACAGTCAAAAATAAGCTCTGAGGGAGCAAGAACTATTTTCTTGTAGTCCCTCAAAGCCAAACAAAATGCCCTTCATAGTGGGTGCACATTATTGAGCTGAATTCAGAAGGTCCTTATTCTGATCACTTAAGTGGTCATTCCACCTCTTGTCCTTGACTCGTAACCATCCAACCTCAACCTGAACCCATCCAATGAAGGACAATCTCCTATGATATGAGGGATCCTGTTCCATTGAAGAGTAATTATCACTGATAGAAAATTCTTCCTTATACAGGTCGGAAATGTGCATCCCCATAACTCCCACCATTTCTCCTTGTTCTGTCCCTAGGAATATGGGATAATTCTACTCCCTTTTTTACTTGATAGACTTTTCAAAGATCTAAGAACAGCCTCCCTTCTTCTGTAGTGTAGACATCCCCAGTTTCTTCAACCATTGCTCATAAATATCCATGACAGTTCCTATCAAAATTCTCTGGATTTACTTGAATTTTATAGCAATGTAATTTATCAATATCCCTCTTAGAATGTGACACCTAGGCACAATACTTCATGGATAGATTGACAAGTACAGAATATAGTGGAACTAATACTTTCCTTGATCTGGAAAGTCTGCTCAATGCTGCATTAAGAGCACATTGAAAGAGAGTACTACAGAATTGATGGAAAGTTGTCCTCAGAGCCAGAAAGATCTAGATTCAAGTCCTGCTTCTCAATCAGTCAAAAACCATTTATTAGGTGACTCTATACTGGATACAAACAAGTTGTGTGATCCTGGGCAAGTTACTTAACTTTCCAGTGTCTCAAGCACTGACTGTCTACAAGGCTAAGTTACATTGAAGCTGCTGGTGTCTTAATTGGTGGAGTTTCTTCATTGGGAATTCACTGTACTAATGAAACCACATATGACCCAAAGAAATATATCACATTAGCTTTTTTGGGCAGACACGCAACCCTGCTGGATCATATTCAGCATGTAGTCACAATTACTGCCCCCAAATCTTTCTCATGAGCCTCTTTCAAGCCAGATCTCTAAGATATTTGTTGTGAAACTTAATTTTTGAACCTAAATGAAGTACTTTACATTTATCCTTTTTATATTTAATTTCATTGGTTTCAGCTCAGACGATTCTGGTTTGTTTCAGTCTTCTCTGAATTGCACATCTACCCTCCATTAGATTAGTTTTCCACCAGAGTTTTGTGCTACTGGCAGATTTAAAAGCATACCTTCTATTACTTCAACCAATAAAAATTATGACCACAACTGGGTCAAGAACTTAGTTCTTCAGCATACCAGTAGAATTCTCCCTTCAGAGAGACATCATTCTATTAATCAACCCTTATACAAGTTCAGCTAACTATGAATCTGCCTCACTAGAGAATCATTCCACTGACATTCTCCATCTTGTCCAAAAGACTATTATACAAATCACAGAAGGTCATGGTTGGAAGGAAATGTGTAGGCCATCTAAACCAAAATGTGAGAGAATCTGTCAGATGCAATGAGGATGCACAGTGTCTACAGAATTGTTCTATTCTATCAACAAGTAACCTTTGTAAAAACAAAAGGATTAAAAAAAGTAGTTGTAACACATGTAAAACCACATGAAAATGTGCTCCAAATTACTAGTAAGAGAAATGCAAATTAATATAACTCTGAGCTTTCATCTCACAGCATGCAAATTGGCAAAGGCAGGAAAAAACAACCCAAAAAACAGGAACCATCAATTTTGAAGGCACACACCAATACATTGTGAGTGGAGCTATACATTGTTCCAACTATTCTAGATATTAATTTGAATTTATGCAAGAAAATGGACCAAGCTGTTCACATTCCTTGACCCAGCCTGCTCACCACTTGACTTCAGAGGGATCAAAGAAAGAAACAGAGGGTCAAAATACTCCTTGTAGTACTTTTTCTAGTAGCAAAAAGTTGTCAACAAAGTAGGAAATGACTGGGAAAACTATGGTCTGCAAATGTAATGGGATATTATTGTGTAATGAGAATATAAATAATTCAGGAAAACATGGGAGGACTTTATAAGAACTAAGGCACAGTGAGATCAACAGAATGAGAAAATGCATGAAATAACTGCAATAATATGAATTGAAAGATGACTGTAAGTCAAGACTCTGAGTCTAGCTTCCTTGTGAGTAATTGAAATGCTCCTAAAGCAGAGATAATGAAATAGATCTTACATCCCAACACCCTGGGCTCTGGGAGGTGAGCTGCATCTTGCTGAAAACCAGGGCTCTATTTCCCTTTCCAGAATCTCTTTCTGTGCTATCTTCCACGAATAGAATGGAAGCTCATTTAGAGAAAGGATTGTCTTATGTCTTAATATTTCTATTGCCATCTTCATGGGTTCAAATCCATCCTCAGACACTTACTAGTTGTATGACCCTGGGCAAGTCACTTAGCCCTGTTTGCCTCAGCTTCCTCATCAGTAAAATGAGCTAGAAGGAAATGACAAACCATTCCAGTATCTTTGCCAAAAAAACCCCAACTCAAATGGGGTCAGAAAAGTAGGACATGACTGAAAAATGACTTAACAAAACCATTACAAGAGTTAGAAACTCTCAATAAAACCTTAAAAAAAATGTCTATTTTCAGGTTAGTACAGTTCTAGTCACATAATGAGACAATAAATGCACTCTCTCTCTCTCACTCTCTCTCTCTGTCTCTCTCCTCAAATAGAGAAGTGGAAGACTACTACAGCAGAATGGTATATACAGGTTAGATGAAGGGTATATCTGTTTTTTAAACTTTTGTCTTTTGATATAAGAAAGGGATCCAATTGAGGGGTGGAAGTGAGAATAAGATGTCTATGAATACAACAATAAAAGGCATCAAAATAAAGCTTATTTTTTTAAAAAAATCAACAAATAAATGATTCAAGAAAATGCAAACAAATAAAGAAGGAGAAGAGATAAATTTGTCTTTGAATCTTAGTCAAACAGCACTGGTTTTTATTGACCAACGTTTCCTTAAATAACAATTACTTCCCTCTATAACCGTGTTTAGCCAGGGACATTCAGGGAGCCACTGAAACAGCTGAAACTCCTGTTTCACATCAATGGTGGCAGCTTGAAGTTTTGACCACATTTCTAGAAAAGCAGATTTGGGGTAAGTCATAGGTATTAAGCTAAAGAGGGGGCCAGGAGGCAAAGGTTCACCAAGCAGCAAGAAAAAATGCCTGACAAATGTTAGAGCCATTTGGATGGGAAAGAATGGTAAAACCCTAAATGAAACAAAGGGAGAAGAGAGTCTGTGCCCCTCATTAAAACCAGGCTGATGCTTTTGTGGGAGAGGCTCAGACATGCCACCCCCTGGGCAAGTACAGAAATATTTGAGGTAATTGTTACTAGGGTGGAATTGTCTTCCATTAGAATGCATTGGGGACAGTGGAGAAAGAGCAATGGAGTCAGAGAAAGGGGGTTCAAATACCACCCTGAAATTACCGCCTGTGTGACTTAACCACTGTTAAGTCACTTAACTTCTGTTAACTCTCCATTTCCTTTTTTGTAAAATGAAGGGGTTGAACTAGGTGGACTTTAAGGGCCTGTCCAGTTCTAGAGCTCCCATCTCTTTTCCTGATTGGACTTCTGTGTGTCTTCTATATAGTTATGTATGTATATACTGTGTCTCCTGTCTTATATTACATTATATCTCTTTTCTTGCATAGACTTATATATGTATACACTGTATCTCTTTTCTTGCATAGACTTATATATGTATACACTGTATCTCTTTTCTTGCATAGACTTATATATGTATACACTGTATCTCTTTTCTTACATAGACTTATATATGTATACACTGTATCTCTTTTCTTGCATAGACTTATATATGTATACACTGTATCTCTTTTCTTGCATAGACTTAGGTATGTACACACTGTGTCCCAACAGAATATTAGCGCTTTGAGGACAAGGACTGTTTCATTTTTGACTTTTTATCTCCGTGCCTGGTGCGTAGTAGGTGCTTAGGTTTGGAAAGTGTTTCATAAATATTTATCTCATATGATCCCCATAACAACCCTCAGAAGTAGTTGCTATAATGATCCCCATTTTTCAGTGGAAGAAATTGAGGCAGACAAAGGTTAAATGACTTACCCAAGATCACATAGCTAGTAAGTATCAAAGATTGGATTTGAACTCAGGACTTTCTGATTTTGGGCCGCAGTGTTTCATCTGCTACACCACCTAGCTGCCTATACTAGCTACTAGGGAATACAAATTTTAAAATATAATCCCTGCCCTCAAGGAGTTTATATTCTACTAAAATAATTTTTCCCTGGAAGCTTTTCCCGCATGTGCATTTTTTTTTTTGAGGGGAAGGGGAGAAGGGGATATGTATAAAAAACCCTCCAGGTCACTGCCTTTTCTGTATCTGTGGATTATCTACTGGTTCTCTCTCTAGAAATCTGATTTAATTTTTGGGAAAAAGAAACAAGCAAAACAAAAAGTGTCACCACTTCCTTTTCTCATTGGTGCTACTCCCTAGGAATGAATAAAACCCAAAGGATCATGGATAGAGAGCTGGAAAGGACCTCTGAGATTATCCAGTTAGCTCCCTCATTTTACATAGTCATTTGTCCAAGGCCACACATGTAATGTGTCAGAGGAGGGATTCGAACCCAGACCCTCTGATGCCAAATCAGCACACTATAACACTTGCTGCCTCCATACTAAGGAGATCATTTGCTTTGTCCTCTAAGGGGCCTTGCTGGAGGAAAGCCTCCCTTGCTCTTTGCTGTCCCCAGGGAGGAGGTCAGTCAAATATTCAGCAGCAAGTTTTCTGGAGGTGGTGGGCAGCACAAACAATGACCCAGACGCCCTTCTTTCCTTCTCTTTTCCCCACGTCAAAGGTCACTATTACCAAACTTTGTTCTAGAGATGGGGCAGTGAGGTTTGGGAGGATAGGAGACCAGTGGTGTGCAGTTTCAGGCATTTAACAAAAGCTACCATTGAGAAAAGGAGACCTGGGCTTAGCAGGGAGGCCCCCTGTGATGGGGGTGGGGGCTGCTATTCATCCCTCTCTGCCCACCCCCACCCAAGGGTGAAACTCTCTTCCACTTCAGAAGTCCCTCTACCCCCTCGTTCTAGGCTTATTAAAAATCACCAGGTAAGCCCACACTTTTCTGAAGTGCAGCCTCTTACAACATCACATCCATCTCACTGCTGCTGTCTGCCAAGTCACGCCCCCACCTCTCCTCCACTGTCCAAACATGATACTTGGCCCACAGACAAAGGAGCCTTTCAGCTACCTCTGAGGAAGAGGCCTCCACCCATCCCCCAACCAGAGCCACTGGAAGAGGGGAGGCTTTGAAAGGCTAGTGAACAGTAAGATTAGTGATTAATAAAGTCAGCTCTCAGCTCTGCAGGCTAACCTGGCAGGGGAGGTTCAGGGAGGCCAAGAACAGGAAAGCTGGATTTAAGAGTCAATTGAAACAACTGAACAATAGGTAGGTATCATATGCTATTATGTACTATACCAGGGGCATCAAACTCACCCCTAGGGCCTGCAAAATTCTGTGTGTAGCCTGAACCATATTTAAATGCAATTGGAAAATGTTTAATAAGATAAATAAAAATACAACACAACATAGCTAATGTTAATTTGTGGTTTTCTTACTCAATATATGGCCTATAGGAATTTGTTTCTCTCTGAGTTTAGCACCACTATACCTGCAATACTACAATAGAATAGTAATATTCTATTATAGCAGAATGCACTGGTAAAGATGCTTGGAATAAATACAAAGTGTTTTGGGTGGGAGGGCGTTCAAAGTTGGGCAACCAGGAAAGGTATGATGTAGAAGATAGTTCTTGAGCTAGACCTTGATGGAAGAGGGGGATCCAGGGAGGGGAGGGGAGGAATGAGGGCCTTCCAAGTTTGGGGGATGGCCAGGATGAAGGCTCAGAGGGAGGGCCTCATGTGAAGAATAGAGAAGTCCAGTTGGACTCCACTGTGAAGATTGGGAGGCATGAGGATGCTCAGGGAGGCTAGAGAGGTTGAGGCATCTTCATCCTCTTGCCTGACTTTGTGCTGAGGTGATCCCAAGGAGTACAGTGGTAAGGAGTGACCATCTGGGGATCAAAAACTAGTCTATAAATGACCCTTCTTCCCTCCTGTATCCAAAGGGCACCAAGATCCAAGGCCTGAACACACAGGCCGCCTTCCTCCCTCTTTGTTGATCAGCATCCCACCCCCAAGGGCTCTGTCCTACCTCTTATCCCACCCCTCAGTCTAAACCCCGTGGAGGTCTGTCCTACTTTAGGCAAACCCAGCAGATGAAAATCCACACCAATGAAGCAAATTAATTTAGGAGGTAGGTAAGGGGTGATTGTCTAAGGAAGGTTTTACCACAAGATCCATGTCATTTGTAAGATTTAGAATGGAAGGAACTTAGTCTTCATCCTGTCCAACTCTCTCATTCTGCAAATGAGAAAACTGAGTCCCCCATTCTCCCATTCAGCTAAGTGACCTCCTAAGGCCCATTTCCAAAGTCAGGCTGGGGCTCATTCCAGGCTGTTCAAAATATCAAGTTCCTTGATTACATTTCAACCATAGCTGGGCATGGTGACACAAGCCTGTAATCCCTGCTTTACTGAGGGAAACTGAGTCTGATGGATTCCTTGTGCTTGGGAGTTCTAAACCACAGTGGGGCTCAGGAGTAGAGAGCCATGGACTGCCTAAGAAGGACTAGAAAAAGAGCAGATTAGAGCTTCTATGCTAGGAATGGACCTGGGCAAAATAGGGAGACTCAGTGTCAAAAAATAAAAACAAAAAGACAAACTTTGTAAGGGACCTAATGATCTTAGAGAGTGAATTATAGGAAGATCTGAGTTCAAATACTGCCTCAGACATATCATCTGTGTGATCATGGACAAGTCACTTAACCAATTCCTGCCTCAGTTTCCCCATCTATAAAACAAGATGAATAATCGTACTTGACTCCCAACTTGTTATGAAAACGAAATGAGATAATAAACATAAAGTGCTAGATAACTGCCAACTATGATAACATAGCTACTCTATGAGTAGTATCGTTCTCTGTATTTTACAGATGATTGCTTCAGATGATGAAAAGTCAAGCAACTTGCCTGTGGTCACACAGCTATCAGATGTCAAATTTAGGTGGAATTTGAGCTCAGGCCCACTCTAGTCCATCCACAGACTCCTCACTGTGCATTATCCTTTGTGAAAATAGATCCTGTGTACTCTTCTCTGCATAGGTGGAGGACTATGGATGTAGAACAGGGTTAGATTTCGTTGATGAGTTGGTTAGCTAGCTGATTGGTGGCCCCCTCCTGGCATCACCAGTAACAACTGCTAATCAGTTGCCACAACCAGAGTGCTAAGAGTGGCAGCACCATCTCTTCCCCAAACCACCCCACTTTCCCCCAGACCATGAGTTTTGCTTCTAGCCCAGCCTTCACAGATGTCCTTAGAGGAAGCAATTGTTTTGGAGCAGAGGCTAATCATTCCCATCCATTGCCAATGAGATGCATGTGCAGGCCAGGTGAGCCAGCCTGGATGAAGGGAGAGATAGGAAGCAAGTCAACCCACCAATACCAGATTGACCACCTTCTCCCCTTAGATTGCATTAAAGAAAGTCCAGGAGCCTGCACCTAAAGATCTTGGGAATGGCCAGGCTTCCAGCCCAATGCCCTCTGCCATCCTCCTGGAAAGCAGGTCTGTGGCGATGCAACCTGGACCTGCTCTTGCAGGGGCTGCAGCTATAGATGCTGAAGACCCAGGAAAGAAAGCTCTCACCATGCACTGGCCCTGTCCAGTGGTTCAACACTGAAATTGAAATGAAATCTATAAGAAAAATTGTAGACATATCTCTTTCCCAAGTCCTTGAAGTTGGAGATCAGAAAATGATATAACTTGATCAGTGGAAATGACATTAAAGATGAGCCATCATCATCTGCTTTGCTGCTGCTGAACCTCAAGAATTGCTGACTTGCAGCTGAAACCTTCCATGTGTTAGTCTTCCCCCATCACACTGTGAGCTCTCAGCAAACAAAGGCTGACTCACGTTCCTATTTGTATCCCTAACATTTAGCACAATGCTTTGCACCATAGTAAGTCCTCAGTAAATGCTTCATTCATTCATTCACTCATCTGGGCCTAGGGCCAAAAGTTGAAACTCTAGGACTCCAAGAAAAAGTTTCAGAAATGCCCTCATGACATTTTGTGTTAACTCCAAAATACCTAGATGTTCCACTGAGGCAGGGCTCCCTATGATACTCAAGGCTTATTTATATCTAGACCCAGGCCCCAAAGGAAAGTAGATTTATCACAACCCACAATGGACATCTGGACTGGGGCAGATGGTTTGCACAATTTGTGCATTTATTATACTATTAATTTGTCCTTTACCTCTTCCAAAGATAATAAGGTAGATACAGAAGGAAAAGTTAAATATAAAAGAAAAAATAAATATAAATAAATACAGAATAAGGTTACCTGACCACCAAGGGCTGAGAAGACCCTGAGAACAAACATAGAATGTCAGAATTAAGCAGGACCTCAGAGCATGTATCATTTAAAATACACACACACACACACACACACACACACACACACACACAACGACCCAATTCATGGAACTCTACCAACTGGAATCTTAAAAAGATACTTTTTGAAGATTAATCTATAACACACATAGCACTAAAAAATGGGCTGGCCCCAATCCAGTTAGCAAATGGTATGTACTGCTGCTTTTTGAAATCTGGCCACAGGCAGCATTTACAACAAAGTTATTATTCTCTTGGCTCCTAAAATTAAAAATTAAAACACTCAGAATATCCAGAGTCAGTGGTTAATTCTTATTTCATTTTGTAAAATTGGAAAACTAGAGTTATTGGAGTCATCATTTCTAACGACTATACTCCCATATTATAGTGATAAGAAAAACCAACTTGCTCAGTGGCTTATCTGACACATCTCTCACCAGGATCTTTGGAATCCATCAGATGCCTTCATCAGATACTCTGGAAGGAACCATTAGGTGCCTCCTGGGCTCTGCCTCGTTAATTCTCTCAAAAGATTCAGAGAGTGAGGAGGCAAGTGATGGAAACCCCTGGCATGCATTCTGGGAGAACCCTCATTGGATGAATGTTTAATGAAGCCATCTATATCTCATGAGCCACACTGATGGAGTCAGAATGAAAAATAGCCTTGCTTTCCCTCCCAAGCTAGGGTGAACCTTAGGAGCCTCAGGTACTGGCCTTGGCTCTACCAGTAATTATCTATGTGACCTTAGAAAAAGTCCCTCTCTGTCCTGGTTTCCTCATCTGCCAATAAAGGGGTTGAAAAAGACTCTGAATTCTTTCCCAGCTCTGACATTCTACAGGGCTTCCATGATATCATAGATTTATAGTTGTAAGAAACCTTTGAGTTCATCTAGTCCAATCCCCTCATCTGAGAGATGAGGCAAATAGAGGATAAACAGGGTCACACAGCTAGTGTGTGACAGAAGCTGTCACAGAAGTGTGACATATTCAAAAACAGGTCCCTCCTGACTCCAAACCTAGTGCTCTATCCATTATACCATATTACCCCTCAAATTTGAAAAGGGGCAAAACTGAGTCTATCAAAGCACTTAAATAAAGGTATTTGTCCAAAGTGTGTGCCTCTCTGATTCATGGAGGCAGCAGAGAAAGAGGATTGAACTTGGAGCTGAACCCAGGATCTGAGTTCAAATTCTAATTCATCTACTTATTATTACTGTGTTGCCTTGGGCAAGACTCTTAGTAGGCTTTAGTTTCCTCATACAGAAAATGAGACAGGCTAGATAAAATCTGAGGTACTTTCCAGCTCTAGATTCTGTATGTGGGACTTTGGACAAATCACTTTACTTCCTAAGGTCTCAGTTCTTCATTTCTAAAATGAAGAAATAGTCTGGATGATCTCTAAGGTTCCCTCTAGCTCATATTGATGATCCACTTTCATAAATACTCTTCATTTTCACTCCCTGAACCTTTTCCATCTTGCTAGTATTAAAGGCTATCATCATCATCAACACTATTACTATTTACACAGGAAAAGCCAAGTGGACGAAAAGCACGATATCAAATAGAGAAAAAGCAAAAATGATCCCTACATATTTAATTAAAGCAGACCTAATTTTTTCTTTCTTCACCACATAATATGATGATGTGAAAAACTTTAAGTGCCATTAGCTCAAATGAAGAAACTTTTCCTACAGGTCCAGCCAACCCAATTCTTTGATGCACGAAACCTTTTAGCTCCTGGCTGCTCTGTTATTCCTACATGCCCAAGCCCCCAGATCCTATCTTAGTGCCTAATGAGTCTGTTACCCTGGTATAAAGGGAGGCCAGGAACATGAAGACAAGGGAGGGAAAAGGAATGTACTATTTCCAAGCAGATTTTCCAGGCTGAGTAAATCTGGAAGCACTCCCTACTACCAGCAAACAATTTTTTTAAAGCACTTTATTAAGGTGGGCAGTTTCCAATCACTTCATCACGTCTGGTTGACTGCTGGGCAAGTACATTCCTGCCAACCATCAGATAAAGAAAACAGCCCAAACATGGTATCCATTGTGAATTGGAGTAAGATTCCCCAGTGAGCTCCCCTGGCAAAGTGATTCTACAGGCTGGGCTCACAAGGTTTTCCAAATGGTTTTTGACTATGAGCCCCAGCAGGACCAGCCTGGCTAGACTTATGAGGTATACAAAAGCTTCCAAGGGGTCAGGAGACGTTTCACTCAATCTCCACCAAGTGGCCTGGAGGTATGTTTAATTGGGGAGGCTCTTTTGATCTTTTGTCTCAGTTTTGCAAATAGAGATCTTCTTCTCTCCAAAGGGTTTCTTCTTTCAAGTCAGACTTGCCTCCAGATCTCCATTTTCTCTCAGCAGTCTAAGGCGGAGAAGTTCAGAAAAATAAGAAATAGTTCTTGCTTTGAATAAGCTGTTAAAAGGGAGACTTTAAAATAAAAACCAAGGATCAAAAAGTAATTGATTTTTCAAGGCCACCAAGGGAGGGAGTGGCAGCTATTTTCTTGAAAAATCATTCCCCAAATCAATCAACAGACATTTAGTAAGTGCCTACTGTGTGCCAGGCTTCGGTGCTAGGAATATAAAAAGATGCAAAAGACAATCCCTGCCTTCAAGGAGTTCACAGGTTAATGGGGAGTGGAGGGGGGGAGCAAAGAGATGGCATTCAAACAAATATATACAAATCAAGTTATATATAGGATAAACAGAAGGAATTAAGAGGAGTTACAGAAGGCTTCGTGTAGAAGGTGAGATTTTAGTTGGGACTTAAAGGGCCAGGGAGGTCAGTAGTTGGAATGACGGATCGGGATCACCCAGAGCCAAGAGATGGAGTGTCTTATTTCTAGTGTTGCAGTTGAGGGGTGCTAGGAACCCCAAAACACAAGGATACAGGGTGCGGGGGGGGCCTGCCTTGAAAGAATTCAGCCACTCAAGCCTTCTTTCAGTCCAAATAGTAAGTTAATTGTAACTTAATTGTAATTGCAACATCAATAGAATCAGGCCAGATTCCTAGTGACTTTTCAATATAAGTGGGCCAGATTTTAAGAATCTATGCATTTGATGAGGATAAGATGGATGTTTTTATACAGAAAGCCTGAGGGAAGATCTGGTTAGGATCTTGGGGTGCCAAGTAGCCTAGGGTGGTCCATAGGTAACAGAGAAAGTGGGCTAGGCGGGTGTCAAATAAGCTAATTAAATAATCACGGTGGGCTGGGGTGGGACTGGGCCATGTGGGAAAGTCCAGGGCCTTTTAGGGGGTCCAGCATTAGCACCCCATCATTGGAACAGCCAGGAAGCTAGTGTCACTGGAAGAGTAAATAGATAGTGGGGAGGAAGGTATAAGAAGTAGGAGGAAGCTAGGTTATGAAGGGCTTTGAATACCAAACAAAACATTTTGTACTAGTTCTTAGAAGTAAGAGGGAGCCACTTGAGTTTACTGAGTGGGACGTGATGTGTAGAATTTAGCCAGGACAGCCAAGTTAATTTGCGTGGACCCATAATCTCTGATCCCCATCTTTGCCCCTTTTAAGGGCAGCTAGGTAGCTCCATAGTGCATAGAGTGATGAACCTGAAGTCAGGGAAAATCATCAGCTGTGTGTCCCTGGGCAAGTCACTTAACACTGTTTGCCTGATTTTCCTCATTTGTAAAATGAGCTGGAGAAAAAAATGTCAAACCACTCCAATATTGTCAAGAAGACCCCAAATGGTGTCCCAAAGAGTTGGATACCATTAAAAATCCCCTTTTAAAAATGTGCACCTATCAGGATATTGTCTTCTCTTATTACAAAACTCATCTTCAAAAACAAAGCTCAGTTTGAACCCAGTGTCTGACCACATTTAATGAGCTTTTGTCTTGGATACTATGATAAACTCCTTCAAATTTTCTCCTCCTGGATTTGCTTCTTTATTGAGAGCAAGGCCTGAACAAAGATTTTCTTTTAACAATTTTTCACAAGCTCAGCCAGGAGAATCACTTTGCCAGGGGTGCTCACTGAGGAATCTTACTCTACTTCACAGTAGGCAGCGTGTTTTGGGGTTGGGTTTTGGTTTTTTTTTTTACCCAATGGCTGACAGGAGTGTACTTCCCCAGCAGTCAGCCAGACATAATGAAGTGATTGGAGAATTAAACTCCCCTAGCTCAGGAAGGTAAAGGAGAAATAGGTCCTGACAGAAAATTGTTCATATAATGACATAAATTGTTACTACCAAATGTAATATGGACTGTTACTCCCTTAAATGATCCTTGTAATGTCAGAATTTCCATAATGTCCTTACATTCCTACTCCTAAGACATTTACTCCTGATTAGATTGAGCTGAACAAGACACTAGGTCCCCTCAACCAGGGATGATGCTTGTGAGGGAGCCCAGCTCAAACTGACTCTCAGCTTCTAGTGTCCTTGCCCCCTTCCATTGGGATGCATGGCATGGAGGGCAGCACAGCCAGAATGAAGTGATTTCCTTTGCCCAGATTGCCAAGAGCCATGGGAGTCTCAAGTCCAGGCCTGGCTATCTCATACTGCCTCCTAGAGGTCTTGGAGTTGAGAACTCCATCCGATATCCTCCAGGGTGGCCAATTTGCTACCATGTTATCTCAGTTAAAACTTTACTCCTCAACTCATGATTTTGATTTATTTCAGGACCTGACAGTCCCCAAACCCAAATTTTGTTTTTTGTTTTTCCTCATTTGTGCATGAAGAAGGAAAGAGCTACCTCTTTTTTTCCATTTCCATAAGGAAATAGATTTGCAGGCATGGAAGTATTCTTCATTGCAAGTATTCCAAAAGGAGGAGGAGGGGCAAAGGTGAGCCCTCCTGTAGACTTCCAGATAGATAAGCTGTAAAAAAGCTCTGGACAGGAAAAAACTCTGCTGTTATGTGCACGCCAGCGTGATGAGGTTCAGTAGGGACTGGAACATTGGGGGATAAAATGAGGCCACATAAAAGTTGAGACCTTGGATACTAAAAATAAGACTTCAGTACCATCGGCAAAAATGGGATTTTTAGTGCTATGGAAGGGAACTTTGGTATAGAAACGTCCTCATGATCATACAATAAAGACCAAAATACAGGTGAGGGATTAAGGAATGGAAAGGGAGATCTAGAAAACCTAAAAGGGGCTAGTGAGTAAAACCCCAGCCAAGTCCAAAGGGATGACAGAGATGAGTAGGAACTGGGGATGTCTTTTGGGACGACTGCAGTAGAACATTCATAAAAGCTGCTGTGGAACACAACAAAGGAATTTAGAAGGGTGGGGACTGGGAGAAAACGAATGAAATCTAGAAACATCTATTTATTCTCGCCTACCACTGCTCACACTCTTAGTGGGAAATGAGGAAACCTGTGAGATTCTTTCTTTCTGCCATGCATCCACCGCCAGGTTGGAGAATGCCAAAATACAGACAAGGCAAAAAGAAGGAAAGATTTCTTCTTTCTTTTTCTCCTATTTTGTGTTGGAAATGGTTCAGCAGAATTTAATGGGTTACATAAATTAAAAGGCTTTCATCTAAGTCCACTGGAGGAGTGCAATAAAGGAAGAGAGAAAGTTTAAGCAAGTAGGGATAAGAGGAAGTAGAAAGCTAAAGAGAGTTGAAGTCAGTTTTGTACTAGCTGTGTGACTAAAGGTTTGAGGAGAAAAGAGTTCGAAGACAAGTTAGGAAAGGTTTAGTTCTCTTGAGAAAACTTTTAAAGAAAGGCCCGTTAGCAATTTCACATGGCCAGTGGCCTGTCGAATTAGAACATTTACTAACTGAAAGGTGGGCGCTCTAAAATTTGAGGGGCAGACAGCTTACAGTCCTTGGAGGAAAACTGAAGTTCTAAATAAGTTTTTGTCCTGAAACTAAATTATGTGGTCTCTTTTATAGTGAGATGTGTTAATGTGAAGGGAATTATGATTTTGATATTAATTGGCGATATGCACAATGAATATACTAATAGATTAGATTTTTCAGAATTGCCTCTTCTAACTTGTGAGTCAAGAGCTCACAGTGCAGCTTGAATGATCAATCAGACCTTGACAACGCTCACAGTCACTGCACGCCTTACGTAAAGTACATTGAAGATTGTAGAATCTAGTCCGGTCGCAGAACTCTGATCTGTGCTTTCGGGGTGGTTACCATCCTCCATATTTGAAATAATCAAAGAATTATTGCATTGTGGGATTGTTGTGGGAAACAACTGTTTGTAATCCTCCTTCCTCCTCCTTTTCCACTTGTGATTTAAATATAAAACCTTCTCTGGCTTCACTATAGCAAGGTGGAATTCTGATTAGGAGAATTCCTGATTTGCAAATCTGTTCCTTATAATGAAACTAATTAATTAACAGCTACCTGATTAGTGGCACTCTGGCCTGCTATTTCATCATTCTCAGGTTAGAGATTGGCTCAGTAAAATCCTGTTAACATTTTCCTACTAGGATAATTGCGGCTAATTAAACTTAATGCAAAATACATTTGATTTTTGACAGTAAGGAAACATGGATCAGAAAACGTCAGTTAAAACCTGGTCTCAGAAATTTAGTCTTCAGTCACTTCACCTGTTTGCCTTCAGTTTACTCAAATGTAAAATAGAATAATGATGGCCCCTACCTCTCAGGGTTGCTGTGAGGATCACATGATATAATTGTGAAGTGCTAACACTGTATCTGGAACATGGTAAAGCACTAAAACATAAATGTTAACTATTATTTCTAATTGAATGTAATTACTCCATACTGTACTCTTCTATACTGGATTTTAGATGTGATTAACATAGAATGGTCTAAAGTGATAAGATGAAATTATTTTCTAAGTAAGATAATTTAGAAATGCATTCTACTAAATTGATGTCATCTGACTGGTAATAGGATTTGTTTCTCGTTTTAAATACATGATGTTGTGTGTGTTATTATTGTGTTTCTAAATTGCTTCTTATATTGTGAAATTTGGGAAACCATTGTATCAGAAATACTGTTAGAAAAGTAACTTTTTCCTGGATTCTGTTAGATTATGCATTGAGCTGTTAAAACAATGTGATCAAAATGTTTGAAAACTGTTAAATATTTAATTGGATATATTTTGCTTTAAAAATGGGTAATGCTGATAACTTACTGTTGGGAAAAAATGTGGCAACAGTTATCTCTTAAGTTATTTTTATCTGTGAGGTTCCTTGGGATCTTCTACGTGGGTAAGGTCATAAGATCTCATCAGTTCCAGAGACCACATGTAAAATCTCAAGTGCCAAAGTTACATCTTTGAGCCAACATGGTAACAATACACCTTAGTAAATTAATATTGATAAAATTAATATTAATATTAACCATAGACTTCATTTTGATTTGGGTTAACAGGTAGTACAAGATTGGAGACTTGCTGTAGTCAGCATTTTTCTGGGGTTTGTCATTAACTATCCCATACTCTGTAGGGTGTGTGTATGTGTGTGTGTGTGTGTGTGTGTAAAATTCCAGAATGTAGATATTCTTATATTATCAATGAAGGGTAAAGGAGATGTCTTTATATGTTCTCATTGTTAGCTGTTCTGGCAACGTGAGGGGAAAAAAATTATAATACCCTGGACTCAAGTTATGACTAATATATATTTGCTATTTGAGTCAAACTCTTGTGGAACTGTAGTTTGATATTATTCTGAGTTTGATTTCAGGTATGACTGCCTGAATTGCTCTTAAGTCATCTTCATGGGGAATGCAATGGGTTGCCCAAAGGAAATGTGGCCTGAGAACTGCTATAAATGAATGTCTGTCTCTGGGAAAAGTTGAGGGGATGATCTCACATAGACAAAGGTAGGAGCCGTTTGACTCAATTTCCTCTTGAGTTATTTCCTTTCTGAACAGGAAAATTTCCTGCTTGATTAATTCTGAGCCTGGCTATGATACCCTGTGAATACAGTGAAACTTGGGGGCACAATTAGCTATAAAATATTACTCATGCCTGGCATGAAACAGAGCTAAGGGAAGTTTTCCCCCTATTATGGCTTATGTCAGGTCAATCTGTGCCCTTTAAGAGACAGTCTTGATATTGTTATAACCATGTCCTTCTTCTTTTTTTCCTTTCATAAGAAAATTTCTATTATCAGAGCAGGTGAACAGTGACAGTTTTGCCATTGTAGTACAAGATCAATTAATTATCAAATAAAAACTAAGATATCTGAGTTACTATTATAGGATGCAAGTATGAAAGATCTTACTGCTTTAATCTGAATACATGGTCAACTTCATATCTGTATCCTTAAAAGAGGAATAGGATAAAGATGTAAAAGTGTTTAAAAAGCTTGTTGGAGTAGCAAACTTTGAGAAAGCAACAAGATTAAGTTGTTTTTAATATAAGGACTAGGATATATAAACAAACAGATTTGAAACATTTTAAAATGGGATATTGGTTTTGAGTATGTTTAGGAATACTCCCTCAAAATATTTGGATTAAAATTTAAAACTACATTAATAATTGTGATGAAGTTTAGATTCATGTCTTTCTCTCCCTATTTTGAAGTATCTGTGTGATAATATTAAGAGACAAAAATGCTCAAAACCTAGTGGATCCCTTTCAAGAATAAGCTTAGATCCATAAGGTCTAAACCTCATAAGGGTTTTGCTACATGAACTAATTACTGAAAGGACAATCTGATTAGCTTTCATCACAGTTTACTATATTATGCCAAGTTTTATCACAAACAGGACTTAGCAGCATCATCTAGAGAACCTCAGCAAGTGACCTGGAACCTGGAGATGGCTGAGGAAATACCTCCACAGGCCTGTCTTGGTCTGTATTCAGCTGCTTGAGATGTGAATAGGAAGGGCTTGCAGGATCCCTAAAGATTATGGATACTGCAAAAGGACTTGACACTCCTAAAACCGCTGCTATGTGGGGTTTCTTTACTTACCTATTATAACTTTCCTTGTTCGGTTAGTCAGGTGCGTATTAAGGAGTGGTTACCTATTCTGTAAGCTGCTTATTGTTTTCACTTGGACTAAAATCGCTGCAGGAACAGGAGCCCTTGTAATTGCACGTCTGCCAGTCATGGTTTGCCTATGGTGTTCATACAGAGGCCTTTCATGTGGTCTCTAGCTGCCTTTCTTGTCGACTCTACTTCTTCATGGAAGCAAATTGTGACAATAAAACAGGTGAGAGTGGATGCTCAACCATTTGAACACCTGCAAAGTGACTAGATTGAACTGCCAGAATCTTTGAGATATTCATGTACTTTGGTGTGTAGAGACAAATTGAGTCACTTGGGTAGAAGCCTTGCCAATGCCACATCGTAATACCCCTGATGTGCTGTGATTGACCTCAGCCCAGCAGAGGAAACAACCCCTGGATGACCTTTGGAAACAGTTCAGCTGAGAATGGACCCTTACACCAGTCGAGGATCACTGCTTTATTTGACCCTGATAATTAGGACCTAATACCTTACATGGTCTCTATCATATATTTGTTATATACGCTTTATACCTTGTTCTGCAGTGTTAGTACTGGGGATATAGGAGAGCTCAACAACTCAAGTTGTGCCTTGAGCTGAATTGGCTGCTGGATATGTGCACACATCATTTGTCATTGGGAACAGAAGTGGCCCTGGTAGCCATGGGGCAGACACTCAAGACTTTGGTGATTATTCTTTTGCAATCAACAAGGTTAACTTAATTATAGTACTAAACTGTACCATCACAGGCTGGAAGAATGAGTCTTCCCACTCGTTCCCTTTTAATTGGGAAAAGATCATCTCACAATTCTTGACTCCATTAGCCTCACAATATGGTGTCAGGCCACCAGTTCTGGATTATGAGCAAAACAGAAGACAAGGTCAGACAATGGGGTGACTGATGGGATGCCATTACACCCTATCCCTGGGACAGAATGTAACTATTTGGGAAGGAAATAAGTCAGGGGGCCAGGCACTAGAAGGTTCTTTTTTAGGAGAGCCCCACAAAGGTTTTATTACCTGTGTAACAAAAAGGCATATTACTGGCTCCCCTCAAACTGGACAGTCAGATGTGGGTTAGGATGGGTGATTTTTGCTCTCCAGCCCACACCCACCCAGCCTTGTAGCACTCATTTGTGAAGTATGCATACAGCCACCCAAGTTTCTGCTACACTTGACCTTTAGTGAGAGAAACTGAACTGCCCATGTATGGGATCAGATACAGTCTGGTGCTCCTGAGTAAAACGAACAAATTTTTGTAGGTATTTGTAAATGAAACCATAGGTACAGTGGAAGACCTGAACACTGGAGTCCATGCTCTTAGGGCTATAGTCTTACAAAATAGTTTAGTTCTGGACTTCTTCCTGGAAGAGAGGGGAGGAGTATATATTCTTGTAGGTCAGGAATGCTGCACCTGGGTTCTGGACAACTTCAGTGCTGTCTCTACCCATATGGCCTTGGTTTGAAATGCCTGAGACAAGTTTCAGGAGGACTGAAGGAAACCCTGGTCCCCTCAGGAAAGGCTAAGTGCTTGGCTCCCGATCTTTCATGGCTAAAGTATCCATTTGGGGGCTTTCTCTTGTGGGTTTTCATAGGGACTGTGAGCTGTTGGTGTTTACAAAGCCTCCCTTGGTACAAGGAATGATTTCCAAGCCAATTCCCAAATTAAATGCGCAGAGATTAAGACAAACTAGTTGAGGACAAAGGAGTCATCGAATCCTCATTCTGGGGTTGTATCAAAGCATGGTTAGCACCAAATAGGGGATTATCATGTGGAATTTTGTTACTACCACAAAGCTAATTCAAGTGAATTCATGATCTCTCATCCCCCTTTTTGCTGGTTGTACCTGCCAGCCCTCTCATAAGGGGTGAACAAAATATGTGCCAATTCAAAGGTAGGGCAGCCAAAGTATATGCCAACTAGAGTATAGGAAAGGGAAGTCATTTGCACTCTGATCTCCTTTTTAGAAATCTGTATCTACCTGGATTGTAAACTCATCTCCAAGATAACACTAGCCCATCCCCTTTTGAAAATGGGCACCTATCAGGATTGTCTTCTCTTACTACAAAATTAGTCTATAAAAAATAGTGCATGGTTTGAACTTGATGCCAGGATGCATTCAGTGCACTTTTACCTTAGATGCTACAATAAAGTCCTTTAAATTTTCTCTTCCTGGGTTTGTTTCATTATTAAGGGCAACGCCCAAACAAAGATTTTCTTTTAACAGAAGAAATGCCAATCAACCAACATTTATTGTTTACTATATGCCAGGAACTGTGTTCTAGGGATTCAAAAGGGGGAAAAAGGCAGTCCCCGCCCTCAAGGAGCACAAAATTTAACATAGGAGATAATATACAAACAAATATATCCAAAGCAAAGGATTGTCAAACAGAGGGATTGGGAGAGGCCTCCTGTATAAAATGGGATTTTAGCTGGTACTTGAAGGAAGCCAGGAAGAAGATAGGAGGAGAGAGAGCCTTCCATACGTGGGGCTCCCCTTCACATATTTTCCATTCCAGCCAAACTTGGTTGATTTGCTATTTCCTGACAGTTGATCTGCCATCACCCTACTTTTGCACATGCTGTGACCCTTGCCTGGAATGCTCTCCTTCTTTACCTTTGCCTTGTAGAATCCTAGATCCCTTCAAGGTTCAGTTCAAATGTCACATCCCACAAGAGTCCTTTCCATTTGAGAGGCCTCCCTTCTACCCGAGGAAAATTGCTTCTATTTTGCCTCAGTAAAGAATCAGTTAGGGTTAGAATTGGAACACATTTAGGGTTAGAATCAGAGCGCATTTAGAATCAGATCTCTAGTGACTAGTACTCTTAATAAAGCACTTTAATTTGGATTGTTTCTACTCTTTCCCTTCCACAAATCATATATTTATCTGTTGAAATGTTGTATCCCCCTAGTAGACTCTAAGTTTCATGACGGCAGAGTGCTGTGTCTAGAGTAGATGCAGTGCTAGACTTGAAAGAAGAAAGACTTGGGTTCAAATCCCACTAGCTGTGTGAATTTAGGAAAGTCAATTAACCGCTTTAAACCTCAATTTCTCCTTTTGTAAAATGAGGCAGTTGGACTGGATGATGTCTGATGTTCCTGTTTGAAATCTACGGTCCTATGATCTCTGCATGCATGGTCTCAGTGCCTATTACAGAGTGGGGTCTTAATAAAGCCAACTAGAGAGGGAAAATCATATAGCTGTCCTCAGAAATAGAAGAGTCATGAAGGGACCCTGGGTTATTCAAATTCAAAGCAGGTTAAATATTTTGTCATTGGAGAGGGCTAGAGGATCAAATCTGCTAATGGTGCCTCTTGGGCAGAGAATGGTCTTTATCATGCTTCTTTTATAGGGGATAATTCCTACTCAGGGTGGCTTCTGCCAGAAGCATTTGGCAAGGGAGGGGGACAAACCCAGGATCTAGAAACCAGAGCTGTCTTGAGTCCAAGCGGGGTGAGCCCAGCTGCTGGATGAGAGTCAGAGTTGCACAGGGCTTGAGGGAAGGTTGCCAGAGAGTGAGTGATGAGACAGCAAAGTCACTGAGCCAATATGGGGGGAGGGGGCGGGGTCGAGAGCAAGAGTGAAATCGAGAGGTGGGGGGGAGAGAGAGA
>CM053770.1:18498685-18531561 GCA_028658325.1 Potorous gilbertii
ACTTACTTCCCTCTTTTAGAAAAGCTCATGCAGGAAACTAACTTCTTACACAGGGTCAGTGCCTGATTGGCATGGGGGCTGGGGGTGGGGGTCATAGAAAGGAAAGGGGCCAGAAGGACAGATTAGCTCCTGCTGGCACTTGCAATGGATTTCAGAGTTTCATGGGTTTAGAGCAACAAGGATTCTCAGAGGTCCAACAGTCCAGCCCCTTTATTTTATAAAGGAGGAAATTGAGTTATAGGGAGGGTAACTGACAGGTCTTGACAACAAAGAAATGAATGAATGGTGGGGAAAAGATCATTTAGCTCTCTCTTTGTGCCACATTGGGGGATACAAAGACAAGATAGAGGAACCCACTTCTCTCAAAGAGCTTCCATTCTAATAAGGAGAGTTTAACATATAGGAGAGTGTTAGCTACTGCTCAATGTCAAATTTCAGAGCTGGAAAAACCCAAAGTGATTGCCCAATCCAACCCTCTAACATTCTCTTATGATTCTTTTAAGGTTTTTTTTTCCTAAAATGTTGTTGGACAAGCATTTATTGATCAGTCTTTGAGTGTGTCTTAATTGCTTACCAAACACTACGTTATAGACTGGGGATAAAAGAGACAAAGACATGTCCCTTGCCCCCAAAGACCTCACATTCTACTGGATTTAAGCTTGAGTTTGACAGACTGCAAAAGAAGCATTTGGACATCATTTTGTTACCCACTAGCAAATGTGTTAGATGAGGGAGGAGGGGTAGGAGAGAGAATTCCCAGAGATCAGTGGCTACAGCATGACTGCAGGAGCACTAGTCTTAAGGGCAGCTTTTTCAGCCTTCTCTGGCACCGTGAGAATTCCAACAACACTATGGCTGACTTGCTTCCTATTCCTCATATACCATATCCCATTTCCCATTGGCATGCCTCTGTAAAGGCCTTCCCCTCTGCCTGGGATGAACTGCCTCCTCAGAGCTAACTCATAGTACTTGTCTCCTTTCTAGGTTCAGGGGAAGTAATACACCCTACAGGACATCTATCCTGATCCTTCCAGCTTCGAGTGCCTTTGCCAGAAATTACTTGATATATTTCATATTTAATTTCCTGTGTACGTATTGTTGCCTATCTTGCCTCCTTTTTGTCTTTGAACTCTAGTGTCTAGCACATAGTAGGAACATCATAGATGCTTAATAAAAGCTTGTTTCATGAATAGAGCCTATTTGTGAATTGTTTTAATAGCAAAAACCTGGCCCCCAGCAGATTTGGTTTGAAGATCCCAGTTAATAATTGGAGGGTAGTGGTGGTAGTGAAATGGCCCCAAGTGGATTGTGTGAATGACTCTTCCATTGCTAAGGACTTCAGGGGTGCTATTATTTTCTCTTCCCCCCAAACCTTCTTGCTAGACTTGTGAGCAATCAATCAATCAGTATTTATTAAGCACTTATTGACTTAGTCTGTGCCCTGTACTATTTGAGGTGGAGGAGATACAAATCCAAAGGATGCAACCATCACTACTCCTTAGCAACCAAGTAGACCCAGTTATTACGTCTTGGCTAACCAGACTCTACATCACTAAAACTTCACTGTCAAAATCCTCGATATTCACCTAAGTTGGCCCACACCTGCAGCTATGGGGAATCCTGTGGGTCACTGTGGGCATTCTGAAGAAGAAACCCAGAGAAGATCCTAAGTGAAAACTACTCCTTAAGTCTTAGAAAGTTCAATTCTGTATTTTCTGAGCAAAGAGGGCTTTCTTTGCCACCTGCAAACGGCCACAGAGAGCAATGAAGCGTGAGATAGTCTGGATTGGGGGTCGGGGTGGGGGTGAGAGCATCTTCTACCACCTCAATCAATCTCCATGCCGTTCTATCCTTTACGGCTCATTTGAAGGGTGGTGCTTGGCTGATTCACTGAGGCCAACGTTTTCAGGGAGGGGGAAAGCTGTTTCTCCGTGATGCACTAGTTCATCTCAATGTCTAAAGTTATAGAGTCCTTGTCTATCCCCATCCCTCGGGCTGGAAAGGATCTTACAGCATAACTGATCCAAACTTGTCACTTCACAGATGGGGGAAACTGAGACTTAAGGAATCATTATTTACCCAGGTCATTTCTGGTGCTCTTTCCTTTGTACAAGTTACCCACTGTCTTCAATACCAGGTTTTAAAAAAAGGTTCTAAAGAAAGTGATGCTGCCTTATATATGTCTCTTTCTATGTGAGTTATCTTACTTCGAGACTAAGGAATATTTTTTATATTTTCTTTCTAACTTTTGGCCGTGTAGTTGTAGACATGATTTCTAGTTAGCTCTCTTAAAAAAAAAATTTATTGATATCTTTCATTTTTGTTTTCACCTCTAGAACCTACCCTTCCCCCTTCCCTGACCAGGATGCCATTCTTTTGTAACAAGAAACAAAAAGGAAGAAATAAACCCAGCTCATCAAAAGTGATGATCAGCTGAGATCTGACAGTATTGGGGACAAGGACATCTGATTTCACTCTCTATAATCCCTTTAAGATATTGTGACCCAAATGTCCCTCTAGCATTTTTAGCATCTCGAGGGCCTCAGAGTGACTGGAATAAACAGACAGCTGGCTACCTCTACTCCAGCACTTGATTCTTAGTCACAACCTGACAAGTTATTCTGTCTCCGTCTCTCACCACCTCCAATCCCTTCACCTCCCATCCTACTCACGCATTTGTTTCCACTATTCCAATGGCCAAAAAAAGGTCAAGGTACACTTTCAAAAGGCCAGACCGGATCATCATCTCAAAAGAGAAGCATCTGGAAGGTTTTATTTTTTTGAGCTCAACTAAATGGACCAGAAGAAGAGGAGGGAAAAGAAAGAGATAGCAGAGGCTTGGAAAGGCCAGGTAAAAGAGTAACATGGGACAAATCATTCAGTCAACAAGTAACCAGCATTTATTAAGCACCTCTGCTACATGTCAAGCACTGTGCTGGTATGGGGGATACAAAGACTAAAATAGATGAAGCAGTCCTTCCTCCCACAAAGTTAGCATTTGATCAGAAGGGACAGCAGGTGTGAGAAATGACTCCTGTACGACAATTCACACGTGTTAACAAGTATATTTAAAGAAGATAAGAGAATGCTTGGTGAATGAATTTTGAATAAATAATAATATTAATAACTCACATTTAAGTTGAACTTTAATGCCAGAAACCCTTCTGCCTTCTCCCTACCATGCCTGGGAGCTTCAGGCAGGCGCTTTCTCCCTCCTAAGAAATGGAGGGAAAAGTAGTGCACCTGGGGTCAGAAGTACTGGGTTCAGTGTCCTCCTCTGACACAAGCTTTGTGATAAGGCAACTCACTTAACTAATGGCTGCAAGCCTCCATTCCTCAGCAAAATGGGCATAATTCTTTCGGTTAAAATCTATGAAATTTGTACTATTGGACCTTGAAAAGTTGTGCTGAGTAGGTAAGAGCTAAAAATATAAGCTTATTACACCTTTCAGGAAGGCAGCTTGGTGATGCAGTGGATAAGCACTGGGCCCCGAGTCAAGAAGACCTGAGTTCAAATCCAGTCTCAGACACTTAACAGGAAAGTCACTTAACCCTGTCTGCCTCAGTTTCCTCATCTGTAAAATAAGGTGGAGAAGGAAATGGTGACCCACTCTAGTGTCTCCGCCAAGAAAACCCCAAATGGGGTCATGGAGACTGAAAAGACTACACAACACCCTCCAGGAGTTGTGACCCTATCTAACTCAGCTTTCCCGATTCTGTCCTTCTTGGTTTTAACATCAGACTCGAGTCACTAACATTGATTCTGAAACTTGAAACGCCTCACACTTTCACCCCTGCCTTGTCCTAATCAGGATCCCACACTTCTATAAACACCTACAAGAACTGCTGTCCCCGTTCTTACGTTCCTCGAAAACCTCACTCACTCCTCGTCTCCCAGAACCCAAACGAGTGACCCATCCAACTCTCACCTGAAACTGAGCATTCGCTGAAGGTGCTCCAGGAGGAGAGAATCCCCCAAAGCGACTTCCTGAGGAAAAGAGTCTCTAAAGCTTGCGGCCCCCTAAGGCTGCAGATGTTTTGCTAGACGGGAATAACTGAGAGACTTCTGGAAAGCTGCGTTAGAACAGGGCCCAGGAGGGGAAACATTTCGCAAACATAGTAGACTTTTGTTTGGAAGGAATGGGGTAGATATCCGAGAGGAGGGAGAGGCCCTCTCCCTTCAGGTCCCTTCGGGTGAAATACTGCTTTCCCTCAGAGAGGGGGGAAATGCCATAACTCACACCAGGAGGAAATGGGGAGGAAGGGGACCCAGAGTTTGGGTTGTCAACCCTCTCCCCCGCACCCCCCGGGGGCTGGTAAGCTGAGCAGGCTGGGAGAGGAGGGTGGGAGGGGGCGTTGGGAGGAGGGGAGTGTACCAAGGATTTCAGGTGAAGACAAAAGAGTGGCGACTAAGAAGGAGAGAAGGGTTGGGATGGGGAAAGAGCGAGGGACATCCAAGGGTGAAGAGTAACCCGCGGAGAAAGTTGGAGGGGAGTGGGCGAAGAGGAATCCGTAGGCAGCGGAGTCCCTTTTCCCCTCGCTGGGTCGGTGTGCCACCGCAGCCGGGATGGGGATGCTCCGACTAACTCCAGGAGTCGATCCCCGGCACGCCAGGAGGAGGGAGAAGCCCCAGTGGTCTCGGCCCCTCTCACCTCCCCCAGGATGCTTCCCACACCCTGTCTACCCTCCCCCTCCTCTTCTGCCTGCCCCCCACTTACCATCTGCGCCACCTTGAGCAAGGCGGGGTAGGTGGTGGGGTAACCGCGGGCCAGCAGCCCCTCCGAGGGGCCCGGGACCGGGGCAGGGCCCGGCGGGGGCGCGCCCACTACGATGCCACTGCTGCTGCATGTGGTGCGAATGACCCCGGGGCCGTGAGACATGGCGCCGGGTCTGTGGGTCCGTGGGTCCATCTACCAGGCACGGCTGTAGCCCGGGCCCCCTCCTGCTTGCCCGCCAGCCTGGCAGCTTCTTTAGGGCTCCAGGACCAGACTCGACGCCCGAAGGAGGGGCAGGGACCTGGGCGGCCCGCCCCGGGGAGAGGCGGGGTCGGGGCGGTCCCTGGGACAGGTTACTGGTGGGCCAGGGACTGTAGGGGGTCAGCTTACCCCTGGTAGGACCGGATTTGTTCTTGGTCCTGACCCTGACTTTGACCCTGGCCCGACCCAGACCTGCCTGGGCTTGAGGTTGGAGGGAGGGGTGAGATGGGTCAGGAGCCCCAGCTCCTCAGACCGCCGGCCCTTCAGCTCCAGAGCCTAGTAGGGGGCGGGGTTAGGGGAGGAAGAGCCCGGGCTGGCCAGGGCGGAACAGGATCCAGATGTGTGCTAGGAGGGGGTAGGGGGCGGGAAAAGCAGCTGAGCGAGCCGCTGAGGGAGCGGGTAGCCTTGGCCTGGCCTATCTCCAAATGGGCCCCAAAGGCCGAGCCCCTGGAATCCTTGGCACCGTTGGACGAGACAGCACAGGCCCCAAAGTGTCAGCCTGCAGGTACCGCTTCCCGCACAGCGGAGGCAGTGGCCTTTGGGATCCCTCGACAGCTAGCCTGGGTCCTAGCCTCAGGGCCCAGGAAACTTGAGCCTGTTCTGGCCTATTGCCCTTAGGGGAGATGGGATGGGCCAATGGGCTGCAGGCCCCAGGCGGTCTCCGAATGCTCCTGGAGGGCTGGAGAGTTTCCTGCGCTTCGTGACAAATTCGGCCCCGCCTCCCCACAACTTACTAAGTTTGAGGCCTTACGCCAGATATTTGTACCAGTGGGGGCCCCAAATAAACCGCTTAAAAATGTTAGTAGTTGGGTGGAGAGAGGGAGAGGAAGCTTCCATTTGCGACTCGCAAATAGCCCCTTCCTTCCAGTCATCCCCAGAGTTATTTGATGTGCTGAGTCTCAGGGAATATAGAAATTATAGCCCCGAATTGTTTCCTTGGTCATTGATCCCTAGGACCTGCAGGTGCCGGTATATTCCACAGTGTTTGTAGCAGCAGTTTTGGAGGATAGCAGAGAACTAAGATCTAAGACGGTGCCCATCCATAGGGGGTTGGGGTGGGAAAGGCTGAACCTAACTATAGTGGATCATGGAGATTATGATTTGGAGCTGGATTTCCATTCCCATCTTTTTTCCAGTGTAGGAAACGGAATCCGGGAGGTTCCATGTTGCCAGAGGTCACACACAAGTGTCTCAGTTGGGATTGTGAAGCCATGTCTTTTTCACTTCAAATTGAGTGCTCCGTCCTCTCTACCAGGCTGCCACTGCAAATTAAGACCCCCTACACCCACCCCCACCCCCGAAACAATAAGAAAAAACAAAGGGAAAAGACGTCTGAACTCTGATGAAAATCAATGACCAGTCTTGGTCGAATGATGAACACTTCCCTCTTCTCAGTGAAAAGATGGGGATTAGGGTTTCAAAATGTGTTCTCTGTCAGTTTGGACAGTTTGTTGGTTGTTTTCGCACTTTTCTTTTATAAGGGAGTGTTCTGGAATGCAAAGCTTGAAAGGGACTCTGTGTATGTTTTAAGTGTCAATGAATCATTTTAAAAAATACGACCAACAATTTTTTCAGGGGGCCTGAGGAAGGGGGGCAGATTTCAGACTGTGGGGAACTTCTACTATGGACATTTCTTCCAGAGTTCATAACATAGAAACTTAGAGCGTTTAAGGGGTCACTATGAGGATAGTATATGTCAGAGGCAGGAGATACCCAGTCACTTTTATCTACGAACCCAGTGGTTCTCCAACTTTTCCACAGTGGTAAAACCTTCCCGTTTAAACAAAATTTTGACCGAATTTTCATTCTTCGACAGAACTCTAAAATTATTTTAATGCCTACTAATGAAAAACATGAGGTTCCCATAGAAAAATTGGAGGTGTTTCAGGGTTTTCTAAAGGACAACTTGAGAACCACCAAACTTTTAAATTGTGTTGCCTCTCTTTCTGTAATTTAGAATCTCAGAAAATTATCTGGGTACTGAGTTGTTAAGTGACTTGTCTAGGGTCACACAAGTAGGTGTTGGAGGCAAATCTTCTTGACTCAAAGGCTTGCCTTCTATTCATTATGCCACACTGCCTCTCTAAAACCAGTAGTAATTATGGCAAACATGTAAGAGGTGGAAAGTCATTGTGCTTTTTTCCAGAATCCCTTGTAAATTGTTTTAATAAGAATGGGCGAAACTTTTGGGCAATGGATGGAACTTTTATTCCATTCAGTCTTCCCTGATGTGTATTAGAAGTGAGATGGGACTGGCTATAGCACATAGTATGGCCACAATGAATCTTTGGTTGCCTGTTGGCTGAGAGAGCACTAGACTGGGTTGCTGAATTACTGGGCATTATTGACATCTTTTTGACATCAGTGTTCCACTGGGGGATATTGGATAACTGTGAGTCATGGGACAACAATCTCCAAAGCATGAAAATTGAAGACAGGACTCATCTTAAAGCCCTTCCTAATCCACAGCACCTACCATAATATGGTAGTCTCTTCCACATCCAACAGCCTGTCAGTCAAGAAGTTCATCTGAGAGCTGTGCTTGGTCAAGGCTTGCCTATTCTGAGCTGCTGCAGACTGTCTCAGGTCTCAGTGGTATGCAGCATGCTTTCTGATTCTCGGGCATTCTCCTCACCCACCCACCCACCCCTACAGCTAGCCAATACCATTCTTAGTACAGATTCAGTACTTTCTGGCTTCCTCATTTTGCTATTTTTATTTAGCTGGCTTTTGTGATCTAACTCTTTCCTGAAGACCCACTCCCATGCCTCATCATAGTGAGGAGGTGGCAGTGGTTCTCTGAGGGGACTGCTAATGGAAAGAAAGCCCCTGCAGGTTCTACACAGCTGAGGAGGCTTCAGACTCAGCCCCTGGGATGGGTAGCATGTCTCTTGTCTGAGGACTAACCTGGCTTAATACAGGCTCACACTAAAAAGGTTGGCCTGTAGGTGATGAATTTCTTTTCAGCTGAAGCAAACTAGGGACAGATGAAATATACAAGCTAGTCCTCTGTCCTGCACAGTCCCCTGCACTTCCGTTAATATGGCCATAGTCAACGTGGTAAGAAGTAGTGGTGGTCATATTGGAATCCATGCTTTCTGGTTTGAAATTAGAGGCAGGATTAAAATCTATGTCCATCTACATGACCCTGCCTCAGTTCCCCCAGATTTCTTTGTACCTTTGTACCTTTGTGCGATTGAAAACTCAAATGAATGCTGAAATAAATAAAATCCCTAGAGCATGTCTACTCTTTCTTCTTCGGTTTTATTGTCAAGTGTTCATTGACGGAATCATTGTTTTGTAGGGTGCAAACCTGAAATATTCAATGCTGAGTAATTAATTGCCTAAAGGATTTTATTGATTTGCAATGAAAGAGTAAGCATATTTAATTAAAACTGCCCCACTCCACCAACAGAAATAGAAAAGTTCTGGAAGGACCATGAGGTGAATACAGATGGCAAGTACAGATGGTGAACAGTTAAAGCACCCAGTGCATTATTAATAGAATCTGAGAATTGAGTTTTTTTTTTTAAAGCAGGAAGGGATGGGAGCAATTATTTAGTCCAATATCTTCAATTCACAGATGAGGAAACTGAGACCCAGGGAGAGGAAATCACTTGCCCAAGTTCACAGAGCTATTTAGGGGCACACCTACTCATTCTGAATTCTCAAGAAAAACATTTTTGCAAAAGTCTTCCAACTTCCCACGTCCTGAGTAATCCCTGAGTCAGAAATGTTCACATCTTAAACTGATCCTGGTATAGGATGGTTTGGGGTTTTGTTCTGGGGCTGGGGGTTGGGGTTGTCGGTGTTGTTATAAAGACAAAGTCTCCTTCCTTCCAAACTGAAACCAGAAGTAATTCACAGCCCACTTTGAATAATGGAAAAAGTTATTGGAGAATCATAAGACACATACTTTAGTCACCTAAACACCCACACTGTTGAAAAGTATTCATGAACCATGTTTCTCAACACTCAAAAGAGGAAATTCTGATTTCCTTTCAGCTAAAAATAAGTACCTATTTCCCCGTTTGGCTTTCTGTGTAGTACACAAAGCAAGAGCCCACAGAGATTCAAGATATTCCAAAGCACCAAGTCAACCATTATTTTTCAAGGCAAAACCAAGCCTGTAGTCTTCTAGGCTATGGCTCATAAAGTTGCCATTCTCAGGGAGACCCAGAATCCTTAGCCTGTGGGGAGGACAGACCTGAGGGTTGGTGCAGGATATTTTTTCCCCCTAGGGTCATTATTCTGTGTTACTGGTTTCAGCAACATGAGAGACATCTACCCATTCACTCCCGGACACATGCACACCCCAAACCGGGAAAGTGAAACCCAGATTCTGTCCAGGACTGCTCAGTGTGCAGCACCACAAAAACCTATAGACCCAAGCTGAGGGTTTGATTTGTGTGCTAAATTTTGGTGCCCATTGGCCTGGCTGGCCCCAGGTTCTTCTTCCCAGCTCAGCAAGTAAAAGGAGAGCTTCTGAGAGGAGGGAAAGAAAGAGCTTCAGCAGTTGTGGGGATCTTGGAACCAGAAAGTTCCTTAGAGGAGAGTCCATGGAAAGAGTAGTAATTTGGGAATCAGAAATCTCCAGGATTTGCAACCAGATTTGTGTCTGTTTCTTCACCTTTCTAGGTCTCAGTTTCCTTATCTGTAAAATATGGGAGTGGGACTAGATCTTTTCTGAGATCCCTTCCCACTCTAAAGCTATTATCCTCTGATCCAACAGGTTGATCCCCTAGTCTTTTTCCAGCCCAGAAAGCTGAGAAGGGAAGCAATTCCTCCCACTGAGAAAGGTTGGCCTGTAGGTGATGAATTTCTTTTCAGCTCAAGCAAACTAGGGACAGATGAAATACACAAGCTAGCCCTCTGTCCTGCACAGTCCCTGTACTTCTGTTAATATGGCCATAGTCAACGTGGTAAGAAGTAGTGGTGGTCATATTGGAATCCATGTTTTCTGGTTTGAAATTAGAGGCAGGATTAAAATCTGTCCATATACATGACCCTGACTCAGTTCCCCCAGAATTCTTTGTATCTTTGTGCGATTGAAAACTCAAGTGAAGGCTGAAATAAATAAACTCTCTGGAGCATGTCTACTCTTTCTTCTTCAGTTTTATTGTCAAGTGTTCATTGACCGAGACATTCTTTTGTAGGGTGCAAACCAGAAATACTTTCCTGGTCAGTAGCTAGTTGTTGGTAGAGTCAGGCTGAATGTAGCTCTCCTGACTCCCAGGCCACTATACCACTCTGACTCCTGTGTCCTAAGATACCCTTCAGTCAGTCATGCTGAACCCAGGCATTCAAAGGAGTGGGTGAGCAATATTCAGCAACCTTGTTTCACAACATGCTTGGCTCCTAGTCCTTCTCTGACTTGGCCCACAAGAAATTAATACTTTCTAATAGAGACCAGCAGGAGAATCCAGGAGTACACGGGGCAGCTGGGTACAGTTTGTCTCACAGAAGGCATAAATGGAACATGGGTAGGGTTTTATAGAAAAGGGAGATAACAAAAAACCTACTGATGATACTGAGGATAACCTGATCCAATAAAATCACTTTCCTGGTCAGTATCATCAGTAGGTTTTGTTATCTCCCTTTTCTTGACTTTATTAATAACAGTTAGTAAATATAACTAATATTGATGTATTGATTACTATAATAATACTATAATAATTAACAGTTAATATAATTAATAATCTGTGATGGGCCTTTAAGGCCCTCCATACTCTGGCTCTCACTTATCTCCACAGGCTTAGTTTGTATTCCTCTGTACTATTCAGGTCACACTGACTTGCTAGCCATCTGCCATATAGGACATCCCATCTCCAGCGAGTCTCTGCCTTCGCATGTCTGGAATGTGCTTCATCTCCTTGTCTCCATCTGAGAAAATCTCACCCTTTCTTCTACACACAGCTTAGCTGCTGTCTGCTCCATGAAGACATGGTTAATGTTTTCTTCCTTTAAAAATGATGTTCTTTTTATGTACTTTGTATTTACTTGTTCGTCCCCACTGTCCACCCAGCAGAATGTAAACTCAAGGGCTTAGTGGAGGCAGCTGGGTGGTGCAGTGGACAGAGTTGCACAAGGGCTCAGGAGGACTCAATTTCAAATCCAGCCTCAGACACTCGCTAGCAGCATGACCCTGGGTAAGTCACTTAACCTCTGCTTGTTTTTGATTTCCACAACTGTGACTTGGTGATAATGAAACGGGTGATTTTAGGGTGATTATAAGAATTGAATGAGATAATACTTGTAAAAAGCACTTAGCGCAGTGCCTGGCACATAGTAGGAACTGTGTAAATTGTATATTCCTTTCACTCCTACTTTTTCTGTCCTTGTATCCCTAGTGCCTTACACACAGCAGTTGAAGTGATGTGAATTTTAGAGTGGTAAGGGACCTTGGAGATTATCTAGGCAATGTCTTGAACCTCTTTGGCATTGGACTGGTGAAGCCTCTGGACCCCTTCTCGGAATGTTTGTAAATAAATGCTAAGTTTCAGTTGGAGGTTGGTAAAAATAAAGACCTAATTTTTTTTCCATCCAAGTTCACAGACTCCTATCCATCCATGGACCCCAGGTTAAAACCCCCAATCTCAGTTAATTATCTCATTTTTTCAAGGTGAGGAAACTGAGGCTCAGAGAGGCAGTGACTTGACAAGGTCAATGACTAGATTTATACAAGTTCCTGGAAATATACTGCCTTTGCCCCACAAACTCCTTGACCTCAGATGAGGAGCATGATGACTCTTTACAGAAGGCTGAGCAGCCCAGGTTCTGGAGACAAAGTTCTCACCCTTCTTGGCTACTCATTCACTCTGGTTTGGTGGTTGTTACACTTGAAAAGACAGCCTCAGTTTGTGGGTGTGAATGTGTGTGGGTGTGGAGGGGCCAGTGGAGGCAGAACCCAAAGCAAGAAGGGTCTGCAAGGAGAAACCTTCACAAAAAATAAGGGAACACAGGCATGCCCAGCATTTTTTCATTAGGAGGAATACCCAAGGAATTTTATTTTATTTTTGCACTCAATCATTTATTGACTACTCAAGCGTGCAAAGATATTATTTTATTCATAACAAAATAAACAAAAACAACTAATCTTAAACATAAAACAATCTATACCTTAAAACTAAAAGGGGATAACATGCAATTAAGTTAAAAGACAAAGCTGTTCATTTTTATTTGTTGGTTGGGTCTTGAAGACCTTGGGGTGGGCCCCCAACCTGTGTGTTCTTCAATGGCAGGGACACAAATCCTTGCTTTCCCCAGTTTTTATCTACCTCTGTACTGATGAAAAGTTCTTTAAAAAAAGATGACCTTTATTTGATCTTATAGCCCACAAGAGGTAGCCTGGAGTAGTGATTAGAACACTGGACTTGATTCAGGAATCAAGTTAAAAATCCCCTTAGACATTTACTAGCTTTACCTTCAGGGCTTGTGTCATCAACAATAAAATGAAAAGTCAACAATAGCACCTACTCCCAGGGTTGTTGGGAGAATCAAATGAGATAACTTTTGCAAGGTGCTTTGCAAATGTTGGAACGTTGGGTTAACATGAGTTATATCATTAGGTAGTATAAGGATTATTGTGTCCATTTTATGGATGAAGAAGTTGGTTTTAGAAAGACCTAAGGTCACACAGTAAGGGGCCTGGTCAGGACTTGAACCCAAGTCTGAACATAGGTGCTTAAAAAGGGCTGGAATTGATTGAATCCCCATTTCAGGTGGAAAGCTCTGAGGGCAGAGCTTTATATTTATTTAAATTATTATATCAGGTATATTATATAAATAATATATAATTAAATTATTGTATAAATATTTATATATTTCCTTTGTCACCTCCAGGACTATTCAGTTGTGTTTTAAAGCAGGCTTTTAAAAAATATGTTGGCCATAAGACTAATTAGATCTTGGGGACCTGCTTGTAAGAATCTAGTTTTCCTTTGGATGATGAAACTCTTTCACCCCGCCCCCTGCCCCACTATACATAGAGATTGGAAAAAAAGAAGTCCATCCAAGCCTGACAGCTCTTTATCGTTTACATAGCATAACAGGAATGGAATGTAACTCAGCCAGCCCTGCTGAGGCAGTGGGGGGCAGGGGTCCTTACACAGGAGGGAAAGCAAACTGGGGAAACAGGGTCTAGGATTGTTGTTCACCCTTCATTCTCCAAGAAGACCAATGATACCATGAGGGTGATGTCTTGACTTGTGGGGAAACATCACTGCATGAACCTTTTTTTTTCCTGTCCTTTTCCTAGATCTTCTGATGCAATTTGGTAAAACAAAGGAAGTTAGGTGGCATGATAGGTGGAGTGTTAGATCTGAGTTCAAATCCTGCCTCAGTTTCTTGCTAGCTGTAAGATTCTGGGAGTTACCTAACCTTTCAGCTTGAGTTTCCTCAAGCGTAAAATCAAAATAATATTAGCACCTACTCGACAGGGTGGTTGTGAGCCTTAGATAGCATGTAAAGTGCTTTGTAAACTTTGACGTGCTACATGAACTAGCTTTTTCAGGCAGGAAGACCCAGACAGAATGAGATACAGTGACCAATGGAGCCACTGATATAGCCCTAAACATCAAAGGAATTTTACCAACTTCATCCTTAACTAACTCATTCAGGTTTAATGTAGTCAAAGGGACTCTGAGTGTGCTTATCCTAAGTCAGCAGATTTTGTTAAGGGCTCTTTACAAATTTGTAATTTACAGATTGTAATTTTTGATTGGAGATGGAGGCTCTAGTGGCAACTAAGCAGATGAGCACATTTCCATTTATATCATGTGTATGTGTGTGTGTGTGCACACGCGTGCAGCCATAAACTTCATTATTACCTTAAAGGGTTGTGGCTTTCCTCTTTGTGTGTTTGCTGTGAAACATTCAGTGACTGCTATAGCCAATGGCAAAAAACAGGGAATTTTTGGGGGGAAGGGGTCACTTGCATGTCTATAGCAGAGTCATAATTAGTCAATTTTGTGATGAGAGCAAGGGAGCAGGAGAGACAGAGAGAGCTCATCTGGCATTCTGTTGGGGAGAAGGATGCCTCTCCTGGAACACATTCAGGTTTCTATAGCACTGAAGGCCTGACTCCTGCTAAGGAGGAAGGGCAGGTTGGGGTGGGGGAGTCACTTATGTCAAGGAGAGGATATATGCCCTGGGGCAGGCTATTCCTAATACTGGGGGCAGAGCCCAGCAATATGGGGTTCACCCATGGCAAAGCTGGACAGGAGGGAGAAAAGGATAAATATCCCACCCTGGGGCCAACCCTGCATCACCCAACTATAGTTATGGCCCTGGTTCAGGGATGGTTCAAAAGCTATCTCTGGGGACCCTTTATTTTATGGTCATTTGGCTTGGTTACACCATTTTAAATTGTGTTCCATTTAGTGAATTCACTTTGAAAGACTTTCAGAATATGTAGGGCAGTGATAGCAAACTTAAATAGTACATAAAGATCTCTGTGAAGCACATAGTGACTTAGAAAACTACATATTATCTATGTTCTATTGTATTTTATATATTTTTATGAAGTATTTCTCAGTTAACATTTTAATCTGGTTTGACCAGCCCTCATACTTCTGCTACAGAGCACAGAACCCCAAAGGCAAAGTGAATTTGTGTCCACATGATGAGTTAATCCTCTGGCCTTGCTCTCATGATCCAGGTAGAATGTTTCTCCAAAATAATTGTTAAAAACACATTTGATACTGAAAAGTATCAAGGAAAATTTATTAGAGTTCAGAGGAATTGAACATCTTGACCAAGGTGAACTCCATCCTTCTTCAAAAAGGGGAAGAGAGAGAGAAAGAGAGATACAGAAGTGAGGGCATTTTTATAACATTAGTGCAGGACAGATCCTCCCATCAGAGGATGGATTAGTCTGTTCTCTTCCGGGTCACAATCTTTTGAGATGACATGCCCACTGTATGTCATTAAGCATATGCAGTTGGATTTTTAGGTGACCCTGCCAGTGACTTCATGTTCTCATCTCTGATTGGCTTTCCCTCAAACAGCTCATCAAGCCAGCACACAAATTTCTGACCTTCAATCTGACCATGCTAGATCACAACTCTGATCACTTAAAGCTGGGAATTTTAACCTGTGGAAACAGAATTTCTTCCTTGTTTCCCACAATAATCTTACATGTTCTCCATGTCTCCTGGAACCATGTGCTTTGGTTGTAATGAAAGGCCTTGTTTTTCTCAAATATCCCCCCAAAACTCAGACACTGAAGTGTATGGGTGATTTTCAAACATTTAATCAAAAAAAGGTCTGGTATTTTTAAGGTTAGATTTACAAACTGGATGCATTCTTAACATTAGCAACTCTATTACTTATTGTCTAGGAAAAATAGGATTTATGAAGTTTATAACAATGTATTAAAAAAGTTTTGTCCTAAAGATTTACAGTGTTTTGTAAACAAGGATCCATTTTACTTGCAACTGAACATAGCGACCACAATGGAACTAAGTGTACAAAAACACGCCAAAAATACAGTTCCCTGGAAATGTACATCCTACCCATGGCGGCTTTTACAGCAACGTCATTTCTGTTAACATCATGGTCAGAATGGCGATCACTGTACAGTCCGGGATCTCCATGAGAGAAAGCTGAAATACGTGTTTCCCGCGTAGCAGATTGTGACCACAAAGGCAAAGAACTATGGGGAAGGAAGCAGGTTACAGCAGAGTGTTATAGAACATCCTAATTCATGAATTTAAGGATCTGTCCTCCCTTGATTCACACAGTAGTGCAATGATCTAGCTGGAAATGACTTTCTTGATTCAAGTCTCTTATTTCACTGCCTGTTTTTGGCTGCTCCAATTTTGCTTTTGGAAGCAGTTGAGACCATATGTAATTATGGGTCAAATGGTCATAGAAGGTGGGGACCGTCTCCAGACATCCAGATCTATATCTGGTCACTGGCCCAGATGGCTGCAGAGGAGAGAGGGAGGCTGGTGACTTTGTACAGCCCTCACTCACTCAAATCCAACTCACTTGCGATCATGACATGTCCTTCCTGATGTCATGGTCCCCTTTAAGAGGAAGAATGAACAACAGCCAGTGAGTAGATCTTAGTCCAAGTCTCATTTGGTCATGGTCTGAGTCTGGTGGCTCAGAGACAATAGAAATAGCCATTTGTTTGGTTTTGCCCAGAAACCCTGAGGGTCTTCCCCTCCCAGATTGATCTTCATTATTTTTTGACTAGGTAAAAGAGACCATTCCTTGCCTCATTTTCTACTTAGCCTTACGGGGCAGCTAGGTGGTACAGTGGATAGAGCACCAGTACAGGAGTCAGGAGGACCTGAGTTCAAATCTCACCTCAGACACTTGGCACTCACTAGCTGTGTGACCTTGGGCAAGTCACCTAACCCCAATTGCCTCATCCTGGGTCATCTCCAGTCATCCTGATGAATATCTGGTCACTGGATTCAGATGGCTCTGGAGGAGAAGTGAGGCTGGTGACCTGCACAGCCCTCCCTCACTCAAAACAAAGTCAAATGCAAGTCATGTCATCATTTATGGATGAGCACACTTGCCTTAACCACTGAATGGGTGTTGCCTCAGACAAACTGAGACCTGGGAAAGACCTTAGCTTAAAAAACCCAAAGCCTCCACAACATCCAGGGCCATTTTTAGTCATCCTGATCTGTATCTTGCCACTGGACTCAGACGACTGCAGAGGAGAGAGTGAGGCTGGTGACTTTGCACAGACCTTCCTCACTTAAATCCAATTCACTTGCAAATCATGACCTCACCTTCCTGATGTCAGGGTCCTTTTCAAGAAGGAAGGGCAAGCCACAACAACATAGTCAACATAGAACGTATACAATAAGTATAGACTATAAATAGTATTTATGTTCTTAAGAGATCATAGAAATGGAGATGGAAAGGATTTCAGAGAAGTTAAGTAATTTCTCCAGTATTATACAGGTGCCTGAGTCAGGATTTGAACTTGGGTCCTCCAACACCAAATCCTGTGTTTTTCCCCACTGTCCTATACTGCATCTTAATGTTTTCAGCATTACCTAATCCCTTAACAAGCTCCTCCTGCCTTTTTAATATTAATCACGTTCCTATAGTCAATGTAAATTTCTGTTATGTAATTGCATCTTTACCCTATTCAAATCCATCTTGTTTTCTCTGAAGTCGTTGGTCCCTCTTGGAACTTAGCCCACTTCATGAGAGGCATCCATGTCAATAAATGCCTCTACTTGGATTAGAGGCGATCTGACTGAGTTCTTCGAGATGGTTTCACCACCACACATCACAAAACCTCAACAGTTTTTAGTGTCCCTGGGTTTAAACCTCAACAGTTCTACAGTGCTTTACAATTTACAAATAGTTCTAATGTTCTCTCTGTTTCCTCATCTGTAAAATGGGGATAACAAAAGCACCTGTGTTATAGGTTGTCATGAGGTTTATAAGTGTTTGCAAAGGCAAGATCAAGTATTATGGGTATTTTTATCCCCATTTTCCAAGTGAGCAAATAGACTTAAATGACTCATAGGCACTTAAGAAATGTTGATTGATTGACTAATTATCCCAGGTCACACAGTAAGGGGCCAGGATCTGAATCCAGATTTTCCTTCTCCAAAGCCCACAGCATTCTTTCCACTGCACTACAGCTGCCTATAAGAACATGTCATCAAACTGAGTTCTACAAAATGTGGCTCCTGTGTGGATCACAAATTTCTGGGAGAGCTCTTTCTCCATATGATGAGAAAGTACGATGACAAGAAAGTCCCCATTTCATGCCTTGCACTCAATTTTCCCATATACTTCAGAAAGTTTTCTCTCCGGACAGGCTGTTCTTCTCTATCTCTGATCTGTTGGCTAATTCTGGACAATGTGGCTCCCATACATCGCTGCGGATTCCCAGCCCATCCCTCCTTCATAGAAATCTGCTGGCAATGACCACAGCCGTGGTTTAAATATAGAGAAGTCTGGAATAACCTTTCTCCTTGTCTTGGCCTTCTCTGGCTTCTTTCAAGTCCCAGATAAAATTCCACCTTTTACAGGAAGCCTTTTGCAATTCCCCTTGATTCTAGCACCTTCCTTCTCTTATCTCCTCTTTGTCCTGTTGATAATGTGTTTGTACACATTTGTTTACATGTTCTCTTCCCCATTATATTGTAAGTTCCTTGAGAGCTGGGCCTATCCTTTTGCCTCTTTTTGTATCTCAAGCTTTTAGCACAGTGCCTGGCACATTGTCTTCATGATCCTATGGACCATATCACACCAGGCCCTTTTATCCTCCACTATCACCTGACATCTGTCCAAGTACATAGTAGGTGCTTAATAAATGTTTTTTGATGGACTGATTTCTGTCCTCACAAGCAGGACTTCAAGGAATGGGATGGGGAGGGGAGGTGTTGGAGGCTCTGTGAAGAGCTCAGAGCCAGAAAAGTTAAGCAATTTCCCCAGTTATAAAGGGAATAAGTGCTTTGGTCAGGATTTGAACATGAGTTCTCCAACTCCAAATTCTGTGTTTTCCTCGCTGTCCTATATTGCCCCTTGACATTTTCATTTAGTCTTTATAATCCCAGGACAGTGCCTTGGGTGTTTTGGGGAGAAGAAAAGGGAGGATCAGAATCAGTGAGTTCATCTGTCTAGAGAACTGTTGGGGAGGAAATTCCCTTTATTACTTGGCCATCATGCCAAGTGTCAGGGATGGAGAAAGTTTACTTACCGATGAGGCGGCCCAGCTGTTATAATTGTGACTGTCCCTCTCTTTGGTGACTGAGGAGGCGTCTACAATGGCGGCAATAAGATACAAAACAAAGGCACTTCCATTAAAGCAGAGGCCCTGTGTCGAGACAAGGAGAGCAAAGGCTCAGTGTCTATGTGCACCGGAGCATGTGACCTTCAGGTGAACATGAAGAACATTTAATAAGTGCCAATAGGATGTAAACTTTCAGAGGGCAGGACCTGACCCAATAACTTTCACAGATGAAGAATGGAGGCCCAGAGAATGGAATTAAGTAGCCCCCACAGTTAAGAGCAAAGCCAAAAGAGCCTGGATCTTCTGGCTCTAGATTCAATGGTCTTTTTTATTTTTATTTTTGTACTTAATAGTATTTTATTTTTTTCCAATGACATGTGAAGATTTTTTCAATATTCATTTTTGTAAGATTTTGAGCTCCAAATTTTTCTCCCTCCCTCCCTTCTCCCTTCCCCAAGACAGCAACCTGACATAGTTATACATGTACGATCATGCTAAACATATTTCCACATCAGTTATATTGTGAAAGAAGAATCAGGACAAAAGGGAAAAACCATGAGAAAGAAAAACCAAAAAAAGTGAAAATAGTCTGCTTTGATCTGCATTCAGACTCCATAGTTCTTTCTCTGGAGGTGGATAGTATTTTCCATCATGAGTCTTTTGGAATTGTCTTAGATCATTGCACGCTGAGAAGAGCTAAGTTTATCATAATTGATCTACTACTATATATAATTTTCTCCAGGTTCTGCTCACTTCACTTTAGTTCATGTAAGTCTTCCCAGGATTTCCGGAAAACATTCAATGTCTTTTCCCCTGCACCACACTGCTTTCCTTTCCCTAGACCTTCAGTAATCTCATCTATTAGGTCTTTCTTGAAAGGCAGCAGTTAGAACTATAGAGTCAGAACTTGAACCTGGGTCTTCTACCTCCAAGAGTAGTGTACTTTCTACCCCAGCTCCTATCATCCCTGTTGGTAGGCCTCCCTCAGTAATGAGCAGAGGAAACTTTCATTTCAAGGGTATCCAGTTCCTCAGAAAAAAAACCCCAAAAAACAAAAAAAAAACAGATGGAAAGACTTGTATGGGCTGATTGAGCAGGAGAGGAGAAGTAGCAAAATGGCAGCCACAATGCTAGGAAACTGCCAAACTCATACAAATGGCAGTGACCTAACTTGGTCCCAGAGAGAAGACGACCCTGGTTTATTTCCTCTCAGTAAAGAGGTGAGGAATTATGGGTGGAAAATGCTGCATAATCTGTTGGACAGTTGTCAGCTCATATTTTTGTTTTGTGGGATGATTCAATTTGGGGGGGGGAGGAGGGGAGTGGTATGATGGGAAATGAGTCTTTTGGAAAAAAGGCAAACCAGACAGCTAAGGATAAAACCTGTTGACCACCTCCTGACAATGAAGTCACAGACAAGTATGCCAAATGGGACACACTTTTTGGACTTAGCCAATGGGGAAATTTGTTTTGCTTGATTTTGCTTATGTGTTACAAAGATCCTTCCTTCCTTCCTTCCTTCCTTCCTTCCTTCCCCTCCCTCCATTGCCTTCCCTCCCTCTCTTCTCTTCCTTCATTCTTTCCTTCCTTCCTTCCTCCCTCTCTCCCTTTCTTCCTGTGGGAAGGAAGGATAGGGGATGGGAGGGAGAAATAATAAATGCCTGATAAATAAAAAAATTAATTTACAAATGGCATGAGTATTAATTAGAAAAAAATTAGCAGAATCATTTACCATAAGAGGAGTGTAGGAGAAATGTTATTAAGGGATGTGAAATAATGGGGGAAAGTCAAAACAATCCCCAGCTTCCTGAGGTCTCACTGCTAAAATATCACACCAGACAAATGACTCCTGTTAAATTACCATCTGCTTCTGAAATCACGTTTTCTGCAATTAAGAGCTTTAATAAGCTTTTGAGCTGAAAGCAAACTCACTAAGGACAATCCGCTTTGGAGTAAGTGCTATCATCATTGGTCCCACAATTTTCCAGGTCAAGCATTTGGAGAACTTAGAAAAGACCCATCCACTTTATAGATAAGCAATGAATTGTGAATAAAAAAGAGAAAAGGCTGGGGTGGAAGGGGAGGAGAACCAGGTATCTTGGAAATGTAGCTAGCTTCCAGTCTGTGCAGGAAAATTGCTCCTCAGAAGGGGAGCAATGGGTATGGAATGGTACAGACACTAGCAGATGGTCTACATATGGGTTGATTTTGATGAACTATTTCCCCTTCTATTTCTTTATGGATATTTGTTTCAGGAGAAGATTCACTCAGGAAGGAAGACAGAGAGGATCTATATAAAAATGAAGTCAGTATAAAAATTAAAAGCATCAGTAAAGAAGAGGAAGACGAATGATGATTCCCCAGTTGGCAACCTATAGATTCTCCATGGTTGGTTAAAGGATTGTCGTTCTTAACACTCTCCTCTGCTGGGAGGGAGGCCTTCCTGCTTTAAGGAAGACAATAGTTCAGAGCCAGAGCATACATACTGGCTTTCCAATTCAATTAAACACTTATTAAGTACTTACTGTATACCAGACACTGTCCTAGGTGCTGAGTATACAAGGACAAACCTGAATATATTCTGAGGGGTCAGGAATAGAGGGGAGAGAATTATAGCACATACTTCAGTAAATACAATTAGTATAAAGTAATTTCAAGGGCAGCTTGACCTTGAAGGAAATCAGGGACTCCAAGAAGTAAAAGTTAGGGAGGAAAGGGCATTCTTCCCCCAGAAGGGCAAAGGCCTTGAGACTGAGTAGGAACATCATGTCTGGGAAGGAAAGTCAAGTCACTCAAGTGGATTTATTTACTAGAATATAATTGAGGCAATTACAACAGAAGGCTATTTCTCCCTGTTGTTGGTCTGCACACCTGACACACACTCCAAAATCAGTACTATGTTGTAGGGAGGCAGAGTTGAAAGCCTTGGCTCATTCAGGCTGGCAGCTGGATGGCAGACTCAGCAGGGTTTTATTCCAGGCAGCACCTGGATTCACAAGAGGCCAGGGCTGCTGACAACCAATGAGTTTGGGGGAACAGTCACAAGGCCATTGAATCTGCCAAGCTGAGGGAGTTCATCAAAATGGTGGGTCTGCCAACAGAGCATGGAACACTTCCAGATCAGGATGGTGTACGGAGAAGAGCCTTGTTCAGTGGCCAGGAGGGTTGTCATCTCTGTCTACACAAGAGTAGCTGCAGAGTGGGTGGAAGTAACTCATTTATCACGGTGCTATTGGATGTATAAGAGTATGCGATGAATGAAGTGTGGTATAGGCAAGATAGGCAAGCCAAGTTTCCTTTGCAAAGGGCAGTATGAGGGATGTCAGTTTCAGGGGGTCTTATTCATGAGGCCTGGGACTATTAACTTGTGTCATGGGGTTAGTGTATCCCTAATGGACAAGACTGACTCCTGGACATGTGTGAAAAGAGAAAGAGCTTTGGACTTGGGAGTCAGAGACCTAGGTTCTAATCTCAGCTCCGGCGTTCACTACCTGTGTAATCATGGAAAAGTGACCACCTCTGAGACTCAGCTTCCACATCTGAAAAATGGGGATACCTCTACTTCTACCACCTGCCTTGAAGGTGGTATTGTGAAGGCGGAGATTTCTAAAGCTCAAAGTGCTATAGCATGCATAATCTCAAGACACTCCAAAGGAGCTATGGACTCATTCGTGTGAGCACTCCCTTCAAAAGGGACTCACCCGTGCCTGTCCACCTGTAAGACACTTGTCCATAGCCTCCCATCTAAGGCTGGGGGCATTCTTTGATTTCTCCTGACTCTGTGAGGATCATAGATAGAAATGGAAAGAATCTTAGAAGTTCATCTAGTCTAACTCCCTCATTTTAACAGATGAGGAAACTGAGGTCTAGAGAAATGAAGTGTCTTGTCTAACGTCACCCAGGAAGTGAGCAGCATAGCAGGGGTTTGTATCCAGGTGCTTTAACCCCAAGTTCAGTCCATTTTCCACCACACAACCTTGAATGCCAGAGGCGCACGTGGGTCATCCTTCAGTCATCACTTGTCCTTGCTACGAGACCAGCTCATCTCCTTTTTTCATTCATATGTTTTATGGATGACCTTGCTCCAGTTCTCTTTAATATTTCTTGGTCATAATGAACTCCGTGGCACACTGGGTGATCTTCAACTTCTGGAAGTCCTGGAATGTTCTAGACTTACTGCTGTACACCACACTGATATGGAAAAGATGGGACTTTGTTTTAACTAGAAGATGGGTGGGGGTCAATAAAGGCAATCTAGACAGTGCCCCTTCTCGTCCTGTTTAATTCTGAGTCTTGTTAACTGTTGATTTGTAGTGCCAGTTTATCCATCCAGCTTTCTATCAGTCCATTCATCTATCCAATATCCATCCAACTTTCTACCCAGCTTTCTTATCCATCTATCTAGCTTTCTTTCTATCATCTGTTTATTCATCCAGCTTTCTATCCATCCATTTATCATCTATCCATTCAGCTTTTTTCTTCCTTCCTTCTTTCCTTCCTTCTATTTCTCTCTTCCTTCCTTCTTTCTTTTTTCTTCCTTCCTCTTTCTCTCTCTCTCTCTCTCCATCCAACCAATGATGGACCAGTTCTATGGATCATTCAGCAAACTAACCAATATTAAAAAATCAAACTATAAATAAATATTTATAAATTTATAAAATATTTTACAAATAAAAATATCAAAGGTAGAACAAAAGATTTTCTCCATTCTCCAGTTAAGAAAGTGACAAATATGTCCCTTTAAAAGTTCAACCATGACTTCATAACAAAAATCAAGGTGCCAAGCAGCCTTGTTTAAAAAACAACACCCACACCAACACCCAGTCCTTGAATGGCATACAGTCACCATCACTCCAGAGGCTCAAAGGTGAAGGTGAAGCTGCCAAACACCTGCTGCATGTGACCTTGACCCTCTGTCTCCTGTGTGGCTATACTAAGGGAATAGCAGACAGTCAGTTCAAATTAGCTCCAATGCCAAGCACGTGTTTCTTAACCTCCCCTTCAGACAGAGCTTTGTGTGTTGAGACTGCTACCCATTTGAAGACAAAGGGAGGGATGATTTTCCCAGCAGGACATCTAGGAGGTGTACTCTTAGTTCAGTTATTAGGGGACCAAATAGCTAACTCCAGGAGGTGCCTGGTGCTACCGCTGGGCTCTCAAATAAATGTCTTATGATGACAGGGTCAAGTCTTAAGATCAGCATTGTACTAGGAGTGCAGCTGGCCCACTTCTGAATGCCCTTTTCATCATGAAGACAGACTTGTCAGAACACTGATTCCTCCTGTCCATTTCCTCTCCAATGGTGCCTGTGTCACAGGACCCCAGCCACCTAAAGGATACCATGAAGATTGGCCTCCTCCTTGCTGGTTAGCACATACACTAGGGATGATAGCTTCCCTAGAAGAGGTATGGTTTGGGGAAACCAGATTAGTGGTGTCCTGTCCAAGCCACCTGGATCTGCCTGCAATGAAGCCTTGGTCTCCAAGACAGGCAAAAGTTGTCTGGTCCAGTTCTTTTACCAGCAAGCAGTTAATAAAACTTTCTCTCTCTCTCTCTCTCTCTCTCTCTCTCTCTCTCTGTCTCGCCCCTAGCAACTCAGGCTGGCACAAAAGCAAGTTGATGTAGGCTCCACCTAGGCTGGTTTCACTTCTTTCTCTGGCCTCACCACTGACAATGTTAGCCACTTAACAAGTCTTCTAACGATAGTGCTATGCTGTCAAATCTGGTCTAAGTGATGACTGCTTTCATTTAACTACTTTGTCATGAGGGAGGGCTCTCTGGTGCTGAGGCCATTGAGAAGTTACAGCAACATTTCTAAAAAGCATCTATCTATCTATCTATCTATCTATCATCTTCTCTTTATCCAGACACCTATACATATGTGTGTGTGTTTGTGTGTTTAAGGTTTCAATTTAGGATGCCAGCATTATGGGATGCCTGGGGTGTGGCCAAGACTTGGCTGTGGAGAGCGGCCTCTTAAGCGATACTCTCAGTTTGCATGAGGGCAGAGTGCTTGCTGGAAGTCTTGCCATGCCAAGAAAATTCTTCTAGAATAGGGATTTCTAACTGTTTTATGTTACAGACTTCTTGGAAATCTGGTGAAACTTTTCAGAATAATGTTTTTATGTGCACAAAAGAAAACAAATAGGATTGCAAAGGAAACCAATTATGATGAAATAAAGATATATTTTTTCCCTCCAAATTCAGATCCTCTGAAATTTATCTCCTTGGTGGTCCATGGATCCCAGGATACAAAACAAAACAAAACAAAACTCTGATTGGGGGGGAAGTGGCATGGAAGATGAGGGAAATCCAGTGGTCCAGGGACAGGACTTTCCAGTAAGGGTTATCCAGGGACAAGCAGCCAGGAGGTGCTGTGGGTCATTGGACCCAGGCAGTCAGACAGTGGGGAAGTGGCTTCACCCTCTTGGTTGACTGGCAGGATTTATGTGCTTGGTATTTTTATGACCCACAGGTTGTTCTTATGGACAGGTGCCACTCTCACCTGTTAATTAATCCCCCACAGCTGTGACAGTGGTGAGGTCTAGAGTATACATTTAGAAACAGGCACTCCTCTTCATGCCAGCCCTGGTGGTTAGAACTGAGTGATCTCCTTATCCCTTCAAATAGGCAGACTCCAGCAAAGGCAAAGGCTCTACACACACACACACACACACACACACACACACACACACACACACACACACACTCCTCTTTTGCTAGCCTAGTGTCAGAGAATCACAGAAGCAGACGCAGGATGGGAATTCAGCTCCTCACTCAGTGAGTCAACTAGTATTTCCTGAGCACCTCTCATGTATCAGGCACAGCACTAAGGATACAAAGACTGTCAAAAGACAGTTCCTGCCCTCAAGGAGCCCATAGTCTAACGGGGGGAGACAACATGCAAACAACTCTGAACAAATGATAAAGATGGAGTCAAGTGGAGAGAGTTTCCAAGTGAAGGCATCAACATGAAAGGAATACGAGTGAGAAATAAAAGCAAGACAAGGACGTTGCTTTCTTACCACTGTGGTCCATGGCACCTGGGGAATCCTGGTATAGGTCATTGTCATATAGATGATTAAGAAGAAGACTGTAAGGACCCAGTAAAATACTGCAACGAACATCACCCAGCCAAAGGCAGGGACCCGGAAATACTCTGTCCCAGCGATCAGCGTCCACACGAGCAGACCAAAAACCTGCAGACATGGCAGAAGGGAAAGGGGAACGGGTAAGAAGAAAAGGAGGAGAAGTAGGGAAGGAAGGGAATGCAAGAAGGAGGGAAAGAGGGGGAGGGAGGAAGGAAAAGAAATGGAGAGAGGGAAGTATGAAGGGAGGAGGGAAGCAGAAGGAGGAAGAAGGAAAAGAGGTTGGGAAGAAAGGGGAGAGAAAAGGGAAGAAAAAGGGAGAGAGGGAAGGAAAGAGAGGGAAAGAGAAAATGATTACTCTAAAGAGTTCCAAATTAGAGGTGAAAAAGCTCTTAAACTATGAAAGAGCATAATGACAATGGCATTAACAACAATGATGATGATGAAATGCCTCCCTAATGTCGGTGACATTAATTTGGGGTTGGCGTTAAATCAAGAGTAAATACTGATAGAAGAGAGTGAACACTGATGATGATGAATGAGTATTCCTTAATCAGGGGCAGTATGGAAACTTCCTCTCTGTTCCTGGCTACACCTGTCTGTCACACATTCCATGTTATGTGGGGCATGCAGGAGGAATGACAAAGAGGGACATTTCCTTTAGAAAGCAATAAGAGTGGATGGCAGTTTCAGGGAGTCTACTCCAATGCTTTTGGACCAACTACTATAGCAAATATAATCCCACCAAGCCAACATCCAGGAAATGGGGCTATTGTAAAAATTGTTGCTGAGAGAGTCTTTCTCAACCAACATTATCCTTGAGCCAAACAAGGTTATTGTCAATACTGTCCAGAGAAAGTCATCCAAAACTGTCCAGTACCCAGGGCATCCAGAAATGTACAAAAATCAAGAACAGAGAAGGCTCGAACATGAGAATGGTCAAATGACCTTTCCCCTGACATTTGGGACCAGTTGAGTGCCTGAACCACCAGACTGTAGGCAAAGGAAAAGCTAAGACATTACTAGTTCTCAAGTCTACTTTGGACTTAATATCTGACTTGGTGAGTGATGAGGACTTCAATTCTACTGATTTAATTTTCTTTTCTGTGGTAAAAAATGAAAGCGAAAAACCAAACCTTGCCCCGCTCCCTTCTTCTCATGATGGTGATTAATGGAGAGTTATATAAACAACCACTCTCTTTGATTCTGAATATGCCATAGGAAATTTACCAAGAAGAAAAAACAAGAGCTACCTCCTCCAATCCAAGATACTTACAGAACAAGGAGACTGGAAAAACTAGAAACAACTAAAATATTCAGGATTTGAGAATGACTGAAGAAAGGAAGACCGTCATACAATCTAGGGGAAAGGAAAGGGTATAAGCAGTTATGTGGCACCTACTTGTACCAGGCGCTGAGCTAAGTGCTTTACAAACACTTTCTCACACTATCCTCAAAACCATCTTGGGAAGTAGGTAATATTGTCATCTCCATTTTACTTTGGAAGAAACTGAGGCAGACTGAGGTTAAGTGACTTGCCCAGGATCACACGGCTTGTACATGTCTGAAGTTGGATTTGAACTCAGGATTGACTTACTTCAGACCCAGTGGTCTATCTAATAAACCACTCAGCTACCTAAAATATCAGGAAAGAGTGATATGAAATTACATGGCATAAAGAAAGCAGAACCAGAAATCATATATACTCAGACTACAACTATATAAAAGAGCAATTATAATTCTTTATCCAGACCTAGGAGTTCATCAGCCAAAGGAACTCCCAGTGGGAAAATTCCCTCCACCAATGCAGATGAGCAAATCAACTGTAATCTATGGTCTTAATGAGTTGCCTGGCAACCTCCAAAAGGTTAAGCAATTTGCTCACAATAATACATTACAATGTATATCAGAGGCAAGTCTTGAACCCAGATCTTTCTACTTCTAAGACCAACTTCTATGCCACCTTGACCCTCACAAAATACATAATATATATGCAAAATGCAAGAGTGAATGGCCAAAACAATAAGAAGTTCTAAAGGGAGGGATTAACTGATGAGATGTCTGGTTATTGAAGGTCTTAAGTGTGATTGCTGTTCCGTTTGACTCTTCATGACTCCATTTGGGGTTTTCTTGGCAAAAACACCGAAGTATTTGTCATTTCCTTCTTCAGCTCATTTTACAGATGAGGAAACTGAGGCAAACAGTTAAGTAACTTGCCCAGGATCACAAAACTAGTAAGTATCTGAGACTGGATTTGAACTCAGGAAGATGAGTCTTCCTGATTTTGGGCCCAGTACGTGGTTCCTTGAGTTACATATATTTAATAATGAAAGAGGCTTTCTTGCTCCATAGTCTATGTCTCTGGATAACATGAGAGTCTTTAATTGGTTTAGCCAGACATCGGTTCAGGGATTCTTCCTGTAGCATTGGCAGACAGTGTAAGCCTACCTTCTGGGCTGATCCACTAACCTACTCCCTATTATGGTTCCCTGTGCAAGTCATTAACTGGGAGCGCAACTGACCTTTTCAAGTCTCATCAAGAAATCGGTACCATTTTTTCACAGAGTGCCATGGCCAATCCCATCAAGGCCCAATCTCTCTTATCAAACTAAATGTCGAATGCACTTTTATAGATTGCCTGTCAGTTATGATGAATATGAGCAGAAAAAAATCTCATTAGTGTAAATCTTGGAGTTTTCAGGAATTACATCGGGCCTGGGCATCTTAACGCCAGATAAATTGCATTGCCACTGCTGGAAACCAAGAAAATATATCTTCATTAGGTATCCTTTCTTTGGCATTCTCACATACAGTGTAAACTAAATAAGCAAATAACCACTTTAAGTTTCCCACTCCTCAGAAGGAAAAGATGGTTAACTATCCTCATAGAGAATCTAATCCATTGGGCATCTAATCTATTACTCTGCCTCTGAGGGTCCCTTCCTGAAGCCTTTCGGAATGAAAACACCCAAGGATGAATGTTCAAAGGAATCAGACTAAAAATGTTCTTCATGACCTCTCCTGGGATTTAATACACTCTAAGGCGTTCTTGCCCATTTCCAGTCTCCACTCCTCTTGCTGCAATGGAAAACCCATTTCTCCTTACTTTAACATAATGATAGCTGACATTTGGGGCAGCTAGGTGGTGCGGTGGATAGAGCACCAGTGCAGGAGTCAGAAGAACCTGAGTTCAAATCTCACCTCAGACACTTGACACTCACTAGCTGTGTGACCTTGGGCAAGTCACTTTAACCCAGTTGCCTCATCCTGGGTCATCTCCAGTCATCCTGATGAATATCTGGTCACTGGACTCAGATGGCTCTGGAGGAGAAGTGAGGCTGGTGACCTGCACAGAAGTCCCTCACTCAAAAAAACCCAAAAAGTCAAGTGCAAGTCATGTCATCATTTCTCTGATGGCATGGTCTTCTTCGGCACACACATAGCTGACATTTACATAACACCTTAAGATTTGCAAAGTACTTTAAACTCTTGATGTTACTATCCTCATTTACAAATGAAAAAAGTCTGGGAGAAATTACATGACTTGCCCAAGGTCACACACTCAGTCTGAAGCAGGATTTGAACCCAGGTTTCCTTGACTTTGAGTCTAGCACTTATCCACTGTGCTGTTCTGCCCTTAAATGTGCAACATCGCCCAGACATCAACTTCCAACATAAAATACTCTCCAGCCATTCAACAAGCAATTGATTTGGCTCCAGAGTGCAACAGAAAGGTTAGATAAAGTTGGTTGCAACATCATTTAATTTTTAAAATTATTCTGCAGAATTTTGTCAATTTTTTTTACATCAAATGTTTTTTCCCAGTAGCCACTTCCACTACCACCATAATACCTGCTCTTCTAGTAGATATGTACAATCAAACAAAGCAAAGAGCCAACACCTTCTCTCCCCACCCCTTTGCAGACATGGGGGACTACAGTTACCAAATACTGCATACAATGTCAATATCTTGGTTAGTTTTGCTAAACAGTTTTTCTCTTTTTAATTCTTTTTTTTTTTACAAGGTATATGACTCCCTAAGAGGCAGGAATACATGAAGAAATGTTGGTGTAATAACAAAATATGGCAATAATGGTTTATATTATAGTAATTATAATTTTTTAGAGAGGAGAAATGAGCAGACTTCAGGCACAAAGGTAATGTCTCTGATGGTGCCGTCTCTGTGTGCAGAAATAAATGGGTCAATATTTGACTTGTGCCTTCTACTATAGCCTCCTTTATCTGACATTCCTACAGAATGGTGAGTTTCTCTTGGGGGAATAATCAAAGACTCCAATGGGCTTGTGATCTCCGTGATCTGGACATTGAACCTTCCGAAAATGGAGATCACTATCCACCTGTTCCTGGGGGTCCCTTGAAACTCCTATTCATGTCCTCTCACAGGTCCACCCAAAAGGCTGTGGGGCATCTTCCCTTTCTTCTAACATCAAGAGCAGTAGCATCAATTCAAACAGAAATGGGGGCCACTAAACCTTACTTTAAGGATCACAGCCTGTGGTCACATTGATTTAGAAAACCCCATAGCAATATTACCTATGCTCTATTGTATTTGCATTTATTTTTTTGAATATTTCCCAATGTGATTTGAATCTGGTTCAGGGGTGTTTCTTTTTTTCTGAGAATGATCAATTTATTGGTTAGGCCAGCAATAACCAATAAATTGGGTCAATGGCTCTCTTTCAATTACCAAAGACCCAGATGGAAGATTGACAGGGTCTTTTATTTTTTAATAATAGTTTATTTTTTCCCAGTTACAAGACAAACTTTTAACGTTCATTTAAAAAAAATTTGAATTCCAAATTTTCTCTCTCCCTCCCCCCTACCCCCTGACAGTAAGCAATTTGCTGTAGGTTATACATGTGCAATTGGGCAAAACACATTACCATATTAGTCATATTATGAAAGACACAAAACCAAAGGAAAAAAAAACTGTGAAAAAATGTAAAAAGTAATGCTTCATTCAGCATTCAGACTCCACGGTTCTTTCTCTGGAGGAGGATAGCATTTTTCATCAATCCTTTGGAACTGTCTTGGATCACTGTATTGCTGAGAATAGCTAAGTCAGTCACAGTTGGTCATTGTACAGTATTGCTATTACTGTATACAGTGTTCTCCTGATTCTTCTCACTTTACGGCTCATCAATTCATCTAAGTCTTTCCGGGATTTTCTGAAATCAGCTTGCTCATCATTTCTTATATGCCAATAATATTCCATTGTCATCATATACCACAATTTGTTCAGTCATTCCCCAGCTGATAGGTATTTTCCCTCAATTTCCAATTCTTTGCCTCTACAAAAACAGATGCTATAAATATTTGCGTACAAATAGGTCTTCCCCCCACCCTTTTTAAGCCATTCTGGGATATAGACCTAGTAGAGGTACCGCTGGATAAAAGGGTATGCATAGTTTTATAGCCCTTTAGTCAGAGGTCCAAATTGCTCTCCAGAAGAGTTAGAGCAGTTCACAATTCCACCAACGGTGCATTAGTGACCCAGTTGTCCCACATCCTCTCAAACATTTATTATTTTTCAGGGGTGTATTTGACACCTCTGATCTAGAAGGTTCCACTGGACCATCCTTCCTACCCAGCTCTTACCCTATCCTTCACTTGATGTCCTCATGACCAACCCACCTTCTCTTCCTATCACACATTTCCCCATGACTTCTTTCTTCTCAGTTTTTGAAGTGCTTTATTGCTTTCTTCATCACCATCATCATCATCGCCACCACCATTACCATCATTACCATCGCTAACATTTATTTTTACTTAAAGAAATAAAACCTTTCTAAAATTTAGGGAGTTCTGCCACTTACTCCCTGTTTGGCCCAGTTTGGTTCATCCTTAGGCATCACTTTTCTCATCTATAAAATGAGGACTTCAGACCACAGTCTTGGATCGATGTCTAGTTGGCGGTGACTGTGGCCAAAGTCCCTTCCAGCCCTTCCATAGGACTGCAGCCAAGCTTTGGGCAGGGGAGCATGGCCACTTTGCCACTTTTCGCCACAAGAGGGTACCCAAATACCACTCTATGAGCAGGAGACCTTTTACATCCAGTTCCATTCACTAAAACTGATTGGTTACTCTACAACTGTCCTGGTTATTTCAGGAGTTTATAAACACACATTCTAAAGAGGCCACAAATCAGGACCAGACGCTGCCTCAGGAAAAGGCCAACTGGAGACAGAGACTGTGTTCCGAGACAGAGGATTACTGAGCAGACAGGTGTGGTCTAAGGGAACTCGATAAGCAAATTCAGAGTCCCTTCTGAGTCTCATTGTGGGACGGTGGAAAAGACGATGAATTTGTCAAATTTAGGCACAAGCAGAGGGCTCAGTCTAATTACTTTGACACCTCCTTCTACCCTCTCTAGGCCTCAATTTCCTCACCTTAAGGGAGAAATTGGACTAGACAACCTCCAAGTTTCAGCTCTAAATCATTGTTCACAGGAACAAGGGAAAAAACAAAAGGAAAACAGCAGGCCAGATGCCCTGCCCTTCCAGGATGTCTCTTGCTCATTAACAGGTCTCTAGGAGTACTTCCATGAAGTGTATTGGACCATGGAGCTGGAAGGATTAATTTTATCTACCTCCCCCCCACCCCATTTTATTGAAGAGTTAGCTAAGGCCCAGAATAGTGAAGTGATTGCCCAAGGTCATCCAGTTAGTAAATGACAGAGGCAGGATTTGAATCCAGGTTCTGACTCCAAAAACATTGCTCTTTCCATTGGATTATGCTGCCTGCCAGGACAGTGGCAATGGGAAAATCCAGGAGAGATGGAGTCATTGTAAAGTGGAGCCAATAGGACTTGGTGATTGGCTGGAGGTGAGTGGGAGGGAGGAGATACTTCAGAGTCACAAATATGGGAGACTGAGGTGATGATGGTGCAGTCAGGAGGAAGAGAAGATTCAAGGGGGGAGATCATGAGCTTTATTTGGGGCGTGGTGGGATAGCCAGGGAGAAAGGCCTGACGGGAGATATAGGTCTGGAGTTGATTGGGGTTAGAGTTAGGTTTGGGGATCACCTGCAAAGGCATTCTGGCTGAAGCCAAGGAAACACAAGAAATTGCCT
>CM053770.1:18532061-18551954 GCA_028658325.1 Potorous gilbertii
GCTTGGTGACAAGGCCTTAGTTCCTGGTCTTGATCTCCAGCACCCGGGCCCTCAGCAGTGCCAGCCAGCTAAGCAAATAACTTCTGAAAGGCAGCCTGGAGAAAATCTTGTGTTCTGTTGACTTTGAGGGAGGGCCTCAGACTTGTAAATAAAAGGTCTGACAAGACCAATGAGCAGAAATATTTCTGCTTGGATTTTAGAACTCCAGGGCCTCTCACATGAGTCATCTTCTTGTAGTAGAATGAATTGGGAACCTTGGGTTTATGTCATTGGTTGAGAACCAATTAAATTAAATGTAGAGGGAAGAAAAAACTAGTGACTTGCGTGCCTTTTCATGATACCATAGTTAACATAGCCCACCTTGTCAAGGTAATTAAAAACATTCTTGTTAAGTGTGAGTGGGCTGGAGAATATTGAAAATAAAGAATCATGCTGGAGAAATGGAAAGGAAAGAAACATGTCCCAAGACATAAAAAGGATCTATGCTCTCAGATATGTGGGGATATTCTCCCACAAGACAGCTTACAACTCATCCATACCTGCCCACCATCCTCCATGACTCATGTCCATAGTCTCCCAGAAATTCACCACAAGGAGTTTGTTCAACGTACAGAGAGTCTTGCCTCACTTTCTCCCAACAGCTTAAAGGATCAAATGAGATATTTGGGTTTTTTTCACATTACTTAATTATTTTTTTTGTATTTTCTCCTAGTTACATGTAAAAACAACTTTTAACATTCATTTTTAAAACTTAGAGGTCCAAATTCGTTCCCCTCTTCCCTCCCTACCTGCCTCCCCACACTCCCTATTGAGGAGGCAAGCAATTCGATATAGGTTATACACCTGTCATCATGTAAAACATTTCCATAAAGGTCATGTTGTGAAAGAAAACATAGACAAGCAACAACAAAAAAAATCTCAAGAAAAATAAAGTTAAAAAAGTCTGCTTCAATCTGTATTTAGAGGCCATCAGTTCTTTCTCTGGGGATGGCTAGCATTTTTTAATGATAAGTCCTTCAGAGCTGTCTTGGATTATTGCATTGCCGAGAAGAGCTAAATTCTTCACAGCGGATCATCTTACAATATTGCTGCTACTTTGTACATGTTACATTTCACTTTACATCAGCTCATGCAAGTTTTTCCAAGTTTTTTTGAGAGCATCCTACTTATCAAAATGCTTCATTTTAAAGTACTTAGCCCCAGCCCTGGCACTTAGTAGGGGGCTTAATACAAGTTAGCTGACTGGTTGATGAACATTGCAGTGTAGCATCCCGTACAATGGTTTTTGGAATCAGAGAACTAGGTTTGAATTCCATTACTTATTCCAAGATCTTGGGCAAGTTACTCTGAGCCTAAGAAAGGGGTAACATTTATACTACCATCCTCGCTGGGTTAAATTCGCAACTCAAAGCAGATAATACATAGAGGCATTCCATAAGACATAAATCTTTGTCAGTCTTTATTTCTAAGGTAATGAAAGGGACACATTCATCCTAGAACCTTGGCTACACCCTAAAAGCAAAAATATTTTTAGTTATGTCGGTTGTATAGGATTTGGTTCAGTGGAGCCTGAAATGTTGAAAGAGTTCTCTGTTTCTCAGATCACACAACCTACTTCAACCCTTGCATTGAGGGTGGTACGAAAACCTCTGAATCTTTGCAAGATAAACGATTTCTTGGTTTTTGATCTCATGGCCCAGTGCTCTTTTAGTGTTTAGCTTAACTCTACTTGGCACCAATTTTATATTTTACTTCCTCTATGGGACTTCTGGGGAAAAGTAATAATTTATGTTAGTCTACTATCTAAGTGTGGGCTACTCTTCATTTATATGTTTCACACACCTGCCAAATTAATATTCCTAAAGTACAGGTCTGACCATTTGGCTTCCCTATCCAAGAACCCTCAGTAGTTTCTTGTTACCTTGAGAGTAAAATATAAACCTTCTTTTGGGGGCATTTAAAGGCTTTCACAATCCAGCTCTGACCTGCCTACCTTCCAGGCGTATTCCATGTTATTCTCCCTTATACATCCTACTACATTCTTGCCAAGCTAGAATACCCACAAACAATACTCTGTTTCCTACCTACTAACCTTTGCTCTGGCTGTGCCCATACTTGGCATGCTCTTTCTTCTCCCACTCCTCTGTTAGATATCCCTGACTTTCTTCAAGGCTAAGCTTCCATACCACTTACTGAGTCTCACAATTGTTAGAGCTCCACCCACAAAGCGCAAATCACTTCATATTTACTTATCTCAGTTCAGACTATTCTCTCTCCACCCACTTTGGAATGGAGGCTCTTTGAGGGCAGCTATCTGCTTTTAAGCATGGCTAGATGGCATCATAGTGCACAGAGCACTGGGTCTGGAGTCAGGAAAACTCACCTTCCTGAGTTCAAATTCAGCCTCAAGAATTTAGTAGCTTTGTGACCCTGAGCAAGTCATTAAACCTTGTTTGCCTCAGTTTCCTCCTCTGTACAATGAGCTGGGGAAGGAAATGGCAAACCACTTCAGGATCTCTGCAAAGAAAACCCCAAATGGAGTCACAGAGGGTCAGACACAACTGAAAAGTGATTCAACATCAGCTTTTAAAGGTACCAAATTCATGCAAAGCCAACCCTTCCCAGGCCAGGCCATGGTAAACCTTGAAGGCCAAAAGAGGAAAATGATTCTTTACCCTGAAGGTAAAGAAGGCTGGTAAGGGATTTTAAGAGTGATAGAAGAAGGCTGGGATCCCAAGGGTTTATTAACAAGATTACGTGGGCAGCTGGGAGGGAGGGACTGGAGAAGGGGAGAAGATGGATGGATGGATGGATGGATGGATAAAGAGAGAAAACTTGGATGCATTAGAGCCTTAGTATGTGGCAGGAACCTGGCTAAGCCTTGGGGACAGAGATAATACAAGCAAGCAAAGCAGTCCCTGACCTGAGAGAGCTTCCATTCCAGTGAGGGAGGCTGCAGTGCTGGCGAGTTAAAAGGGTATGGGGCTGCAAACACACAGCAGCCTGGGAAGTGGCATGAAGGTCTGACTCCCAGCAACTAAAGGCAAAACTCACTAAGCAGAGGCTGGAGGCAGGCGCACCAGTGAGGAGGCTATTGCAGTAGTCTTACTGAGAGGTGCTACTAGTCTGACTGAAGAGATGATCCCATGAGCAGAGCAAATCTATCATGCATGGCTAATGATTGGCCATAGAGGCTGAGGGATAGGAAAGGAGGCAAGAGGGAAAGGAACTAGCATTTATTAAATACCTACTATGTTCCATGCACTTACTTCACAAATACTACCTCTTTTGATTTTCACCACAGCCCTTCGAGGGAGGTGCTATTGTGATTCCCATTCTACAGTTAAGAAAATTGAGGCAAACAGGTTAAGCAACTTTCCCAGGGCCACACAGCTAGCAAGTGTCAGAGGTTGGATTTGAACTCATGTCTTCCTGACTCCAGATCCAGGGATAAAGATCCACTGAACCACCTAGCTACCAATGAAGAGTCAGGGATGTCCCTGAGCTTACAAGCCTCCGTGACTGACTAGAAGCAGGGTGATGTCCTCAAGAGAAACTGGGACGTTGGGAGCATGGGTAGGTTGGGTTGGGGTGGAGGTGAGGGCAGGGGACGTGAGACAAGAGACACACATGCTCCTCTCCTCTCCCACGCTCTCCTGTCTCACTCCTCTGTGATCCTTCAGGTCAGAAGCCTTTTAGGAGCCAAAGCCCTTTCAATTCAGTTTTCAGTGAGTCAGGAGGGTACAAGCGGCATCTTAAGTCAAGGCAACAAACCCAGCTCCATCCAGTTGTCTTTGTGGCAGCTTACCCATATCCGGGGAGCAGTCAGTGTCCCCTCCCTGGCCCTCACTCCCTCTTCCTTTGGTTCTTATGATGTTCCTCAGTGCCCCAAAATGTCCCAGGGGAGCCTCCAAGGGCTGGTTCACTCTGAGGGTGGTTCTGACTTACTCAGGCATGGCTTTGCTCGTTGAAATAGGGACAACGTTCATATGTCTCTAGCATGTGACCCTCGTCATTCATTCCCCAGAAGCAGCAAGTAGACCATGTCATTATTCTGATATGAATATAGCCCTCCAAAGGTTGCCAAGCACTTATGTATCTTTTCTCACCCCAATTCCCACAGGGAGCATGTCTAACCCCCATGTTATCGATTTAATGACCAAGTGATTTCCCTGGGGACACGCAGCTTGTTTATGTCAAAGGGTGGGGAACCAGGATGGGAACCTGGTTCTTCTGTCTAGCCTTTAGCAGGGCCTGGCACATACTAGGAGCTTAATTTTTTAAAAATTGTTGAATGACTGATCCTGTCCATTGGGCCTTGGTGCCTCTTGTCCTTAAGGGTAGTCACCCTAGCAGGAATTGTTTCTGAAGGCCCAGGCAGGAGCTTGTTGGTTTGTGTGGGTGGGAGCCCATTGTGGGTAGTTGTAATAGCAGAGGGTGTGTCCGATGCTGTTGGGTGCGAGCTAACCCACCTGTCAGGCCCTTCCCGAGAAGGACAGGCCCAGTGAGTAATGATAGTAATTAACAGAACTGCCACGTAGTCTGGTCTCTAGGTAGTAATAAGTCCTTCACTGCCTCATTTGAGCCTCCCCACAAATTTGGAGGCAGTAGAAATAATAACTAGAGCAGCTGACACCCACGATCCCAGGTCAAGAGAGGACAGGGACCTCAGAGGCCCTACAGTCCAACCCCCATTCTACAGATGAGGAAACTGAAGCTCAGCTTAACTTTACAACAGGTCATAGGCATCAGAACCAGGATTTGAACCAAGGTCAAAAGACCAGACTTCGTACATCTTCTCGCCCAACCTTCTAATTTTGCAGATGAAGAAACTGAGGCAGAAATGAGTAAGGAGGTTGGGAGTGTGAGCCAGCAGAAATGCATTTCCAAAGTGGTGGGAGAGAAGGGAGCCACAGTGGGTGAGTAAGCCCAAAGCTCGGGAGTCTCTAATGTCTCATAGGCTCCTGGAGGAATCACTCGGTGGTCAAGAGATAGTATTCTGGTCATGGAGACAAAACGATCTGACATCAATTCCTGCCTCAGTTTCCTCAACTGTAAACTATGGATAGTATCCTAGCAACTGCCTCACAGGGTTGTCATGAAAATAAAATGATGACTTTGAAAACTCTATTTTTCATTTCAGTTCCAAATTCTTTCCCTGTCTCCATCCCTCCCCCTCTCATTGAGAAGGCAAGGCTTTTGCAAACTTTAAAGTGCTAAAAGTGCATCACTTGTTGTTACCATAGGCAGAGGATGGCATTGTCAGTAGAATCATTTCAGAGAGAAAGTTTCTCAGTGGGGGCTTTCTATATTGATGAAATTACAGGTTGGGTGAAAAAAAATTCTTACCACTGTTATTATTTCTTTGTATGTTGAATCATGGTGTGTCCTAGGCACTCTCTTGACAAATACCCACTTTTGTGTTCCCTTCCGCGGAAGATCGAGACTGTCATTTCTTGGTAACCAGGGTGATGGAGTGGGTTAACGTTCTTTCTGGTATTTTCCTATATTCGAATTTGCTTTGGTCTCTGGAAAAACAACACTGATAACGGCTAAATGTAGCCCTTCTTTATTTATGTAACGCCACAGGAAGGTGGAAATCTAAAAATAACCAGTCAAATAAGGACTGTGTTTTCCCACTGGTGAAACAGCGGTACCAGCATTGTTTCCCCGGGAAACTCAGGCTCTGTTTAAACAAAGACAGGGCCGAAAGAAAGCTTAGGTCATAAGTCAACCATGCGTTGTGGAGCATGCTCTTGTAAAATGTACATAAACTCTCTCTCTTTCTGTCAGTCTCTCACTCTCTCTCTGTCTCTCTGTATCTGTGTGTGTGTGTCTCTGTCTCTGTCTTCTCTGACACCTACCCACCAGCTGCTGAGGATGGGAAATTTTGGTGACCGCAGAGGCAATCTGTGGCAGATGTTGGAGCTGTGGGGGTGTTTGGAATGGTGGAGTGAACAGGGCAAGGGGAAGGGGAGCTTCCTGATACCTTGCCAGAGGAAGAAAAAGGAAATGGGAGAGAAGCCCATTTTCCTGGCTGAATACGATCTCGATGACCCTTCCTAACAAGAAAGGAAGTGACTACTGGGGTGAGGAAGCCCCTTGACAATCCAGATCTTCCCTTTCTTCTTCCTCCAGTCCCAATCTGTGACCCCAGTGGCATGGAGAAAACCCTGTGTGAAATTCCCTCCACCAAGGCAGCTCATCCATTCATCTACACCTTTGTGTCATAGGTCTAGAACTGTCCTCTTTAAGTCAGTCAACAGGCATTTCTTAAGCACTTACTTCATGCCAGGCACTAAGCACCCAGAAGACTGAAGGAAAGTCCTCGCCTTGGATAAGGTCCCATTCTAAAAGCAGGGGAAATTGGTACTAATAAACAGAGGGAAATCACTAACACTAGAGAGGACCAGTAAAGGCTTCTGGTAGAAGGTAAGATTTTATTTATGATTTGAAGGAAGCAAGAAGTCAGGAGAGAAAACTAAGAACACAGGAGGTCAGTTGGGTCACACAATATAAAGTCTTAGAGCAGGGATTACAAACTCGTGTTGATGAACTTAACTTTTTTTTTTTAATCACTGTGTCTCAAAATAACTAATTCCCATCTTAAGCCCACATATTTTATTATATGCTGAGTTCTCCATGGGCTGTCAGAGGAGTCCATGACTTATCTTTCTGGCTTCAAATCTGACCTCAGACACTGACCAGCTGTGTGACCTTGGGCAAGGCATTTAACCCTGTTTGCTTCAGTTTCCTCACCTGTAAAATGAGCTGGAGAAGGAAACAGCTCACCGCTCCAATATGTCTGCCAAGAAAACCCCCACAAAGAGTTAGATAGGATTGAAATGACTGAATAGCAAAATATGTGGCATACACTGTATTAAGCACTTTAAAAAACTATTATCTCATTTGATTTTCACAGCAACCCTGATAGGTAGGTGGTATTCTCATCCCCATTTTACAGTTGAGGAAACTGAGGCAGGAAGAAGTTAAGTGACTTGCTTGGGATCATTCAACTAGCAAGTATCTGAGGCCAGATTTGAACTCGAGTCCTCTTGATTCTACTGTACCAGTTGGGTGACAAGTGGTTGTCCAGTATCTGCTGGAAGATCTCCAAAGAGTGGATACCCAGGACATCCTGATGGAGCCCATTCCACTTTGGTGTAGCTCTAATGACTAGAAAGCTTTTCCTTATAGGAAGCAAAAATCTATTTCTCTGTAACTTCCACTGATCACTCCTAGTTCTGTTTTTTGGACCCAGCAGAAAGGAGAAGCCCCCTTTAATTGGGTGAGCCCTTCTCTAAGAACATAAGCTGCTTGAAAGCAGGAACTGTGCTCTATTTTTGCCTTTGTAGCCCCAGTACCAAGCACACAGTAGGTGCTTAATAAATGCTTGTTGGATTGAATTAACTTGGATGGTCATCAAATGACATTCCACCACCAAGCCTATAACCTAATCTTTTCTGACTTTATAGGAAAAGACCTGTTAGAGTGCCTTATCTCAGCTGGAATGGCTTTTGAAAACTGGGGGTCACCCATACCCCAACTGTGAGGCAACAGAGTAGGGCTCTGGAGGAGGTGATCACAACTATACCTGAAACATAACTCTGAAGTTCTATGCCAACTGAATGATAAAGGTGGCAGCATGTCTGTGAATATCGAAATAATAGATGAACTGCAAATAAGTTTATTCCACTTGCATTTGGTAAAATTCTAGTCTTTGTGGTTAATCTTGATACATAGAACTTGTTTGTGAAATAAGTTTAATTATACTTAATAGGGTTTTGTAAACACACCTTCAATTTAAAGTACTTTATCTCCAATTGTATTTATAGCACCTGGGACCTGACCCAGATTTCTTCCAATCTATAATCTAGTTTAAGGTACTCTCTCAGTAATCTCTTATCTGAGCAAATCCACTCAAGACCATATAGCTCATGAGCCCCCATCCATGTGTTTAAATATGTCAGAAGATACAAATGTGTTGGTAGGGCTACAAGTAGTTCAAAGAAAAGCATTTAATGAAATAGAATAGAAAGAAAAGTAGCAGTAGAAGATTTTTCTGATAAACCTGGAGCATGCTTTCCCACAAATACAGCACAGTGGTAAGAGTAGACATATCTAGTGAAGAGCTCACCACTGGAAAGAGGGACTACATCAGTGAGATCATAGAGCCATTGAAATGTCTATTTTCCTTTGTATGTTTGTCCTCTTTCTATCATTACACCAGAAATTCCTCATGTTCAGAGAATCTCCTTCTCCCTCGTGCCCTCTCATGCTGCCCAATGCTCACCACACGGTGAATGCCCAATAAATACTGGTTACTTGATAACCCTCTATTATTGTAGCCCCCATTTGAATGATTGGTGCATTAAGCTGACCTAATGAAGGGTAATGTTCATGGATACCAGTCTTGTCTTGCTCTAGACAGACTTTGATATATGGGTGGAATTTAAACATAGCTAACAGCAGCATCTCATTCAAGTTTTAATTAGTGCATGCATTTATGAGTCTTCCCCAAGGGTAGATCAATACTTGTCTACTCAAGTCAGGGATAATCTAGAGTTGATTCTGAGGCAGAACACTTCAGAAAAATTGAAATAGAACAGGTGCATTGACATTATTAGTATTTATGATAATCGTGAACTCTTTGAAGTGATTGGTACTTCAAAATGGGGGTCATATGCTCCCTTCCTCAGTGGATATTTCTTTGCATTTCTTTGTGTTGGAAGAGAAACGTGATATCATTTTTGTTATTTTTAAGAGCTTAGTGAAAAAGGAATAATAGACCTGGAGACCTGTGACAGATTTACTGTCACAGCACCAAGAAGTAAATCTCATTTTGGCTTATCATATGCCACATGAGGAAATGCCAAAAAGCCAGAGACCAGAATATTTTTAGAAGGTCATCTTGCACATCTGTATCCACAAAGAGAAGAGGTATGATTCACCCTGGAGCCACTATTAAATTAACAAGGATAAATATTATCAAAGAGAAGGGAGTCATAGGAAGGGGACGATCACAATAAGCTAGCGTGCTCAGTCACAATGGAAAGAATGTTGACTCGAAAATCAGAGGATCCGGTTCAGATCCTATCGCTGACATGAATTACTTGTGCGACCTTGAGCAAGTTACTTAAATTCTCTGAGCCTCAGTTTCTTAGGAGAGATGATTATTTCCGTGCTGTTTACTGCACAGTGGTGAGCATCCAATGAGACAGGACACGTTTAGTACGTGTTTGTTTCGCAAATCTTAAAGTGATTCCCAGCTCGGTCCCAAATACTGTGAATAACGAGTCCCGTCAAGCGGTTGTTTGTAAGTTCAAGTTGCACTATTTGAAGTTAGAATTATGTGAAATGGGACCGTTGGTTCCCGTCATGTGAATTTCAACCATGTGACAATTTCATGGGACTTGGGCACTAATCAGAACTCCACTGTGTAAGCGCCTCTCGTTAATATTATTACTATACTATTTATTATTGTACTAACGATCGCTACTATTACGAACGTCTGTAAAGAAAGTGAAAGCTCTTCTTTCCCAAGTAGAGAAAGAGCAATCAGAATTCGAGGCTAACTTTGCAGATGGGTGCACGTGTATGTACATATGCATGTACACCCATGTGCACACACATACATGCACACGCACACACGAGCACTCGTACACACATGCAGACACGCGCACACATGCACGTACACACGTACACATGCATGTGCATGCACACACACCAAACAGAGCTGTCAACCTGCCCTCCTCCTGGGCCACGTAAAGTGAAAGTCTATTGGCTGTATTACCGTTTCAGGGTTAGTTATCAAACTTTGCATCCATCATAGAGGCATAGAGTTTGGAAGGACCTTAGAGAACACCCTTCGTTTTACAGATATAGGAATTGTCCGGAGAAGTTGAATGACTTACCCATGGTCATACAGCTAGTTAGTGATGGGAACGGAATGGGGACCCACATTCCCTGTCTGCCCATCTCGAGTTCTGTCCATGACTCTACTTTGGCGCCAGACATAGGATTGTGGATAATTGTGGAATAGTACAAATGTTAAATCCAGCTTCCGACACTTACTATTTGTGTGACCCTGGGCAAGTCACTTCACCCTGTTTGCCTTAGTTTCCTCATCTATAAAATGAACTGGAGAAGGAAATGGTCAACCACTCCAGCGTCTTTGCCAAGGAAACCCCAAATGGGGTCAGAAGAGTTGGACACCCTGAAACAACTGAACACCGACAACAAAATACAGAACATTTCAGGCAATACTAGCCGCTGGCAATGGGGGAGGTCTTATAGAGGTGGTAGACCTTGGTGTGAGCTTTTAAAGAAGCTAGCAACCCTAAGAGACGGAGGTAAGGAGGAAAAGCATTCCAGATGTGAGAGTCAGTCTGTACACGCAGGTGGAAGAAGGAGGAATACGTTTGTATTTGCTTCTTAGGATCCATTCCGTGTCTCCCACGCCATCCTTCCATTCCCTCTGGCCATCTTCCTTCCATCTGTCCTACAACCACGTACATGGTTGCTCCTGCTCCCCTCACCCCCGCCCTTTGTTTCATTTCTCGATCTTCCTCTGGGAACCATAATTAAATCAGTATTACCATTGCATTTAGAAAGGGAATGTTAATCCACTCCCCTGTGACTTCCAAGGTCAAAACACCTTCCTCAGCCCCACTCTCCTCTGGGTGTTTTGTTTCCCTCATTAAAATGTAAATCCCCAGAGAGCAGAGACCAGCTCCCTTCTGTCTTTGTGCCCCCACTGGTCATGGCACTGTGCTTGGTGCCTAATGAGCACTCAAGGAATTCTTTCCATCCCATGGTTGTACAAAGTCATTCACCAGGCAGAGAACACCATCAAATGGGGCAGGCAGGAAAGGCTCTTTGTAGGCCTCCCTATTGGCCACGGAAGGAAGCAAAATCCAAAATAATCAGTTATTGCATTTCTTTTAGTGTCATCAGAAGGCAGGCTCTGGAGCTTGAGTCATTATCTGCTGTCTCAAGGAAACTTCGTGCCAATTAATTTAGGGGAGCTTGGAGACAAATGAGCACATTCACATACGTGCACCCAGAGGCAGGCAGAACTGTTGGGATGCTCCATTAGCCATTAACTCTCCCAGCAAAAGCTGCTGTTGGAGCTGTGCTGCTTCGTCTTCACAGCCAGTGAGTGAGACTGACTTAGATCTCTCCCTTCCAGGGCCAGTTGGGATGCCAGGGAGTAAGAGAGGTGCTCTGTGGCCCAGACCTCTGTACAGTTCTCAGGGGAATCCCCAGGGGGCCCTCAGCAGCTGAGCCTGCTCTCTTAGGAACTGCACTGTCCACCTCCCAGGAGAGCCAGCCAGTAACAATGATGCCACTGATGAATCTCCTATCTGGGCTCCTTGCTAAAGCTGTGTTCTCAGCCTGAGATGGAGTCTGTCCTTCCCCTCTTGTTTCCAAGAGCTCACTCAAGGTAGGCATGATGCGCCCATCTGGAAAAAGCTCTTGGTGAAGCATGTCTATGTCATTGTTGGTCAAGGGATGGCTGTCAAGGAGATGGATTTTGAACTTTGACCCCTAAGGCTTCAGAGAGGATCAACTCTTCCAATGCTTCAGGTTAGGCTGGATCATGAGAACCGGCAGGGACCTCAGGGATGATCAAGTCCAAAACCTCATTTTACCAAGGATGACGCAGAGCCCAGAGATGTTAAGTACTTGCCCAATATACACAAGCCTTGTAGGGTCAGGATTTGAACCCAGGTTCTCCTGTAACAAATCCAGCTCTCTTGCATTCTGTGTTCTCAAGCAATAACCTCAGGGAAAAAATTCTCCTTGACTTTATGTTGTAATGGCAGTTTATATGAGGATCATCCATTGCTATAAATCACACTAACTAATTAATGTCTTCCTATTAACCCCTTCTTTTGTAGTTAATTTCATGCATGAATCTAATTCAACTTTTCTGCAAAAAATTTGTTTCTATTATATTCTCAGCAAAAATACAACCATCATGGCCACGTTTCTATAGAATTTAAGATTACAAAACACTTTCCTTACAAATAGTCTATGAAATAGGTGGTTTTATTTTCCCCATTTCATGATGATTATGAGACTGAAGTTCAGAATGGTGAAATCACTCGCTCAAGGTCCCCTTCTCCTCTCCCTCCCTCTTATCTTCCCTTATTTGTCATCGTCTTTCATTTCAAGAAATTGCCATTTTAGGTCCTGGGAGCATAGGTCTAGATATAAAAGGGACTTTAGAGTCTCCCTGATTTTATAGATGCAATATAATAGTCAATAATAAGTAAGAATTTTTATAGTGTTTTAAGGTTTGCAGAACATGTTACATGTGTTAACTTAATTGATCTTTACAATAAGCCTTTAAATAGGTTTTCTTACTATCCCCATTTTTATAGATTTCATAGGAAGGCATAGAGAGGTTATAAGTGACATGTCCAGAGTCACACAGCTAGTCAATATCGGAGGCAGGATTTGAACTTAAGACTTACTGACTCTAAGTCCTGAGACTGATCCCCCTAAGTAAAGTGCCCAACTGAGCTCCTTAGATTGTAATGTTTTTTCCACTGTACTATGGTGCCTTTTAATTGAGGATCCAATCAACAAACATTTATTAATTTATTATTGATTACTACACAGAAACAATGAAAATGAACTTGGATAGACTTGGAGAAATAGTGGAGAATAGGAGAGCCTGGGGAGATGGTCCATGGGGTCACAAAGAGTTGCACAGAACTGAAAAACAACCAACTGATTACTATGCACCATACATTGTGTTAGACTCTGAAATACAATGACAAAAAGGATAGGACTTGCCCTCAGGGAACTTATATTCTCACCAACACAAACAAAAGGAACAACCAGAGGTGTAAGAAGGTTACAGACAACACAATACCAGTGGTACATTCCTGCTGTGGGGGTGATCCCTGTGAGGGAAAGAAGAGACTGGACAGTTCACAGAGTGCTAGCCAGGAGTTTTTCCTGAGTTCAAGTTCTGGTCTATGACTGAGGATTCCTTGTCTTTGTAGCTCCCCAGTTTCAACCCTGACAACCCTGGTTGGTACTTAATTAATACTTGTTGATTGATTGCTTCTTTCACTCTCTAGTTGTGTGACTATGGTTGTCACTTTAACTTTCTGAGCTTTGGTTCTGGAAAAAATGGCCTCTCTGTAAAAATGAGAGCATTGGACTACCTGATGCTCTTTTAAGATCCTTTCCTGGTCAACCATTTGGGGATACTGTCCTAGAAGTAAAGCGAACCCAAAGAGGCAGCCTTCCAAAATGAGGGGAAACTTATGGAAGTTAGACCCTGAGCCAGGTGCTCAGGGATGGAGGAGACAGGAAATGGTGGGTGAAGGAAGGAACAGCATAGACAAAGCCATGGGAAGTGAGAATGCATAAGGAACGGTAAGGAAATCCAACTGGTTGGAGAGGGGGGATGGCAAGGGAGACTAATGAAGGCTGATGATAGTAGTAATGCATATTAAGAGAGCACTTTTCATTTTACAAAGCATTTTCCTCAAAGCTACGTGAGGATATGTGTTACGCACATATTGCAGATGAGGAAGCAAAGGCTCAGATAAGTTTGTTGACTTGCCTGTGTCACCGAAGTAGGGTCAGAACCATGATGTGAATCCAGGATTTCTGGCTGCAAACCTAGTGATCTTTCTCTGACATCACTATGACTGAAAATAAAATGAAAGCTGGAAAGGAGCTTATTGGGGGAATAGAGAGAGTATGATGGAAGAATCTGGAATGCTAGCTTAGGGAGCACTGATAAACTCCACTTGCTTTTCCAATCAATCTAATCCAATGAACATTTATTAAGTGCCCCCTATGTGCCAGGCACTGTGTTGTTCTTAGGTACTTTGTAAGATTGATTTCCCCTGTCTTGGGGTTGCTGAGCTTTTCTAGAATCATTGGGGAAGGAGATTCTAAGTGGTGGGAATCTGGGTAGACATTGAAGTGACTTTTGAATGTCCTCTCTCTGACTCCTTTCTGTGGCCCCATTGTGGACACTCATTCCCACCTCCACCTCCTGACATCAGCTTGGAAAGAGGAAGGATGTTTGGAGATTGAATCCCTCTTGCTCATTCCCTCCACTTCCTACTTTATGCCTACTGACTGAATTTGAGACCTTTTCCCATCTGGCTCCAAACTCTGTTCCTATGGAGTACTTCTAATACCCTCCACATACTCAGGGGGTCAGTCAAACTGAACTAGTCGTCCCTTGAATGCCTCATGTATAAAACAGTGGCTAGAGAGTTTTACTTGAGTCTGGAAGCCCTGGGTTCAAATCCTTTCTCAGACACTTCCTACTTGTGTGACCATGGGCAACCTCCCAGGCCTCAGTTTCCTCATGTACAAAATAGAGAATTGGATGAGATGAACTCTAAGCCCCTGCTAGTCCTAAATTGCCTTACCTAGCTAGCTCCATTCTTTTGCTTATGTCATTTCCTCTACCTGTACTCCCTTTCTCCACAGCGTATCTATTGAACTCACATTTCTCTTTCAAAACCCAGCTTAAATGATACCTCCTCCATAAAACATTCCCTAATCAACCAATGTTTTTTAATATTCTTGGGCCTCAATGCACAAATAAGGTGGTTTCCCTTTCTAGCCCCAATTGACTTTTCCTGCATTATTTACTATTTCCAGTCAAATTGAAATTCTTACCCATTTCTTCCTGCCTTCTTCCACCTTTGCTGGCACAGGCCATTGGCCATGACTGGAATGTCCTCTCTACTCAATGGCCACTTTCTTCAGGATGTTTCCCTTGGTTTTTCTCTTATTGCTGAAAGATGATTTTTCCCTTCTCAAATTTTTAGAGTATTGTCTGAAATTTCTCCTTGGCATTTTTCACACTCTATTTCATATCATATTTATTAATGCAACTGTTATATCTCCTTTATTAGAATGTAAGTCCCTTGAGATCAGGGACTGTTTCATTTCATTGTATTATTTTCTTTGCCTAGCATGGTGCCTCATACATAGTAGGTCCTTAATAAATGTTTGCATTTTGTACCTTTCCTTTTTATTTCTTATAATCTATTTTATATTATAGTTATTGGTGAATTACCTTCTATTAAAGCAATATTTAAACATCAGCTACATCTCTATCAGATTGTAAGCATCTTGTAGGTAGGGAATTTGTCATGACTTTGCATCTTCTTCAGCACCAAGGACAGTGCCCTACTGAGCCTATGATTCACTTATAATTGAATTGAATTGGACTTCTTACGGGATCACAGTTAAAGAGATGGAAGGAATGGTAAAGGCTATTGAGTCTAATCTCCTCATTTTACAGATGAGGAGACTGAGGCATAATTCAATGGCTTGCTCAGTCACACTAGGATATGTCAGAGGAGTGATTAAACTTGCAAACTGTCTTCTGCACCACGATGCCTTAAAGTAATGCCACTTTTCTTTCATGCCCACAACTACAGAGAATGGGGGAGGGGAAGCCAAGGACAATGAAGAGTAGATTGGCATAGCGCATTCTCATGGGCAAAATGAACCAGTCCGATAGGCTTCCCCTGTGTTTGGAGGACAAAGTGAGGTCAGTTCTTTGCCACTGAGGACACTGCTGGTAACATGTATTTATCTTGACAAGTATAAGCTAGAGAACATTAAAAGAAGACTATTGTTTGGGGGTTTTTCTTGCCACATAACAGAGTAATCAATCTGTCAGCTATATTTACTTTAATGCCTGATTATAAATCACTTTTCTTGATATGTAGTGATAGATAAGAAAATGAGGCAGGTTTCAAGGAGAACATCTTACTGTAGGAGGTGTTATATATTAACATAGGAAGGAAGATTCTAGTTTGATTGGGAAGTGTGGTACAGCAGAAACAGTACTGAACTTGGAGTTAGGAGACCCTTGGGTTCTCTGATGCTAGCTAACAGCAAGTCATTTTGCCCAATCAAACATTCATTAAATGCCTACTTCCTGTATGATACTGAACTGTGCACCAAGGATACAAAAAACAGCCCAGCCCCCAAGGGCTTATGTTCTTGGGAAATTTGAGGGGAGGAAGGGAGATAAAATATCCACATAAATAATACTATACATGGTAGTTTGAGGGTGGAGACAGCACTAACAACTAAGGGGATCAGGAAAGACCTCATATAGGAGGTAATGTTGAGCTGAACTTTAAAGGAAGCTCAGGGTTCTAAAAGAATGAAGTTAGGAGAAAGTACATTTCAGAGAGGCTGGAAACAGAATGCCTCAGCTTCCTTATTTATAAAACAGAGATATTAATACTTGCCCTTATTGATCTCACAAGGTTGTTGTTAGGAAAGCATGTTGTAACCCCCCAAGCTCCATAGAAATAATAGAAATTATGAGCATTTCTCATTCTTGTGACCTGGAGACCCAGACTATATGATACTGATTTTCTGATCATGCCTTGACCTGGCTACAGATAACAGCTATTGATTCCAAGGCCATAGGTCAGGTTGGCCCAATGCCTGGAGCACATGGCTACATCCCAGGTGTTGGTTGACTGGACAGAAGGTAATGATTTACAGGAGCTCCAACTGCAATTTAGTATTTGAAACAAATAAAAAAAAGCCTGAAAACCTAGGGAAAACTAGAACTAGAAATGGACATGCTAATTAGAAAGTTATAGAGAGAGTCCTGTGGAACTAGGTTCTCTTACATTCATGGGAGAAAAAATACAAGATAGTAGATCAAAGCTCTGGAACAGACACCAGCTCTGTTAGCTGCTGCTGGAAGCTCTAAGTGGTTAGAGCAAGAGTTCTTAAGTGTGTGTGTCGGGAAGTGTCCTGGACCCCTTTGGAGGTACTCTGCTAAAGCCTAGGCATGAACCCTTTCTCAGAAAAGTCTTCTTAAATGTATACAATAAAATAGAGGCTTACAAAGAAATTCAATTATATATATATGTATATATAGTATTACATATATAGTATAGTGTATATATATGTATTATATATAATACATATAATGTAAATTATATATGTATATATAGAATAGTTATATTCTTTTAAAAAATACTCATAGGCCCCAGGTAAAGAACCCCTGTTTTAGAGAGTAGAGAGACAGTGGATGATCCTTGATAAGGGAGAATTACAGCCCAAGGATGAAGGTGGAAGATTCCTAAATTTTAGTCCTTTCTCCAGCCCCATTCCATGTTACTGCTAGTTCAGTAAGACCAGTTCCATCAACACAAGGGCAATGCAGCCTTTCTATTTACCCAGGATTCCCTCATTTGATGAATATTTATTAAGGAAAGCACCAAGCTAGGTACTGGACAGTGGGAGTAGGGGGAAGATAATGCAAAGACAAACAAAATACAATCCTTAGTGGATTTTTCTAAAGGGGTAAGTGAAAACTCCTTTGACCCATTTCTTTTTTAAAGTCTATTTTTGAGAATTTTTCTACCCCTCTATTTGCTAATTTAATGTCATTCACTCTCCCTGCATGGTATAATCACCAAATCTGAGAGTTGGAAATGACCTAAGCAGTCACTTAGTCTAACTCTTACCCCAAAGAAGTTCTCACTGGAACCTACTCAACAAGTAGCTATCCAGCCTTTATTTGGATCTTCCCAAGGATGGCAAACTCGCCACCTCTCCATGAAGCCCATTCCTAGCAGGTTTTCCCCAACATCAAATCACAATCTCTTTGTCATTTTCAATCATTCTTCTTGGTTCTTCATTATGAGAGAAGTCTGAATTCTCTCTTCCCCATGACAACCCTTGAACAGAATGATCACATTTCTTTCCTTCCCTCAGTGGATCTTCATTGTAATGCAGCCTCAAGAGTCTTCAGGGTCCTGATTGTTTCTCTTCCAAGCACTCTCCAGCCAAATGTGCCTTTCCCCAGGCTCATTCCAACCTAGCCCATCCCACAGTGCTCTTGCAATCTCCACTCCATTGCCAACAAATTCTTTTACCTCCTCCAGTTTCTCAACCATCGTTCCTTCTACTTCCTCTTTATAATGGAAACCTGGCACTCCCCTTACAGCTCTGCTTTCTGGCGGTCATTCCTTCTGCCCTATCTAGAGGATCTGCAGCTCCCTCATAAGGCTAGGGGGATACTACTTCCTCCACACTCTGAACTCCATATCATTTCCTCAATAACCCCTTTTGAGGCAAAATCACCCTCTTTCCCATCCCTGATCCAGTAAGCTCCAGGTCATTCTTCTGACTATTGATGATCTCAGTTCCTGGCCCTTGTCTGCCTCTGCCCTCTAGCCCCTCTCAATTCCTTATCTTTTCCCTCATCTGTGTTGTGAAGTTGTTTTTCAGTCATATTTGACTCTCTGTGACCCCATTTGGAATTTCCTTGGGAGAGATACTGGAGTGGTTTGCCATTTCCTTCTCCAGCTCATTTCACAATCGAAGAATTGAGGCAAACAGGTTTAAATGACTTGTCCAGGGTCACAAAACTAGTGTGTGAGGCTGAATTGAACGCTTCTCCCTGACTCCAGGTGCAGGTCTCTATACACTCTGGCGCCACCTAGTGGTCACTTATCTCTAGTGACACTCTTTTGCCACCCCCCACTTCATCCACTTGCATCTCACCATGATCACACTTTAAATCTCACCACCTGAAGATGTTTCTCCACCTCTAGAAACTGCCACTTTTGAAATTTCACTCTTGTATCACGACCTCCTATTTTTCAATCTCTCTCATGTCCCTGCTCTCAACCTACTGAAACCCTAGTGAAATATCACTTCAAGCCTCAAATTTATTGTGATCTGAAATCACACTTGGGGTCTTCAAAACCATCTCCCCTACCCTGACTTCACTTGCTTCCATCCCTAGTCTGTATGCCCATAGTCAGTCATTTACACAATATACTAGCTACCTTTCTAGAGTGTATGCCCTTTACCCCAATCTTTAGCGAGTTCTCATTAGTGGGTAATTCCTCACCATCTAATTTCTCCCCTCTTGCTCTAGGGTTGCTGAATAGCCTTGGGAAAAAAGCTAGAAATCAAACTACTTTCACCCATTGCCCAAGTAGGTTACACAGCATCACCTCATAACCTCCCTACTGTCTAACAGTCTTGCTACCTAATCTACCCTTATTGCATAGTGTAGGTGCTTAATAAATGTTTGTTGATTGATTGCTGATTGACTCCTAATCTCATTCTCCTCAGCAAATGTTTCCAACCCTTTCTATTCCTTATACTTCAAGTAGGACATTTAGTCACCTGAAGAATATTGAGACTGTCCGGCCAACTCCTCAATCCTGCCCTCTCTGTTCCTCAAATGGTATTATCATTGGTAATGATAGTTCTCATCTACATGGCACCACAAAGGTTTGCAAAACACTTTTCTCACATTCTCTCCTTTGATTTTCTCAATAGCTCTATGTCACAGATGTGGTTATTAATGCCCATTTTACAGTTGAGGAAACTGAAGTTAAGTGACTTGCCAAGAGTCGCACAGCTAGCAAGTGTCTGAGGTAGGATTCAAACTCAAGTCTTCCTGCCTCTACATTCACCACTGCACCTAGTTGCATGATTCATCTTCTCAGCACTGTCACGAGCTTTCTCGTCCTTTCCTCTGCTTACAGAAGAGGTATCCCTTCTCTTCACTAAGGTTAATCCTCCCCTACCAGTTCCCTCAGTCCCATTTCCTCCAGTCTCTTCAATGGCCCATCTCTAGCATTCATCTGCTTTAGTTGGCATTTCCAATCTCTCGAGTTGTCTTTTATGTTGTATACTATGCTCATGTCTCCCTAATTAAAAATGTCTCCCCTTGGTCCTGTCATCCCATCCAGCTATGATCCTATTCTCTTGTCCCGTTCACAGTTAAACTCATTGCAAAAACACCTGTTCTGTGCCTCTACTTCCTCACGAGTCCCTTACATGGACCTTGCGGTACCACTCTATTGTAACTTCCCTGTGAGATGTATCGCTAACTCA
>CM053770.1:18552454-18562634 GCA_028658325.1 Potorous gilbertii
TGGAAAGAGTACCTGGCCTGAAGTCAGGAAGACTCAGCTTTATAAATTAAAATATGGCCTCAGATGTATGACCCGAGGCAAGTCACTTACCCCTTATTCACTTCAGTTTCCTCATCTGTAAAATGAGTTGGAGAAGAAAATGGCAAGCCACTTCAGTATCTTTGCCAAGAAAACCCCAATTGGGGTCAGGAAGAGTAAGACACGACAGAAATGACTCAATAACAAAACATTTTAAAATGATGACATTCTCCAGTAGAAGACCTGTAGTTCTAAATACAGTGACCACAGGTGTCAGACAAAGGTTCCTCTATAGATGTCTAAAGTGTATCACCTCATTCCTATCTTCCCAGATGGGATCACTCCTTGGAATGTCATTTATTCTGCAAATGACTGACAAGGAAGTGTAATATCCTTCCCTGGGTACTGAAGGAGTCTGCCATCCAACTTCTTATTCCAGCTAAACCACATGCCAGAAGGCTTCCCACACACCTCCCGATTTAGGAACTCCAGGGAACTGCCAGTTTTTCTAAGATTTAGAACATCTTTCCCTTAAATGCCAGTAGGCTTGTAATTAAGTCTTCTCCCAGATGAGGGGGAATAACAATAGAGAAAATTGTTATCTTGAGCCATCAGAGCTCGGAATCCGAGTCCTTGTGATACAATATTAAGATTGTGTAACGCTGGATGACAGATTCCCCCAATACTCAGGGGTAGGCACTTCCCGACTGCCAAGAATTCAGATTTTTTTGTCTTGTTAATGATGCCTTTATCAAGACAGATCCCGAACCCCACAGACTTGGTGTACATATTCTAGAGATGTGACTGAAAAAACTCCTCACCTAGAATCCAACCTTTTGGAGACCAGGCTCTCTGAAGCAGGCTAGGCTGCCATGCTGACCCCCCCCCCCCCCCGCAACTCCCTCCTCTATCTAATCGACACCTCCTGACTTCCTTGATGGCTCCACTAATGTTTGACCCTCAGTAAGAAGCTTCTGCCAGTCCTCCTTAACCTTAGTGCCTCCCCACTGAGACTATGCCTGGTCTAGCCTGTATGTGTCTTGTTTCCATGCGGTCTCCCGCATTAGACCGGGAGCTGCTTGAGGGCAGGGGCTGGTTTTTAATTTGCCTTTCTTTGTATCCCCAGTGCTAAGTACACTGCCTGACCCCTAGTAGATACCTAAAAAATGCTGGTTGACTGACTGAGTCGACCTGACCTTTCCTTTTGGAGGTATTAGTGGATTGAATGCGATTGGGGGTCAAGAAAACCTGGAGTCAAATCCCACCTGACACTCATTGTGTGACTGGGAAAACCTCTTGAACTTCTCTGTCCCTCAGTTTTCTCTTCTGTTAAATGGGGATCCTAATGGCCTCTCCCTCCCAGGGTTGTTGTGATGAGTAAGTGCAGTAAAGTCTTAAAGTGACACATAGGTCAATCACTATGATTCACCCAAATAAACAGCAACAAGGGCTCATGTAACACGGAGAGTTCTGTCAGGTGCTTAACATCTATTACCTTACTAATCCTCACAAGAACCTGGGAGGTAGGTGCTGCTATTCTTTCCATTTTACAGATGAGGAAACTGAGGCTGAGAAAGGTCATACAGCTAGTAAGTGTCAGAAGTAGGACTTGGACAGCAGTCTTCCTGACTCCATCCTGCCACACTGCCTCTAAGATACATTTAATAGGCATCGACTTGGCATTGAGGTTGCTCAGCGGATAAAGCACCAGACTGGGAATCACAAAGACCTGAGTTCAATTCCTGCTTCAGATACTTCACTAGTTATGCGACCTTGGGCAAGTCACCTAACCACGCTCTGTGCCTCGGTTTCCTCATCTGTAAAATGAGAGGGTTGGCCTTAGAGGCTTCTGAGAGTCCTCTTTGCTCTAAAGTCATGATTCCATGAACCCCTTATGTGTGCCAGTGCAAGGCCCCGAGGAGACATGGCCTAGTCCAGCGGGGGATCATGTGCAAAGTCGTCGACAGGTGTATGTTAAGCACGTAGCATTTGCCGAACCTTGGGCAAAGCCAAGAAACACATGGATCATTGTTCTGCAATACACTATATTCTCCTGTGATTGCTAAATTAAGTGCTGTGGCCAGCGCTGGCAGGGAAGTGTCCCCAGGCCTCAATAGCCCTGTCGCCTAATTAAGGCCTCTGGTATTCACCCGGAATGAATTCACCTGGAACATCCTTCATGAGGCTGAGGCTAGCTCCCTGGCATGGGGAAACGTGGAGTAAGACTGGAGGGGAAGGAGTCTCACACCCAGAATAACAATGGTGAGAAGTAACTGCATCTAATTCTTGGGATCTCAGAGAAGCAGACACTTTGCCCTTTGCCGGAAGCAAAGGGAAGCTTTTGACTACAAATAATAAAGTACAAAGAATTCTGAAGGTTGGCTCAAGCCCACAATATAGCAATGTCATCACGAGATGGAGAGAGCCACCAAAGACTGGCTGGTGACTCTCTCAAAGAGCTGACCTACTATGTAACTCCAAATAGGCAAACTTAGCCCATTGTTTCAGTGTGGGAACCATATATTACCAGGAAATCCAAGCCTCCTTTGGTAAGTCCGTACATAAGGGAGGACCCTGGAAAGGCCTTTATCCCAGTGGCTACTATTTTATTCTCCCCAGGACTCAGAGCAGAGTGGACAATGGTTGGGTGGCTCCTGCCCTCTGCTGGCTAGACTCAAGGTCCATTCCAAGGTCTTGGTTCTCTGCAACCAGAGTTCTGTCCTGAAGACAAATCATGGAATTAGATTTAAAGCTGAGAAAACCCTGCTCAAGATAAGAAGTTCCCTAGTCCGGTCACTTTACAGATGAAGACACTGAGGCCCAGAGAATTTGAGAAATTTTCCAGGGTCCCAGAGGTAGTAAGTGACAGAGAGGGAATTTGACCCTAGTTCCTCTGTCTCCAAAACCAACACTCTTTCTATTGCACTAGAAGCATGTCAAGAGCATCATGGCAGACATCTCTTAGTTCTAGCCTGGGGCACCCCATGTATTGGGATGAACAGGACAGATCTCACAGCCACTTTTTATGTTACAACTAGTTTCTAGCACTGTGAGTATTCATTTATTCACTTACTCTCAAAACTGGAAAGGCTCTCCATGGGCATTAGTTCAACCCATACCTGAACAAGAACCACATCAACAACCAATGATCAAGTGACCTTTGCCCAAAGACCTCCAGAGAGGTGAAGTCTACTATCTCCAAGGTTGTAATTCTAACTGTTAGGAAGTTATTCCTTGTACCAAGCCTCAGTTCATCTCTTTATAACTTCCTCCATGGTTTCTGGTTCTACCTTTCTGGAACAAGTAGAACAAGTGTGATCTTTCTCTTCCAGATCATTGGAAACATGTATCAACTACATCTCCTCTCCTCTATATTTGTTAAGGAATACAAAGTGCTGGGCCTTGAGTCAAGAAGACTTAAGTTCAAATCCAGCCTCAGACCCTGAGCAAGTCACTTAACCTCTGTCTCAGTTTCCTCATCTGTAAAATGAGTTTTCTTTGCCAAGAAAACCCAAATGGGGTCATGAAGAGTGAGACAAGACTGAAAAATGACAAAATAATGATGAAAAGATATCATGGAGATGCTTACATATATAACTGTTGTCTTCTTTAGGTTCATGGGTAAAAAGGATCACAGATCTGTTATGGAAACTGATGGAGGTTGTAGATAACAGCAATAAAAATCAACAATAACTAGCATTTGCATTGTGCTTTAAGATTTAGAAAGCGCTTACAAATATTATCTCATTTTTTAGTGCTCCTAAGACCCTAAGCACAAGAGAGAGCACTTGAACTCAGAACCTCTGACTCCGGCACCACCCCAGCCTTCCCCATTTTAAGATCCTGAGTCTAGGATGTTATCTTTTTTATTCTCTAAGTTCTAGTCACATGGCAAAACCACCTGCTAGGGGATACAACCCCAAAGATCACAAAACCTGAACTGCAATCAGTGACATATACAACAGTGTCAAAGTCTCTCACTGTGTGAGTTTGAAAACAGAAATGAAATTGAACGAAGGCTTAAGGAAGTCATTTGGGCTGTCTGGCTCCGGTAATTGTATTAAGTCCTCGCTTCCTGTCAAGAAAGTTGGCCTGTCCCAATATACACTCACCATGCTACACTCCTCTAGGGGCACCTCAACAATTGGACTTCTGTGGTCAAATATTCTGCTTCTATAACTCATTCACTTCCCTCTCAGCATACCTTGTCTTTCGACAGAAAGCAGACTCTTGCCTTAATTGAGTCCGAAGAGCCATACCAGGGGCTCACCTGCTGCCCACATTAGGGTTATTGGTGGGGAGGGATCAAAGATTGAGGACTAGAAGGAGCCCTGAGTTCGACCTGAGGGTAGATTTCACTGACTGTCCATGCCCAATTACAATGACAATGGTAGCAAGCATTTATATGGTGCTCAAAGGTTTGCGAAGCACTTCACAAATATTATCTCACTTTATCCTCACAACACACCTGGGAGGTAGGTAGTGTGTGTGTGTGTGTGTGTGTGTGTGTGTGTGTGTGTGTGTGTGTGTGTGTATGTGCGTGTGTGTGTGTGTGTGTGTGTGTGTGTGTGTGTGTGTGATTTGACTTTTGCTCTTGAAGAGGAGCATGATGGTCAGGAAGAGGATGCCGTTGACACGCAAATGAATTGGATTTAAGTAAGGGAGAACGCAAAGTCACCAGCCTCACCTTCTCCCTGGGAGTCATCTGGGTTCAGTGGTTAGATATGGATCAGAACAACTTCAGATGACCCAGGATGCAGTAGGTAGGTGCTACCATTATCCCCATTATATAGACAGGGAATGTGACTGTGAGGAAAGTTACGTGACTAGATCAGGAAATATCCAAAGCAGGTTTAGAATTTGGGTCTTCCTAGCAGAAATTTCATCTTTAAATATTAAATTTCCTTAAATGACAAGTGCTGGAGGGACTGTGGAAAAACAAGCATACTAGTGCCCTGTTGGTGGAGCTGTGAATTGGTTCAGCCCTTTTCACCCAGAAAGTGGCAATGCCTCTCCTTTGGTGCATCTGTATCACTACTGGGACCATACTGGAAGGAGATTAAAACAAGAAAAGGACCCACTTGCACAAAAATATTGTTAGCAGCTCTTTTAGTCCCAAATTGTAATGAAGAGGCTTCCACCCACTAGGGAATGGTTAAACAATTTATGGTATAAGAATATAATGGAATTTTATTGTGTTATAATAACGATAAATTGGCATCTCAGGGCACACTGGCCTCCAGGAACTCTATGATACAAAGATAGGAGGCCCAGACTAGAATAATTTAAACAACATAATAAAGAACATCACAACATTGAAACTCTGGTCAATGCGATGCCCAGTCACAGACCCTGAAGATGTAAGACTCCCACCATCTTCTGTCAGAAAGATAAAGGGCCTAAAATGCAGAGTGAGACTCACATTTTAGGAGATGGCCAATGCGAAAATTTAACCGACTATGAAGACTGGAAGGAGGGTTTTGTTTCTAGTTTTTTAATTGCTCAATGGGGGAGGCCGTGGGAGAGAGGAATAATAAGTGTTTGCAAAAATAAATAATTTTTAAAAGAGTTCCTTGACATTTGGTACACTATAATCAAGTCTTTAAATTCCCTTCAAGAACCAGCCACCTAAAACACCATAGAAACAGAAAGCAGGTGCTCTGGTGAGTTTTTGGAGCTTGAAACTCTAAAACTGATGGAGAAATAGCTAATGCTTTCCTTTTACTCTGGAGAGACACCACCTTGCCCTTCCTAACTTGAACTGAGTCAAAGCTGAGGGAGAACAGGTGGACAGTTGGTATGTTCCTCTGACACCATTGGCAACATCAGAAGAAACAGAGGAAGGCTTCCAGAGCTTTGGGTAGACTCTCTGTGGCAAACCTAAGGGAAAATGCAGGATGGGCAGCCCTGCATGGGTTGAGATCTGTTTTGTTTGCCTCAGTTTCCTCAACTGTAAAGTGGGGATTATAACATCATCTCCCTAGAATGGTTATGACAATCAAATGAGATACTGTAAAAAATGTATAGTGCAGGGCCTGGCACATTTACCATGTAAATATTTATTTCTTCCCCTTTCTGGGTCTCATTTTCATCATCTCTAAAATAAGGGGATTGGGCTGAAAGATCTCCAGGGTTCCTTCTAACTCTAGCAGCATTGATGTAGCCCATTCACCAGACACCTCTAGGTCTCAGTCTTTTCATTTGTAAAATGGGAGCAAAGAGACCAGTTAGAGCTGAAACCTGGGCTCCTAGCATTAACAGCCTTGCAGGGAAGAAATCTACTTGGACGCTAGTAAAAGTGTTTGCCAAATAAACTGAGAGCCCAGAGCTCTGAGCTGAGGGAGGTCAATTATTTTTAAGCACCTTGGCATTTAGACAATGAATATAACAGTTAATCCTCTCTTCCTGAAGGCATTTACAAGATTCTCGAAGAAACAGTGGGGCTTCCCTTTCCCTTTTCAGCAGGAACCATAGAATGTTTTAAAATAACAGCAGTAGGCTTTGTGAATGATGCAGACATCCCTAGCTCCGCACTCCACCAGAATGTGTTGAATGATAGAAATGACTAACTTGGTGAGTAATATGTTAATCACCTTTGAGATCCTGTAAGATTCTCTATGCTTCTTGCCTCAGGAGATTTCAAGTTTCCTTATTCAAGGTTCAACTCAGTGCCCGTCTCTCCTAGGAAACCTTAAAGGAAGGCTTTGGCTCTTTCTTGTCAAAATCACACGACATAGTGTTAGATCATCTAAATCATCTCCTGAACGCAATGAAAGGATAGGTTCCTGGAAGATAGAGACCATGGTCCAGCATTAATCTCCATGAGTTCTGCAATCCCAGACAAGTCACATTCTACCTTTGAGACCCACCTAACAGGATGATTGTGAAGAAAATATTTTGTGAATCTTAAGGAACTATAGGAAGTTGCTACAAATCGTTGTTGGTCCCTGGGACCCCACACAGAGCAGCAGGATGGATGGTGTAGTGGACCCCCTCTTCCTCACACATAAAATTCAAACTTTCATTCAGTATTTCATGTTGTTCACAATCTGGCTCCAGCCTCTCCTTCTGAACTGATTTCACATAATCCTCCCTCACACATTCTCACCTCCAACTCAAACTAGGTTTTCCTTTGACATTTCTGGAATGTTCTAGAACCTATCTATTCCCAGCCCCTCCTTTGAAAGATAGGGAAACTGAGGCCCAGTTTAAGTTCCCTGCCCAAGGGCACTGAAAGCAGAAGCAAATGTTGTCATCTTGCTTTGAGACCTGGAACACAACAGTCAGAAGGACGGAAGATGGAGACCGCAGTCATGAGCCAAGGAGGGATACATGGCGAGACAGCCCAAGCTGTAACATCCGACTGATGAGGAACATCAAGGAGAATTGGGGCAAAGGATGAGAGCAGAGAAATGTATGAAAGGAAGAGGAGAAGGGCTGCTCATGTGATTAGGCTACGGGAAGGTGGGCAGACCAGACTACCTGGTATCTTTGTGACAGTAGGAGAAACTGAGGAAGACCACCATAGTAGAGGGAGGTGCTAGGAGGACAGGACAGAGAGGAGAACTGCCAAAGTTCAGGTAACCACCTACATCACTGAGAGACCCATTCACATGGAGGGGATAATGGGTCCATTTGAGTATCTGAACTGGGTTCAAAGCTCATTCTATCAGGCTTCAGGGTAATTATCCCTGTTTGGGACTGGGAGCTCTAGACAATGATAGGCTCTGTGGGAGGTAAAGGCACACCCTCCTTGATTGCAGACAATCAGGCATGTTGAAATTCAATTCAAACTGGCAAACATTTATTAAGTACTGATTCTGAAACATCCAGAGCATTTCTGATGTGGTTTGAGGAAGTGACAAGATCCAGCGCATTTGGAGAGAAATAGACAGTGGGTCTTCCAACCTGGCCAGAGGGAAGGGTACTCAGACCAAATGACCTGGGCAGACTTGGTAAAGAAAGAGTCCCATGCAAGAAGAGGCCAGCCCCCCAAAACTGAACCTTCCCAGCTCTTTTTCCCTAAAAGGTGCTTTCTCTAAATCTGCTCAGATAGCAGATTCCTTCATTTTTTAGTTTTTTACAACCTCAGATCTGGAGATTAGGGAAAGGTGATAGGTCGGGATGGGCAAAAAAAAGTGATAGACAGGTAGGGATGTCCCTCCAGTAAAGCATGAGCTTACGGGGAATGGAGAAGAAGACCACTGAGTCTGGACTGGCTGCCCATTCCTAGACTGGGGCTGTTCCTTCATAGACTTATCCCTTAATCGGCATCTCCCTTGCTCTGACTGCACACATTCCAACGTTCTCACCTCCCTTTGATTTCTCAAGGAGGAAAGCATCGTGGGCTGGGAGTGGCAGACAACACACACTCATGTGCTGCTAATATTGTTCAGATCTTCTTGTCACCGGGTCATAGACTGAAAGGCGTTGAAGAGAACTGTAGTTTATCTTGGCAGTTTCCTCATTTTCAAACTAAGGAAGGTTGGTCCAAAGTGAGGAAGGGGCTGGGCCTATGAGTACTAGGTGGCCAGGAGAGGTTTTAAAGCTGCTTTTCTGACTCTAAATCTCACACTAATTACCCTGTGTCATTTCATTGGTTTTCCAGCCACCATGATAATGTCATCTTAGGTTTGACTGGCACTTGGCTATTGCCCAGTCACCTTGAAATCCATGTTGCTGTCTTGACCCTTGCATCAAGCCTGTGCGGTCAGCAGAGCCCATGGGGTTATCCCCATTCTGCAGATCCAGGATTAGAATTTCTTCTGACACCTCATCTAGTGATCGTTTTACCATGGCGGTCTTTGGACGGGGCAAAGAGGTAATTGTACGTCTGATTCATGATAGAAAGAATGCTGGATCTGGAGTCAAAGGACCGCAGGTTAGATTCCCAGTTCTGCCATTATCACCTGTGGAATTATTACCTTGGACAAGCTACTTATGCTGTCCATGCCTCAGTTTCTTCTGTAAAATGAGGTGCATGGACTAGATGTGTTCCAAGTTCCCCCCAGCTCTAATGCTACGATTCCACGACCAGGATGCTTCTTCATGGCTTAGTGTTGAGGTTCCAGAGCTGCAGAACTGAGAACTCAAACCCAGAACACCCTAGAGGTCTTACCCCCACCATCAACTGAAACCCCCATCACCAAAGGTCATATTTCCTGTTCAGGGCAGCCACTCCTGGGTGCATTTTACTGAGAAAGAACAGAACACACTCTCTGAGCTTGGGCTTTTCCTAAAGAAGGATGCAAACGTTACGCATTCATGCAAACGAGGTGCTACTTGAATTCATGGAAAGAGTCCAGGAGGCTTCCTTACCGAACGAGTTTACCCAGGCAGGCGGCAACTCTTGGGTGAGAGAGGGGGGCAGGGACGTACAGGAAGCACCAGTAGAGAGAAAGAAGGAGGGAGGAGAGGGAGAGGGAGAGAGACAGAGAGAGAGAGAGAGAGAGAGAGAGAGAGACAGACAGAGACAGATAGACAAAGACAGAGACAGAGAGAGAGGAGAGACAGTATGCATGTTAGTGAGTATGTGTGCGAAAAAGGAGAGAATGTATGTGGTATATATATATATTTACACATATATATGAGTGTATGTGAGAGAGAGAAGAGACTGTGTGTGTATATGTATCTGTGAAGGAGTATATGTGTGACAAAGTGTGAGTATGTGTATAAGAGAGAAAAGAGTGTGAGAGTGACAGAAGAGAATGTTCATATGTGTGAGTGAGAAGGCTATTGTGTATAAGTGTGTTCGTGTATGTATGTGAGAAAAAGAAAAGTGTGTGTATGAGAGTGTGTGTGATGGTGTGTGTTGTGTGTGTGATAGAGAGGAGAGAATGTATGTATGTATGTAAGTGTGTATATGTGAGAAAAAATAGAATGTGTGTATAAGAATGCATATGCGTAAGGGAGTGTGTGTGAGAAAGAAAAGAGTGTACGTGTGAGAGGGTGTACATAAGTGTGTGTAGAGTATGTATGAGAAAGTGTGTATATGTGTGTACGTGTATGTATGTGTGAGAAAGAAAAGAGTGTACGTGTGAGAGGGTGTACATAAGTGTGTGTAGAGTATGTATGAGAAAGTGTGTATATGTGTGTACGTGTATGTATGTGTGAGAAAGAAAAGAGTGTACGTGTGAGAGGGTGTACATAAGTGTGTGTAGAG
>CM053770.1:18562734-18575240 GCA_028658325.1 Potorous gilbertii
TGTATGAGAGTGTGTGTGATGGTGTGTATTGTGTGTGTGATAGAGAGGAGAGAATGTATGTATGTATGTAAGTGTGTATATGTGAGAAAAAACAGAATGTGTGTATAAGAATGCATATGCGTAAGGGAGTGTGTGTGAGAAAGAAAAGAGTGTACGTGTGAGAGGGTGTACATAAGTGTGTGTAGAGTATGTATGAGAAAGTGTGTATATGTGTGTACGTGTATGTATGTGTGAGAAAGAAAAGAGTGTACGTGTGAGAGGGTGTACATAAGTGTGTGTAGAGCATGTATGAGAAAGTGTGTATATGTGTATACGTGTATGTATGTGTGAGAAAGAAAAGAGTGTACGTGTGAGAGGGTGTACATAAGTGTGTGTAGAGCATGTATGAGAAAGTGTGTATATGTGGGTGTGAGAGATGAAAAGTTAAAACTGTAATCATTTTTAACTATTTTTCTTTTAAAATTTGGCATTAAGATATTAATACTGTTAATAAAATATTAAAGATTAGCAAACTAGTTCAGTTATGTCCAACTCTTCATGACTCCACATGGGCTTTTCTTGGTAAAGATACTGTTACATTTTTTTCCATTTACAAATAGTGTTAAGTGACTTGTCTAGGGTCACACAGCTAGTAGGTATCTGAGGCTAGACTTGAACTCAGGAAAATGAGTCTTCTTGACTCCAGGCTTGGTGTTCTAGGCACTGTACCACCTTTCTCTCTTGTTTATAAATCACAGGACCATAAATTTAGACTGGAGGGGACAAAAGAAACCATCTAGTCTAAGCCACTAATTTTATAAATGAGGAAACTGAGGTCCAGAGAGGGAATGTGACAAACCAATCAATCACCAACAAGCATTTATTAAATACCTATAATGAGCCATCTATAAAATGGAAATATTTGAATTCCAGTCCTCGGTTATCTCATCTCTAAAATGAGGAGGATGGGCGAAGTGGCTTCTAAGGCTCTCTCAATTTTGATCTAGCATCCTGGAATTCACATGACTTCCCTGGGCTTTACTACCTTCATCTGAAAATTATAAGGTTGCGTCCTAGACGATTTCAAAGGTATCTTCTAGCTCTAGACTCCAAATCCAGAACTGTCCCACTGCCTCTACGATGACAAACTGTAAAATGGGGGGAAATGCTTTGATCAGGTCTGGTGGGAGAAACATTTTTTGAATGTAGTCAGCTGTCAAATTGAGATTTCCTTCTAAAGAACAGGTCGTTGCTGACTGAACCAAGAGGGAAACATAGTTTATCCTACTAGAATTATAACTAGAACTATCCTAGTTAGAATGGTGAGTTTATGCAATCCTTGTATACCTTAATCTGGCCACAGTGCTGTAAATTATGAAACTGACTAGCCCTTTGCCCCAGACATCCAACTGCTAGGAAACAATTAAAAGACCTAGCTATGCAAAAAGACTCACAAATCATTAGTTATATAGTGAAAAATCAGAAGCAAAGTTCAGCAGGGAGAGAATGGCTAAACAAAGTGTGGTTTATGAATGTAACAACTCTAGGAAATAACATATAAAAAGCAAATACAGACCGATGAAGGTGTGGGGAACAAACAACATGGAACTAAATGGACAATTCACTCACTGACAACTATGGAAGCGTCATGGTGGGATTAACCAAAGAGACTCCTGAGACCAGGCATAATATACCCTGCCTCTTGCAGACTCATGTGGAGGCTTCCCCAGTATAGGACGGAGGAGCCCCTCCTTCCACCTCAGAGCAGGCACATAAACCCTCTTTTACTGCATGGTGATGATTTTAATTGGCTGCTGAATCGGAACTGAGTATGCCTATAAAAAGGAGGAGAGGATAATCTCTCCCTCTCTCCCCTGGGTTGGAAGGAGGAAGAAGTGCTGTGGACCTCTGGGTAGGAGAGGGGCATCAGCCCTATCTCTTTTCCACCTTGATGCCATGTGGCCATGACATCTTTTCTTTCGTCTCTTGTGTTTATTCTTTCCTGATAATAGGTGCCCTCATATTCACCATGTTATACATGACCTTAGAGCTCGGAAAAGATCAGGCAAGTCACCGAAGATGTAGCAGCTACAGCCTACAGATAAATCTGCTGGTAACCACAGCAGGTGAGTCTATCTAGGGGTCAGAGTAGCAGCTGAGAAATCTGCTGACCTCACCCACAAGAAGCCAGTTCAGTTCATCAAGGGGGTGCTTGTGGCTTCACCACACTTAGGAGAGAATTTGGTGGAGGCACAGAGAAAGGACTTCCAGAAAAACTGGAAAGCAGTTGGTCAAAACAAAGATTTGGGCTAGCTTCTTTTATTGTATTACATGGTAAATTTCAAATAAGCGAACAAACATCCCCCAAACTTGTACTCCAGCGCTCACCCTGGATTTTTAGTGAGAATTTGCCATATTCAGCCTAACCCAGACCTACCATACACACCTCAAGCCTGATACAGAGTAAGCACTAAATAAATGTTTTTTTCATTCCTTCAATTACTCATTAATTAAATATAAAAAACAAGCCCTTCCTTCCAAAATAGAAGAGAACAGATTTTTATATCTTTTAAAAACCTAGAGGAAAACTTAATAAGCAGACATGAGATAAGAGGTTATAAAAGTAAAAACAGATGCTATAATATTTAATTCATGTAATTCATTTGCATGAACAAAATCAATGCATATAGAATAAGACAGAAAGTCATGGATTGGGGGAATCTTTGTATCAAATACTGGTATTAATATCTTAACATAGTTTGTACCCAAAGAAATGCCACTCACTCTTTTTTTGCAGAGGTGGAAGACTCTCAGATTCAGCTAATGTGTTGGTTAGTTTTGCCCCATTGCTCTTTTTTCCCTCTTTCTTTTTTATTCTTTATTAAAAGAGATGGCTTTCCAAGTAGGGGAGAAAAGAAGAATGTAGTTGGCAGCAAGTGTGATGTAAAAACAAAAAATATCAATACAAATTTAAAAAACAAAAAATAAAGCATACATCTTTCCTTTCTATTGGCAAATGGTAAACTAAAAATCTGTAAGTTGACTTGCACTGACTTTGCTTAACTTAACTTTTTTATAGGAAGGTATTAGTATGAAGCAGTTGTTTGTTAGGAAGTGACTGATGTGTCATTTTTAGATTCCACAGTTCCTAGATGCTGGTAGAGAATTCGTGGAGTGTGGCTCCAAAAGGCTTTTCTATCAGGCTGGTTGGCAGAGTGAGCACCATCCCCGGATGCCTGTAATTCTTGCTAGTGTGGTTATGGAAAATAATTTCCTCTTCTAGAAAGGAATAAGGGAAACTACTCTCAGTGGGAAACCACTCAGTGAGAAACCGACAACAAACCCTGATGGAGACAGAATCAGGGAGGTCAAGGCTGTTATTGAAGTTTATTCTTCATTTTCAAAGAGGATCAGTGACATCATGCGGTGATGTCTTGTTTCCTTAAATCCAAATCCAAGAAAAGGTAAGGGAAAAGAAGGAGAAATCTCTCAGAGAAAGAGGCTGCAATTGGAGAAGCCAAACCACCAAGGTGACCTTAATAACAGGCATCCTTAACACTGTCGCTTAAAAAGAACCCAGAGGCCCCTCTGGAGATGTAATTCAAGTGTTAATGCCATAACTGTTGCATGTTAAAGTGCTTTTTTTTTGTAATCTACAAGCAACCCACCCCAAGAGAACTTGTATAGAGTTTTAAATTCTTCAAACCATTTACACAGATTCTCTCATTTAATCCTCACAGCAACCCTCCCAGGTAAGTGCTACATATATTAATAAACCCATTTTACTGATGAGGAGACTTTGACTAAGAAAGTTTATTTGCTCTGTTCAGGGCCACCAGGTCTGAGGTAGGGTTTGGACCCAAGTCTCTTTGACTCCAAGGGAGGGATTTTGTTCACAGTGACATCCTGACAAATACAATCAGATCTTGTGTTTCTACCCAACTCAGCCAACTGTGTGATTGTGACAATGTGGTCTATTCAATAACTGAGAGCAAGGTGGGTGCCCATAAGTCAGTCAGTCAGTTGGTGAACTATATGCCAGGCAGTGTGCTAAGTGCTGAGATACAGAGAAAGGAGAAAAAAAAAGTAATCCCTGTTCTCCCTCATGTGCCACGGAAGGTGTAAGCTAAAAATCATCTGAAAAGTTTCCCAGGTCCTTAGGGAGCAGCAGCAAATGGTAAATACATCATCTTTAGTGCCATAAATACATAATAAAAACATAGTTTATGAGGTTGAACCATTTAAGGCAGTTTCCTCAGCTGTGAAATGGGAACAATACCTGAAGTATTTATCTCATGGGTTATGGCAAAGAAAGTGTTCCCAGTCTAGAAATCATCATTAGTATACTTTGCTCTCTCTCTCCTTCAAGGACCCATCAAAACTACTAAAGGTCATGCTCGCTTTCATCACAGGGGAGGTGGAAAGCAAGCAGCCTGAGACGGGTGAAACCTTGCATTCCTGGGGGGAGCCCTGTCAACCTAATCGCTCATTTGTAATCTCTGGGATCCAGTAAGAAAATGCTGACAGAGGCAGGACCAGCCCTGAGGATTCTGGGCTTGTGACCATTCTGGTAGGATGGAAAAGGAAGGGCAAGTCAATCCTGTGACCTTCCCACCAACATCTACAGGTAGCTGAAATCACATGTAAATAAAGAGCAAAGGCAGCCCTGACCAGAGGAGAAGGACCTCATCAGAGGGTCATAGGGCTAGAGCTGGATAAGACCTAGTTCAATAGGGTGGCTAGGTAGTGCTATGGCTGGAGTCAGCAGATCCAAATCATGACCTCAGACACTTTCTACCTGTGTGGCCCTGAGCAAGTCACTTAACCTGCTTACCCAAGTTTCTTTATCTGTCAAATGAGCTGAAGAAGGAAATAGAAAGCCACTCTAGTACTTCTGCCAATAAAACCCCAAATGCCTTTCACATCCAAGGAAAGAACTATGGAATTTGATTGCAGAATAAAGCAGATCATTTTCTTTTGTATTATGTTTTGTTTTATGATTTCTCTCATTCATTTTAATTCTATGCAACATGACTAAGGTGAAAATGTACTTAATAGGAATGTATGTATAGAACCTACATAAAATTGTATACTGTCTCAGGGAGGGAGTGGGAAGTAGCGGAGAAGGAGAGAGTGAGGGGGAAAAATCTAAGATATACGGAAGTGATTGTAGAACACGGAAAACAAATAAAATAATAATAACAGAAAAGAAAACCCCAAATGAGGTCATGGAGAGTCAGACATGACTAAACAACAGCAAATGGTTTAGTCCATTAGAGGAAGAAACCAAGGTCCAGAGAGGTGGTAGAATTCAGGATCATAGATCTAGAAGCCATCAGTCTGGAGGTGTCAAACATAGAACCAGATTAAAAAGTCACTGGAAAATATTTAACAAATGAGTAAAAGCACAGTAATTACATTTTAAACAATATTACTCTGCAGTTGCAGGGACCCTTATATAGATTAGTGGTTCCATTTCTATTTAAGATTGATACAGAGTCCACCCCTTTCATTTTACGGAATGAGAAACTGAGGCCCAGAGAGATCACAACATCACCGATTTTGAGTTGGAAGGAACCAGGTCACCTAGCCAAAGCCTTCATTTTACAGAGTGGAAACAAGATTCAGAAAGCCTGGCTGCTCTGCCTAGGTGACAGAACCAGGCTCAACCAGGGAAGCTGAAAAAGAACACAGGAGCAAGGGAGGGTGAGGGAGGCAGGGCTACTTCTCAGCCAATGATACGCCACCATGAAGCCCCAAGCCGTTATTGTGTATACAAAGGTGGCAGGAGCCTCCTTCTAGAATTACAGGAGCTTAGAAACAATCCTGCACCCTCCCACACCAGTCCAGAGAACAGGCTGACCAAGAGTCTTAAGCGTTCTTCCCAGTAAGCCACAGCAATTGACATTTAGATTACACTGTAAGGGCCACAAAACACTTTACTCACGTTATTTTGTCTGGGCCTCAAAACAACCCTCAGAGGTGGGCCCTCTGACATCCCCATAAAGGTAATAAGATAAGGAAATGGCATCTCAGAGAAGTTAAGTGATTTGGCAGCAGTCACACAGCTAGTAAGTGTCAGGAGTGAAATTTGAGCCCAGGTCTTCCTTACTCCAGGTCTAAGACTATTCACTCTATCACACTGCTTTCTCAAGTCCTATCAAGCTTCTTGGGCTCCAGAACTAGGATGGCACATAATGTTTGTTGAACATTGAGCAGTTTGCTGACTTGAACAACCCCAAGAGGGAGACAGGGCAATTAGTTCCATTGCTAGTTTACAGACAAGGAAAAGGGACTTGTTAAAAGTTACCCTGGGCACTAGGAAAGAGACAAAAATACGGAAGACCCTATCCTCACAGTGCTTAATAAAGGCTTGTTGACTAACTAGAAGACCTTAGAATCCAGCAATATGAGTCTATAAGAGAACTGGGAGAGAAAGTTTTATTTTTAATAATTCCCACCACCCACAAAAGAAGCAGAGAGGCTAAGAGCCAACCTAGTCAGCCACTCACTTATCCCATATTTACTAATGACTCACTACATACAAGAAAATTGCCAAGAGGAAGCTCTACATTTCCTTATCTTTCTAACTTCTGCTTATAATGAAACAAGAAACCTCCTCCAGAAAGTCATTCCTGATTAATCTTCCCTAACTCTGGCCACTTTCATATATTACACAGTACATACACTGTGAGCCACGTGCACTCGCTAACATTACTCTGTATAAATTAAGTCACTGTGGTTTTGCTTCTTTTTATTTTTCTGCCCATCCCTGAAAGCACTGAGGAGTTCTTCGATTTATTTGGCATCTGCCACCCCTCACAATCCTCTACATAAAGTAGACGCCTACGAAGTTTTGACTACCAGACAATACTTTTAACCCCAGCCTAAAAAAAAAATCTGGATTCCCAGACCCTCAACCCTCAATACTGTAAGGTCGGTTAAGGAAACAAAGGAAAACTCAAGTAGAAATCGTAGACGGAAATCTGGAAGGGTCGTTGAAAATCATCTAGGACAATTCTCGATTTTTTTCAGTTGAGGAAACTGAGGCCCAGAGACTAGGTGACTTATCCAAGGTCCCAAAGTAGCTGAACAGTAACAGAAGCTGGAAAGCCATTCATCCCAGACCTGCTGCCGTTTCCATGATACCGAACGGCCAAGTAAACGGGACTTTCTCTTATCCTTGGAGACGCTCCCATGATTCTGAACCATGGTATGCTAACCACACGGTACCAAATCAGCCGTTTTGTTACCACCAGATCACTGCACCTTCCCTAGAGATCCCGGAGTCCTTCCTTCCCAGGTGAAGTCTTGTCTAAGACTGGTACTTAGGCAATCTTAGTACTAGGCATAGGAGGGACTCACCAGCCCTAACTTCTAGACTCTAGGGTAGGAAGTGCTCAAGGATCCGAGAGGCTCTTTGTCTCCTTCCTTCCCCCACCCCCTACCTCCCAGGACAGGAGCTGCTGGGGGCCCCTGATCATACGGTACGTACCTAGTGAGTTATGGTCTACAAAGTAGCCTTTAATGTTATTATCTGAGCTGGTTCAACACCTCCACAAAGAAGAAAGTGGGGTCCAGAGAGGGGAGGAGACTTAGGCAGGGTGACACAGGTGCTAAGCCAAGTTTCTGAACCCAAATCCAGGGCTCTTCGCTGATCTTAGCCCACCCTGAACCCGCGCCAAAGTTAGAGAGATGAGCTCGAGTTCGGCTCTCCCTTTCACACCTCCCTAACTCAGGGCGGGGGTGGATAGAGAGAGGGAATTTAAGTAGGGTCCTGGAAAGTCCTCCCCCCTCACACCCCGAGGCGCGCGCGCTCACACACACATGCACACACACGCACACGCACACACACACACACACGCACACACATGCACATGCACACACATGCGCACACACGCACACACATACACATGCACACACACGCACGCACATGCACACACACATACACACGCACACACATGCACACACGCGCACACACGCGCACACACGCGCACACACACGCACACACATATACACGCACACACATGCACACACACACACACACACACACGCACACAAGGCCCTTTCTCCACACCCCAGCCCACCCCCGCCGCCCTCCCACACTCACTATCTCCGCCACGATGAGGATCCCAGGCAGGGTGCGCAGGAACTCCTTGTCGTAGGCGAAGCTGCCGCTGCCGGTGGAGAAGTTTTCGGTGAAGGAGCTGGCAGTGGTGGTGACCGTGTGTGAGCGCGAGCGCTGCGGCTCCTCCATCTTCAGCGTGGCCGGCGCCCCTAGCCCTGCCTTCGGCCGCCCCCTGGCTCTGCGCCCCGAGAAGGCGGGCGGCCGGCCCAGCGCCCCAGGGACCAGCCCCACGGGCCTGGAGGGAGGCTGTGGCCGGGGAGAAAAGGCAGCAGCAGCCGCCGCCGCGGCAGTGGGAGACGCGGGAGGAGCGGGAGGAGGAGGAGGGGAGCGAGGGAGGAGGGGATCGGAGCCCCGCAGGGAGGTGGGGGCCCAGGAGTGTCCGCCCGGCCGCGCCAGCCAGCCAGCCCCCAGCTCTAGGGGCGGGGAGGGGGCGGGAACGGGGAGGGGGCCGGCCTAGGCCCGCCCCGCGGGGGAGCCGGCAGGCAGCCTGGCCGGGCCGCAGCCCTGTCACCTGTTACCGGGGAGAGCGCCCAGATGCGGGGAGGAGCCGCGCTAACCTGTGATAGCTGGCCGACTGACGGACTGACCGACCGACTGCTGGACGCTGCACGCAGCTGCTGCGGAGGATGAGGGGGCTGCGCCCGCCTTCCTTCCCGTCCCCCAGCGCCAAGGATCTCCCCTACCAAACTTTTCCCTTGGGCTCCACTGGTGGCTTCACAAGGCTCGCTCCTCGCCTTTATTTCCACCGGAGGGTCAGATTTATATTCGACCTTATAGGTCGGACCCCACCCCCACATTTTACAGATCAGGAAAGTGAGGCCCAGAAAGTGATTTGCCTAAGACCACACCAGTAAGAAGCAACAGAAGTTGCATCTGAACTTAAAGATGCTCTCTTTGGTCCCACACTGCTTCATCATTATAAGAGCTGCGAGGGTCCTTGGAGATCGAGTTTTACATCTGGGGAAACTAAGGCCCAGGGAGAGGACAACACCAACACAAAAAGGCATAGCAGAGCTCAAACTCAGATCACAGAATTTAGAGGGGACAGGCACCTCAGTGATTCATCTTACCCAGTAAGGGAGAGATGAGGTTTAGGATTATGAGACCAAAGCAGCAAGGGAGCCCAGGGACTGCAAGAAATCTACAGCCGCCCAGATGCCGGGTCTGCTGTCTCAGTTTCTTCATCTGTAAAGCAGACCTGGAACCTCCTCTGCTACCTACCTCCCAGCGTAGTTGTGAGGAACAAATGAGGTCTCAGTTTGTGAAGGGCTTTGCAGTCCTTAAAGAGGGATTTCAGCATTCAGTCCTTAGATCTGGGGCCTTCTGATGGGTATTAGGAGTCACCGGGTCAACGAATCGTAAACGTGAAGTTGGGAGGGACTTTAAAAGAGGACTTTTATCTGGTTTACTCTCCTTTTACAGATTTGGAAACCAAGGTCGGTTGAAATAAAATGACTTGTCTAAGGTCTCACAGGTAGGAAGCAACAGAGTCCATTTTAGATAATTAGGCACGAAGCGTGTGCAAGTGACACAGGTTGAGAAACGTCCGGCAGATCCCTGCCTAGTAGATGATGTTTCGAGTTGTGACCCCTAGTGCTCCAATGGAGGAAGAGGGGCTAGGACAGGGGCCGCACGTGGCCCTCTAGGTCCTCAAATGCGGATTCAGTCAAAGGGTCGCACTTGGGGGCCGCCTGTGACCCCGAAGGCGCAGATTCCCCACCCCTGGGCTAGAGGGAAGACCCCAAACCAAACTTCAGGCTCTTAGGAAGTAGCTCCTTGCACCTCGTTAATTAGCTGTCTTCCCTGTTCTGACCTGAGAAGCAGGTGTTTGGGAGAGAGATCACTCAGGCTCTCGTCGGCAGCCCCACCCCCACTCTCATTGGTCAGTCCGACCATTTCCTGCCCCTCCCGTCAGAAACAATATAAGGAACTTATTTAATCTCTTTCCTCTTGCAGCAATGGACTTCCAAGGGATGTCTCTGCAGTCCTCCCCCAGTCACTCTGCTAAACCCTGTCACAACAGCCTGCTATTATTAGGCTGAGAATTTACAAAACTTAGATGTATGATAGTATTTGAAACTGACAACCACCCTGTCCGACAGGTCACATGTTACTATTCCCATTCTTCAGATGAGGAAATCAAGGCTCAAGATTAAGAAAAGTGTCTTGTAAATGTCAGTTTTGGTTTGTTTATGAATAGCAATAATAAGTTTTTTCTTAAGGTCACACTAGCAAGTCCATGTCAGAGCCAAAATTCTAGGTTATGTTTTTCCACCCCCCAAAATTCAATGCTTGTTTTTCTGTTTTCCAGTTCCTCTTGGGGCACTGAGGAATGGAGCTACAACAAGCTAATTTTTTCAGTTTAGGCATGGGGTAGTTGAAAGTTCACTGACCTTAGGGTCAAAAGACCCAGGTTCCAGTTCCAGGACTGATAATCACTAGATTTGATGTTATGGTTAAGTTCCAATCTCAGCCTCCAGAATAGTGAAAATTAAATCTGAATTCCACAGGGTTATTTTGAGGAGCAAATGATATGAAGCATTTCACAAACTAGAAGTTCACTGTGGATTTAGGACCTAAGACTGAGAACTTGCAGGGGTGCCAGAGGTCACCTCATCCACCTCTCCCTCAGTTCCACAGTTGAATAAACAAGCCCAGATAGGTTGAGCAATTTGCCCTGATCACACTATAAGTGACAGAGTCAGGATGAGTTTCTCTTATATTGAACCATTCTTTTATCCCTAGTATAAATCCAACTTGGTTATAATACATGTAATCTTTAATAAATTACTGTATTCTGACACAATTTTTTTTTATAATTTTAATCAGTATTCATTAATGATAGTAGTCAATAGTTTTCTTTCTGTGGTTTATCATTCCCTGGTTCAATTATTAGGGCTCTAATGGGTTGGGATGCTCTCTTTCCTAATTTTTAAGAATAAGTTGTGTACTTATTGGTATGAATTGTCTTTAAAAATTTAATAGAGTTTTCCAGAGAATCCGCTAGAACCAGTCTTCCTTTGATGGTTCCTTCAAATCTAGTTCTAGTCTATCTTTTCTGATAATGAATTACTTGCTATCTCTGGTTGGTATTCTGTTAGTTTGGGTAGTTTATATTTTTATCCTCTATTTCTTTTTTGTTCTCTTTTTTGTTAGTATACAACTGTGCATGGCAGGTTCAAACTTTTAAAATTTCTTTTGTTTTTGTCATTTTCACCCAGTTCATTTTTTATTTTGTTGATTTGATTTTCTTCCCTCTCAGAGTCAGGATCTGGACCCAGCTCCTTTGGTTTCAAATGCAGTGTCTTTTCCGTTTGGATTGTTTGAAGGAGGGAAACAGGGACTGGTTCTGGGGTTTCACAGGTATGAGGAACTTCCAGATGAGAAAACTCCCTTTATCGTACCCTCTGTGACTTAACATCTTACAGAGTTGCCTTAAACACTGAGTATTTAAATGATTCATCCTAGACCATGCAAGCATATAGTATGCTACAGGCAGGTCTCGAACCCAGATCTTGCTGGCTTCAAGGTTATCTATTCACTATGTCACACTGCATCTCAATATTTATCAGTGTAAGATATTATTTCTTCATATTTTCTCATTACAGTGAAAATAAAATACTTTTTAAAACAGAAAAATAGTGTTCTTTTGTTTTTTGTTTTACAAGTAAATTTGAAGTTAAACAAACAGTATAGAAGAAAAAACACCGGGGGAGGAGCCAAGATGGTAGAAAGATACACATATGCTAGCGCCTAACCCACAGTCCATAAAATACCTGTAAAAAATTCCAACAAATTCTGGAGCAGCGGAAGTCACACAACAATGGAGTGGAGGAGATTTCTGTTCCAGGGAGACCTGAAAAACTGACACCAAAGGTCCATCATGCACCCAGACCCTAAGCAGAGCCCAGCCCTGCCTTGGCCATGAGACACTGAGAGGAACAGATCTGACCAGGCTTCAGGGACAGAATCTGCAGCAGCCGTGCAGGTCCCCCCACCCACAGGCACCAAAGGTCACTGAGAGAGCCTTTTTGGCTGGCAGAGAGGGAAGAAGAGTGTCTCCATAACTCAGGCCCCCTCAGGAGGCAGCAGTGGAGGCAGCAGAGGACAGGGGCTCCCAAAGCAGGCAGGAGCTCGGGTCCATTATTGAAGGGTTCCACATAAACCCCCTGAGGGAACTGAGCCCTGTGTAGTGGCCCTGCCCCAACTTGAGAAGCTGAACTTAATCTCACACTGAATAGCAGCCCTGCCCCTACCTGAGCACCTGAATTTAATCTTACACTGAATAGCAGCCCTGCCCCCGCTGAAAGCCCTGAGGCTAGGAAGCAGCATTTGAATCTCAGACCCCAAGCACTAGCTGGGTGGATCTGGAGGAGAGGTGGGTGTGGAAAGGAATCTC
>CM053770.1:18575740-18592420 GCA_028658325.1 Potorous gilbertii
TGGGAGGAGGGAGAAATTTGAAGTCAACACTCTTGGGGAGGGATGGGATCAAAAGAGAGAATAGAAGCAATGGGGGGAAGGACAGGATGGAGGGAAATATAGTTAGTCTTACACAACATGACTATTATGGAAGTCATTTGCAAAACTACACGGATATGGCCTATATTGAATTGCTTGCCTTCCCAAAGGGAATGGGTGGGGAGGGAGGGATGGGGAGAAGTTGGAACTCAAAGTTTTAGGAACAACTGTCGAGTACTGTTCTTGCTACTAGGAAATAAGAAATACAGGTAATGGGGCATAGAAAGTTATCTTGCTCTACAGGACAAAAGAGAAGATGGGGACAAGGGAAGGGAGGGATGATAGAAAAGAGAGCAGATTGGTGATGGGGAAATTAGAATGCTCGGTGTTTTGGGGTGGGGGAAGGGACAAATGGGGAGAAAGTTTGGAACCCAAAATTTTGTGAAAATGAATGTTAAAAGTTAAATAAATAAATTAAAAAAAAAAAACACCAACCCTGGAATCAGAGGACCTCCCTAAGTCTCAAGCTTTGGCTCAGTCACTACACTGTGTGACCTGGTGCCGATCACGTTGCCTACTTGGTCCTCAGTTTTCTCGCCTGTAAAATGAGGAAGGTGGCCTCAGTAGCTTTTGAGGTCCCTTCCAACTGGAGATCTGGGATCCTAATTTTTTCACTAGACTCTTTTGAGGCCCTCATCCCCAGTTCTGACTTTACCTTGCTCTAACCCAGTGTGTACACACACAGGATCACATTTTATCAAGAAACTCTGGCAAGTGGGAGGGAAATAATCCTCCACTGACAATAAAGAGGAGAGGAAAGGTCTGGCAGCTCTCCCAAATTGACCTGACTCTGGGCTGGGGGAAGGGAGAGAGAGACAAGGACAAAGAGAGAGAGGGAGGGAGGGGGGAAAGAGAGAGAAGGGGAGGGAGAGAGACATAGACAGAGAAGGGAGGGAGAGGGAAGAGAGAGGGAGGGACAGAGGGAGGAGAGACAAAGACAGAGAGAGAGGGAGGAAGTGGGGAAAGAGAGAGGGAAGGAGTGGGAGAGACACAGACAGAAAGAGGGATGGAGGAGGAAGAAAGGAAGAGGGTAAGAGAGAAGGAAAAGGGGAAAGAGAGAGGGAGAGAGGGAAAGGAGGAGAGACAGAGAGAGAGGGAGGGAGGGAGAGAAAGAAGATGGGGAAGGAATCAGACAGAGAGACAGAGACAGAGAGGGAAGAAAACCAAGGGATTAAGTCAAGGGAAATTACTAGGAGCTTAGTAAGATTCATTGCCCAACTAGGGGTTCATTGGTAGTGAGGTACAAAAGTTTTTGCAAAGATGAATCCACTCACCATCAGTACATGGAATATGTACACACACACTTAGAGACAACATAAAATTCTGTAGACCTGAAAGATGAATAGCTCTTGTTGCAAGAGAACCCAGCAGGCATTGCTTCCAAATAGCTCTGAGTAAAATAAGGCTGGCAAGTGAATACCAGTTTACCAAAGTTGGAGCTCGATACGCATTTTTTTGGAGTCGTTGCACTGATGAGGAATGCCATGAAGCTGGCATAGATTTTGCAATTAAAACTAATCTAGTCAACAAGCTTGTATCTCGACCAAAAGGAGTGAATGACAGGATCATGATAATGTGACTGCCATTGCAGGAAAGTACCATGCCACCATCATCAATGCATATGCTCCTACCATGATGAACCCTAATGAAGTCAAAGAAAAGGTTTATGAAGTCCTGGAGACCCTCATCATCAATGTACTGAAAAAGAACAAGACAAGCTTATAATTCTAGGTGATTTTAATGCTAGAGTAGGCTCAGACTACTAGACATGACAGGGAGCCCTTGGGAGGAATGGAGTTGGAAACAGCAACAATAATGGTCATTTACTACTGAAGACTTGTGCATCTCATGACTTCATCACCAACACTGTTTTCCATTTATATCTAAATGCAATAAAACTTCATGGATGAAACCTCACAACAAACAGTGGCATTTAATAGACGTTGTCATTGTAAGAGACAGACAGAATGTGAAAGTGAGGAAGTCAATGTGTGGTGCAGAGTGCTGAACTGATCATAGACTTATCTTCTCCAAGCTAAATATTGGCATTCAATAAAAACTGCAGTCCCGAGGCAAGGTGACTACCAGAAGACTTAATGTCAACAGATTAGAGCACATGTCTGAGTGGGAACAGTTTGTTGCTAACTTGGAGAGAAAGCCAAGTCAACACTATTAGTGGCAGTGAAGCAGAAAAAGAGTGAACAACTTTCAGAGATTTGAAGTACAGCACCACATTTACTTATCTGGACCAGAGCACTCAGAAACACCAAGACTGATTTGATGAAAATGATGGGGAAATTCAGAAGCTGCTAAATAAAAAACAAGGGCTCCATAGGGTTTACCAGCAGGATAGTTCTTCTGTCTCTAAAAAAGTAGCTGTTAACTCCATTGAAAGTAAAATGCAAGTGAAACTTAGAGAAATGCAGGATTCTTGGCTCAGTAAGAAGGCAGAGGAAATTCAGTTTACACTATAAGTAATACTTTTATAGGCACTTCTATGATTCTCTGAAGGCTAAATGATGCATCTCAATTACTCAGTGCTGATGGAGTAGTGATAAGGACATGATCCTAGAGAGATGAGCTGAATACTTCCATAGTCATCAATCAATGCTGAAGCCACTGATGGTTTACCTCAGGTTGAAGCCACTGATGGTTTACCTCAGATTGAAGTCTCTAACTGAACTTCCATCTGAAGAAAAGGTTTTGAATGCCATTAGGCTCCTCTCATGTGGCAAAGCACCTCTTACTGACCTTACTCCAGCTGAGATTTACAAGGTAGGGGGTCAACTGATCATACAAAAGATGATGGAAATTTTCCAGGTGATATGGCAAGAAGAGTTATCTTCTAGGAGTTCAAGGATGCCTCCATTGTTCATCCCTATAAAGGTAAAGGAAATAGGAGTCTCTCTTAGTCATTGCTGGCAAGATTCTTGCCAGAGTCTTCTTTAATAGGGTGATTCTTCACCAGCAACATAGTAATCTACTTGAGAGCTAGTGTGGCTTCAGAAAGGGATGAGAAATAGTTGATATGGTGTTTGCTGCCTGACAACTCCAGGAGAAATATCAGGAGCAGAACAGAGGTCTGTACGTAACGTTTGTCAATCTGATCAAAGTCTTTGATGTTGTTAGTCATGAATTCTTATGGAAAATTATGTCAGAATTTGGTTGTCCAGAGAAGTTCGTTAGTATTGTACACCAGCTCCATGCTTGCATGGATTCTGAATAATGGATGACACTGTCACACTTTCCTATCACCAATGGAGTGAAGCAGGGCTATGAACTTGCTCTCATGCTTTTTAGCATGATATTTTTAGTGATGTTGTCAGATACCTTCAACAAGAGTGACAGCAGCATCAAGGTCAGCTACCACAATGATGATAAACTAGTTAGCTTGAAAAGGCTACAAGCCAAGACTAAAGTGGAGGAAGAGTTGGTATTCAGCTTTTTGTTCTCAGATGATTGTGCACTCGATGCAGCCTCTGAGGTTGAGCTGTAAGAGGATTGATTCCCTGCTGCTTCTGCTAATTTTAACCTAACAATTAACACCAAGAAAACATAGGTTCTCCACTAAACCAGCCCCATACCATCCATACATAGAACTATTAGTTACACCAAATGGAGAGATCTTGAATGCTGTGGATAAGTTAACTTACCTTGGCAGTATACTTTCCAGGGAAGTTGACACATGCATTGCCAGAGCTAGCTCAGTGTTTGAGAGGTTCTGAAAGAAAGTATGGGAGAGAAGAGGTATTAGACTGCCTAAATCAAACTGAACATCTACAGAGCCATTGTGCTGACCTCATTGTTGTATGCCTGTGAAATCTGCACAGTCTACCAGCACCATGTCAGGAAACTGAATCACTTCCATTTGAATTGTCTTAGGAAGATTCTGAAGATTGCCTGGCAAGACAAGGTACCACACTCTGAGGCCCTTTCTCAAGCAGAACTGCTAAGCATTCAAATTTTACTACAGAGAGCCCAACTCCAATGGGCTGACTGAGTTGTTTGAATGCTAACTGTATATTTGCCTAAAAGACTATTTTTTGGAGAACTCACACAAGGCAAGCGTTCACAAACAATGGTACAAGGAAACTCTCCAGGTCTTTCTGAAGAATTTTGGGATCAATTTGGGAGGTACTGGCATAGGACTACGTAGCATGCAGTGCCCTCATCAAAGAAGGTACTCTATGAACGAAGCAGAATTGTGATAGCTCCAAAGAAACGTGAGATGTGTAAACTTAACTCCAAATATTCATGTGGACTGTTTGTTCCTGACCTGTGGTAGAGCCTTCAGACTCATATTTGTCTGATCAGCCATAGTTGGGCACACTGCAACTTGGCTCCAACATCATGCTGTCACTTCTTTGAGAATGAAGGACAATGATGAACCAGTTATTAACACTCCCCTCAAATTACTTGCTATTTGTTCTTTACTGTACATTTGCTATGTATTACTCTATGTGCTTTTTGTTTTCTCCATGAATTCCCTGAGGGAAGGCATTCGTTTGGGGTGCTTTTATCTTTCTTTTCCCAGTGCCTAGCATAGTACTGCTCATGTCATAGGCATGTAATAAATTTTGTTGAATAAATGAATGAATCCATGGACATGAAGGAGGATGTCCTCCCTCTCAGATCCATGACCCTTTCAATCTGGCCAGTTTCCTGAATGAAATTTTTCTTCATCTCTTCTCCTGCGGAGAATCAAAAAACATCCTTCCAAGTTTCACTAATTCAGAATGTCAGTTCCTTTTTTTCTCTTCTTTCTCCACTTTGTTTATTGGGATAATAAAAGAGACGTGTGGATTTAGGGACATAGGACTTGAACTCTATGTGCCCACATGAGCAAAACCAGAGTGGTAAAAGGGTGGGGTGGGCCAGAGGACACCAGGAATTTTCTTCAGGCATAAGCCACACAGTGACAGGTTTAGGGCTGACATAAGGGGAAATGCCAACCTAACCCTTAGAATTATCCCTAGGTGGGATGAGTGACCAAGATTTTGCTTTGGTAATCTCCCATGCCTGGAGTGACATCCCTGACTTCCTTCAAGATGCAATTAAATCCCACTGTTTGTACGAAGCATTTCCAGCCTCCCCTCCTCATCTTTCACCCTCCAAGTGCCTTCCACTCTTCCATTGACCCTGCCTCTCTCTTGTGCATACAAAATTGTTATGTTTTCTTTCTCAGTGTGAGCTCCCTGAGGACAGGGGTTGTTTTTGCCTTCCCTTGCTTTCCCTATCCTCAATTAGCTACAAATAACTGTTGACTGACTGACTGTCAAGTAGTTATATAGTCTTTGCATGGCAATGTCTAGGGAGGTAATTGCTTTTCCTCCATTGAAGGACTTCAAGAAAAAGCTGGCTGCTCTGTCTTAGAGGGGATTCTTAGTCAGATAGAGATTGAATCAGATGACATTTGAGGTCCCATCCAAGTCTGAGAGTCTATGATTATCTGTATCCAAATGGCCACTTACTGGCTCTCCTACCAACCCCTCACCATCAGCGCTATGGAGATGTTAACATTTGGCTTCCATACATCTTCCCCTCCCCACCTGAAACTCCAGCTGCTCCAATTAGCTGCCCCCTGCTACACAAATGTTCCAGCTCGATGGACTCCTTCGAAGGTGAGAAGCTTTCCATGCCTTTGAAAACATCCAAGGTATTCATTTTAATCCAATGCTTTCAACTTGATGCCTGTAGCCAGAAGGAAAAGTTTCTCTCTGAGGCAAACAAACCTGACAGAAATTTGTTCTTCAATTGGCAAAATGTTCCCAGTACAGGAGAGAGAAAGAAAACTAAATTACTCTGAACCCAATTTTAACAAAGCATCCTTGAGATTCATGTGCACAACCCAACACTTCAGAGATATGCAAACTTGGAATTTCTCCTCTTTCCTGTTTTTTTAAAGGAAAATTTGGAGAGAAGTACCCACTACAAGGTCTTTAATACCTCACCAAGAGAATAAATAGAACCCAAGTCTCCCTGCTGTTTACTGAAGAAAAAACATGAACTCTACGAGTTTATTCAGAAACTCCCCGATCAGGCTGGATAATCTCTGGTTCATCAAATAAGAGAAGAACTTTCAAAGAATAAATAGAAGAAAGTAAAAAAAAAAAATTTAGAAGGGGATATAAACAAGGCAATGTTACTACCTTCTTCAATTTAACATACTACTTTAAAATCCTAATGTATATGTAACAAGTTTATTAACAATCCTTTTTACTTCTTCTTCTTTCATGGTTTTGTTTTGTTTTGGTTTTTTTGGTGGGGGGGAGGAAGAAAATCTGGGTTAAATGACTTGCTCAGGGTCATACAGCTAGTGTCTAAGGCCACATTTGAATTCAAGGTCCTCCTGATTCCAGGGCTGGTTCTTTAAACACCATGGCGCCACCTAGCTGCCTCTGTTTTTGTCTTTTCAAATGTTTGTGTTTATTGGGGATTGGATCATAGGGTTGATACTGGGGGTGGGGAAAAGTGACAGCCTGATAAGTCCTTAACCCAGTTTATGTCACGGCTTCCTCTCAGAGTCTGTAGAAGCCCATGGACCACTTTTCAGGAGGATGTTTTTAAATGTATAAAATAAAATACACAGGATTATAAAATAAACCAATTAGAGTGAAAGATAGTGATAGAGATACTAAAAAAAGTTTGTAAACTTGAGGTTAAGACCCTTTGGTGTAAAGGAAAGAGCATTGGTTCTGGAGTCCAAAGAGTTCAATCTAATATTACTTGTAGGATTTCACATCCCACTGTGTCTCAGTTTTCCCCGTGTAAAAATTAGAGGTTTGGACTTTGGCCTCTAAGGTCATTTCTTGCTCTCATCTATGAGGCTATTATCATACACACACACACACACACACACACACACACACACACACACACACACACATACATAGATAGAGACAAAGAGGAAAAGAGAGACAAAGACATATGGAGATAGAGGCACAGAGAGTGATAAGAAAGAAAATTAAAAATAAGAGGTGAGAATTTCCCTGATCTCAGGCTAGCTTTGGGACACTTTCTGAATGGAATAAAAGGGACACCCAATCTGGTAAGTGACATGGAAGATACCTAAGCCTCTTTTCCCCTTCCTCAGAGAGAAGATTGGAGAGTATCCAAGGACATCTGAGGACACAAGGCAAGGATGTCAGAGAACAGAGACATTGAAAGAAATGCTGCAAGAATAGCTAGAAAGAAACTGAGTAAACAGGGTGAGGCTCCCTTGCAGCTGGAGCAGATAGAAGGGGATTTGGGATATGATGGCTGGAGGCTCATCTCAGGCAGAGAGACAGTTAAGCGGGCACCTTGATGAAGTCAAGTCATGGAGGTCCTGATGAACTGCTTTCCAGGGTACTGAAATAATCAGCTGAGCCATTGTCAAAAGTCCTTTAAAGATCCTGTAGAAGGGGAGAAATGCAGTGGGATTTGGGGAAGGACAAATGTTGAATTGATTTCCAAGAAGGGAGAGGGGAGCTTGGAACCATCCAGGACAATGAGCTTGACTTCCATTTGGGATCAGATTCTAGAACTTGAACATAAAAAAGACACATCTAGCAGGGAAATAGTGATTACTACAACTCTTTACTAAAGAAAATGATTCCCATCAGATTAGGAAGTTACTTGAGACACAGAGTTCAAGTCATACCCTTACTCAGTATTAGAGGCAGAATTTTTAAGATCTCTCTATTTTCAAGGTCTCCTTAATCCCAAATGCAGCACAGTGTACCACTGCCTATCTTTTTTTTTTTCAGACTGCTTGTAAACTGTAAGTGTGCCATGGTATGTAGCAGTCTTGGTTAACAGAGAATGTACCAGTTATGCTCCTGATGTCACAGAATTATGCATACCCTTTGACTCATCAGTGCCTCCTCTTAAGCCTATAACCCCAAAGGATCAAACAAAGAGGAAAAGGACCTACATGTACAAAAATATTTATAGCAGTATCTCAGAACTGGAAAGTAAGGGGGTGACCACTTATCAGGGAATGGCTAAGCAAATTGTGGTCATATGAATGTGAGGGAATGTTATTGTTCCATGAAAGTTGCAATGAAACGGACCAAGCTGGGAAGACTTGTGTGAACTGATGCAGAGTAAAAGGGGCAGAACCAAGGAGACCATTCCTACATTGAAAATGTTGTAAAGAAAAACAACTTTGAAGACTTTAGAACTCTGATCAATGCAATGATAAATCCAGAGAACTGAAGATGAAACATGCCACCTCCCTGTCAGAAAAGAAAAAGTAGAATGAAGTGTATATTTTTGGACAAGACCAAGGCAGAATATTGTTCTGCTGGTCAAGGTATATTTGTTAGGAGGATTTTCTTTTAATATATTGTTCAATTGGGAATCAGAGGTCAATATGAGGAATGGATAATAAATATTTGTAAAAGAAATCTTTAATGAATTTTTTAAAGAGAAGTCTTTTGGACTGGGTGTCAGGAGACCTGAGCTTTGATCCTGGGTCTGCCACCAAACTTGTTATGTGACCTTAAGCAAATCTCTTTCCTTTTCTGGACCTCACCTTTTTCTGAAAGAAAAAAAAGAGATTGGCCACCACAGAGGCCAAGTGGGTTGATTCAAAGCAAACACTGGAGGCTCATTTAGCCAGTCTGGATTGTACCTGCTCTGTTGACTCATCTCATTAAGTACACTTGAGAAACAAAGGATTGTTCACCTAGGAGAACCCCATTTGAACTCTCCCATTCCCTCTCCCCCCCACCTCCTCTGTAGGTCTGAGTCCTCAGTGGAGGGTGGGTGCCTGGGTCTCATTTCCTTAGTCAATATTTCACCCTTGAGCTTGCTGTTGTTGCCAATGCTTTTCCATGAGTCTGCATGAAGCTCTGCTTCATCACTTCCCCCACCCCCAGCCACGACTGCTTTCCCTACAAGATTATCTCTATGCATTTGTATTTACTTTGCAGTGTGTGTTGATTCTCTCCAGTAGAATGGAAGACAATTTCTAGCTGTGTGACTCTGGACAAGTCACTTAACCTCTTTTGGCCTTAGTTTTCCTATTTGTAAAATGGGGGTAACAATGCTACCTCCAAGAGTTGTGGGGCTTAAATGAGATAATATCTGTAAAGCACTTTGCAAGCCTAAAAGTGCTATATAAATGTTTGATGATGATTCTCCAGAGGACAAGTTAATGACAACAAGCATTTATTAAGCACCTATTATCTGTCAGCCACTGTGCTAAGTGCTGGGAATAAAAAGAAAGGCAAAGAAGGTTCCTGCTCTCCAAGGAGTCTCGTGATCCAACGAACAGGGACAATTTAATTTTTGCTTCTCTATCCCTAGCGCTGAGCACAGTGCCTGACTCCTAGAAGGTGTTTTGTGAATACTGGTTGAGTGATCTTTCCTTCTTCCTCCCTTCTCTGCCTCTTTTGTCTAGGACTGCCTCTTGCCTTGCAGAGTAACAATAGTCTAGTGATGCCTTAGTTTCTCCCAATGAACCTTTCTTAGGCTCTTTCTCTCCAGCTCCTTGGCTATTTCCTCCAGTCCCAATGGGTTTTGTTAGCAGCATCATATGGGGGAATTCCCAAGTCTGCAACTCCAGGTTTAAATCTTTCTCCTAAATGGGAAGCCACATATTATCAACTGTTCACTAAACATTGCCACCTGGATGTTTTGTTAATATCTCAAACTCAATACTTTCAGAACAAAATTCATCTTCTTGCTCCCAAACCAGTTCTGCCTCTAACAAAGTAGAAACTAAGAAAGCTATCTCTTCCAAGATGCTAGATTTTGAATCACAGGACCTAGGTTTGAATTTCAGTACTACTTCCTATTTATGTGACCTTGGATAAATCATTTCAACTCTGTGGACTGTCATTTCCACATCTGTAAAATCAAGGGACTGGATTGGGGGTAACCCCCAAACTCCCTTCCCTCTATAAACTTATGATCCTCCCTTTACTACATAAGGAGGTATCTGGATGAGATGCACCTGAAGCTCTAAGTCTGGAGATAACAAAAGGAAGAGACATAGAAAATGGAGGAGAAAGCCTTCAGATGCAAAATGCATTCCGAAAGAATCAGAGCTATGTCAAAGTTCTTGCATTCTCAGAGCAGGAAGGGAAGGGAGAGAATTTAGAACTCAAAAATCATTTTAGAAATTATTAAATTTAGAGTTATTTTAAAATGGTGAAAAAATTTGCATGCAATTGAGAAAAAAGAAAGGAAGAGAAAGGAAAGAAAGAGAGAGAGTCAGTCTGAGGCTTGAATAGTTCAATTGAATATGAAGAGTCCAGAAAGAAAATGAACTTGTCTCCAGGGCGCAGGCTGCTTCTTCCTCCTTACCCAGCAGCTCCTCTACATAATATATTAAAGCAGCAGAGAAATGATTGAGTTGGAATTGGTCACCCAAAGGTCAGGTGGAATGCCTCACTGAAAGAAGGCACTTCTGAGTCAGGAAAACTTCAGAGATGTAGAGACTCGAAGGGACCTTAGAGACCATTTTATCTGACCCTTTAATTTTATAGAAGAGGAAACGGAGGCCCTGTGTGATGACTTGCCCAAGGTCACCCAAGTGGTAGCAACATTTTAAAGTATTAGCCCCACAAGAAAGGAAATGTAAATACTATTTCCATTTTCTACAGATGAGGATGCTGAGGTTTAAGTGAATTGTGCATAATCACATGGCTCAGCCATATTGCCTCTCCCCTCAAAGGCTGCCAACCTATGGAGCAGTTGGTCTCTAATATTCCTTACAGAACTCGCATTCTATGATTCTGAACCAGAGAAGCCCAGGACACCATTTCTTCATTTCCCACCCAACTGTACTCCTCTGAATTTCTCCAGCCACTCTTTTTCTCCCTCCTCTTTCCCCTTCTGTGACTTCCTTGAAGGCAACTACTGTCTTTGCTCTTTTTTTTCTATTCCCAGCACCTAACACTGTGCCTGGCACACCTAATGGGTGCTTAAGACTTGTTTATTGACTCCTGAGAAGATTAGGTACAGATTCACTTATTGCTCAGAGCCCTGCCTATCTAATGGGAATCCAGTTTGCCTCTATATCTAAAATAATTCTCATCTCCCATCCATCTATTCATATTTTTCCCTCTAGTGACAAATGACCAACTGATATATTTTAAAATTTTTCCTGAAAAATATGTTGGAAGACTAATAAATTGTGTTCAAATGTGGAAATAAACAACATAAATCACGATATTGGAGAGAAGAAAAAACACAACTCTGATAAATTGTGTCTTTGGAATTTGGCTTCCATGCAGAAGAATGTAATTTTGATGTCAAGACAGTGAAGAACCAACCAACAATCACCCTGTGATGATGACAGGAAGCCTACAGTGGCTACAACGGCTTATTTGGACTGTTGGTGGAGACCTAGGAACATGGTGGGCTTGGGGGAAGTCCTACAAAAATAAAAACTGAGTTTAGAAGCCCTCTTGTTTTGAGGACTCAAGGAAATTCCAGGAACCAGACCATAACAGCTTGGATGCCAGATGAAGCTTCAAGGGACAGGTGATAAGGAGGCATTTTTACTTAGCCTTAATTAAGTGGGAATCCCCCTGCCTAGTCTGGTGCTACACGGCACTTCCTCTGACCAGGCAGAGAGCTTTCTGGGACAAGGAGCAGCCAGCACCAAAGGGATCATGCAGTCATATTGCCAAGCCTTTTCATTTACACAGCATCTCTTGCATCCCTTTCTCTCAGGTATCTTAATTCAAGCCCTTGTCACTTCCAGCTTTAATAGAAATAATAACCTCCTATTGGCCCATCCTACTTCTCATCTCTTCCCTCTCCACATATCTTGAAAAAAAATTCCCCCCCTCCCCTTAAAAATCTTCAGTGGCTACCCATTTCCCAGAGGCTTAGATACAAACTCAGCCTGGCATTGCAGGCTCTCTAAAATTTTCCTCTCATTTACCTTTTCTAGTCTTATTTCATATTGTTCTCCTTCATACTCTGGTCCTGCCAGACAGGACTACTAGCTATTCCCAAAGATAGAGAGCTGGACTTAGAGAAATGATTATTTTTCTCTTGTATTTAATAACTAATTATTGAATGAGGATCAAGTTTCCCCCCACCTTTTCTCCTTCCTCATCCATAAATCAACCAGTGTCAGAAATCTTGTGTGAAGACTTATCCAGCCAGACCAAGAGAATTGGTGAATCCTTGTTCATTGTGTTTATCGGACAGATCTGGGGTAGCAGTGCATTTCCTCTTTGATTTGTATATTGATAAGCCTCCTTGACCAAGACTTGGGTGATCCAGGTACTCCCGAGACCCTTATTACAATAAGCCCCCATCTCATTATAATATTAATTCTCTCATTAGTTATTAACCAATCAGAGTGGATTATGACCCTCAGTCATATCTGTGCTTCCTTCCAAGGGCATATAAACTGAGCCTACCAGCATGAGGGGTCATGGGTATTTCAGAGGCCACCGACCTCTTTTTATTAGTAAACATGCTAGCCTTATCAATAAAATGCTTAAATTACCCAGAAACAATGTCTCTTGAACTTTTTCAATGTCACAACTTGGGAGTCAGGAAGACGAGTTTAAATTCAGCTTCAGACCCTTGGCAGCGTGATCCCAGTTTACTTCTCTCAGTTTTCATTTCCTCATCTCTAAAATGGGGCCACTAATAGCAGCTTGTCATAAGGTTGTTGTGAGAACTAAATGATATAATATATGTAAATCATTTTGTAAACCTTGGTTCTATGCAAATGTTAGCAATCTCCAGACTCATCTCAGGTTGTGAACCTTTCCCTATCCGTGGTTCTCTTTTCCTTTTCGATCTTCTTTGAAATATGTTTATTGGAGCATATGTTACATTCTGCACATACCCCCCCCCCCCAGTAGAACATAAACTCCTTGAAGGCAGGGAAAGTTTCATTTGGGACTTTGAGACTCTAGAGCCTAGGATAGTGCCTGGCACAAAGTAGGTATTTAATAGATGTTTATGGTCCAGAATGCAATGGAAGTGAAAATGATACCCTGCTTGTTGAGAACGTCACAGTGGGACATTTCTTTTTATATAATGGATTGAACTAAATGTCTACTGAGTCTCTTCTGATTCACAAATTGATTCTGTAAGGAATTATCATATGGTGGAAAGAATTCTGACTATGGATTCAGAGGATGGTCATTAGTTCATATCTGGCCCCTGATATTTGTTACACGGATGATATTAGGATGTCACTTATGCTCCCTGGGCCTCAGTTTCCTGATTTGTAAAATGAGGGTTTTGAATTAGGTGAGCTAAGAGATCCTTTGAGCTGCAGTCTCCTGCTCCATCATGGTATCGTGTAAGAAGCAGTCTCTGCAGCTGGAGGATCTGGGTTCGAACCTTGCTTCTTAAGCTACTGCCTTACATGAGGTTGGACAAGTCACAACCTCCTTGGGCCTCAGTTTATGTTTCTGTAAAATGATCAGATTAAATTCTATGGCCTCAGAGGTCATTTTCCAGCTTGAACTACAGTTCAAGTAAAAATCGAGGAAGGAGAGAGAACTCTAACAACTGGGACTATTAGGGAAGGCTTTGAACAGGGAATGGTACCTGAGCCTTCCTTAAAGGAAGACATGACTTTCTGAGAGATGGAGATGAGAAGGAAGTGTGTTACACAAGGAGCAGCCTGTACAAACTTAACATAGGAGATGGAATATCAAGATCAAGAAAAGGCTGCTGCTGCAGGCTGGCTTTGCCGGAGGCTTGTGAAGAGGAGTAGGAGTTAGGACAGCACAGATCAGAAGTTTAAAATAAATGCCTTTGAGTCCTTCTGTTGTGTCCAATTCTCTGTGTCCCTATTTGAGGTTTTCTTGGCAAAGATACTGGAGTGGTTTGCCATTTCCTTTTCCAGCCCATTTTACAGATGAAGAAACTGAGGCAAACAGGGTGAAGTGACTTGCCCAGGGTCACCCAGCTAGGAAGTGTCTGAGAGCAGATTTGAACTCTTGAAGATGTTTTCCTAACTCTAGGCACAGCACTCTGTGCACTATGGTGCCCCCTAGCTGCCCCTCCCTAAATTAAAGGGGCTTCTATTCAGCTTAATCTGTTGGTCCTGTAGGTCCTAATCCATTCTAGTCTTTTTATGCTCCGCGATTCTTCTCCAGGCATTCCTAGGAATCCTGCCCAGGAGGAGGCTGGAGGTCTTACTCTAGGCCTCTCAATCTTTGGTGGGCATCAGCACAGCACTGACGGTGTCTCCCTTTCTCCACCTCTCTTTCTGCATCACCAGCCTGCCACCTAACAATAATAGTAGTGGCTCACAGTTCTGTAGGGCATTAGCACTTTCCTCCCAACAGTTCTGTAAGATACACAGGTGAGACATTATGCCCTTTTTGCAGACAAGAAAACTGAGGTAGAGAGAATAAGTTGCTCGCCCATAGTTGGATAAATAGGAAGTCCAGAGCCTGAAAGAGTGATTATTAGATGACAAGAGAATTTTGGCAAGAATTCACTGAAAGACTCTTCTCAGTGCCTGGAGTCATAACACACTTCAGCGCTGGCTTGGAGCTCATCCTTTGATTAACAGAGAAAACATCCTTATAAAGGAAGGAGACTTTGTGAGTGAAACCTTAGCCAATGGAAGATGAATCAGAAACAAAGATAAAACACAAGAGAAATTATACAAAATGGAACTTTTAGGGGATAGATGTATTTTTTTTAAAAAGTTGCTGGGAAATTGAGTTTTTTGTCAATGGAATCATTTGAAATACATAGTGGTTAGAGGTTCAGTCTCAGAGTCGGGATGATCTGGGTTCAAGAACCTGTGTGATATTGGAGAAAATCACTTCATTTTTCTAGGTCTCAGTTTTCTCATCTGTAAAATGGGATGAGAGTGGACTCCTTGACCTCTGAGGTCCCTGCCAGATCTATGGCTATTATCCTCTAATCCTTACTGTTGTAGGACCAAGGGCAAGTCACTTAGTGTCCCAGGCAACTCTTTAAGACCGTCAGCTACAGAGGGGTTACTATCTACTTTAATGATGGGCATTTCCATGTTGGGAGTTTCCCCACTCCAAAGAAATCCCACATCTGGACCTCTGTCATTCCTTTTTAAAAGTACATAGGAGATGCTTGGAAGAAGTAATCTAAAGAATATCTTCAGGGAGTCTTATAGTGATAAAAAATGGTGAATCTAGTGAGAAAGAGGGATCGTGATGGACAACCTTTACTCTCCATGGAGGTACTCTGGGCCTCCTGATGTGCCCCAGTCCTGCCAGGAAAGCAAGTGCACTTGGAAAGTTTATGGGAGGCCATAGACTAGAGTGACACAGGATGGACTGAGGTCCGTATCACTGCTGAGTGTAACCACCTTGGTTGGATCACAGATCCATCCAAGTATGTGGAGCCTGCATTAGGACTATTAGGACAAATCATGTTAAAATACAAACAGCCATCCTCTGAATTATCTTCAGTGGAAATACAGATCCCCACCTTTCAGGCATGCTTAAAGCAAAGTACATCTGTCTATGATATCTCTGGGGACACCATGTAGGCTCTGGGCTCCCCTTAGGAGTTTATAGGGTCTTAGATTTAGAGATGAAAGGGAATTCAGAGCCCACCTATTCTAGTTTCCTCCCACCAAGGAGGAAATTGAGACCCAGAGGGGCTGAGTAAACTTGTTCAAGGTCACTCAGGGAAGAAGGGGCCTGAACCTGAAACCCTTTGATTCCAAATCCAGTCCATTGAATCACACTGCCTCTCTGGTGTATTTTTGGGAGAAAAGCTGGGGTTTGGGAGTAGAACCTTATTTCCATATGCTGAAGTCACATTAGGAGCGAACTCATTGGCCACTACTCCAATCTGTGCCATAAAAAGAACCACCCCCCCAAGTCATTCAGCCCCAAATCTGAAGATCCACAATATCTCTCCATCTTGTTTCCTACATGCAGAACTGTGTTTTGGCGTATTTACAAAGAGAAAGAGGGAGGGGGAAATATTAAGCTCCATTTCTTGTGACAAGTGAGAGATGTGATGACTGTAAGCCTTTCTCTGGAAGGATTGGTCCTTGTAAGCCTTGCTGGGCACATACAGCTGCATGGTGCAGACAACAGGCTAATAAAGTCCTGCAGGCTTGATTCTTGGCTCTCTTCCAGAAGGGAAACATCTTTCAAGAGGGCTGGTTAAAGAAAGATTTGTATCCCCATTCCCAGCATGAGGCAGCTTGTTATTCATTTGTTTTTCAGTCATATCTGATTCTTTATGATCCATTTGGGGTTTTTTTTGGCAAAGATACTGGAGTGTTTTGCCATTTCCTTCTCCAGTTCATTTTACAGAGGAGGAAACTGAGGTAAACAGAGCAAAGTGACTTAACCAGGGTCACACAGCTAATTAAGTATCTAAGGCTAGATTTGACACCAGCCCCAGGGCTCTAAAAGGATCACATCCTGAGTGAGGAGCAGTGTTGTAACTGCATTTTCTAGGCTTGGAGCAACCCCCCACCCAGAACAAATAGTAAGGAAAGTCCTCAAGGCAACTTTGTAATTCATCATGTAAAACTAATACAAGAAGCCAGCAGGACAGATTCAGCCCCAGTAGGAGGCAAGATTCTTTACTGTGGTTGCTTACAGGATCAAAACATAGTATCATTGATTTTGAGCTAGAAGATGCTGGAGCGGATTGCTATTTGCTATT
>CM053770.1:18592520-18621936 GCA_028658325.1 Potorous gilbertii
AACAATGGTCCTTTTATTTCGGGAAGCCAGCTGAGGGGAAAGACATCCCTTTACTTTTTTTAATTATCTTTAAATTTAACCTCTTCAGAAGGATGTCAGTCATCACTTCTGTTCTAGGCTTGGCAGTGCCAGCCCAGACTCCCCCAAACACACATGAACGCACACACCATCCTCCTTACCCTCACCTACCACCTTCTCTTTCTTTCCTTGGGAAAGAATAAGGTTTCATGAAATAGGTGGACAGATGTTGAAAGCAATGATCAGGGAATTTAATTCTGGGGGAAGAAAGTAGGGCACAGAGTGCTTCCAGGAACCAGGCACTGTTGAAATAAAGCTCAGGCAGAAACAAAAGACATTAGGGAAATCAAACAAGGACTGCTCCCTATCTTGGAATCTCACTGGAGTGACCTGAGAGGGGGGGGGGTCCCACACAAACTCTGAAAATATTTCACCTTCTTCCCTTCCTGGCCTCATGACATTTTTTTTGCCCAGACACTTAGAAGTCTATAAAGAAACTGAGAAATCTGGGAGGATGCCAAAAGTCAATGGATAGCAACGAATTTCCCATGGTCCTTAATCCATAGTTCAATAAAAAAGATACTTCAATTTTCCTGGGGCTAATGAGAATGTCAGCCAAAGAAACTAATCTTTGGCTCCATGAATTACAACTTTTTTTTGCTACCTGGAGGATAGTAATATTTGCTAACATTTGTACAGTATTTTAATGTAAGCAAGGGACCTTAATCTCATTTGCTTCACCCTATTTTTACAGAAGAGGAAACTGCTCAAGAGCTTATATAACTTGCTTAGACTAAGCATCTAAGGAAAGATTTAAACTTTGGTATTCCTGACTATGCATCAAATATTCTATCCACCTCCCCATATTGCTATTGACACCAAATAGCCATGTATTTATATTTCTAACATAACCCATTACCTGTCTGGGCTTCATCTTCTCAGTCTATCATTCTATGTACAAAGCCTTCCATCTCCAGATTGGGCATTTTCACCATCTCCCCCCATGCCTGGAATGCTCTCCCTCCTCATCTCCACTTCCTGGCTCCCTTCAGTTTCCAATTAAAATCCCACTTTTTACAGGAGGCTTTCCCTTCTTCCCCTTAATTCCAACTAGTACAGTGCCTGGCATATAGTAGGAGTTTAATAAGTGTTTGCTGAATTGGTTTGTACAAAAGGGGTCTGAGGATGTTATAGACATCCCATTTGATGTCAGAACTAGGAAGGATCTTGAAGACCATCTTGTCCAATCTCTTCATTAAACAGAGAAATAAATATTTCTCTCTTGTATTTAATAGCTAGTTATTGTGTCGGGATCAAGGTTCTTATTCTTTTCTCCTTCCTTATCCGGAAATCAACCAGTGTGGGAAATCTTGCTCAAAGACTTAACCAAACTAAGATCTAATCAAAGATAGTAAAAGAAATTTCCAAGTTTGAGCTAAGGAGAGGATTCCTACTCATTTTGTTTACTCAGACAGGTCTGGGAAAATGTGACATGGGAACTGGTATTTTTGACCAAGATTTGGGTCATCCAAGGCACATATCTCAAGACCCTCATTGAAGTATAGCCTAAGCTCTCATTGTAATATTCATTCTCTCATTAATTGTTTACCAGTCAGAGTTGATTACCACCCTCAGGAGCAACTATTCTTCCAAGGGCATAAACTGTGAACCCATCACCATGAGGGGTCTTTGGCATTCAAGAGGGCCACTGACCTCTTTTTTATTAATAAACAAGCCAGCCTTATTAGTCAAATGATTAAATTACCTGGCAACTGTCTCTCAAACTTCTTAAATGTCACAACAGATGAGAAAACTGAGTCTCAGGAAGGGACTAACTATGCTAAGGTCACAGAGCATATTAGCAGCAGGGTCACCCTCTTCCCTCCTACCCTCCAGTCCTTTAAGAGCGATTGGAATGTGGGAGGGAAGCTCTCCATTGTGAGGGTCACTGACCAGAGTGCTGATGACTTCAGAACCATGCTGAGATTTTCATCGAGTATCCTTTCCATTTCTATTCTTGCCTTCCCTCTCACAGCAATGGTTGAGAGAATTAATGAGGCAGAACCTGGGATACACCTAATGGCTCCTTCCTGAGTCTCTGATGAATAATTTGCTAAGTGAATCTCTCTCACTGAGCTAGAGGATTTTTCTGATTGCTAAAATGAGGGATTGTAAGTCATTAGCTCTAATGACTGGCATCATCTTAGTTTGATTTGTGAGAGTGAATTATGGACTCACAGTTGATTCTGGATACTGAGCAAAAGACTGGACTTGGAGACAGGAATAATTTGATTTTGAATACTGCCTCCAACACCTACCAACTGAGTGACCTCCATGAGCCTCAGTTTTCCAATTAATAAAATGGAGATCGTTACAGGGATGGCTCTCAGGTTCAAGCGAACTGATTATGAAAAGTGCTTTTCAAACCTTAAAATAACCATATCTGTTGTTATGCAGGAGGGGCACCTTAGTGCAGAGACGGCTGAACCTGGAGTCAGGAAGAACTGAGTGCAAATGCAAACCCTTTCTGACTTGTGACCTCTCAATTTCTTCATCCGAATTTCTTCATCCTAAAGCTGTTAGGAGAACAAATGAGGTAATATTTGTAAGACATTTTGCAAACCTTTACTATAAATGCTATACTATGATACTATAAATGCTATATATTATTACCGCCGTCATCAACTAACAGACATTTATGATTGACAATGAGAATTTATCTGGGAACAGAAAGAAAAATTAAATAGTCCTAGGTCTCCCAGAGCTTAGGTTTTAATGGGAGAGACATCTGTCTGTCTATCTGTCTATTTATCTATCCACCCATTCATCTAGTATTCTATGAATCTATCTACTTATCATCTATCTACATACCTACTTATTTACCTATCATCTTATCTACCTGTCTGTCTATCTATCCATCTATCTATCATCTTCCTACCTATCTATCCATCCATCTCTCTACCTATCTATCTATCATCTTCCTACCTACCTACATCTATCTACAAGTACATACAGACTAATCACAAAATAAATACAAGATAGAGATGAAGGCACAAGCAGAAGGAGATCAGGAGAAGTGTCAGGCTTTAATATCCAAAGAGGTTACAACCGTAAAGTACTTTGTTAACCTTGAGCGTTGCTGATGGTGATTTGGATGATGTAGAAAGCAGAGCTTCAGCTGAACCTTAGAGGCTATAAGGGGTTCTCTAAGAACTACCATGATTGTGTTCAACTGCTACATTCTGCAGATGAGGAGAAGGAGGTTGTCAGGGGGAAATGACTTGTCCCGGATCACACAGCTAATTGGTGATCACCCTGAGGGAAGAACCCAGGGCTCTGGACTCCCAGTTCAATGCTCTTTCCATTATGGTAAAAATACCAAGAAATGAATATGACCCTTATCCTAGAAGTTAATGGTCTAGAATAGCAGTTCTCCAAGTGTGGTCTGGAATCTCTAGGGGTCTCTTTTAGGAGTTCTTGAGGTCAATAATACTAAACAACAAAACTAATGAGTTTTAACTTCTAATATGGTAAATACCAATAGCTATAACCCACATAAGTAAAGCTCTTGTGGGGAGTTGGGAGGAGTCCTCAATGATTTTTCTTTATAACTATAAAGGGATTCTGAGACTAAAAAGTTTGAGAACCCTTGTCCTGAAACACATTATTATGACTAGAGCCAGGAAGAGGTAAGGGAGCAAGATGCTAAGATCCAGCGATATTTTCTAATGCTACTTTTTACAAATATTTTCAATGTCAGAAAACTGATGGTGAACTTACAGTTCACTAAAATTCCAAGGTCCTTTTGCTGCTTTCTATCATATTTCCTTCATCCAGTACTAATGAAATTGATTTTTTTAACCCAACCATAAGACTTTACATTTATCTCTATTCAATTTCAACTAATATAGTTGAATTATTATAGACATTGTTATAGAAGAATGAGCAGTTTTCAATCCAGATTCTTCCATTCACTATGTTCTGCCACTAACTTGACTTCTTCAACAACTGATAAGTCCTCAGTCAAATCATGGATTAAAACATACAGTAGAAGAGAAGCAAGGATAGAAGAATAGGTTGAAGTGCTCCATTGCCAATAAACCTTTGGGCTGACATGGGTTATCACTCTTAGTTATGGTTCAATCACGTAATTATCCTAGGTTCATATGGTTGTGCTGTAGCCTAGTATCTCTCTCCTCTTGTGACCAAAGGCACCATGAAACACTCCATCAAAGGCCTTGTTCATCCTTTATCTGTGAACAAATAGTTCCTAAACATGGAAATATTATTACTTTAAACAATGGGTATGTTCAGATGTGTTAGAAGGTAAAGTAGTTTAAGTAATTTTAAAATAAATTTTTATTGATATTTTCCGTTATCCCTTACATCTTGGCCTCCCAGATAGCAATCTCATAAATAAATAATATTTTTTTTAGGGAGGGGAAAAAACAGAATAACTGACAAATACATTTTAAAAGTCCCAAAGTGTGTGCAATATCTAACCCCTGTGGACATAGCATGAAGGGGTAAGGGGGTGATGCCTTCCTATGTCTCTTCCGTTGAGTCTTGCCTTGATCTTTATAATTTTGATACTTTTATTTTTGTTGTTGTTATGTAGTCCTTTCCATTTACATTGTTCTAATTATAGTTTACTGATTTCTTGACTGTTTTCTTCACTCTACATCAGTTCACAAAGATCTCTCCTTGCTTCTCTGTTTCCATCACACATATTTCTCACAGCATAGTAATATCCGATTACATTCATGTATCACAATTTATTTAGTCTTTTCCCAGTTCCCTGCTTTGTCTCTAATTCTCAGCTATCACAAAAAGTGCTGTTATAAATATTTTGAAGTATATGAGGACTTTTTCTTATTGATGACTTTCTTAGGGGTATAAGCTTAGTAACTGAGTTGCTGATTCAAAGGGGACAGATAATTGAGTTAATTTATTTACATAATTCTAAATTGCTTTCCAGAATGAGTGTATCATTTCCAAGTTCCTTTCCAACTGACTATTGTTATTTTTTGTCATTCTTTGGATTGGTAGAGTGTGAAGTGAAAGTGCAGGGTTGTTTTGATTTGAGTTTTTCTTATTATTCGTGATTTAGAGTATTCTTTCATGTGATTGTGAATACTTCACAATTCTTTTGAGAATTGTGTGTTCATATCCTTTGACTAATCTATTGAAGAATGTATATAGTCATATACACTTTTATTGTTTATGTAACTTGGATACCAAACCCTTATCAAAATGATTTTACACAAAGATTTTTTTTCCCCTTTGACCCGCCTTCTTATCCTTGATGCATTAGCGCTGTCTGTGCAGAAGCTTTTCCATTTCAGGTAATCAAAGTAATCTGTTTTATCTTTTGTAATTCCCTCTATCTCTTGCTTGGTAAGATTTCTCCTACTCATAGCTGTGAAAGGTTAATAAGCACTTATTGACAGTCTACTATATGTCAGGCGCTGTCCTAAGTGCTGTGGATACAGCAAAAGACAAAAAAGAGTGCCTGCTCTCAAGAAATTCATTGTTTAATGGAGGAGACAACATACAAACAGTGATGTGTGTGCAAGATATATACAGGAAAAATTGGAGGTAATGACTAGAGGGAAAGCTCTAGCATTAAGGGGAGTCAAGAAGGGCTTCTCATAGAAGATGGGATTTTGGTTGGGATTTGAATGGTAATAGTTATTCAACCTCTTTCACTAGAGCTTTGAAAAAAGTTCATTCTCCCTTTGCCTTAGTCACCCTAAAGCCTTGTTTGGGTTGAATAGTGTCCAGAAAGATTATAGAATCATAGGAATGACTTTCCTAAAGTCATGGTCTCTTAAATAGCAGAGTTGAGATTCAAGCCCAGCACCTTTGACTCAAATTCCAGATGGGCAGCTCCACCATTTAGGAATCCTTTGTATGAAGAAATTGTAAGGTTTTCTTTTCTTCTAAATGATCCCATGTCTTTTAGACATAGTAACAATAAGGGGGCATTTAAAAAGCAATCCGGAGCAGACTGGATGGATGGACCCATCACACCTAAACTAAACTAGACAGAACATATTTGCACAATGTTCAAGCCCCAGTCCTGCCACTAACCACCTGTGTGACCTTAGGTAAGGACCTAAGGTAGTCCTTTCCCTTTAGGGGCTAATCTTAGATAAACTCTGAGCTCTCTTCTAGTTTCAGAGCTATGATCCTGTGAGTCTATGACCCACCTGGCTTCAGTTTCCTGTTTTGTACAGTAAGGGGGTTGAACTAAAAACAACCCCTAATGTGAGTTCTAAATCTATGATTTTATGGCTCAGTAATGTCTAAGGTCTCTTCTAAGTCTGTAATCTCAGATTGGAAGCACAAATGAAGATGTTTTTAACTACTGGGAACCATATATACATACATACATACATACATACATACATACATACATACATATATATATATATATATATATATATATATATATATATACATATATATATCTGACCTCCACAGGAAGGACAGGGCAGTCATTTTTATTATACATGAGGTTGGCAAGCCTTTAAGTAGGACTAACCTTGGTGCTGTCAAAACAAAAGTTTGTTGTTCTGTTTAATGGAATGAGATTGTTGCGTTTTTGTTTGCTTTTACAAAAGCTTGATTGTTTGCTTCCTAGTTTAAATCATGCTTATGTCAAACAGCTCAATCTGAAAAAGAAGTGGAGATCCCAAGTTGGAGCTGGACTCCAAAGGGGTGAAGGGATGGGCCCTCAAGGGTCACTCAAGTGCAGTCTGCCATACAAATGACAGAATCTGAGGTCAAGCTGCCTGTTTATCTTAACATGGAACCAACTTTGCCTCTTAAAAAATGGAACTAAGAGACAGTCTTTCCATTCTTTACAGATAATGGAACCAGACTCGTAACAACCTATAATAAATATCAATTTTTTTGACATAAAATTTTACTAAATTTATCCTCATGATAAACTTGTAAGGTGGGTGTGTGGCAGGGGGTGAGGACCCAGAGCTTCATCAGAGTAGGGACCTCTCAGTGTGGAAACTTCCTTTACTGCTACAGAGTGGTTCCATAGAATGACATTTGGCAAATGGGCAGTCATATGGATCCCAGTTTTCTCCACAGTGCTCTGCTTTTTGCTTTGTTCCCCTGTACTTCCTGCCAGTAATGACTGGACTGGATAAAGATCATGGTGTTGAAGGGCATCTGACATGTTGGTCAACTTGTGGGAGCTGAGTAACTCAACGTTATATGGATCCAGAGTTGAAAGAAACTTTGGACATCATCTAGTCCAATACTCTCACTTTACAGAGGGAAACTGAAGCCATGAGGAGGAAAAGGACTTGTCAAAGTCACATAGTAGCAAAACTAAGAACCGATCCCAGGTTAGATCCTCTGATTCCTCTGCAGTTTTTTGAAGATAACCAGGTTGTGAAGTATAGAGAGTGTTGATCTCTTCCTAGTTATGTGACCCTGGGAAAGTCATGTGAACCTATTTGCCTCAGTTTCCTCGTCTGTAAACTGTGAATAATAATAATATCTTCCTCTCTAGATTGTTGTGGGGATCAAATGAGATAAACGCTATAAAGCGCTTAGCACAGGGTCTGGCATATAGTAGGTTCTTAATAAATGCATGTTGATGGATGATTTGCTAGAAATAGAAAGAGGGTTGATTTAGATGTCATCTGAGGTCCTGATGATATGCAGACCCAGGTAGTCTTCCTGTAACCTTACTAGGGGAGGCTACCTGTCCGTTCAGAGGGAATGGACGTAAAAATTAATAAAGACCTTCCTGATTTCACAACAGGTATTGTTCTTTATTTAAGATCCAGTTCATATTGTTGTTCAGTTGACAAGGGAAATTAAAGTTGTAGAAATGGTATACCACACTCCCTGATAAAGAGAGAAAAAAGATCACCCGAGAAATTGTACACATGATTCTGTCTCGTGGTCAAAGGACAAGCAGTTTTGTTGACTGGAGGGATCTAAAACTTGTTTATAAAAGATATTCTAGCTTATATTCTTGTGCAGTAGAAAATCAGGACAATGAACTATTGACACTAGAGATTGTACATCATTATGTGGAATTACTAGACAAGTATTTTGGAAATATCTGTGAACTGGATATAATATTTAGTTTTGAAAAGGCCTATTTTATCCTTGATGAGTTTATAATTGGTGGAAAAATCCAGGAAACTTCAAAGAAAACTGCTGTCAAGATTATAGAAGACTCTGATATGTTACAGGAGACAATGGAAGAATACATGAGAAAACCTGCATTTTAACTGAAAAATCTACTTGACAACCCAATGATGCTGCATGTTGTATCTGTAAAACTTCAGCTGGATGTGGTTCTTTTCTGATGTGCCAGAGCCTTATGCCAAAAATAACTTAAGTGGATTGTGTGTGAAACTTCTTGGATACTTTAGGATACTGTGTTCAGCCAGCAAGACTTAAAACTGTAACATATTTGTAACAGGTGCATATCTATATTATTCTCTATACATGGATTGTCTCCCCTGGAACTTAAAACAACCATTATTCGGTAAAAAAAAAAAGTAGCAGACCCACAATGAATCTTTCTGATAAATATTAGAAAAGGAGGGGAGGCAGGAGATCTGAATGCTCATCTCAGTTCTGTATCTAGCTGGCTGTGTAACCATGACTTAATTTGTCTGAGCCTTAATTTACTAACCTGTAAAGTGAATGAGCTAAACTGGACGATCTGGAAGGTCCCTTCCTGTTCATGCATGTATAAATGCATGGGGTATACTGGAAAATGTTTGGTAACCAGCTCCCCCATGCCCTCCCCAAACTCCTGCATACAAGACACACTTTTAAGTATAATCAGCATTAAGCATTATTAATGTTTCTCTGTGATGAATTATTAATAGTTTATTATTAATATTTATCTATATTATTAATATTTCATGATGACTTTCATAGGTCTAGAAATCAACAAGGCAATAACTCAAACCTTGATTTGTAGTTTGCCTAATTCTGAGATGTAAATGCTCACACTGCCAACTTAACATGCTGGCTCCCGCCCACACTCACATACACATATATGTCTCTATATACATACACATATCAAATGCACATTTACATATGTGTGTATAAGTGCATACATGCATATGCATGCATATAGGACTGAGCTTGGATTTCATTGTTATCGGAACCTCCCACTGAGAAAATTCCCTTTACCGGGCAGATCCAGACCAGCTCTGTGGTTTCTGTGGTGCTGGGGGCACTGAGAGATGGAGACGTGTGCCCAGGGTCCCACAGCCAGTGGGTTACCAGGTAAGAGGAGACCCTACCTCTTCCTGACTCTACAATCCATAACCTACATCAGGTCCCTCATGACATTCATCAAGGAGAAGACTTCTAGCTACCAACCAGTGTTCTCATGGCCATGTTTATTCAAGGATGTGTCTTCTGACTCATAGACTCAAAGTCAATCTTTGAGGTCATCTTGTTCAAATTCTGCCTTTTACTGATAAGGAAACAGGCTCTTTCCACTTCCAAGACCCAATGACTCTATAATTCCATGATTCTGCCGTTCCAAGATCTGCTAGAGAAAATCCTGAGGCAACGTGCTTCTTGCTGCTAGGGTTGGAGGAGTATTTCTATAGTAAACATGACCTCAGTCCCAAGAGATTGCCCTTGAATGCCTCTGTATACAAAGCCTGACCCCATTCAGTTTACCTGCAAATTGCGGGTATTAAAGCCGGAACAATGAATTCTTTATAGGCAGGTGTAACACTCCCAGACCCAAGCAGTTCATCTCTCTGTCTTGGAAAACAACTTGCTTTTAGTTTGAGAATGGCCCACTGCCTTGGTTCAATCAATGCTGGATCTCAGGATGTGGCCACTGCCTCTGCTGGGGCCAGCTACAGTCTAACCCTGCCTTCTCCATCTCCTTCCATGGGGTGGGGTAGGAGATCTAGTCATTGTCCTGGAGATCTTTCTCCAGATCTTTGAAAATAGCCTATGGGCATGAATGGAGTATTCAAGCTATTCATCTAATTTCTCCTGCTTTGGGGACACGATTGGCCCCTTCCTTATCCAGTCATCTGTGGTGCTTTTGATACATGTGAGGCACCAATCATCCTTGCCCCAAAGATCACCTGCAGTTTTGATTTTTCTGATAAACACATCAGGTCAATAAATATTTATTAAGTACTATTACATGTCAGCACTGTGCTAAGCATTAGACATATAATAGTAGAAAGGTGGCGAATAAATATAGTGCCAGTCCTGGAGTCAGAGGATCTGAGTTAAAATCTGGCCTCAGACACTAGTTGTACGGTCCTGAGCAAGTCGCTCTGTCACTGTCCGTTTCCTTATCTGTAAAATGGGAATAACAGCAAGCACTTCCTTCCCAGCGTTGTTGTAAAGATTGAACGGGATTATTTGTAATGTATTTTGCAAGTTTTAAAATACTATATGAATGCTCGCTGCTATTATCATGTGATGTTATATAATAATCACAAATGTGTTAGATATATGATTGCCCAATACTTATTCAATTACCAAAAAACACGAATTATTTTACCCACCTGGGCAACAGTCTCCAGAGCCTTATATGTATGTGTGTGTATGTAGACATATGTGTGTAGATATTAAATATTATGTATATGTAAATATAAACAGTTATACATCAAACATTTATACTAGAATAGCAACTGGACCATTGGCCCAGTCCAAACAATCCTTGGATCACTTCTATCAGAACTCCATCAAAAAGACAAGAAGAATGAGAAAACAAGAGTAATTATCGTTTATGGAGAGTCAGTCATTCAGTCAACAAGCATTAATAAGTATTTACTATTTACTTAATAAGTATTTACTAACAGGCAATCTGTTGGAAAAGACAGGAGATGGGATAGAGGTGAGCACATATTGGTAAGAAGGACCGCCTCTTCATGTAATACAGGAATGAAGGAGAAGATAGTGGAAAAAATACATGACTGATGAGAGTTGAGAAGGAGAGAAGGAGTTCTCAATAAATAGCTGCCATTATTTTCCCCAGAAAAGCAACTTGTTCCAAAAGTCATGAAGGTAGCCGAAGCTGGAACTGTAGAATACTTGGAGTTTGGTCAAACATTGAAGATGCCAAGGTCATCCACGCCATCCCATCCTGACTTTCATCTTGTCACTGGATTTCAATGACTATGGAAGACAGCGAGGCAGACTTTTCTGTAACTGCCTCAGTTAAATCCAGCTCATGCACAAATCAAGACATCATCTGTGATGTCACTTGTCCTCTTCAGAAATCAAGGATGAACAATAGTGAGGTCCTCTTTAGCAGAGAAGTTAGGGGAGGAGACTTGAGGAAAGACAAAAGGGTTTGGAGCAGGCACTGTGGAGAGTGGAGATTCCATTAAGGGGGAGTAGAATGATTTTTCATCTAGGTTTTCATAACATTGTTTTCTCCTGGTTCTTTTGACTATTCTTTTGAATTCTTCTTTGCTGGATTTTCCTCCTTCTCATGCCCACCAAGCAAAGGTGTCCCCCAAGGCTCTATCTTGGGCTATCTTGTCCTTTTTTCAATTTTGGGGATTCTGAATCTTAGTCATATAGATCACCTTGGGTCCTTGGATAGATTTCAAGGCATCTTAGAAAGTAGATGGGAAAATTATATACTTAATTCAACAACATTTATTTTTTGTTTTTTCAATTATTAACATGATTCTGAGAAGTGAACATCTCCATGCAGATCCATGATTCCCATGATTCCCAGATCCATATATCTAGCCTTAGTATCTCTGTTGAACTGGTCACATTATCATCTGCCTTTTGGAAATCTCAAACTGGATAAGTCATAGGCATGTCAAACTCATCATGCCCAAAATGGAACTCATTATCTTTTCCCTCAAACACTCACTTGTTCTTAACCTCTCTAACTGCTCTCAAGGGCACCACCACCCTCCTATATACCCAAATTCACAAGCTCCATGTCATCCATGGCAATCCATTCTCTGAAGGGCTGCCCCAAGGGAATTTTCTAAAGCCTAAGTCTGACCATGTCACATACCCCTACCTCCTCAGTAAGTTCCAGGGGCTCCCTAGTGACTACAAGTGCTCTTCACAAGCTGGTCCCTTCCTACCTTTCCGGAATTCTTACCTGTTACTCCCTTCCACACGCCCTACAATCCAGCTAGACATTGTGCCTTCATACTGGTTGTTAGTCATGCCTGGAATGCTCTCCCTCCCCACCTCCTCCACTTAGTTTCAAATCTCAATTCAAATTCCAATCAGTTCAGCACCTCTTTCCCAGCATTCTCATATGCCTCTCCTAACTCTCTTTCCCATTGTCTCTTGCCTCCTCTGTATATATCTTGTATGTATCATTATTTACAATAATGAGAGGAAATCCCCCATGTGATTGTGAGCTCCTTGAGGTATCTTAGCTTGTGGGGTCCCTTCCAGCTCCTAATCTAGGATTTTTGTGGTCATTTAAGAAATGACTCAAGAAGAGACATGTACTCCCTCCTCTCAGCCCCCAAGTATTACTACGTGCCACCTCCAATGGGAAACCTTTCTCCATCTCTCTAGTCATTCTTTACCTCAAATTACTTTGTATTTGCTCATGTTTCCATGTCATATCCTCTCTGTTCTTTGGGGGAAAGGATAGTTTTTCATTGTCTTTGTATCTCTAACCTTAGCACTGTGACCTGCACATAGTAGGCATGTAACAAATGCATGTTGGATTTTCTTGCGTTGGAATGTTGTGCGTTAGATGTGGTCATTTGGTCATCAGTTTTGTTTCAACATCTTTATTATAACAGAGAGTATATGTGGGGATAGAGAGATGGAAATCAATCAACGAGCATTTTTTAAGCACCTACTAAGTGCCAAGGACTGGGTGAGACCCTGTGGATACAAAGACAAAAATGAAACAAATCCTGCTCTAAAAAGCTTACATTCTATCAAGGGAGACAACTTATAGGTATGAAAGTAGACACAGAATAAAGAAAGGCAAGGTTGTTTGGAGGGGAGGGCTCTTCAAGCTGGTGGGGGAAGCAGGAAAAGCCTCAAGAAGGAGCTTGAGCCAAGATGTGAAGGAAACTGAGCACTCATTCTAAAGGCAGAGGGAAGTTGGGAGGGCATTCCTTTGAGAAATGAATATGGTATAAAACCCAGAAATCAATACAATTTTAACAAAATGAACTCAGAATCTTTTTTACAAGAAATCTAGGGCTGAGGAAAAGTAGTTTATAAAAACAACTGGCCCCAGAGTCAGAAATTGTGAAAGTCCTTTCATATTTATGGTGATACTATGTGTTGAACAGACTGAATTATTTAAAGAGGATGACTTCCCTGTGGTTGTGGAGTGATGCGTTTGATGTTAAAAGCATGAAAATTACACCATGGGATAACCTCTCTCTGATCAGTGATGAAGAGGCCTGGACCCCCTTGGGTAATCTATGTGGAATATTCAGACTTAACATCATAGAGTTCATTTTTTACTATGCCTGCTTATTTTTTTTTAAAAACTGCAGTTTTGATAGATTAATTTATTCCCACAAGTGAAAATATTTCAAACAGAAACATCAAAGTCACGGAAAATAGGGCAAACCTGCTTCCTAATGTTTAAGGCTATTCAGGGATGCTTTGAAAGGGGAAATCATAAGTTTGGTAACTGTTTAAGGGAAACTTTCAAATTTCACTAGTTAAAAAACTGTAATCTTTTCTTCCATCCATCCATTCCTTCCTTCCTTCTCTCCCTTCCTTCATTCCTCCCTCCTTCCTTCTCCTCCTCCTCTTTCTTCTATTTGGTGCATTTTTATAAGACAGGGAAATATCAGAGAGATGTAACTAACACAGGGTGAATGGGTCTCTGCCTTGGAGTGCTGACATAGGAAGGTGTATGAACAACCATCTCTTGCCTTGCCTTGAACTGTCATTCTTTTTAGTTGTCTCTACTATTATTTTACCCCCTCTTTCTCTGTAAAGATAATACTTTGTCTCTTCAGTTGTGTTAACGTAATCTATTTCAAGGCAACCCTATTCCCAATGGTTTTTTTCCCTTCACCCTCAAGCTTGTCTCTCATTTGTCACTCCTTTCCCCAGTTTTTGGATCTCACTTAACCCTCAAATTTATTTTTCTTTCTTCCTTTTATCTTGCTCTCTGTTTCCCTCTTTTTCTTTTAGTTAAGCATTGTTGTTGTTCAGTCATTTCAGGCTTTAGTTCTATCCAACTCTTTGTGATATCATTTGTGCTTTCCTTGGCAAAGATACTGGCAAAGATTCTTTCTCTAGCTCATTTTACAAGTGAGGCAATGGAGGCAAATGGGTTTAAACCCAGGTTCTGGGTTTAATTTGAACTCAAGTCTTCCTGACTTGAGGCCCAGATGTCCATCCACTGCACCACCTAGTTGCCCTCTTGGTTAAATTAAAGTATAACCATCATCTTTCCTTCAACCTGCTTTGTTTGCTACTTTTCATTTTTGTGCCTTTTTCTAAAAAAAAAAGTTTCCTTCCCTCATTCTTGTCACTTTTTCCCTTCCTTTTTCTTTCTGTTCTAGACTTGTGTTCCTAGATTCATGACCATTACACTTATTTATTCATTTTTTTCCACCTCTGCATTCCTCATGGTATCAAAGTCAATCAGCTGGTCACCTCTAGAGTATGTATTAATTGCTTACTACATGCCCTGGGGATACAAAGAAAGGCTATATGTGTATGTGGATATATACATGTATAGATACACATACATACACACATACATATAAATTCCTTGCTTTCAAGGAGTTGAGTTTAATGGGAGAGATAACATGAAACAACTATACACAAACAAGATACATATATTGTGTATATATATATATATATATGTATATACATACATACATACATATATACCTACATAGAGTTGGTTGCTGTCTTCCATTCTCGAAGAAGACCAAAATGATCTCACTATGTTAGAGTCAAGTTCCAGTATATCCGACTGTGGCTGATCAGACCAACATGAGCTCAGAATGCTCTACCACAGGCCAGGCACAAATAGTCTATGTGAACATTTGGGCTGGATTTTCTAAATTTGCACACTTTGCATTTCTTTTGAGCTACCCTATGTACATACATACATATATGCCCACATATATACATATTAGAAATTGGACATAACCTCAGAGAGCAGACACTGAGATTAAGGAAGACCAGGAAAGACTTCTTGCAAAAGGTGAGACGTTAGCGGAGACTTGGAGGAAACCAAGAAAGAGAGAAGGTAGAAATGAGGAGGGAGAGCATTCTAGACATAGGGCACAGTCAGTGAAAAATCCCTGGAGACAGGAGGTATGAGGAACAGCATGCTAGTCACTGTCACTGGATCTTGGAGTGTTTAGAAAGGACTAGAGTGTAACAAGGACTGGAAGATTGGGTCAGTTTACTTATACTCCTGGAAGAAGGAGTGTAAGAAGGACTAGAAGGTTGGGTCAGTTTATAAAGGGCTTTAAAAGTCAAATGGAAGATTTTCTATTTGATCCTGCAGGGAATTGGGAGCCACTGGAGGTTCTTGAAGGGGGTAGGGTTGAGGTAACATAGACTCTGCTTAAGGAAGATTATTTTGATAACTGAGCTGAGGATAGACTTTAATGGTGAGACTCTTGAGTAGGGAGCTCACCCATCATTGCACTAGTACATTCCCTCTCAACTTCTTTCCCATGACCAGCTGCTATATTCATCACATAACGTCACGTTGCAGTAGTGAAAAAAAAAAAGACACCTTACTTAAAATAGAAACGGAAGATGAAATCAGGAAAATACATTAACCACAAGGATGTTGACATCCTGTTTCCCGAAGCAATCTCAACCTTTAGTGATGGGAGATTTCAAGTCCTGTTCTATATAATTCCAGCCCAGGTTGAACCCTCCCACACTGCAGCTATCAATCTGGTCCTCCATTGTGGGAGTGGGGGGAGGAAGGGAATAAGCATTTATTAAGCACCTATTGTGATGACAGTAGGCACTATGATAAGCACTTTATAAATCTTATCTCGTTTAATTTCACAACAGCCCTGGGAGGTAGATGCCATGACTATCCTCATTTTACAGCTGAAGAAACTGAGGCAAAGAGCTTTAAGCCAGGGTCACATGGCTGGTAAATGTCTGAGCATCGATTTGAATTTGAGTCTTCCTGCCCTCAGGTCAGAGTCCTATCCACTTAGGCCCCTGGTCGAGGTTGCAGATTTTTCCATATGTGTTGCCCCATCAGTGTCTGGAAGTCTTCATTGCTGGACCCAGGGATGATGTCAAAGTCTTTGGAAGAAAATTCCAGCATTGAAGGCCTGCCCATGGACCGTGGACTGGCAGGTCATAGTCACCACATCAAGTCCAGTCTCCAGTGTCCATCAGACCTGCAGGAATAACTCAAGGCAAAATCCAGCTCTTTTTCTCCCTCATATAGAGGATGAGACCCCCTTACTGCTCCTGCAGCTCTATGGGAGAGACCTTCTCTCTTCAGGGGTGCACTGCCTGGGCACTCTCCCTCCCCCATGCCCACTTTCTGCTCTTCTTGGCTGTCATCTCTGGAAAAGAAGTTACACTGCTGTGTCCTCAAGGCTTGGGCTAGGGAGTTGGGGAAAGTAGCTCATTCATTCCTACTAACAGTCATGGGGGATGCCCAGGTTCAAACCTCAGTTTTTGTAAGACTGCCAATTAGTCATCTTACATCTCATTGTTGGCCTTGTCTGATCAATCAGCTATCCTTGATCTTTCTGGTGACTGCTGTCTGAGGACAACTCTTTCCATAATGTATTTGCCCATCCATTCTCCAGAGGACAGGCACCCACTTAGCTTCTGGCTCTTCAACATTACAAAGAGAGCTGCTGTGAATATTTTTTACTGAGTCCTTTTCTTCTTTAATCTTTCTGGGATATCAGCCTAGTAGTAATCTTTCTGGGTCAAAGGTGATACACTGTTCGGTGACTTTGGAGACATCACTCTGAATGACTTTCTAGAATGCCTAAACCATAAATCCAGGCTTCTCTGCATTGGACCATTGTGATTCAGAGAAAGGTATTAGTGGCTAGGCCCTAGACTAGGGTGTCATTTCCATATGCCAAAGTCCAATCAGGAGTGGGCTTATTATTAAATGATGCATGGTGTTTGACTCCTTCCTTGGTGCCAGCCCACTCCTGAGGCTGCTACGGCCACTCTCTCCTGACAGTGATCAAAATGCTCTAAGGAGGTGTTTCCCTCTGCTGCTGTCCACTGCTGTGCTAGGGGATGGATGCCCCAACTGCCATCTTGCCAATGGGAGATGCTACTGTGACCACAGGTCTTTCAAATTCTCCTGAGGCCCCATATCAAAGGAAGGAAAACAAAGGAAAAGTCAGCCCCATCCCTTGGGTCAGAAGAGCATGCGCTCATGGCTGGAGGAAAAGTTATCCCCATATACGCAGGCTGGAAGAAAAAAGGATAACCCAGGGATAGGTGGCCACATTAGTGTATTCTCAGTTATAGTTAGCTCAGCAGTCAGTTATGGAGACTCAACGAGTTGTTCATGTCCAAAAGCTGCCCCACCCAAGGAGTCATGGCAACTTAGCAGGCTCCAAAGTATGTAAGGGAGAGGGACAGGGAAGAAAGGGCATCTAAGATTCCAGATATCCAAGGTTCCAGAGAAGGGGCAGGGTGTGGCTACCAGGCAGGAGGAGAAAGTGTCTCTAGAGCAGAGACAGCCTGTCCATAGAAATTCTGAACCCAGTAAAGCAGAGGACTTTTTGAACAGCCACAGAAAGGATGGTGAAAATCTGTTGGAAAAAAATGGTTAAGGTTTAGAAAAATGAAAAGGCCAAAGGCTTTTATGGAAGGATCAGCAATTTCCTGACTAAATATGAGGTATACTTTATTCAGAAAGAAAGCTGGAAGGCTCTAGACATAGAGAGTGATGAACAATATCTTCCCCACCTCCCACCCATCAAAAAGGGTAATTATCTTCATATATTGAAAAAGTTATATGGGAGTCATTTCTAAATCAGCTTAGACCATGAACTTTTGTTAAATAATGATGTTATAAAATTAGAAGTAAGGATAAAAATGTGAAGGGTTTTGGTTTTTTATTTTTATTTGTTTTTTTGACCCAGACCTATGATTTCACAGAGTGGGAGACCCTTCATGAAGTAACTCTTACTACCAATAGAGATTGACAAGTGTTATTTAGCCTACAGTCTTTCTAAAATCCAATTTTATGTCATTGTTAGTTCCCTGTTCTCTGCCTTCCTTCTCCCCTCCTTCTTTCTTCTACCCAAGATAGTCAAAACCTATTACAAATATGTGCAGACCATCCTTGGCCAAATGCTTCCATCCGTGCACCATCTCTCTACCTGGAGGTGGATATATTCAGCCTTTAGGGTTGCAAAGCTCCCTAGGGCCCAGAGAGGTTGCAGCTCCAAGGTCACACAGGTAGTAAAGCCAAAGGTAGGATCTAAACCTAGGTCCTCTGACTCCAAGAACAGCTAGGTGACTCAGGGAATAGATTGCTGGACCTGGAATTAGGAAAACCTGAGTTTAAATCCAGCTTCAAACACTGACTGGCTGTGTGACCCTGGGCAAGTCACTTAACCCTGGCTGCCTTGGTTTCCCCATCCATAAAATGAACTGGAGAAGGAAATGGCCAGCTACTCCAGTATCTTTACCAAAAAACCCCAAATGAGGTCACCGAGAGTCAGACAGGACTGAAACAACTGAACAACAACCACCACTACCTCTAGAACCAGTGTGGTCTTTCCACTGTGTCCTGCTGCCTTCCCACCCAGGTGACAAAGCAAGGTTTACCTTTAGAAGTAATCCTAGCACACATTCCACTCTATCAGCTCAAGTCCTCCCAACACCAATGTCAAATGTGTTGGATGACATAAATTTCTATGGTTAAAAAATCTGCCATCACCCAATGACCAGCACTTTAATTTTTAGCTTTTTAGACTTTGAGGGTGAACTTACCTAGGCCAACCATCCAAAGACAAGGAGCCTTTATTAAACCCTTCCGATGTGCCAGGCACACAGGAAATATAGAAAAAGATATATAGAAAAAGAAAAAACCAGCACTTGCCCTCAAGAAGCTTACATTATTATTTTTTATTCTGAACTTAAAACCAAAATAAAATGAGGATTTCTATATACAAAGTAGGACTGAAAAATAATTGTACATGAAACTGAGTCTCTATTATCTGGAGCTTGCTTTTCTTTAAAGTATATGATCATTCAATTTGCAATTTTCAAAATTGTCATGTTTTTCCCCTCTCTTATTCTGTTTTATACATTAAAAATATTTGAATGACTTCTTTTTTGTCGGTCCTATCACTATGCTATCTCTCCCTCCCTTCACCCCTCAATTAAAAAGAAAAACAAAACCCATGTAACAAATATGCATAGTTATATTAGCATAGCAAAATAAATACCCAAAATAGCTATGTTTGAAAATGTGTGCCTGTGTGTTGATTCCCTCCCTTCTCTTTCAGGAGGTGGGACCACACATCCATAGGATTCATGGTTGGTCACTGTGTGGTTCAGAGCTCTTGAGCATCTAAAAGTATGTTTTTATTATGAAAATTGCTTTCCTGGTTCTGCTTACTTCACTCTGCATCAGTTCATACAAATATTCCCTTCTGTTTTGTCTTACCCCATAATAGCATCCCATCACATTCATCTGCCATAATTTGTTCAGTCATTCCCCAAGTGATGGGCATCCCCTTAGTACTCTGCTATGAAAGAAAGAGCTGCTATAAATGTTTTGTATGCATATGTGACTTTCTTCAATATTGGTAGAGTTTAGGACCTAGTAGTGATATTGATGGGTCAAAAGGGATGAACTGACTTAAAAGGCATAGTTCCAGATTGATTAAGGAGCATCCATTTTAATGAAGGGGGGTCACATATGGCAAGCCACGCCAATATCTTTGCCAAGAAAGCTCCAAATGGAGTCACAAAGAGTTGGACCCAACGGAAATAACTCAAAGGCAAACATGAGTAAATGACCACACAGAGATTCCTAGAGAGAAGGTAGGGCTAGGATGACTTAATCCAGAGCCTGTGGGCATGTGCTAATGTCATGAATAATGGATGGTTTTTTAAAATCACAGAGAACAAACTAGATATTAAGTCCCTTTCATCAGGCACAAATGCAGATTTTAAACTAGAAACTACAGGGTTTTTTTTTCCACCACAGAGGATCGTAAGCTAAATTTCTGGATGTCCTGGGGCAAGTCACAACCCTGCTGTGCGGGTTTCCTCTGAGAAACGTGAGAAAGAATGCTGAGATCCGGTCCCCAGGGGCTGCTTTGCATATTAATAACAACTGTAGTTAATAATTATCTGTGTTTGAAAAGATAGAAGAGTAAAATATTGGATTTATTGTCTCAGGAGGGTCTTCTCATCCAGAACTCTTGGATACATAAAGGGGAGAATCACTGGCAGAGAGTGAAGCAAGCTAATTTTGTGTATTGAAATCTACATCTTTTAGAACCCCTTTCCCAAGCTCAGCCAATAAACATACCCTCAACTTGGGCTATGCCTCTTGGTCAGTAGACTTTTCCTTCTCCAAATTCTGTTCTACACAGGCCTGAAATACAAGTCTGAATAGGTCATGCTCCCTACTCCCTCATCCTTCCCCCTCACTCCAAAACAGTCAGTGGCTCCCTATTAACTCTGGGATAAAATTAGTCCTCAGATTTATGTTGGGAGCTCTCTACCATCTGGCTTTAACTTATCGTTCCAGTTTGATTCCATACTACTCCCTTTCACTCTCTTTGTTCCAGTTAAACTGGTTAGCTTTCCTCCTCCCCACCCCCACACCAGTCTCTATGCAGGATATTCCATTCCCTACCTTTGCACAGTGGTTATCTGTGTCTGGAATACATCCCTCAAACCATGGTCTCGGTGTGACCTCCTACACGAAGTCTTCCCTGATTCCCATGACTCACTGGCCTGAGCCCTTTCGAAATTACTTTGTATTTTCTTGTATATGTGCTGTAGTCTTCCCAGGAGGAATTGGATTAATTTAGAGTAATTTTACTATACATCATTAAATCTATTACTATAGGGCAGGTATAGAAGGCAGCCTTAAGTGGTATATAGAGCTTTGGGCCAGGAGTCAGGCAAATCTGAGTTCAGATCTTGGCTTCATACTAACTCTGTGACTCTGGGCAAATCACTTAACCCTGTTTGCCTCAGGTTCCTCATCTGGAAATGAGCTGGAGAAGGAAATGGCCAACTACCCCAGTATCTTCACCAAGAAAACCCCAAATGGGGTCATGGAGAGTTGGATAAAACAACAATTTATGTACAAGACACACTGCTTGCAGTGTGGGGATAAGAGGCCCCAGGTCCCATCTCAAGGCATTTGCTAACTAAATAAGAACAGTCTGTCTCATATACCCAACATCTAGCATAGGACATTCAATTCAATCAAAAAACATTAATTTAACACTCACTGTTTGCCAGCCCAGAATGTTCCGTAGAGGAAGATGTCAGAATGTAATTAACAGCATTCCTGCTCCACCTCATCTCCTAGAGAAAAGCTTTTAAGGACTCTTAATTTCTGGTTGCTCCTTGATCTCTTTCCCTTCTCAAATGATGTGGGATTTACTCTCCTGTTTGCCTTTTGTCTTCCTTGAGGTCAAAGACCATTTTGTTTTTGGTCTTTTGAGTTCCTGGTGCCTAGCAAGGTAACTGGCACACAGTAGGTGCTTATAACAGCTAGCGTTTATAGGGCTCTTTAAGGTGAAGTGCTTTATAACTGTAAACCCATTGGTATGGGACTATTTCCTCATTGGTGACAATCAATGCTCTGAGACTGTGGGACCAGCTTTGGGTTACACAAACATTACCTTGTTTAATCTTCACAGCAACCATGGGAGGTAGGTATCCTTATCACTTCCATTTAAAGATGAGGAAACTGAGGAATTTTGAAATCTAGTTAATAAATGTCTAAGGCTGGATTTGAATTTAGGTTTTCCTGAGTCCAGGCCCAATGCTCTGTCCATTGCACCACCCAGTTGCCTAGTTAATATAGTTGATTGATTAAGAGCAAGAACATTTTCCCACTTGACTTTGTACTGTCAACACCTAGCTCTGGGGTTGGCTGGTGGTAGGTGTCGAATTGGTGCTTGTTGATTGAATTGAACACTCTGCATTAGATGCTGGGTATGTAAGGTAGACTTTTCATCTTTCAATTTTCTAGAATATAGAAAAAAAATTCAATTCATATTCACTCTCATGGTTTCAAAGTTGAGATTGGCAAAGAAACCTCAGAAATCAACGTCCCAATCGTTAGATGCCATTAGATGTACTGACTTTTTCTAAATTTAGGCTTGAAAGAAAACCTGAGATTGAATTTGAACCAGATAAACCTTGTTTCCCAATCCTTAACCAAAACAGAACCCTGAAGGTTTTCTTCCATAACACCTACTATAGTATATTTTTTTAAAAAATTAAATAGCTCAACTCTCAGATCAAGGCTGTTCAATTTAGGAGAAGGATGAAGGTACTACAGATGTGGAAGACCTGGGTTTGAATCTTAGTTCTTCTGTTTCCCAGCTGTGTGACCTTAGGCAAGTCACTTAACTTCTGTTTGCTTCAGTTTCCTCATATATAAAATGGGGATAACGATAGCACCTACTTCCCAGGGTTGTGGTGAGGATCAGATGCTTTGCTAACCTCAAATAGCTAAGTGCCAGCAACTGTCATCATGTATTATTTCATATTTGAGATAACTATCCATGCTTCAAATCCCTCTACCATAGGCTACAAGCCGAGACGACAGAACTCTAAAGTTTGCCTCTTCCTCGGTGTCTCTGTATACGTGGATACTTAATGTTCAATTACTTGTTAAGTTCATTTAAACATGGAATTCTAAGTTTATGCAAATGCCAAGACAACAGTAGATGTTAAAAACCAAACAATTGGATGATCAGCCTTCAAAGAATTCTGCTAAACCACTCTGTGGTTGCTGATTTTTGTGCTCATGGCTCATGGGGCACTAGGTAAAAGGCAAATAAATCCCGGGAAGCCAGAGCCAGCTTTGGAGACATCTGACGGTGGCTTGCCTCTGACAGTGACTTGCCTCTGACAGAAGCTTTGTGTCAGCCTGGCATGCAAGCCCCCTTCAGACCAGGAGCCGACTGCTCCATTCCGATCCTGGAGAATGCAGACAGGAAGATTATTATTAACAGAAGTGCCTAGCAGAGTGTTGAGTTGGCAGTGGGGGGAGAGTCTAACAGAAAGAACAGGTCCTGCAGTCACTGATCAGCCCCTGACCATGCTGAGGACAGTCCCAAGTCCTTGCTGCCATGCCCTCAGCCAGCTGCTCAGGGAGGAGGCAGGCCACTGACAGGATTACTTATTAGAAGGGGTTTCTTAAGCACCTGGGAAGCTGGTGGGTTTCCCCTTGGGCCACAGTTTTGGCATTAAGTAACCTAGAAACCGAGCTAAAGCAGAGGAATGAAGTACTTTGTCTTTGGCAGCTGACAGGCCAGGACTGAACTTCCAGGGCCTTGTGGGTGTCATGGTCGGCAAGCCCCTCTTTGACAGATCTGAGACTCTACCCACATTGGCCCACCTGCTCCATAGGCAGGTCTGCTGAGGGCAACAGGTAGAATTAGGAACAGTGGTCTTCTAAGTGCAGGTGTGAACCGTGAGACCCTGTAGACAGCTCCTCCCCTTGACTGACTGGACTACTGGGTCCAAGACAAGCTCAAATGTGCTCTCAGGCTGATTATCAGCTGTGTGACCTTGGGTTTAGCTACTTCATTATCATAGTAGAAAGAGCACTTTGCTCAGAGAAGATGGGTTCACATCACCCCTCTGATGTTTACCACCTGGGACCTCGAGTGGCTCATTTCCCTTCCTGGGGCCTCAGTTTACTCATGTGTGAAGGGAGGAGGTTGGACCACAAGGCTGCTGAGAAACCTTTTTATGACTTTTATGATTTATTTTTTAAAAATCCCAAAGCCAAAAACACAAACCAAAAGGATAAACGATGATTGTCCAGCTGCCTCATGGGGGAGATGACTTAGCAAACTGCCTTCAGGGTGGACGTGCAAAGGTGGCCATCATCTCCCACCCCCATGGTCACTTCTGAGCCAGGCTGGCCACAGGCTGACCTCCTGCAGCAATCCCAAGGAACATCACAGCTGACTGTGGCCAGAAGCTCACGCCACAACATCTCTGGAAGCCCATGCTTCATATCACTGGTCTCTCACCCTTATTCATATCAGGTTCCACTGGAGCCTCTGTCCAAACTGACAGAAACCCCAGAAACAGAGCTGCAATACTAACACACCCTGTTAGTCACTAGGGATGGGGGTGATCTCATTTGGTATATGGACTCCCGATGGGCAAACTCTGTCTACTAGTTCAGGTGGGCTGCTTCTCTGTCACTTAGAATTTTAGGGAGATTCCTGGCGCACTGGACTTGTCCAAAGTTACCCAACCAGCATGTGTTAGCGTGTGCCCTGAAGCCGGTTCTGAAGCCAGCCTCCCCCTCCCCTCTCTGTCTTCATTATTCCCTATCTTATATTATATTTACCTGTAGATTTGTCATATTTTTAGCCCCAATTTTCCCAACTAAGATGTAAACTCCATAAAGGTAGAGATTGTCTCTGCATCTGCAAGATCTAACAAACAGTTCATTTATTAATAAATATTTATTGAATTGGGTTGAGGCACCTTAAGCCAATGGTAGGAAAAATTTCAGACCCATCCCAGTTCTCTGGCCTTTAACCAACCATCCTTCCCCTCCTCCTCCTTCTCTTCCTTCCCCCGCCCACATTAGGCCTGCCCCCTTCTTTCTAAGGGCTCCTCTTGGTTGCAGGCTCTGGCCAGGTATAAACATTGTCTTTCACTAAAGGAATGTATCCGGTTTGGCAACTCTCTAGATGAGTCTAAAATACTTCTACTTGTGAGGGGGGAGCAAGACGTTACTATAAAAAGCTCTTATGCCAAGTTCATAAAAACCTCCCGACTTCATTTATCCTAAGGTTGGGGAATGTTTTTTATAACCAGGGTCACTAACCTAGAGAGAGGAAAAAAAAATGAACAGAAGATTAGAAACACACACACACACACACACACACATACACACACACACACACACACACACACACACACACACACACACACACACACACACACACACCCAATTCAATTTGAGAGAAGTTTTCTTTCTTTTTTTAAATCTTTGCAGACAGAAAGGTCATTCCATTGCCTGCTATCTAAGATAGGGACAGAAAACAAGACCAGAAGTCTATGTAATTACAATGACCAAGCTTGACCCAGAAGGAGAGAAGCAGAAAAATGAGCATGTTCTCTGCCTTCTTTGCCCAGGCAGGGGACCATGGGCATGAAACAAAGCACAACCAAAAAACAACAAAACAAAAAAGAAAAAGAAAAAAGAAAACAAGGCACAGCCAAAAAAAGCAACAAAACAAATAAAAAAAAAAGAGAAAAAGAAACAAAGCATGGCCAGTCTGCTGAGGTGTTGGTTTTACTAAACTTTTTTTTCTTTCTTTCTCTTTCTTGTTGTTGGTTCCTTGGGGAGATGGAGGAATGATATATTTAGAAATGGAGGTGATGCCAAAACAGACCATATCAATAAAAATGGAAAAAATAGAACAGGAAATCGAAGACTATTTAATAGGCACAAGGCTAAATAAAACACAGCAGCTGTATTTTTCTGTCCAGAGAGGGAGGAGGAAGAAAAGAAGAGGAACAAAAGGGAGGAAGAGGAAGAGGAAGGTGGAGAGACAATAGGTTTGAAGGTGATTTAGCTGGAGGCCACATGGAGGATGGGGACCCCTCTTCCTACCCTTCAATTCTTTAAGTTTTAAACATTCCACTTTGCCAGGACTAAGCAGCGTCAATGATCCAACCTTAACTGCCATTTTTGGGCCAACTCACAAGATTCTCAATTGAGATCTGGAAGGTACATTAGAGGAAACTCCATCCAACCCCCTCATTTGCTAAAAGAGGAGACAGGTCTCGGGAGGACACTGCCCCAGGTCACATAGTGGCAGAGGCAGAATTCAAACTCAGGACCCTGATTCCAAATCTCTTCCATCACAATCCTCTTTTTCCTGAGGGCATTCAGAAGCTGAGTAATTTGCCCAGAGTCAAACAGCCAGTACATGTTGGAGCTGGTACTTGAACCCAGGACTTCCTAAAGCCCAGACTGACTCTTGGACTGCCATTCCCCACTTTCTTTCACTCCTTCTGCCTTCTTTTTCCTTCTCTCTCTTCCTACCAAGGCGGATACTAACCTCTGAGCTTTAGCAAAAAAAGACAGATTACAAAGGACCAAACAAGGCAGAGCCAAAATTTGGAGGTTTGAACTCCTTTCCTGTATCACACACAACTTGACCCATATATATTCAGCAAGCAGGGTCCCCTCTGCAGATGCAGGACCAGACAAAGAAGCGATGGTGGTGGTCCTGCTCCAGAAGAAACCTACCTCTTCTAGGAGGAATATAGCTCAATAAATGGCTGGCTACCTTTATTTGTGGCAGGGAGGCAATTGGGGGTTAAGTGACTTGCCCAGGGTCACATAGCCAGGAAGCACCTAAGTCCAGATTTGAACTCAAGTCGTCCTGACTCCAGGGCTGGTGCTCTGTTCACTGCACTGCCTAGATACCTGCCCCTAACTACCTTTCTGAGGTTGAGAGCCTGTAGAAATTATTAGGGAGTCAGAGTTGGACTTGGATTCTGACACTGCCTCTGCCTCTGACACTACCTGTCTGACCCTGTATCATTATTTAACAAATGGGAGCCTCAGTTCCCTCTTCCTTAAAATTCAATGCCTTCTAAGGCTCTTTTAGCTCTGGATCTTGAGCACAGGGTTCATTCATATCCTCCCTGGGATGCTTTTTATGTGGGCAGGTCATAAGCTCCCTGGGCCTCAGTTTTCTCATCTGTAAAAAGAGGAGAAGGTAAGTCTAGATGTCCTCTGAGTTTCCTATCAGCTCTACGATCCTATGATCTAGGCAGCAGGATCACCAGACTCAAGAGTGGATTAGATATCTTGGTATTAATTAAAAGGGCACAAGAACCACCTTGAAAATGGTAAAGAACTTTACAAAAGTCATGTATGTCCAAGTGCCAGCAAGTCAAGCAAGAGGCTTGGGAAATTCAGAAATCCAGTTGTTGGTGACAGCTGGTCCTGCTTGAACCTGGCAAAGTTGCCCCATGGTGGAGGGAAGGGGTGGTAACCAAAGCTCATTCAGGGGATTGAAGACTGCTGGGCACATGGAGGCTTTTCCTAGGGAAATCTATCAGGACACTTAGCCTCAAGGGTCCTAGATTTAGGGATGAACTTGCTGGTTCTGAAAGACACTTAGTGATGACTCTGAGTACAGATTGGGAATTCTGACCATCACAAAGACAGGCAAGGATAACTGGACCCTGTGGAGGAATTTGGGGACTTTGGAAGTGGATCTAAGACCTACCTGGGGGGAGGCAGATTTCAGGACCCCCTGACCCTTGGATGTTCTCCTAGGATTACTTCCCTTGACAATTCAAGGTAAGGGTTCATGGAAATGGCCCTACACTGAGAACCTGATTCTCATTTCAGTGACATCTTTGACTTGACCCAGGATTTGGGCTTCTCCTTTGTTCTAGGAGGGCTGGAAGGGGCTCATTAAGTCGGTTAGAAGAGCTTGTGATCATGCTGTCAACCCCAAAACCAGTTTACATTTGCCCACTTATACCTATAACCAAGATCAGGCATAGCAGATGGGGCTTCACCCCCCCCACCCCCAGCTCCTGAATTTAGAGAGGCTATGGAGGTATAATGGAAAAATACTAGGTTTTGAGTCATGGCTTTGTCACTGTACTTGGCACATAGTAGGTTCTTTTGCTCATTAAAGGGGACACGCCCTGTTTACTTCTTAAAGAGGCCTATTCAATGAATTGGCATTACCTCACTCTAAGTGAGCACCTAAATAGGCCAAGGTCTCCCAGTGCATCCTGGGCCTTCTCCAGGTATTCAGATGAATATCTACATGGTCCAGTGAGTCTGGTGACCTTGCACAGCCTCCCTCACTCAAAACAAAGTCAAGTTAAAGTCATGTCATCATTTCTTGGATGTCATGGTCTTCTTCAAAAATGAAGGCCAGGGGGAGGAGCCAAGATGGTGGAGTAGAAAGACACACATATGCTAGCTCCTAACACATAGCCCGTAAAATACCTGTAAAAAAGAACTCCCAACAAATTCTGGAGCAGCGGAAGCCACACAACAATGGAGTAGAGAAGGTTTCTGTTCCAGGGAGACTTGAAAAACTGACACCAAAGGTCCATCATGCACCCAGACCCTGAGCAGAGCCCAGCCCTACCTTGGCCATGAGACACTGAGAGGAACAGATCTGACCAGGCTTCAGGGACAGAATCTCCAGCAGCCGTGCAGGTCCCCCCACCCACAGGCACCAAAGGTCACGGAGAGAGCCTTTTTGGCTGGCAGAGAGGGGAGCAGAGTGTCTCCATAACTCAGGCCCCCTTGGGAGGCAGCAGAGGACAGGGGCTCCCAAAGCAGGCAGGAGCTCAGATCCATTATTGAAGGGCTCCACATAAACCCCATGTGGGAACTGAGACCTGTGTGGTGGCCCTGCCCCCATCTGAGTAGCTGAACTTAATCTCACACTGAATAGCAGCCCTGCCCCCACTGAAAGCCCTGAGGCTAGGAAGCAGCATTTGAATCTCAGACCCCAAGCACTAGCTGAGTGGATCTGGAGGACAGGTGGGTGTGGAAATGAAACTCAGAAGTCAAGTAACTGGCTGGGGAAATGCCCAGAAAAGGGGAAAAAAAATAAGACCTTAGAAGGTTACTTTCTTGGGAAACAGATATCTCCTCCCTTCCTTTCTGATGAGGAAAAACAATGCTCACCATCAGGGAAAGGCATAGAAGTCAAGGCTTCTGTATCCCAAACATCCAAAATAAATATTTAATGGGCTCAGGCCATGGAAGAGCTCAAAAAGGATTTTGAAAATCAAGTGAGAGGTGGAGGAAAAAGTGGGAAGAGAAATGAGAGAGATGCAAGAAAAGCATGAAAAGCAGGTCAACACCTTACTAAAGGAGATCCAAAAAAACGCTGAAGAAAATAACACTTTGAAAAATAGGCTAACTCAATTGGCAAAAGAGGTTCAAAAAATCAATGAGGAGAAGAATGCTTTAAAAGGCAGAATTAGACAAATGGAAAAGGAGGTTCAAAAGCTCACTGAAGAAAATAGTTCTTTCAAAATTAGAATGGAACAGATGGAGGCTAATGACTTTATGAAAAACCAAGAAATCACAAAACAAAACCAAAAGAATGAAAAAATGGAACATAATGTGAAATATCTCATTGGAAAAACGATCCAGGAGAGACAATTCAAAAATTATGGGACTACCTGAAAGCCATGATCAAAAAAAGAGCCTAGACATCACCCT